>CAWUFW010000958.1:0-1200000 GCA_963921515.1 Calotriton arnoldi | reverse complement strand
ACACCACCACCCGGACAAAGCCACACCACTACACCTAAAAGTCAACGCATGAATAAACTGAGTAAATACCGAAGACAAAACAGCCTCATGCACATAACAACAGGGGATGTCATCGCACGACACAGGTACAAAAGGACGACTATCTAAAGCATCCTGAGCCACATACCACACAGCCTGTCAGGAACAACAAAGCGGACTCTCAACATTCCTCTGCAGACGAAGATGCTGGCTGTGCATCACTTGTTGGCCTCTGGTACCATTAGAACAACAAAAGTCTGAGTTAGATGGGTGCCACAGCCAGCCCTATCAAGGTATATCTCACCTGTCTTGGATGCCATCATTAGCTTGAGTCAACAGCACCATCAGTTCACCCACACAGCGCAGGACCAGCTTGTGCCCCCGAAAGGCTACCACACCATAGCAGGCTTATCCACACGTGTCAGTTTAATATCACTACACACGTGTCCTAATTGTGCACCCTGCAAAAACTGCACACACTTACTGCACATGAAAGCACACGCAATGCTGAACTGTCCTGGCCAATTGTGGGTCACCTTCTACTGGTCACAGATGCCATGTCAAACTTACCAGTCAGTGAGCACCAGCACCACATTTGGCTACAGTCCCTCAACAAGCCAACGATCTTCATGTGGACAATGTCAATGCACCTGTCCTTGGTGAGTACCAACGTAACACACCACACACATAAAATCCTATATCAACATACTCACAGCTGTGGGATATACATGTGACAAATTCACATATGACAGGCAGACCAACATGAGCACATATCCTACACAATGACACAAGTAATGCTGATGACATTTTGCATATATGGTGACAAAACATACCCAAATGCATACAGACAGGCCAAATGATTAAGGAGGCACATATTTCAAAGTGTGCCGGTGATGTATGTTACAAGCTTCAGTGTGTATAGCACACACATGTCCATGTGGACATATACTCTTGGTTTTGCTACAGCGAACAATAACCTTACATGAATGCTGAAATAGGTGATAACAAACAGACTACAGTGTGACATATGTGGTGAGTAATGGAGACAATGCTGAAATCTATGTACAATCATGTACTGTGTAGCGACATATTGTGTGAAATATGAATATGTGTGTGAAAATTTGGCTCAGATACGAAATTTGGCTGGCAATGGGGTGAGAGACATGAACTTTGGGCAAAATGTTTGGGTCAGATATGAAATTGTGTACGAGTAATGTGCTCCATTAGTCCTTTCAGTGTTGCATTTGGTGTTAGATATGAAGTATAGGCTCTCATTACGAACTATAGCTCATTTCAATTGAATCAAGTTCCATGTTTAATTGAAAGTGACCACTGTTCAAAGTACAGATATGACCCATGACATTGACACTACACGATGTGTCCATTGCTGCATTGAACGTGCTCTAAGAACACCATCACGCCCATAGTCAACAATGTCATGCTGCACCCTCGCCGTAGCCACCGCCTGGCACCAGCGGTGTGTCACCGCCATGGCCCGAGACAGCATGGCAGGATTGCTAGGCAAATACACATGGCTAATGGCGGATGGCATGCTCCGCCACCCAGATCCCGGTCACTCATGGCAATGCATGGCTCAGGAATAGCGGGAACTACCGCCTGGCACCAGCGGTGTGTCACCGCCATGGCCCGAGACAGCATGGCAGGATTGCTAGGCAAATACACATGGCTAATGGCGGATGGCATGCTCCGCCACCCAGGTCCCGGTCACTCATGGCAATGCATGGCTCAGAAATAGCGGGAACTACCACCTGGCACCAGCGGTGTGTCACTGTCATGGCCCGAGACAGCACGGCAGGATTGCTAGGCAAATACACATGGCTAATGGCGGATGGCATGCTCCGCCATCCAGATCCCGGTCACTCATGGCAATGCATGGCTCAGGAATAGCGGGAACTACTGCCTGGCACCAGCGGTGTGTCATCGCCATGGCCCGAGACAGCATGGCAGGATTGCTAGGCAAATACACATGGCTAATGGCGGATGGCATGCTCCGCCACCCAGATCCCGGTCACTCATGGCAATGCATGGCTCAGGAATAGCGGGAACTACCGCCTGGCACCAGCGGTGTGTCACCGCCATGGAGCATGCCCATCCAGCCAATGGGAAGCGCAATCGCGGTTGCCTGATGCAACTTTGAAAATCGTGGTAGGCGTGCTCCGCCACCCCGGGGCCGGTCATTGGCTGCACTCGTAAGATGCACCACCGCGGTACCGCACGCCTGTCCCCTGCGGTGTGTCACCGCCATGGACCATGCCCTTCCAGCCAATGGGAAGCGCAATCGCGGTTGCCTGATGCAAGATTGAAAATCGCGGTAGGCGTGCTCCGCCACCGCGGAGGCGGTCATTGGATGTATTTAAGAATGAGGCAGACCTGGAACACCAATTGCAGCAGCTTAGAACCACAGAAACGAGCCCTGGGGGCTATATATGTGTGTGAGGGAGCCACACATTGCCACAGCTCACTGAGTCTGCTGCCTGAGACCCCTCACCTGCTGCTGCCTCCAGGGACTGCTGCCTGAGACCCCTCACCTGCTGCTGCCTCCAGGGACTGCTGCCTGAGACCCCTCACCTGCTGCTGCCTCCAGGGACTGCTGACTGAGACCCCTCACCACCAACAGCCGCTGCTGCTCTCGCCTGCCCACAGTGATGGCGAGGACTGAGAAGATCCGTGCCACTCCCTTCACCACCGAGGAACTGGAGCTCCTGGTGGACGAGGTGCTCAACCAGTATCCAAGGCTCTTTGGTGCGCCTAATGTCGTGGTGAGTAACTCAGAGTGTGAGTGAGAGTGCAGGGTGGGGGACACATGAAGTTGATCTGCTGCAGTATGTGCGTGGGAGTGTGAGGGTGGGTCAGGCACTGCCTAGCATGCTGTTTCCAGGGGGAAGGTGTGTTTGGCCTATTCAACAGGTTTCCCTGCCTGCACATCCAGATCAGAGGGAAGTATGATGTCTTGTCAGACATACAGTGAGGCTGCACCTTTTCATTTCACGAGTCAGGATAGTGATTGCCAGTCTGCATGTCTGTATGTGTCCCTGATGTCCTTCACAGGCCCATCTGTGGCCTTAGCTAGTGTTGCTGTCCACTTCAACATTGCCAATGTCTTGTTTCCTCTGATCATGTTGTTTCAACTTTTGTGTCCCAGATTTCTGCATCTGTGTGTGTTGGCTTGGTAGTATGTGTGTTTGCTGTGGACTGATTGACTTCCTGGGTGTGTTGTTGTGTGTGTGATGTTTAGATTGTTGTTGTGTGTGTTCATGGTGTGTCACTCATCTCTGTTTGTAACTGGTATGTGTGTTGTGCACACACTGCTTGGTGTGCATGCAGTGCTGTGAGTTGATGTTGCCTTGTCCTTGCCTGTTGTGCACCCCCTGATGTTTGGCTGTTGTAGCATGTTGATATCTTTGCCTGTGCATGTGTTGTGACTGATGTGGCTGTGTGCAGTGTTTGTGTTGTGTTGTGTCATGCAGTTGACAGTTGCTCTGTGTGTGGTGTTCTATTTTCCTGTCAGTGTGTGTGTGTTGTTGTTGTGTTTGATTCAGGTGTGTAGTGAGGCCATTGTTTAGACCTCTATATGTGCCTCATCTCAAGTTCTGCGCCATACTCAGGACGTGAATCCCCCAGGGTGACACTCTTGTTGGTCATTCACCTATGACACGGTACATTCAAACATTATTGTGCCCGGACTCTTCCGTCCCCACCAGCATGTGCACATACTAGCATGTGTTGGCATTGTTTGTGTTTCCAAATCGTCACTCCATGTACGGGATGAGCTGCCCCACGTTGGACCTCTGTGTGACCCCAAATGGCCTGCACATTCTCTGCCCAATCTGACAGTGACACAACACTGAATGTACAGAGTGTCACATAAGTGCTTTTCCTCTTGAGTCTCCATCAATGTGCCATTACAGAGATGTAGATTGCACACAACAGGGCTTGTGATGAGGGTCTGCGTTGGTTGTTGGTTACACTGAATGTTGCCCCCTCTTGTCTCCCATGTCTACAGCTAAAAGTCAACCAGCGCAAGGCCGTGTGGAGGGCCATTGCATCAAAGGTGCGTGCACTGGGTGTCTCCAAACGACAGCGCTCCCACTGTCACAAGAGGTGGGATGACATCGCACGGCTAAGCAGGAACGTGGCAGAGATGACACTGGGGCTGATCCCTCGATCCGGCAGGTTGGCGCGGCGCAGCATGACACCACTAATGGGACGCATTTTAGCAGTGACGCAGCCTGACCTGGATGCACGTCTGAAGGTGCATCAGTAGCAAGCTGGTGGTGAGTATTCTGTGAGTGTGACTCCGGTTGTTGTTTGCCAGCATGTGCTCCAGGCCTGGGCCAGTGCAGGGCTGTGATGTTACTAGTGTGATGCAATGGTGTGTAAGTGGCCGCGGTGTGGGGTGCAGTTGTCATGCATTCCCCCTACATGTACCTTCCCATGTCATTGGTGTAATGGGCCTTGACTTCACATTTGTAGTTTTTGGCTTCTGGTACCATCTTCATTGGTGTCGTCACGGACATCACATGTCAGGGTCCAGCAGAGTGCATGATCTGAGTGTGCCATTATCAATTAGTGCATTGCCTGACGTCAGATTAGTGCTGGCTAAACATCTGACACCGATGTGCAACTGTAGTTGTGCCCCAAGATACGACATGGTGGATGGCATGTGCCCATGGACATTGTGTGTGGTTATGTTGGGGTCTGTGTCTGTGTTGGTGCCTTCTGTTGGATCATGTTGTGACGTTGGCAACATGTTGTGAGTAGGATCTTTGAACCCTTCAGGGCCCTAGGTGTGCACAGAGGGATATGTGTGTGTTGTTAGACGTAGCCACCAACAGGCTAAATGGCTGTGTGTCCATCACATGGGTGGATTCTGTACAATTCTTCATCATTCCACGGTAATTTATATGTTTGTATTGAGGTTGCACAATGTTACTGCCCATGGTGTTGTCCAACATGGATCATTGTCCATCATTAGTGATGCTTCACTTGCAGATATTTGTTGACTTGATGCAGATGTACTTATCCTCTCTCTCTCTCTCATGCAGCATCTCACATGGGAACGGAAGGACACGGGACGGACACCAGTGGTGAGGCATCAGGCACAGGTGATGCTCACCTGCATAGTGACACGGATGTCACCAGCGCATCAGAGGGGGACCGTAGTCATCTAGAGGAGTCCCTGCCAGAAACGCAGACCTCTATGTCATCTGACGACAGCGGTGCTGCATCTATGGTTTTGTCCGAAGGAAATGGGGAGTCTGCCTCCTCATCCACCACACAGCGTTCAGTGCCCACCCTCCCTGCTACTCCCACTTTTGCTGCCCGTGTTCGCACCACGAGGAAGGGAAGAGTGTCCTTCATCCCAGGCACCGCTGCCCCTGCCCCTGTCCCCCCTGCTGCCATCAGTGCGGAGTCTGTGGACCTTTTGTGCCAGCTGTGTGTGGGTCAGACAGCTCTCCTCAATGCCTTCCTGGACCATGACAAAAAATTGGCACAGGTGGTGGCTTTCATGGAGGGCGTGCATTCCGACGTGGGTGGGCTACAGTCTCTGGCCTCTGCAGTGACAGCAGCCATTCAACTTGCCCAATCCCATAGTCCAGCTCCAGTCCCTAGGCCCACCACCCTGCCAGTGGCCGCATCTGATGATAGTGACCACACACCACAGACATCAAGGGACAGATACAGCACACGCAGCACACGGCAGCAGCAGCCCAAGCAGTCCAGGCTGCAGACACCATCCCCACAGAAAGGTAAACCCACACCAGAGCGCAGAGGCAAAAGCACTTCAGGCCACACCCAGGGCAAGGATGGCAAGGAGCAGGCCTCAGGCTCACATGCCTCAGAGGCATCCCCAGCCAAGGACTCACCTGTCCCAAAAGTGTCTCGCAGAGACAAGCACACAGTTTCCGTGCCCAGTGACAAACAGGTGCCTGCTAACGGTACACGTAAGAAGAGCTCCAAGTCAAGTTCACCCACAACATCTACTCCCATCCAGAGCCCTGTGAAGCAGGGGAAGGAGGCCACTGTAGGGGGGACACCGGGTAAACAGGTGATGCAGGGGCAGAGCCAATCCAGGGCCAAGCGTCCCAAAGAATCCAGCACGTCCCCAGAGGGGGGACCAGCATCTGCACATGAGCCAGCTTTTGTGACGAGTGTGCCTGTTGTATACACCCCACTTGGCATTAATCCCAGGACAGGGAAGCCATATCAAATCCCAAAGAAGCGGAAGGGAACCCCTCCAACTTCTCCCACACACACTGGGTCTCGTACAAGCATGAGTCCACCTCCACGTGCCACCACCCCACCTGGTCCTAGCAGCCCTCCGGCTTCCCAAACCACTGCTGGCTCTACCACACCTGGACCTAGCAGCCCTCAGGATTCCAAGAACACTGATGGCTCTACCCCAGCTGGGCCTCTCTCTCTCCTAGCCAGTACCCCAACTGGCCCCGACAGACAGCCACCTCCCAGTCATACTGCCAGCCAAGTCTGAGTGTTGGTCACCCTCCCACACATGTCTCTCCCACAGTGGTACCATGGACTGCCCATTTATGACGCCCTGAGTGTGTTGCTGACCATGGCAGGGTACTGTACCACACATTCCCAGTGCTGGATGTCATGTACTCACTCTGCACTTTGGAGTGGCCACTGGCCTTGCTGTTCACTGCTGTTTGCCCCTTGCCTGTGCGGCTTCTCATGTACCTCACCTGCACTTTGGACTGGCCACTGGCCTTGTTGTCCACTGCTGTTTGCCCCTTGCCTGTGCAGCTTCTCATGTACCTCACCTGCACTTTGGACTGGCCACTGGCCTTGCTGTTCACTGCTGTTTGCCCCTTGCCTGTACAGGATCTCATGTACCTCACCTGCACTGTGTCCTGGCCACTGGCCTTGTTGTTCACTGCTGTTTGCCCCTTGCCCGTGCAGGATCTCATGTACCTCACCTGCACTGTGCCCTGGCCACTGGCCTTGTTGTTCACTGCTGTTTGCCCCTGGCCTGTGCAGCTTCTCATGTACCTCACCTGAACTTTGAACTGGCCACTGGCCTTGCTCTTGTCTGACTTTTGCTGCATGACAGTGTGAAATGTTAATAAAAATAAGATATTTACTCCTGTTGTCTGCCTTGTCAGTGTCCTTGCTAAATGAAAGGGTTACTGTGTGGGTATTGTTTACTGTGACACATGCTCTATTTTCCACTTCAACATTGCCAATGTCTTGTTTCCTCTGATCATGTTGTTTCAACTTTTGTGTCCCAGATTTCTGCATCTGTGTGTGTTGGCTTGGTAGTATGTGTGTTTGCTGTGGACTGATTGACTTCCTGGGTGTGTTGTTGTGTGTGTGATGTTTAGATTGTTGTTGTGTGTGTTCATGGTGTGTCACTCATCTCTGTTTGTAACTGGTATGTGTGTTGTGCACACACTGCTTGGTGTGCATGCAGTGCTGTGAGTTGATGTTGCCTTGTCCTTGCCTGTTGTGCACCCCCTGATGTTTGGCTGTTGTAGCATGTTGATATCTTTGCCTGTGCATGTGTTGTGACTGATGTGGCTGTGTGCAGTGTTTGTGTTGTGTTGTGTCATGCAGTTGACAGTTGCTCTGTGTGTGGTGTTCTATTTTCCTGTCAGTGTGTGTGTGTTGTTGTTGTGTTTGATTCAGGTGTGTTGCCATTGTGGTGTGCCTTACTTGTGTGTATGTCACATGGACTGAGGTCTATTGTTGCTGTGCTTGTTTTATGTGCGTCCTTGGTGTTTTCTCCTCTCACATTTGATGTGTCTATGGTCATGGTTGTGCATGTGCAGACATGTGGTACACTGTGACACCATTTTGTGTGGATGGGTGTTGTGGTATGTCTGTCTATGTGTCATTGTAGGCCCATTTCTGCCTTTTGTTCTCCATTATTGTTTTTAGTGGATGCACTTCTTATATGTGTTGTGGTATGTTGTCTGTGCGTTTTTCATGACTGATGTGGTTGTGTACTCCTGTTGTGTCTGTGCTCCCATTGAATTTGCACTGTTTAGCTGAACAGGTCTTGTCTGTTGTTGTAGTAGTTCTGTGTGTGTGTTTTGATTGTGTTCAGTGTTTGACTGTTGTTTTTGTGTGTACAGTGGTACTGCCATACCTGTGTGTGTGTGTGATGTTTGTGGATACCACCCAGGGGGTGTGTTTGATTGTCAGTGTCTTGACTGGATGTTATTGGCAAGCTTCTGTGTGTTTGTCACTGGTGTTGTGTGCTGCAGGTGTGATGGGTGTGGGGGTTGTGTGAAGGTTCATACTTGTGTTTGACTGTCATGGAGTGTTGCAATGGGCCCCGTGTGTTGTGCTGCTGACATACTCCTGTGATGTATTTAGATTCAGATGTGTGGCTGATCAGGGTTGGACTTTATACCCTTCCTTTCATCCCTGTGCCTATTCATGGGTTGCCTTGCTGTCTCCCTGAGTTGTTGCAGTGAGGTGACTGTGGTTTGACTTCACTCACTGTGACTGCCATGTGTGGATTGTTTGGCTGGGGTGGATGTAATGTGTTCCTTCCCTTGCATGTGATATACACATTCTTGGTGTTCAGCTCCTTGCCATTCTATTTGTGTGCACCTCACTTTGGGTTTCCTATTTGTTGTCCTCCATTGCTGTTGGCATGTGGTCTGTGTTTGTTGCTGTGTGTCAGTGTGGGGTATGTCTGTGTGACTTGACATGCTGTGTGTCCATTGGAGTGTTTGTTCATTATCTGTATGTGTTTAATTGGTGCTTGGACTCAGTTTACTTGCCACGAGTGTGGTGTTGTTGTGGTGTGTGTGTTCCCCTGGCCCAGTGCTTGTACGCTGTGTGTTGCTCTGCAGCCACACCTGATGAGGCTGTCTCCCTAGTTGTTTGTTGTGTGGTGCAGTGTGTGTGTTCACCTGGCTGCTTTTTGGCCATGTGGTGGCACAGGGAGATCACATGGCATGTCCCTTCATGGTGTGGGTGGGCCTAGTGTGTGGAGTGGGGAGGTGTTGCCCTGTGTACTTTGGGCACTGCCCCTGCCTTGGGCTGGCCCAGGCTACTACATTGTGTGCATTTTTACTCGTGGATTCAACGCTGCGGTCACGTGAACAGGGCATTATTTCAGGATCGCGGACATGGTGGCCGGGGTGTGGAGGGGTGGACTAGTGGCAGGTGGGACATGTGTGGCTACACCTGTGGTTGTGTTCCTGTCCCCACAAGGGTGTCTGGTGGGGGCAGGCACCTTACATCGGACATGATTTGTGGATTGTGTTTGTTAGCGGAGTTGTGTGATGGCGTACCTGCGTCGGTGTCCGCGACGGTCCATGGCTTGCTGTAGGTGGATCATGTACAGCGCCGGGAAGACGTGTAGTGCCGGGTCCATGGCGTTCGGCTTCGGTTCTCGATTTCGCGCTCCGCTGTGGTGCTTCCGTATGCTCTGAATGGCCGGTTTCTCCGCTGTGGTGGGCCTGGCTGTTTTGCGCATCCTAATTTGTACAGCGGGAGGGACGTCATTGCGTACGTCGGTGGCTCTGGATTGGTTGTCTCCGCCGCGGGCGCGTTTTGATTGCGGTGCGAGTTGCACCGCGGCGGACGGACAATGGGCTGTGTTTGGCCATTGTAATATGGCGGACGGGGGCACCGCTGCTCACGGGCGGAAAACTGCGTTTTCTCCCACCGCCGGCATCGCGGAGGTGCATCCGCCAGTCATCGTAATGGACCCCTAAGTGCAGAGTTCTGTAAATGTCTCCATAAACATTGGTTGAAGTGGAAGTAACATCCTTGTATAGATGTGTGGGGGTATAATTTGAGGATAGAATTTATCATGGCTTGTTCAAAGTCTATTACTATTCTTTGAGGGAAAAAGTCGTTTGTTTCTTGCTTTATTTTACCTAATATTTCAGTATATGTTGCATTCTGTTTGTTTGGTAATAAAGCATATATTAATGGAATGCAAGTGTTATGATATTGCCCATGGATACTGTACAGTTGGTAGAATGGTTTAGGGCATATGCTGAAGGTGCCATCCATCATCCATGTTTGGCATTGTTGAAGTTTAGTTATATTGTTTGCTGTAGCAAACATAATAATCCTTTTATCTTTATTTTTTGTTGTCAAAGAAAATAAAATGTTCATCATTGTGTGTTATACTAAGTTCTGGGGGAATTATGACATCCTCAACATATTTAGGTGTAGGTATTGTTGGTGTTGTTGATTTTTTAGTCCTAGCTATTGTTCTTTTTAATAGAAGCAATTGATGGTAATTGACCTGTTGCTTCTCTGGGTACTTTAGGTAATATTTCTTTAAGTATAACACTTGTAGGAAGTTGTGAGGTGCTACTTAATTCTTTAATATTTTCAAGGGTTGATTTCACTTCAATTTCAGAAATATTTGGTGGATGGTTATGCTCCCTTGTATATAATACAGTTGTTTCCTGGTGGTAGCACAACCATAACATTTGTTTGAGTAATATTTTGAACATTTCCAGTTCACTTTAAGGCCTGTTTGCTTCTCTTGGGTGTAGACGTACCCCATATAACACAATAAGAATTTCCCTTTCTGAGATGTTATAAATTGGGCCTCTTCAGTCATTGTGAGGTGGTAAAATCTATAAAAAATGTACATGAAAGTATATGTAAAAGAATATTATACATGTTTATATGAATAGTAATAAATGCATTTTAATTATATACTTATCAACTGTTATTTAGTTGTAGTTGAATGGAGATGTTCTTTGTTCAACAAATGTTGTTTGTTTGAAGTGCTCTGTGAAAAGAAAGTAAAGCATATTTTATTTCATGTTTTACAATTTATATATGGTGGTCTTGGTGTTTATGACAGAGTATAGTTTTATTAACGTTTTAGTTTCATTTTACAAACGTTTTAAAAAAAGTTTAAAAGTATAAATGGGGTCGTTTTGGCGGTTAGGACATTTTAGGTGTTGAGTTTCCTTTTAGTGAGATTTAACAAGTTATTTTTAGAGTATACTTACTTTGTTAGTTATCTGTTTTTGTAAGGTGAAATCTTTTTTCTCGTTTTTGGAGTAACATCTGTTGTTGAAACATAAAGAGATCAAATATATGAGTTAGTAATGTAAGTTAGCCATTGAAATCTGTGTTACATTTTAATTTAACAGTTTATTTAGAAATGCTTATTTACTTACTTTTTCTAGGTGTAGTAGGCTTGATTTTAGAGGTGTGTTTGAGAGTGGTGAAAATCCAGCAGAGTTTCTCCTTCCTTAATTATTTTTGTTTAAGGTGTAAAAGAATACATATTTTTTTGTTTATATAGTGTGTTCTTAATTGTTTGTTGAAAATCATTGGTCTATTTCGATCTTCTGTGTTTCTATTGGTTAATTTGAATTTTTTTTTTGATTTGTAATTGTTTTACTTGTATGGAAAACGTAAATTGAGAGAAAAGGTTTTTTTTAGGTGAGGAAGGAGATGTTGAATTTATTATTTAAAAAGAAATGTATAATATATATTTTAAATGTTGAATATGTTGCTATTATTTGTTTGTAAATATTATTTGTGTAGTTGTTATGTTATAATTAATTTATGTTGTTATTATTTTGATAGATATGTTTATATATAAATTTTATGTGTATTTATGTCATTTATTGTATTTTTGGTGTTGAAAGTAGTAATTTTAATATGTATTTGAGTTGTCGATATTTTTAAAAAAACGATAATATTGCTGTCTATATTTTTATTCTCGATATTTTGGACATGTCCTATACTTATTTATAACCGTCGATAATTTGTATTGCGATATTTATGTGTGCGATATTTGTGTAGTCTATATAATTTTATTACGATAATGTTGTTTCAATATTAGTGTATTTTTATAATTAAGTATACAATATCGATATTTTTGCTGTCGATATTTTTGCGTCGAAATATTTGTATTTCGATAATGTGTCTTTCGATATTATGTCAGTGATTCGCTGGACATATCCTAGATGTCATTTTTGCTAATACTGAACTAGTTACCTTTCAAACTATAACTCCAGTCACATGGTCAGACCACCACTTGCTTGCTTTCCAACATAAAACAACACTAAGCGACTCACCTAAAACTACCTTACATCCATCCACCTATCGGCCGTGGAACAAACTTAATTTGGAACACTTAGAAACACAACTAACATCCAGTACAAATCTGGAAACAATAAATTCTGTTAAAAAACTATATGAGTGGCTACAGGAAGTTTTTGACATCCTGATACCACTCAAAACCACACAACAGAACAAAAGAAAAAAAGCACCTTGGAGAAACATAGAGATAAAAGACATAAAACAACAAATTAGAAAGCTGCAACGTACCTGGCTCAAAACAAACGCCAAACAAGACAAACTTCACCTACAGAAAATTAACAGATTATACAAGTCAGCTATCAAAAAAGCTAAGAAAAGGTACTATTCAGACAGAATTCAAAATGCTAAATATGCAAATAAAGAATTCTATAAAATACTCAATGAATTTCGCAAACCAAATTGCCTAGAAGGAACTCATCCTGTTACTCAAGATTTCACAGACAAACTGGCAAATCATTACATGAACAAAGCAGACACTTTGGACTCATACTTAAAACAGAAACAAAGCACCAGCACTAACCCTTGTACAAAACAACAATCCAAGAATACTCTAACTCAGCCTCTCCGTTTCTTCCAACACATCTCACACGATGAATTTATGGACCTGGTCAAAGCAAGCAGGCCTGCCGGCAGCCCTTCTGACCCGTGTCCACCACAAACTTTCAAGACAATTCTTTTAACAACCTCTGCTGCCACTCCAGTAAGAAGAATCATCAACGATTCCTTAACTACCGGTATATTTCCAGAAGAACTCAAAAAGTCACACATACGCCCTTTACTGAAGAAAACAAACTTGGACCCGCTCAACCCTGACAACTACAGACCGATTACAAATGGACCTTTCCTGGGCAAACTGATAGAAAGAGCAGCGTTCGCCCAGATGTCACAATTCATTGAAGAGAATGACATACTTTCAGACTTCCAAACAGGATTCCGTCCGGGAAGAGGCACTGAATCTGCCCTCCTTGCCATCTGGGATGACCTGAAGAATACAGTAGACCGCAACGGAGTTGCTGCGTTACTCCTCTTGGACCTCTCGGCTGCATTTGACATGGTTGACCATGACACTCTGAAACAAAGACTCTATGAAGCCGGCATAGAGGGGACTGCTCTAGACTGGATCGCGTCCTACCCTCGAAACAGAACTAATGTCATCCATACCCCACCTTTCTCATCCAAGCCATACTCCACAAAAGCAGGGGTCCCTCAAGGCTCTATCATCTCGCCCATGCTTTTCAACATCTACATGAAGTCATTACCGGTACTGATCAATCAATTTCACCTCACGTGCTATAACTATGCAGATGACACGCAAATGCTCCTTCAACTGGAATGCCCCAAAGACATTGGAAAATCCCCAATTTTCAGTTGTCTCAGAGCCGTGGATCAGTGGATGACTTGGAGCCATCTCAAATTGAATGCTTCCAAAACGGAAATACTCACGTGTGGCGATTGGAAACATTATGACCCGCTTGCCGCCTGGCCTGATGAACTGGGATCACCGCCTAAAGTATCGAAGGAAGTAAGAAACCTCGGAATGACCATGGACTCCAAGCTATCGATGAATGCCCAAGTGGACATACTAGCAAGATCAAGCTTTGTCACTATAAAAACGCTGCAACGTATTTTCCCTCATTTGGGATTTCCACACAAGGTCCAAGCTACCATCTCCCTTGTTCTGTCCAAACTCGATTACGCCAATAGCCTCTACCACGGATCACCTTTAACAACCATGAAAAGACTTCAACGGATTCAGAACTTGGCTGCCAGACTACTCTTGCATATCAAACCGCGAGACCACATCTCTCCTTCCTTGAAAGCCCTGCATTGGTTACCGGTTGCCAGAAGATCCACGTTCAAGCTGCTTTGTGTCACCCACAAAGCAATACATGGAATGGGACCGCTCTTCATCAGGAATAAAATCACCAAACACATTCAACAAAGGAACCTCCGCTCTAAAGGGGCACCTCGCATCAAAATCCCAAGATACAAGAAAAAAACCATGGGTGGCACATCCTTCTCTGTTCAAGAAGCCAAACTATGGAACTCTTTACCCCCCAACATAAGATCCACGGACAGCCACCTTATCTTCAGAAAACTACTCAAGAATTGGCTCTTCCCCACATAAGCACCATACGCAAACAGAAATTTACAGCATATCCCTCTGTATATAAGCATTTATTTCACTATAGATATGTACCTATCTTTGTGTATTGCTTTGTATAAACATGTAGAATAATTATGTTGTTAAAATTTTTTTTTACGTACAATAACACTTGAAAACCGGAGTTTATCTGGTGCATCTTTGGTCTACATGTACTTGCTTCCATTGTGCATCTATGTACCTTCCATGTACTTGGATCTGTGTTTGTTACTTTTCTCCAGAAAAAGCATATCCAATGCACTACCCTATTTCTCATCCTGTACCTCTATCAATATCTTTAATCTACATATACTTACCTCCTTTATGCATCTATATACTTTCAATGTACTTATGGATCTATATATTTATCACTTTCTTCTAATTTAGCATATCCAATGCACTACCCTACTTCTCAGCCTATACTTCTCTCAATATATCTTCTAGCCCAACTTTCTGACTCATCTCAAACTTCTTTCTACTACTCTTTCCAATGCACTACCCTATTTCTCACCCTATACATCTATCAATATATCCTCTACATCCACTCTCTCATTTATCCCAAACCCCATAACACTACTATGATCCCCAAAATAACCCTTTCTAGACTCTCCCCTACTCTACCCCTCCTTGCATCATCTGGCACCTCTTTTACTATACTGATCCCCCAAAACAAACCTTTCTAAACTCTTCCCTCTGACTCTTCCCCTCCACAACCCCTTTTTACTCATCCAAAAGCCTCCTCCTCCTGCTATGACCTCCAAAAACAAAAAAAAATCTAAATCCTTCTCTCTTCTATCCCTCCACTAACCTTTTCAATCAAAATAACAGACTAACATGTTCACTTCTCAAATTTCATATTCCACTATACTAATTCACAACTAATCCTTTATGGGTTCCAGAGTAGCGTGCTACTCGCCAATAAAGCGCTTCAACACCCCATCAGGGTTACCAGCGCTATATAAATGCAAACCTTTTTCCCTTTTCTACCCCTCCCCAACCCTTCTCAATCCAAATAATTGACTAACTTATCCACCACTCAAATTACTTTCATATTTCACTATACTAATTCAACACTAATCCTTATGGGTTCTAGAGTAGCGTGCTACTCGCCAAAAAAGCGCTTCAAAACCCCATCAGGGGTAGCAAGCGCTATATAAATACAAACCTCTTTCCCTCTCGCCGCCTACCCTTCTGTATCCAAATAACTGAATAACATATCCACCACTCAAATTACTTCATATTTCACTATACTAATTTTCAACACTAATCCTGTATGGGTTCCGGAGTAGCGTGCTACTCGCCAGAAAAGCGCTTCAACACCCATCAGGGGTAACAGGTGCTATATGAATGCAAACCTTTCTTCCCCTTCTATCCCCCCGCTATCCTTCTCACTCCAAATAACTGACTAATATCCACCACTCAAATTACTTTCATATTTCACCATACTAATTCACCACTAATCCTTTATGGGTTTCCGGAGTAGCGTGCTACTCGCCAAAAAAAGTGCTTCAACACCGCATCAGGGGTAACAAACGCTATATAAATACAAACCTTTTTTCCTCTTCTATCCTTCTGCTATCCTTCCGAATCCAAATAACTGACTAACCTATCCACCACTTAAATTACTTTCATATTTCACTATACTAATTCAACACTAATCCTTTATGGGTTCCGGAGTAGCTTGCTACTCGCCGAAAAAGCGCTTTGACGCCTCGTCAGGGGTAGTAAGCGCTATATAAATGCAATTACAATACAATACAATGCCTGCCCTGTTTGTCTCCCAGTCGGGCTCTTTGTCCATATGTCTGTTTTCCATTCATCCATCCATCTATTTTTCCTAAAAAAACAAAGGTTAAAGCGACGTTATTGTTAGGTATGGTTATAAGATCTTAATTCACATTAAAAAAATCACTGAAAAACATAGGCTACAGTTATGTTTTAGATGTTTAAATGAGATAAGAACTAACATTTAAAAAATGAAAAAACACTGAAATTTGCCAGTTGTAGCCAGGGCCACTGGAATTATGCAGCATGGGAAAACCAAATTATGTGGCATGGTTGACTAAATTATGCAGCAAGAAAAGGCAACTTATGTAGCGGAATGTGGCAAATTTTATGACCTCATATTTTACATTACCCATGACATGTTAAATGACATCATTGATGACATCTCAAATTACATTGTTGATGACATCATCAATGACATTGTCAAATCATTGTGGTAGTTTTCTATAGGCTTCATGGGCTATAAGTAATTCGACACGTTATACCTGGTGGGGCGATGAGGTCCTCTGATGTCTTGAGGACCTCAGGATACAAGTGGACTTCATCCCCCGAGCAGCAGTGCACCAGGAGGTGCGTTTGCAGAGTGGTGTTAAAAGGGGGCGTGGCCTCGGACCACTTTCAGCAATCCAGCTGTGTGGGGCTTACTGGAGGTACCTGGCGGGCTAGTTGGCCCCCAGGGACCCTCAGGAGGCAAGGGGACTTCATCCCCCAACCAAGCGTGCCAGGAGGCGAGTTTGCAGAGGGGTGGAGAAAGGGGGCGTGGCCTGGGTCTACCTGTCAGCAATCCCACTATCTGGGGCATACTGGAAGTATCAGGTAGGCTAGTTGGCCCCTAAGGAACCCCAGCAGCGAAGTAGACTTTAATCCCCATCCAAGAGCGCGCCAGGGTGCACGTTTGCAGAGTGGTGGGGAAAGGGGGCATGGCCTGCTATGAGAATTTAGCAATCCTGCTGTGTGGAACTTACTGGAGGTAATAGGAGGGGTAGTTGGCCCCCAAGGTTGTTCTTGGGGGCCAACTACCCCTCCTGTTACCTCCACTAAGACCCACACAGTGGGATTGCTAAGAGGTCTTCGGAGGCCACCCTCACCTTTCCCCACCACTCTGCAAACGCGCCTCCTGGCACAGTACCGGTAGGGGGATAAAGTCCACTTTACTCCTGAGGGACTTTGGGGGCCAAGAAGCCCTCCTGGTACCTCCTGTAAGTCCTACGCAGCAGAATTCCTGAGCGCTGGTTGGAGGTCCAGCCCCCTTTCTCCACCTCTCTGCAAACGCGACTACTAGTTAAAGAAGCATTTGCAATGTAATAGGTTTCACATTTGCGAGAGTTAGAGCTATTGGCGTTGTAAATGTAAAAGTGTTTTACTAATGTTTCTTGGAGTGGAGTGGATGTAGGTTGTGTGTAGTGGAATTATGTGGTATGATGTGCAGTGAAAGTATGTGGATAGACTTTGACTTTGACTTTGACGTGGATAGAAAGTATGTGGTATTTAGTGTATAGGAATTATGTAGAGTGGGATTATGTGTTATGGAGAGTAATTATGTGGTGTGGTAGTCTGTGTTGTGGAGTGGTAACCTCAGGTTTAGTCTTCCTCGTTTCCATAGAAGCTAAACTATAAATTCAATGAGACAAAAAAAAGAAGGAACCACTGAGGAGCACTTCTGGACCTAGTCAGAGGTATGAGCAGGGCCACTGGAATTAAGCAACTGTTTGGCTGCACCGACTTTCGCACAATTATACATTTTCCGCATTTGCCACATAATCCATCATCTGCTGCATAATCTGCAGATTTGAAGAAAAAAAACCTTGTTTCTAGCTCAAACTGCTCAAACGCTACCAAAAATGCAGCGACAAGTGTTACAGCGTGGTGGAAGGCCCTTTGCAAACCTAGAATGGTCACCTGTTACTTATTGCTAAATGTGGGTGTTAAATTGGTACTAATGGTGTGCAAACCACTCTTGCTTCTTTCTGCGCCTCTCTTGCCTCTTTCTGAACCTCTCTTTCCTCTTTCTGCACACACAGGGCTACTTTTAAACTGACCTCAGGCTCAGCAGTGCACACATGCAAGTGCAGAAAAGGGCTGCTGGCCTCTAAACTGCCATGCCCTATGATATGCTAGGGACTTAGAGGTAGTTTTAACCCCCCTGCCCTGTTATGTACTAGGGCCTTACAGGGGAGGTCATGCCAATCACAGGGGTACCCCAACCCATAGTGTACCTTAGTGTATGTAGGTGTTTTCGCTGAATTCTAAGTGTCTTTCAGCATAGCACTGGCTCCGGGCCTGGTTAGGCAGAGTCCAGGGTCAGTCAGAGTCAGTTACCACCAGTACCAGTCAGCAAAAAGTTGGGGGGTGCCCAGGGCACAGGATGACTTTGCAACAAGGCCTCTTTCTGCACCTCGGTTGGTTCTTTCTGCATATCTTTGCTTCTTTCTGCACCTTTCTTCCTCTTTCTGGACTTCTGTTGTCTCTTTCTACATTTCTCTTGCTTCTTTCTTCGCCTTTCTTCCTCTTTCTGCACATGTCCTACCTCTGTAGGCATAGTTAGAAATTAGCATTTAAAAAACCTTAGAAATTCACTGAAAAAACCATAGGTTTCAGGGACGTTATAGTTAGAAATTAGCATTTATAAAACCTTTGAAATTCACTGAAAAAATCAAAGGTTTTAGGGACGTTATAGTTAGAATTTAGCATTTAAAAAACCTTAGAAATTCACTGAAAAAACCATAGGTTTCAGGGACGTTATAGTTAGAAATTAGCATGTAAAAAACCTTAGAAATTCACAGAAAAAACCACAGGTTCCAGGGACGTTAAAGTTAGTTGGACATTTCACTCGTACAAAGCCAGAGAAATTCGGCTGTGATTGTTAGTTGAGCTAACTATAACTCGCGCCCCCGCAATGCATTGCTGATGACGTCACATATTACATCATTCATGACATGGTCAGTGACATCACTGATGACATCTCAAATGACATCACTGATGACATCACTGATGACATCATCCACATGATAATCTGATGCACCTCCTCACACCCTAATATAACCTTTGATACACCCACTCTAAAATACAGACTACACGTTTTGAAACCATAGACACACCAATACCAGTTACTACATACCCACTCACTGATTCCTAGGTCTACACACACATCCACTAATTCACCCACACAGTCACTCATACATGCAGTCACTCATCAATACAGCACTATCATATGCACTCATACACCTATACAGTCACTCACACACTGTCACTCATCCATAGAGTTACTCACACATCTAGTCAGTCATGCAAAGAATCAATCACACTCCCATTTACTCACCTATACAGTTATACACACACCACCACACTTATTCATACAGATACTAACACATACTTACTCTCTTATACAATCCCTGATACAAGCACACACTCATCCATACAGCCACTCTCACAATCACTTACTCTCACATAGTGGGCCTGATTCACAGAACTAACTTACGTCAAAAACGTAAAGTTAGTACTTTTTGGTATTCACAGAATACACTTACTCATTTTGGTATTCACAGAATGAACTTACTCATTTCGGTATTCACAGAAGTTAGTAGTCCTAACTTTAGGACTCCTAAATGCCTTCTGTGAATACCGAAAGTCTTAAAGTTAGGATTTTTCTCAGTTTAGGAGTAGTAAAGTTAGGACTCCTAACTTTAGGACTCCTAAATGCCTTCTGTGAATACCGAAAGTCTTAAAGTTAGGATTTTTCTCAGTTTAGGAGTAGTAAAGTTAGGACTAACTTTACTACTCCTAAACTGAGAAAAATCCTAACTTTAAGACTTTCGGTATTCACAGAAGGCATTTAGGAGTCCTAAAGTTAGGACTACTAACTTCTGTGAATACCAAAATGAGTAAGTTCATTCTGTGAATACCAAAATTAGCTCAACTAACTATAACGGCTGAATTTCTCTGGTTTTGGACAAGTGAAATGTCTCAAACTGGTGGGAACCTTGGAGCTTTGATTTACAACGTGGCCTCCCAGCCGCGGGAGACGCACCACCCGGAAATTTGGGGCCACGGGGCTCCGAATCACGGAGTCTTAATGTGGAGGCATCCATTGAGGATTGACAAGCCGGAGGAGCGAGTGGAGGCCCATTGGTGGGCTTGGAATGTTTCAGACAGCGGCACATAACTAAGGCACACACTACAAGACCCACAAACCAATGCAGACTCATTGGAGTCGCCCATTGGAGGGCTCATATCATAAGTGGGAGGTGTGGCCTTTATGCCAAATTGACTGTCGCGCCTCTGAAGAGTGCAATGAGCACGAAACGCGTCAGGCGTGAATCGACAGGCATGCTGTAAACTGGATCCGCCCGCCGATCCGGCTTTTACCTCATGAAGGTTGCTGTAGTGGATGTTAGAGTGCGTCTCAAACTGGTGGGAACCTTGGAGCTTTGATATATATATATATATATATATATATATATATATATATATATATATATATATATATATATATATATATATATATATATATATATATATATATATCAATGCTCCAAACACCTTTGTCTGCGCACTCACGGACGGGTGCTGTAATCGTGGGGGTGTACCCACGAAATTAATCAAAGCTCTTTTTCTTCCCTTTGTCAAAGAAAAAAGCACTCGCGGGGCGGTTGTAATCGTTGTTTATTCACAACGTGTGCAGACGTACAACAGATGCGTATCGGCTAACGCCTTCGTCGATGTTGTAAACGGCAATTTTTTAAATCTCATCATGCAATAGACATTGAAGACGTACCACTCTCTCCCCACTGCTCCGCTGTGCCGTCTCTTGCCTCCAGACCCCGACCTCCTCCTTCGGAGGTTCGAGGCTGCTGCCCGCTCCTGCACCTGCTGCCCGCTCCAACTGGGACCAGACTGCCTCCAACCACCGTAACCTTTCTCAGACGCTTTTTTTCTTAATTTTTTTTCCCTGTTGTGCCACTGTTATTGTGCCCATCTGTGTCTTGCTCTAATTCCACCACTGTTTTTATTTTCTCGTGCCTGCCTGTTCCTTTTGCCTTTCGCCGCTGCTGCCCCTGCATCTCCTCCCCCCAGAATTCCCCCCCGGAATACCCCTGCTCCCGCCTCCCAGCCTCTCCTCCCTCCCACCTCCCCTACTTAATGGCGGCCGCTGCGCGGTCGCGCAGCCGCTGCGCGGTCGCGCAGCGGACGCACGCAGCGGGCGCGCCGCCGGCGCGCCAAAGGCAAGCCCGTCTGCGCCCGTCCGCGGCCAGCGCCAGGAACCCTGGCCCTCCCACTACCCATCGCTACGACACCACCACCCTCCTCGCACTCAACCCTGGAAGACTTAGAGAATGCCAACAGGCCTCGCCGAACACGACCCACGGCCAGTTCTCCTGCCTCCACTGCCGCCAGACCCTCACCGCCACCCCGGCCTCCAACACCGCCGACGCCAGCACCGGCGTCACCCTAAAATGCATCCTCCTCAACGTACACTCCGTACACAAACACGCCATGGAAATCTGGAACCTACTCGACTCTCTTTCGCCCGACATCGCCTTCTTCACAGAGACCTGGACCAACGCATCCTCCGCCCCCGACATCAGCACCGCCATCCCAGACGGATACAAGATCCAGAGGAAAGACCGCCTCAACCACCCAGGAGGGGGCCTCGCCATCGCCCACAAGAGCACCCTCCGCCTCACCACCTCCAGCGAAACCTTCCCCTCCGCCGAACACCTGCACTTCAAGATCCAGACCACCCCCAAAGCCACACTCCGAGGAACCCTCATCTACAGACCCCCCGGCCCCCGAACCCCCTTCGCCGTCACCATCACTGACTTCATCGCACCCCACGCGATCGCCTCAACAAACTACATACTCATTGGAGACCTGAACTTCCACCTCGACAACCCCAGCGACCCCAACTCCACTATCCTTCGTGACAACCTCGCCAGCATCGGACTTAAACAACTCGTCAACACACTGACCCACAGAGCAGGACACACCCTCGACCCCATCTTCGCGGCAGGAAACAGCGTCCATTTCAGCCACACAACGCAGCCGCCATGGACCGACCACCACTGCGTACACTTCGCCATCAACAAACCCAAGGCACCCAAACCAGCCCCACGCCCACCACGAAGGAATTGGAGCAAGGTTACCGACGAGCAACTTAACTCCACCCTCAACCGAGACAGCCACACCTGGGCACCCGACGCAAACAGCGCAAACGACGCAGCCAGAGAACTCCACACCTGGATCTCCAACTGCGTAGATGAGCTCGCCCCGCTACGCAACCCCGACAGACAACGCCCCAGGAAAGCCGCCTGGTTCTACAACCGCTCTCCAAGAAGCCAGACGCACCTGCAGACGCCTGGAGAAGAACTGGAGAAACACCAAGACAACCGAAAACCACACCACCTACAAGGACGCCATGACGGACTACCACAACCAGATCAGAGCCACCAAAAGGAACTTCATCCACAACAAAATCCTGGCCAACTCCAAGGAACTTTTCAGTGTCATTCAAGAATTCACCAACCCACGCAGCGAAGCCACAGACATCACCCCATCCCAAGACCTCTGCGACAAGCTTGGAACCTATTTCCACATCAAGATCAAAAACCTCTACGACAACTTCATCGACCATCCACCAGGCGCCACAGACGGCCCCCCGCCCCCAGGAAACACCAGCCAGCCCACCATCTCCAACTGGACACCGATCACGGCCGAAGACACCACCTCAACCATGAAAAGCATCCACTCGGGGGCCCCCACCGACCCCTGCCCCCTCACATCTACCACAGAGCTGTGGCCGCCATCGCACCCGAACTACAACGCACCATCAACACCACCTTCAAAACAGGCACCTTCCCAGACAACTGGAAGCGCGCAGAAGTCAGACCCCTGCTCAAGAAGCCCACAGCTGACCCCACCGACCTCAAGAACTATCGGCCCATCTCGCTCCTCCCCTTCGCAGCCAAAGTTGCAGAGAAAACAGTCAACAGGAAACTGACACGATTCATTGAAGAAAACGCCGTCCTCGACCCGTCCCAATCCGGATTCCGAAGCAACCACAGCACAGAGACCGCCCTACTCGCCGCCACAGACGACATCCACACCCTCCTGGACCAAGGCCACTCCGCAGCCCTCATCCTACTCGACCTATCAGCGGCCTTCGACACCGTCTCCCATCGCACACTAGTCGTCAGAATACACGACGCAGGCATACAAGGAACAGCCCTGGACTGGATCCGATCATTCCTCACTGGAAGAAGCCAAAGGATCAGACTCCCACCCTTCCTCTCCGACCCCACGAAAATCACCTGCGGAGTCCCATAGGGTTCATCACTGAGCCCCACCCTCTTCAAAATTTACATGGCCCCCCTCGCAGCCATCGTCCGACAACACGGCCTCAACATCGTATCCTACGCCGACGACACCCAGCTCATCCTCTCCCTCACCAAAGACCCCACCACTGCCAAACTCAACTTCCAGAAAGGAATGCAAGACGTCGCAGTCTGGATGACCAACAGCTGTCTGAAGCTCAACACCGAGAAGACAGAAGTCCTCGTCCTCGGTACCACCCCTTCTGCATGGGACAGCACCTGGTGGCCGACCGCCCTCGGAAGCCCACCTACCCCCTCAGACCACGGCAAGAACCTCAGCATCGTACTCGACTCATCACTCTCCATGAACCGACAGGTCAACGCCGTCACCTCCAGCTGCTTCAACACCCTCCGCAAGACCTTCAAGTGGATCCCCCCTGAGTCAAGGAAGACAGTCACCCACGCACTCATCACCAGCAGACTGGACTATGGAGACGCACTCTACGCCGGCATCAACAAGTCCCTACTCCGCAAACTCCAGACAGTATAGAACACCGCCGCCAGACTCGTCCTCGGCATCCCCCGACACGAACACATCAGCCAACACCTACGAAGTCTCCACTGGCTAGCCGTGGAGAAAAGAGTCACTTTCAAAATCCTCACTCACGCCTACAAATGCCTACACAACAACGGACCCAAATACCTCAACGACAGAATCAACTTCCACGTACCCAAAAGAAACCTCCGATCTTCCAACCTCGCACTGGCCGAAACCCCGCGCATCCACAGAGCCAGAGCAGGCGGAAGATCCTTCTCTCACATTGCAGCCAAGACCTGGAACGAGCTACCGGCAGACATCAGACGCGCCCCTCCCTGAACACCTTCAGGAAGACCCTCAAGACCTGGCTGTTCGGCTAAACAGATCTGCGGGCCCCCCCTCAGCGCCTTGAGACCCTCACGGGTGAGTAGCGCGCTTACAATTCCCTGATTGATTGATTGATTGATTGACATCGTTTTCACATTACAAAGTGTCCCGCCATCTTAGCGTTGCCTATACAATAATGCATTGTGAAGCCCTGGATGGGCATATGTGATTTTAAAATACAAGGATTCCTATGCATTATATTTGAGATATAAATCTCTCATTAGTATTGCAAAAATTTCTTTTTTAGCGAAACAAAATTTATCCAGTCACATATTACCATGACTATGTTGACAATAAACGATATCTAGCCATGTATCGGCGCATTTCATTGCCTTTAATAAAATCTTAGCGAAAAAGAATTCATTCCGTCACATGTTACCATGATTATATTGACAGTAAACGATATCCAGCCATTTATCGGCACATTTCATTGCCTTCAATATACATACAATTCATCAAATTTTCGTATCTGGACATTTCCATCACTGATCTAGTGTTTAGTCACCAAGATGAACTGCTAACTCCTCCCCACTGTTCATCCCTTGGGGGGCCTTAGTTTGCAGATCAATAATATATTGTGACTCTAATCTGCGAAGCCTCAAAATCCTATCACCTCCCCTTATGTTGGCCGGTATGTGGTCGATACCATAGTATCGCAACAGGTCCCTAATACTCTGGTGTTTTTTCTCGAAGTGTCTGGACTGGGTATGAGGTATCCTTCTTGCTATGGCTCTCATATGCTCTAAAATGCGGGTCTTAGTTGGATGAATGGTGCTACCTATATATTTGAGCCCGCATGGGCAAACAAGACAATATACAGTATATGCTGTGTTACAGGTCAGGAATTTGCTTATCGTTATGCGTCCCTTTAAACCTGGTACTTCATAATACAATGTTTTCTTGCTGTTAATGCATGCCTTGCACTTGCCACAAGAAAAGAAGCCTTTCAATTCTTTAAGAGTAGCAGTCTTCTGAGTTGTGTTCTCCAAGTGGCTGTGCACTAACACGTCTCTTAGCGACCTTGCTTTCCTAAAGGTCACCAAGGGCGCAGATGGTATATCTGGACCAATAAGCACATCTGTTTTCACGGTGCACCAATTTTTCCATAGTATATTCCTTAGGTCTATGGCGTTCTGTGAAAAGGTTGTGACCATTCCGAACTTTCCTGTTTCTTTTTTGTCCTTGCCTTTCTCTCTAAGTAGCTGTGTTCTAGGAATGGAATCCACTTTCTTCAAAGTTTTGTCTAACAGCTGTTTGCCATATCCTCTTGCAATAAATCCAGCGGTGCTTTCCTTGATGCCACCTGAAATTCATGACTCTGAAGAATCACTGACTCCGAATTCCAAGTTAGTGGGTTTATTACAAAGCCAAAAACAATTGGATGTACAAGCACCTCATTACGAGGTTGTGGAAATACATGGGAACTAATACAAATCCAAACCTATGAGCTAATCTTATGCGATGAATCATAACAATTTCCAGAAGCAGAACGCAGGCAATGATTGCCCCCACGTCAAGATCCTTCTTCATCTGCGGTGAATGAATAAAGATCATTAGTCTATCCCTACACTAACACTATTGTGACATCCCTACTTAGCATTCCCCAGGCAAGATCAGGAAAAGGTGTCAGTGCGTGAAGACTTCCTAAGAAGTACACTCACATTGTATGGATCAAGTAGCCGAAGCTACAGAGCTCGTTCTAAGATGCTCCTTCTCTCTCCTTCGATCTCCTCACCTCATCTCCCCACTCTACCCCGGGGCACTGTCCCTAATACAAAAACACGAAACGTAGAACACGCCCTCAAATCACCTCATCTCGCTGGACACTTCTCATAGGTAATTTTTCATTTCATTTCGGTGCTCCCAGCTCCTGGCTCAAAGACATTGATTCCCAGGCCTCCCTCAGTGAGAAAGAACACCGTCTCCCAGTTATCAGTGCTCCTTACATTTTTGTATCGCATCCTCCTGAGCCTAACTCTCCTAAACAAAAGACATTATTCTAACTAACAAAGACGACTTTCTCTACCTGCAACAGAAACGTGAGAACAGAACAAATTCAACATACACATGAATTTCACTAACAAGCCTTACTCGAGAGCCTCCAGGGAAAATACATTTCAGGCCGACAGAAATTGGCCAACATAAGGATGAAACACATAGGCCTTTCAAATACACACATAGGTGAACATTTCATTTAGGCCTTTCTACATCATTGCATTACAAAAGCATATCAAATCCATATTTCATTGCAAGCAACTTATGAAATCCTACACGTTAAACACAATTAATCACATCTACGTGCAACTTTAATATGGTGCACATTTAAATCAAATGCGTTACATCACATGTGAGCAACTTGGTTAGGCAAATGACATCAAATACTATGAATTACAATATTAGAACACAAATGCCACGTCGTTTCTTTGCATGGCACAATACTTTTCCTACCTTTACACTTTCACATGTTATTGCTAAATACAACCTAATGACAAATTGTTATCACGACAAATGAATATATATGTGGATGCGGACTATCCGTGATTATAATGCACCCCTACAATGAAAGAGCACCATCGCGCTCCATCAGTCTCCCCCTCTGATGACAAGTGTCATCAAAACAAATCACAACTCCCTGGAGAAAGAACCGACCTAAACAGAAGTTGTAGCCAGTGTTCCCTGTTGGAACTTCTCTAGGCTTTTGAGATTCTCATAGTGACTGTCCTGCAGTCTCTCCATTCTCCTTTCTCGCTCCCTAAGAGACCTCTCAGCCTGACCTGCCTCATGCCATTTGTAGGCTTTCACCAATCCCAACAAGATGATCACACAAACCACAACTATGATGATGGGCTTCAAGATGTAACCAAGTATTCCCTTTCCAAGGTTTGCAAACCAACTTCCAACTTTTCTAAAGCCCTTTCTAACCTTGTCCCAAATACCCTCTGTGGCCAAATCATGCACTTCATGATGAATCTCAGTGATGTTACCTATATACTTCCTCAGATCTTTGCTGTTACCAGGTATATAGGTACAGCACTGTTGGACCCTCAGCATTTTACAGACTCCGCCCTCTTTTGCTAGCAAGACATCCAAAGCAAGGCGGCTCTGCTTCACCATAGCTCTTATCGGCACAGTCTCTCCATCTACAAGCAACAAAGACTGGGCTGTATTCACTGACAACTTATCCACAATAGTTGACAACCTTCTAATTTTAATGTCATTCAGAACTACTGCCAGACTTGGTATCATTGCTCCAAATACATCTCCAACTATCTCTCCTGCGCTTGTACCTCGTTTCTTTCTATGATGTACTCCACCTTCCAAGGGTCCTAAATCCTCAACATGATAAATTTTGGGAAACACCACAGCCACATAACATGTACCATACCAAATCAGTGGCAATCCCACATAAGCATTTTTCCCACATACAAAATACACATTCGGTAAAACTTGCACCGTCTCCTGCAAGAACTTCTTCACAATTGCTGCGATCATAAATATTAGGTCACACACACTCTGTCCTACATAGATATTATCATAATATGTTTGTACCTTTCTAATGCAAAGCTTCCCTCTCTGTTCAAAATCTAAAGCTATTGGACCAGAGCTCCCTCTCGCCTTGTGTGCTAGTTCCTCCTTGGTCCAAGCCATTTTTCCCTCTCTACTGTTAGGTTTTACTGATAACTGCCTATGTCTATCTTCTACTTGATCTACAAATTTCTTTTCTATGTCAGTTAACATACATGTCAAATTGGGACGATGTGCATAAGCTGTATCTAAGGTGCCGGTAGGAATGAAATACTTTCCCACTCTATCTTCCTGCTGGTAGTAATCATACTTATTCAGGTGCTTATAAGCTGGAACCTCTGAAAGCACAACATCATAGTTAGAAAAGTAATACTCGTAATGACCCTTACCGTAGAACATACTAAGCAACAGACTACACGTGTTACCATATATCAAAGGAAGATGGTGATAACCAATACCTTCCTCCACAGACGCAGGCAATTGTATGCACACATAGCAATCTCTCACATCCATCGTGTTCACATATTCATATAGCAGCTTGCCGTAAGCGTTAAGCGTGTAATCACCTTTAGACAAATGTACGTGTAGAATACGACTAGTCTGATCTAGCATAGCCTTTTCAGCTCCTACAATACCCTCTTTTGTGCTAGAAGTAACAGGTATGGTTGTCCCCTTCACTTCCACCCCTTCAACTTCTGCATCATGTGAAATTTTTACAGACACAATAATAACTACCGCTATTACTATTATCACTCCTACTATGAGTGTACCTATGAAACACTTAGACCTACGATTCGAATTTCCAGACTCCATTTTCAATTGTCGGTTTGGCACAACAAGAGGATTAGCACAAAGTCTCTTTCTCTGCCTCTGATTGCTGTTATTCAATTCAAATGCAGTTCGTTGAAGTTCTGGAAATAAATTCACAGTTCGTTCCTCTTTTTTATTTACACAGTTCAAAAAGACTTCCTTAGCCCTCTTTCCTCTTCTACGGAAAGATCCCTAAATTTATTTTTCTTCCTCTCGGGCCTAGGTTAGCTTCCTTTTAAAGCAACTTATTTACAGTTCACAGCTTAATCAACAGTCTCTTATAAGGTCAGAACCAATTTCAACTATGACGCGTTGCAAAATCTCAAGACGAACAGCTGCATCTTCCTGAGCTGGTGGCTGATATCCAAAAGTTGGAAAAGACAAATCTCATAGAATCAAAACCTGCACTTTGCTCACAATTGGCGGTCTTGGTATTCTCACCGTCAACACTCCCTCTATTTCCAAACCAGGAACTATCAGCTCAATATCAATTTTCAGTTCAGGGGTCCGGCTGACCACTCATGAAGATTTTAGCCTCCCAGTCCCCACTGCTCCCAGCATCGGTAGCCAGATAAGTCCACTCTGGGGCAGCGTATCTCTGACAAGGCACTCTTGCCCTTCTCGCCCTTCTCGGACTCTCTTTTACTTGTTCTGCATCACTTAGTTCCGATTCAGACGTCTCAGACACAGGAGCAAGATCTCTTTCAGGTGCCAATGTCAGATTTAATCTCTTTTGTCTCCCAGGCCATTCCTCTGCGAGCTCTGCTCTTCTTCTCTGCACCCGACCACCTTGCGCACCAGTTCTTTCAGCTGAGTCTGACTCTATATCACTCGCAACGTTACCGTCTCCCTCAGAGTCAATACCTGGGCCTTGTGTAGCGTGACCCCGCTCAACTTGCTCTGGTGGGCAACCAGCTTCATCAGTAACCCTCACAGCTTGGCTTGTCCCCTCCTGTGGCCTCACAACCACAGCTGGATTTTCTTCTTGGAGAGGAGCTGTTTCTTCGAGGGTCCTGAAACTCTGCGGGTATGGGAGGCGTGTATCAAGTTCAGCAAGCCCCCACACTTCACAGCTGTATTTGTCACTAAGATCACTTGATACGGACCTTTCCCGCGGGCGTCAAGGCAACTCTTCCTCACATGCTTGCGAATGAGCACCAAGTCACCAGGACACAAATCATGGCACAGGTCCTTCGAGGTCGGGGCAGTCGCAGCTTCAACCTGGTGAGACACAGATCAGACTACGTCAGCCAGTCCTTTGCAATAATCAAGGATCAAATCATCTGGGCTGTAGACGGCAATGCAGGCAAGCGCATCGCCCTCCCCATCAAGATCTCGTGAGGCGAAAGACCTGTCCTCCTGTCGGGAATACTACGGATACTCATCAACACCAAGGGCAATGCATCAGGCCATGTCAAAGACGTGGATGAACACACTTTTGCCATTCTCGTCTTGAGAGTTCCATTGATTTGCTCCACAATTCCAGATGCCTCGGGCCTGTAGCTGCAATGCAGTCTCTGATCAACTTGTAAGGCCACACAAAGCATCCTCATGACCTCACTATGGAAGTGTGTCCCTCTATCTGACTCCAATGAGGTTGGAAATTCGAAACGTGGTATAAGCTCCCTAAGCAATAACTTTGCTACTGTGAGACTATCACACCTCCTTGTCGGATAAGCTTCCACCCACCGTGAGAAGACACACACCACGACCAAGATGTACCTCAATCCATTGCATCTAGGCATTTCAATGAAATCAAGCTGAATCCTATTAAAGGGTCCCCCTGATCTTCTAATTTGACTCAATATAACCACAGTCTTTTTCCCAGCGTTCATTTGCTGACACGTAACACCTCTCTGACACACTGCTTCAGCAAACGCACGAAACCGTGGATTAAACCATGTCTGCCTGAACACTCGCACCATGGCATCCCTCCCAATGTGAACCGATCCATGAATCTGCCTTGCCATAGGGCTCAGTAACTCATCTGGTAACAGCGCTCGACCATCAGTTGAAACCCAAATACCATCATCTCTTTTCTCACAACCCGCCTTGTTCCAACCAGATTCTTCCTGTCCTGACACTTCTCCCTGCAGGCGCTTGAGCTCGCCCCAAGTGTCTGCTATGGTTAACATCATGCTGAGTTTGGTTCTCTCTGGGCTCTCTCCAGTATATTCTCCCGTGAAAATGCACCCTTGTTCAGCACAGAAACGTGCAACTTCATCCGCATACCTGTTCTCGAGCATGACAAAGTCTTCCCCCCTCCCGTGGGCGGCACATTTAACCACTGCAATTTCTTTTGGATTTTGAAAAGCTTCTAACAGCTGCCTCACATACTCCCCATTTCTGATCGGAGATCCTGATGACGTTAAGAATCCCCTCTGTGACCTTACCTGTCATGAACCACACCGAAACCGTCCTGGCCATCAGTGTAGATGGTGACTCGGATTTGATCAGCAACCAAGCAGGCACGTGTCAAAGCGATGATCTCAGCCACTTGTGCGGAGTATACTCCCTGTAAACAAGGGGCTTCCACAACTCCAGAAATGGTGCACACAGCAAATGCTGCTCTTAGATGGCCCACATTGTCTCTTAAGCATGAACCGTCTACAAAGAAGTTCTCATCAGATTGGGGTAGACGTTCATCAACAATGTCAGGTCTCGGTTTGGTGCAAAGTTCAGTCACATCAAGACAGTCATGGTCCTCACAATCTTCGTCATCAACATTTGGCAAAGGCATCAAAGTAGCAGGATTCAAGACAGAACATCTTTTCAGAGTCACATTCTCTGAGGCAAGTTTGACCTGCTCATAGCGTGTGAGTCTGCTATTTGTCAAATGCTGCGTATTGGTTCTCGTCATCAGAAGCTCAACTGAATGTGGAACATAAACAGTAATTGGATGACCCATCACAATGCTTTTACACCTTTCAATGCTGACACCTGTTGCAGCAATGGATTTGAGACATCCGGGCAACACTGAAGCTACCGGGTCTAAGGTAGCTGAGAAATAGGCAACTGGTCTACGGACAACTCCATGAGTCTGTGTTAGCACTGACAGTGCACAACCCTCTCTCTCACAGCAAAATAGCGAGAAGGACTTATTGTAATCAGGCATTCCCAAAGCCAGAGCGCGACAAAGGCTCTCCCTCAGCTCCAAGAAGGCGATCAAACAATCGTTATCCCATGGTACCGGATCCCTCACATCCTTGTGCGTCAATTTCTGCAAAGGCTTCGCCTTCAATGAAAAGTTGGGAATCCACTGACGGCAATACCCAACCATTCCCAGAAACATCCCGACTTCCTTTTGTGTTGTAGGCGCAGTCATGTTCACGGTTGCCTCAACACGGTCTGGTGACACCTTCCTCTTGCCTTTCTCAATTCAGTGACCCAAATACTGAACCTCAGTCAGACAGTACTGTAGTTTGCTTGGGGACACCTTGTGTCCGTTCTCTGCTAGGTGATTTAACAATGCAACAGTATCAATCCTACAAGCATCCTCTGTTTCAGATGCGATCAAGAGGTCGTCAATATACTGCACAAGAACTGAATTCTGTGGCAGTACGAGACTCTCAAGATTCTTCTTCAAACTCTGGTTGAAAATCGATGGACTCTCTGTATACCCTTGTGGGATACGACACCACGTTAACACATGATTTTCCAGACGGAAAGAAAATAAAAATTGGCTTTCCTCGTGCAAAGGTATCGAGAAAAATGCTTGGCATAAATCAATCACTGTGAACCACACAGCTTCACATGGTATCTGAAATAGGATCACTTATGGATTCGGTACCACAGGACAACATAGAACTACAATCGTGTTGACCTTTCGCAGGTCCTGCACGATTCTAAACTTCCCACTCGGCTTCTGCAGTCCCATTATAGGGGAATTACATGGGCTCCCCATTATCTCCTTCAAAATTCCCTGCTCAATCATGGACTCAATTACAGGCTTAATTTCTGCCACCTTTTCCGGCGTCAGATTGTACTGAGGCGTTCTTGGGAATTCAGCGTTTGGCTTGACCTGAATCTTAACTGGCTCAACCCCTTTGATCAATCCTATCTCTTCCCCTGTGAGATCCCATACTTCCAAAGAGACGGAAGCTCTCAAATCAAGTGGTAAGTCCTCGACTGTCAACATAGGGAACATCTCTATGCAGAGATTCTGGTTCGCCAGTTGGAATGTAATGTCATCATCATTAGTCTGCAACTCCACTCCTTTGGGCGTGCAATAGATGGTGCAGTTCAATTTACACAAAAGATCACGACCCAACAAACAGACTGGACTTGAATCACACACCACAAATTGGTGTCGATCGTGAAATGTTCCTATTCTCACAGGTATCTCATCTGTCAATGGATTGATCATTCTCTTATTTGCAACTCCTACAACTTGGATTGATTGTCCCGAAAGGTGTAGGTTTGGGACTACTGCGGATCTTACAGTAGAACGGGTAGCACCAGTATCAATCAAAAAGGTAATGGGGTGACCGTCAGCATCTGTCTCTACATATGGTCTTCTCTGGTCTACCTCCAAGACTGCTCCAAGTGGCATCTGCTGGTATGCTCTGCTTGCTTGTGGGATTCTCGGTGGTTGGGGAACTTGCGGTCCCAAACTTCCCTCTGTACAGACCTGGGTCTTACTGCTGTATTTACCGTCTCAGGTACCTGCACTATCTCCTCATCTTGGGTCTGATTAGCGGGATTTAACCTGCACACACGCTTCCAATGCCCGATTTTGTGACAATAATGGCATGCAGTAGTCTTCTTCAGAGTACCAACATCCACTCCTGTCTTGCGGTCTAAAGGTTTCCCCCTCCCTTGACCTGACGCATTTTGGCCCCTCTTTGGCCATTCCCCTGCCTTCATTCCAATGTTCCTCCGCTTGGCTGTGCCTGGTCCACCCTTTCTGCATTCCTCATTTGGACCAGCATCAACTTATCCTTGAGCTTTTTATGCTTTAAGTCTACTTCATCACTACAGTACCTGGCATACCGTAGAATCTCATCCACGGACTTGTTCTGCCAACAGATCAAGTGCTGTTGGATCATGAAGCTAATCTCTGGCCTTAACCCTAAGATGAATTTGGAGACGAACTGTCCCATGTCTTTGGAATCTAGATTTTTGAATTTGGAATTTAGATTTTTTTTTTAGAGGGTGTCTAATCCACTATACTGCTTGAAGGCTTGCAAGAGCCTTTCGTAGTAAGCATGAACTGATTCCTTGGGCTCTTGGGTAGTTCGATCTATTTTAGAATGTAACCATGTGATTACCTGCTCAAACCTTTTCATCACCACAGGTGAAGGACCATGCGTAACAGGATCTCGCTCTGGTTCTGACGTTGGCCATTCAACAGCAATTTTACAAATTGACCACAGATCACTTGGTACTACAATGTCAATCAACGTATTCAAATCAATTCACAACACTTTTGAAATCTTGACGAAGAGATCGACTTGCTTGTACCACTCAACAGGTTTTTCCCTCAGCCGAGGAAAATCATTTGTGAATGCTGCCAAATCACCCCTGCTCCAAGACACATGCACATACCCTCCGCTCGGTACCTCTCGTAATGGGTAGGCCTCTACTCCTGCTGTTCCTCCTCCCGGAGGCAGCATATCACCTATACCCTTCTTGACACTCTTCTTCTTGGGCCACCTCTCTTCCCACTTGTCAAGCATGCTCCATGCACGTATTCCTACAGTCAATTCTCGAATGTGTGTTTTTAACCCTATGACTCTTTTCTCTTCCAATTCCTGATCACTGTAATTTAGCCTGCAACATCTTCGTTTTGGACAAATCTACATCATACCTCCGTGCTAATTCTGTCAGTTTCTCATGAGCTTTCCTTGCCTTACGGGTCACATCCTTCGCCACAAACAACGGCTCATCTTGTTCATAAAGTTCTATCCTTTCCAAAGGTAGATTCCCACTTATAATTTCATCTGCTTCTGCCTTCAACCTCACCACATCTAGCACTTTGGCCCTTATAGCAGCCTTAATTGTTCCCTGACTCGATGTACTGTTTAGCTCTCCACTTTCAATGCTCTGATTTCCTCGGTGACTCCCTTCAACTATAGACCGTGGGACATTTTGACTCTCCGAAATTCCTTGATCCATTCCTCCTCCTGCCATTCTCCCCATGGGACCTCTAAGTGGGGGTTCCCACATCCTCAAATCAGAACGTGAGTCTGCCAACGACACTGATCTTACTGCCCTAGATTCAGTGTGCCCTCTAGAAGAGTTTGCAGTGGCTGGCAATGGAGTACAAGCCTCTACAGGTCGCAAAAGAGGACCAATTCTGCTCACGGTACCATTTTCTCCAGAACTGATACTTTCTCGTGCTGCTGGTAACTGTGTTTGACTATTGTTTTCTGCTTGACCTGGATCGTGCACTGATACTATGGGACCAATGGTGACCGGCACCATAAGGGCATCCGGTAACCGGGTAACAGCATTAGCTCTGCTCGTCTCTGCACTTTTCGATTGTTGCAATCCTATTCCCTCCGTTCCTGTTGAAATCTTTCCCACTATTCTCGCACTAGAACTCGTCTGCGATTCTCCTGTCCCTTCCGTAAGCGCTTGTCTTCCCTCCTCCGACGTTGGGTTATATGGAGGCGGACGCTCCGAAACCAACCTATCCAGCAAACTATCATCTGTGTCACTGTCATCTTCTTCTACCTTCCTCTTCTGGGCGCCTCCTACCTTCACTAACATTGGGAATAGCCTTTCTCCCTCAATGGTATCTACTCTCCATCTCTTTGCCAATGCATCCCATCGTGCATCTTGAAACGCCCTTATCGAATTTTTCACTCTTTCCTGACTTCGGTCCCTTTTCCTCGCATGTGCTACTCTTATCTATGCATCCAATGCCTCAAACTGTGTTGGTCTGGATGGGCGTCGCAATAAAGCCATTACTGCCCTCAACTGATACAATACGTCTAATCTAAATGAACCATAACGTGGAAAAGCCAAATGTCCCTCCTTCTCAGTAACCTTGTGCCAATTTTGAAGCCAAATTATGGTATGGAGTCCTACATTCATGGCCATATTATGTATTGGTGTGTCCTCGGGTGGTGCCTCTTCACCCACTCAAGTTACCACTCCTCTATCTCCCCTACAAGGGTCATGTAACACCCTAAAGCATCGCATGTTTGAACCAACTCCTTTCCCCCACAAGATGTTTTCGTTCCTACTTCCTGATGACAATCCACCAATCCCAGCGCAGCTTTTACACCAACCGACCTATTGCAGCACAGCACACTCCAACGTCACTTTTCCTCCTCATTCAGCTCAGCAGTTCACCCTCCTTTACAATCTCTTCCTTGCGCATTCACACACCTCATTCATAGAAACAAGTAACTGTCTGTCCACCAACTACCGGACAGTCACATAACCGACTGTCTGTCCACGAAACGACCGGACAGTCTCACAAGTAATTGTCTGCCTCACCTCTGGCAACTGTCTGTCCGCAAAATGACCGGACAGCCACCTCAAACAGTCTGTCCACGAACGGCCGGATAGTCATATAACTAATCAATAGGATCCAACCGCTCAAAGTCATTCACACACAGTGACCCACGACCTGTGTCAGCTACTCGAATCGCTGTGGTCAGCCCTTGTGCACTAGCTTTTCACACGACTCTCTCAAGCTCTCTCACACACGTTCCCTATCTCCCGTGGGTTTGCCGATGACGCCTCACGACTCCCACAATCACTGGTCAGACAATTATAGCTCTGGTGTTTTCTACACCACAAATCTCTCCCGGGATCTTAGGCTACTCGTCGAGCCTGACATCAAACAAAACAAATCGTATCACAAGGACCGCGCGCGTTCGTCCCGAAACCACAATCCCTCGACTCTCAACCCAATTCCGCAAGACATCACACAATCAAATCATCACCGCAATCTAACACACGCATCCCTATTAATACTCACTCCACCGTGAACTGCTGTTCCTGCCGCACCATCACTCTCCGTCGGTTTCCGCCAAAGTTCGTCGTCCTCCGCCTCTAATCTTCTGGGCTTTCATCCTTTGGGCTTTTTGGGGCTCTACGACTAACTTTCCCTAATATTCCCAGCTTCTCCCCTCACTGCAGAGGTAACCGTGCTTCTGCTACCAACTGTAAGGGCCGAGTTCCTTCCTACCAATTTACTGTGGAACTCTTGGCCGATGGACCTTTGTTACCTGCTGAGAAGTGTAGAGGGGAGAAATAACTCATCAAAGCAGACTACAATTTATAAGTACATGACTCTGAAGAATCACTGACTCTGAATTCCAAGTTAGTGGGTTTATTACAAAGCCAAAAACAATTGGATGTACAAGCACCTCATTACGAGGTTGTAGAAATACATGGGAACTAATACAAATCCAAACCTACGAGCTAATCTTATGCAATGAATCATAACAATTTCCAGAAGTAGAACGCAGGCAATGATTGCCCCCACGTCAAGATCCTTCTTCATCTGCTGTGAATGAATAAAGATCATTAGTCTATCCCTACACTAACACTATCGTGACATCCGTACTTAGCATTCCCCAGGCAAGATCAGGAAAAGGTGTCAGCGTGTGAAGACTTCCTAAGAAGTACACTCATGTTGTATGGGTCAAGTAGCCGAAGCTACAGAACTCGTTCTAAGATGCTCCTTCTCTCTCCTTCGATCTCCTCACCTCATCTCCCCACTCCACCCCGGGGCACTGTCCCTAATACAAAAACACAAAACGTAGAACACACCCACAAATCACCTCATCTTGCTAGACACTTCTCATAGGTGATTTTCCATTTCGTTTCGGTGCTCCCAGCTCCTGGCTCGATGACCTTGAGTCCCAGGCCTCCCTCAGTGAGAAGGAAACACCGTCTCCCAGTTATCAGTCCTCCTTATATTTTTGTATTGCATCCTTCCGAGCCTAACTCTCCTAAACAAAAGACGTTATTCTAACTAACAAAGACGACTTTCTCCACCTGCAACAGAAACGTGAGAACAGAACAAATTCAACATTCACATGAATTTCACTAACAAGCCTTACTCGAGAGCCTCCAGGGAAAATACATTTCAGGCCTACAGAAATCAGCCAACATAAGAATGAAACACATAGGCCTTTCAAATACACACATAGGTGAACATTTCATTTAGGCCTTTCTACATCATTTCATTACAAAAGCATATCAAATCCATATTTCATTGCAAGCAACTTATGAAATGCTACATGTTAAACACAATTAATCACATCTACGTGCAACTTTAATATGGTGCACGTTTAAATCAAATGCGTTACATCACATGTAAGCAACTTTGTTAGGCAAATGACATAAAATACTATGAATTACGATATTAGAACACAAATGCCACGTTGTTTCTTTGCATGGTGCGATACTTTTCCTGCCATTACACTTTCACATGTGATTGCTAAATACAACCTAATGACAAATTGTTATCACGACAAATGAATATATATGTGGATGCGGACTATCCGTGATTATAATGCACCCCTACAATGAAAGAGCACCATTGCGCTCCATCATGTTTCAGAGCTCTCGCTCCTTTCTCAAAGCCATGGTGGCAGTTCACAAATGCAATGACACACCCTCTCCTCTGCATGCTAAATAGGTGATTGCCCTCCGGTGGGCCTCTCAGGTGAGTTGCAATGTTAATGCATGCTGAGATTTGAAGTGTGTGTAATGCCGATTCTCTCCCTCCAATGGGTTCCGTGATTGTGCCACAAAATTAAACATTTTCTTTAGCCGTCCAGTGGGCCTCAGTAAGCAAATCTGGTTTATATTTTTAGAAAATCCACTGTGCTGTTTCTGCGCTCTGAATAGTTCAAAGCCCCAGCCCCAAATTCCTTTTGCCTTGTGGTGCAGTCTTCCACGGCCGGACTGCCGTGTTAAATGTTTCCATCATGTGCCCTGATATGAAGACGCACTCACTGTAGATGATTCTTCCAGAACCTTTAATTTTCAAAAACCGGCATTTCCTTTCTAATTCAGTTTGTGGCCTGACGCGTTTCAGAGCTCTTGCTCCTTTCTCAAAGGCATGCTGGCAGTTCACAAATGCAATGACACACCCTCTCCTCTCCTCTGCATGCTAAATAGGTGATTGCCCTCCTGTGGGCCTCTCAGGTGAGTTGCAATGTTAATGCATGCTGGGATTTAACGTGTGTGTAATGCCAATTCTCTCCCTCCAATGGGTTCCGTGATTGTGCCACAAATTAAATTTTTTTTATAGCCCTGGAGGATTGCACCACCTGTACAAAGAAAAAACATAGGGCTGCAGGGTTTGGAACTGTTCTGAGCCTAACAGCAGCACGGAAGACTCACAATCAAAAAACAGACTTTCGTTCTGAGGCCCACTGGAGGGCTTTGAAAACATTAAAGTAAATAACTGTTAGAACACGGACCCCACTGGTGGGGAAGAATCGGCACAAACAGGCACTACAACTCCCAGCATGCACAGATAGTTTTACTCACCTGGGAGGCCCACCGGAGGGCAATTAATTGTAGCATGCAGAAGAGAGGAAATGCCTGTTGAGTGCATCTGTGAACTGTCAGCTTTCCCTATGATTAAGGAGCAGGAGCTCCGAAACGTGTCAGGGACTGAAAGAATTGGAATGCAAGTGCTGATTGTTTGTAAATAAAAATTCAGTTGAACCGTCCTCTGTGGAGTGCGTCCTCAAATCAGGGCACCTTGGATTGATATATATATAGATATATATATCCAACACAATATATATATTCATTCGGGGAGGGGGGACATCTCTGATGACATCGCAAATGACATCACTGATGACATCATCCAGTGAGTGTAATTGTTTCATACATGTTTGTGAGACTTAAAGATATATACTACGCTACACCATAAGTTAAATTACTATTTTTCTGTACTACCGCTAAGTGATACTGTTTCTAACATATGTCATCTGAGTAGCTGTGTGACTGTCTGTATCAGTGTGTGAGTTGATGTCTGAGTGGCTGTATGGGTGTGTGAGTGGCAGTATGGGTGACTGAGTGGCTGTGTAAGTGGCTGTATGAATGATTGAGTTGGTGTGTGAGTGGTTTTATGGGTGAGGGAGTAGCTTTGTGACTGAGTGTTTAGGTAACTGAGTGGGTGTGAGTGGCTGTCTTCAAGAGTGAATGTCTGTGTGAGTGTCTGCAAGGGTGAGTGAGTGGGTATGTGAGTGGTTGTATGGATGTGTGAATGGTTATGTTAGTGCTTCTGTGGGTGTGTGAGTAGGTGTGTGAGTGGTTGTATGCGTGAGTGTGAGGCTGTCAGTTGCTGTATGGGTAAATGAGTGGGTGTGTGAGTGGTGGTTGTATTGGTGAGTGGGTGGCAGTGTGAGTAGCTGTATGGGTGAGTGTGTGGATGTATGACTACCTATATGGGTGTTTGAGTGGCTGAGTGAGTTTCTGTATGGGTGATTGAATGGTTGTTGAGTGGCTGTAAGGGTTATGAGTTGGTGTGTAAGTGTCTGTATGTCTGTATGAATGGATGTTCCAGTGGCTGTATTGGTGAGTGAGTGGGTGCATCAATGGCTGTATGGGTGAGTTAGTGGGTGTGTGAGTGAGTGGCTATATGGATGAGCAATTGATTGTGAGAGTCCTGGTATGGGTCTTTGAATTAGTATGTGAGTGGTTGTGTGAGTGGGGGGGTGTATGAGAGGTTCTAGCGGGGTGTATAAGTGGTTCTGTGGATTATGTAATCAATGATGTCATTTGAGATGTCATCAGTGATGTCACTGACCATGTTATGAGTGATGTATTATGTGAGGTCATAAGCAGTGCATTGTAGAGGCGTAAGTTATAGTTAGCTCAGGTAACTATAACTGCTGAATTTCAATGGTTTTGTATGAGTGAAATGTGAGCCTAACTATAACGTACTTATAACCTTTGGTTTTTTCAGTGAATTTCCAAGGTTTTTTTTATTAATGACCTAGGCACACTGACTGGAGTAAGACTAGAAATCCTAAGGAAGGATACCTTTGCACAATTAATGACACTTTTCCCACACACTGCCTTGGTGTTCTTCAACATATGCCTAAGGCAGAAATGGAAGTGGTCAAATCAGTTCTGTCCACAGATTGACAAAGCCAGGAAACATGTTAATAAAACAGTTTTAGTGATGTGGCTTGGGCGTCAAGATGGCGGTCGCACTCTAAGAGTGCTCTGAGCCCCTCCATCATCTGCCACCATCCACGCTGCTGCATAGCCAATTTTGAGCCCGTAACTCCATCAGGTAGTCCCCGTACCCGGCAAGAAGCCAAAGGAGACACCAACGGAAAAGCTGAGGGAGCCCTGAGCACAGGCGAGAGATTCTGAGGATGCGCTCAAAATGGTGGAGGTGTCCCCGGCCTGATACGCTGGACTGGGCTGCAGTGCAGTGAGCCGCTCGTCTAAGAGCCTAACATATGCCCTCCGGACACCCACAAACCACCCGGCTTTACCTTGCTGGACCATGCAGGTGATGCGCTTTACACAGGGTTGCACCCCCGCCACGCTTGAGCTGAAGAGGCCCTCCATGCCATCATCCGGAGGAGCAGTTGGACGGGCCACAATAGAGTGCCGCATCAGAAGCAGGTGAGGCTCTACCCCTGGGTCTCTGGTCCTCCTATTCAGACTGTCTCACTGGGGCGGCTTTGCTTTTCACCATCCTACATTCAGGCTGCGGCTCAGTGCTGCGGTGCCGGTGCGTCCCGAGTCCAGTTCCTGCAATGCACTTCTCGTCTTGTGCTCTGCCACCGCTCTGGCCTTTGCTTCGTGCCTCCAGACGTCGATTGACTGGGGAGGCCCCTTGGCCCATGGTGGATCTGTGAACTGCGCTGAGGGTCCAGCCAGACGTTGGGCCTATCACCCCCACTAAGATCCTATACCAATAGAACTCTGCCTACAAGTAATTGGATTACACAACGTGGTTGCTGTGTCGCGTCTAGGAGCAGGTGAGGAGTGTTTTTGAAGGCCTGAGCCCTGGCAAATGCGTTGTTTTACCGATTGATGAGGTGCGGACTGGTGTTGGGGCCCGGGGGACAGCGAGTGACTTTTATTTCTAAGGAATCTGTCCATTTGCTATGCTGAGGAGCAGGCCCGCCTGCTCTGGTTCTCGACGCTCCACTGCCCCAGGCACTGTGCCATCTGGAGTTGGGGATTTGGAGGTGTTCAGTGCCCCCCCCCCCTTCCCTCTCCTCTCTTGTGGATGTGTCCCATGCCCTTGGATCTGTGCTGAGTTGGGCTAGAGAGGCGCTACCCTATCTGCTTCTTCCCCAGGCCTAGGGCGCCTCCTACCGCTCATGCAGGGACAGGAAATTCTGAGAGTTGGTTGTGGTGCTGGTGCCTTTGATGCCGCTCCACTTGGCTTTAGGTAGCCCTCAGCCAGAGGAGAGACGAGCTGGCACTTAGAAGTCGCGTGGTGGAAATGTAGGTGCTGTACCCAACATCAGACACTAAGTTTGACTCCTCACCTGCCCACACGCATACACGTACTTTGGTACTGTGGTCCCATCCTCACATCGAACTTGCTTCAACACCGCACGGTGGCTGCGTGAACCTCGCCACTACCTCCTGGTGGTCTGCACGCCCCAACCATAGCCACCAAAAGCTTTGTTGCTGCCGCAATCTTTGGCAAGCGGGCCAAGCATCTGACACACCAGCCTTGGTCAATCGTCATCCAACCATGGGGAAGGCCAGACAGCTAAGCCTCATTCTTCCCAGCCATGCATAGACCAATTTACAACAACGCCGAGAGTGGTGGGAGGCGATACCTTGGATAAAGCTAGCCCAGCAGGGGGGGACCTAGACAAGATTCTCCAAACTATTCACACCTCGCAGAATGCAGTGCAGAAAAAAATGGGAGAGGTGAGGGTAGATGTTGCCCTTCTCCCCCAAGACCTAAGAAATTCAACTAGCCGTATCACTGAAGCGGAGGGCCGTCTCTCAATGGTTGAAGATAAAGTCACAAATCTCAAAACCACGGTTGCCCATCTCCTCACTTGTACCAAAGAACTCCATCACCAGGCCGAAGATGCAGAGAATCAGTCCAGATGGAATAATTTGCACCTGGTGGGCTTCCAGGAAAGATGCGGAACACAATCTGCCAGCCGAATTCTTGGAGGAATGGCTCAAGTCATGGATGCCGGTGGATAAACTCTCGCCTTGGTTTGCAGTAGAATGCACCCACAGAGCACTCACTCCTATGCCCCCTCCTGGCGCAACACGCAGGCCTATGATTGTGCGATTTTTCAACTTCAAAGACAGAGACTCTATCCTGAGAGAGGCTCGTTCACATCCAGACTTCCAGTACCAGAACTCTAAAATCTTGATCTTCCCGGACTATACAAGAGAGGTGCAGGCCCGACATAGATCCTAAAAATATGTTAAACAAAAATTACGTGCCCTGCAGCTCTCCTACGCACTTTTATTCCCAGCACGCCTCAAAGTAATATTTGAAGGCAAGACTCATTTTTCTGACTTCCCTGAAGCAGCGTGGGAATGGCTCACAGAAGAAAAACAGATACCACGTCCGGCCGGAACCTCACTTACATCTACTGGTCGCACTCCCGGGGCTGATGCATCTGGGAGCAACCGTCGAAGACGGGTCTGTTCAAGATCCCACCGCCAGAGATGCAATACGTGGACTGTTTCCCCCTATGGAAGCTCAGAATCATCAATCCCGCCCTGTTGCCCCTTCCCCCGGCAGAGGATCACCCACATGCTGATCCGGGCCCTGAAGAGACATTGGCCGGTCACCTTCTCCCAGTTGAAAGTTTGCGGTTGGGCAAGTGGCTCCGGGGGCCCAAAAATATGATTGCATGTTGCCAAAAAAGGGCATTTGCTTGTTGGCATTAGGCAGACGTTGATTTCTACTGATCCTACTAATTGGAGGGGTACACCAGTCCACACCTACCTGCAAGAATTGGTTTTAAGTTTAAGTTTATTGGTTAGGGCGACAGATGCTTCTTGGGGGGAAGTATGGGGTGGAGGGCAGTTTGGGGGGTAATGGGGTTGCCGCCATAAACTATGGGGAACCTTATTTTTCTATCTGTTTGTTGTTTTTTTGCTTCACGACTTCACTGCATCACATCACGTACACTCTACTTTCAGCGCCCAAATGTGTTCTTGGCCCATGCACTTCATCGATTCCCTGTTTGCCATGGCCCCGAATGATGTCTTATCTTGGAATATAAAAGGTTGTCTAGACGAATTAAATGTGCAGCAGTGCTGGGATATGCCCCCTTCAATCTTAATGCTTCAGGAGACACATTTGCTGGGCACTAAGGGGCCGAATCCGATTCGGGCCGGAAATCTCTCCGACCGAGCCGGACCCGGAGAGATTTCCGACCGAATCGGACCCTGGCAGTCCGACCGAACGAGTACGATGCGCACGCATGCAATCGGACTCGAGTCGGTCGGACTCCCATTGAAGTCAATGGGAGCCGGACGTACAACGCGTACGCGGGCTCCCATTGACTCAATGGGTGCGAGGCGAACAAGGGTGCCCCCTACAGCGGGTACATCTCGAAGCGACTCGCAGCGTACATGCACAGGTAGTGGGGACCCATGGGTCCCCCCTGTGTGCGACTCGCGCGGCTACGCGTACAGGGGGGACCGACACGGACCCCCAAAGTCCGGCTCTGACTGCTCTTTCGAGCCGGACGGCGCGAGTCGGTCGGACTGCTCGAGGCGCGAATCGTACTTGCCCGGCCGGGGAACGTCTCCATTGCGCGATGCGAGCCGTGTCCGTGCGAGTCGGTCGGAGCGCTTCGCACCCGCGAACGAGTCGGTCGGCGATTTCGCGTGCGCTCGCATCGTACTCGCTCGGCCGGACGCACGTACGAATCGGTCGGGAAAGAGGGCTCCGAATCGGATCCGGTTAAGCCGAATCCGATTCGGAGCCCTACCGGCTGAGATCGGAATCGGCCCCATAGTGTCTGGTCCTGGCGCAATGAGGTTTTGGCAGGGTCTATCACTCAGGATACACCCGAGGATCTTGTGGGGTAGCAATTCTATTCCAGCGCTCCTTCCCCTTAGTGGTGACTCAAACTTGGGCAGATCCACATGGCTGATATCTGGCTATCACAGGTACGATTGAGGGTAGCCTGATAAATATCCTTTGCATCTATGCTCCCTACATAGCATGGGAGTCCTTCCTTGTCATGCTTCTTCAGCTTATATCTCAAATCCCTCTGGGTCACACTATTATAGGAGGCGATTTCAATGCGGTTATGGACCCGGCGTAGGACTATACAGGTCCCCCCTCTGAGACTAGGCGACAAGGGGCACCTCTTTACAGCAATGGGTGTCTATGTTAGGTCTATGTGACGTGTGGGGAACCTGGAATACTACAGAGAAACAATATACGCACACCTCTGCTGCACACAATACCCACTCACGTATTGATTTGTTGTTTTTGCCAGTCATAGATGTCCTCTCGGTCTCGCAGGTGCAGATACTCGCACAGGATATATCTGATTAAGACCTGTCTACTCCTTCGCATCGGCGTGCCGGACACCACCAGACGCCCAGTGTGCAGGCTCAATACCTGGCATCTACAGGGCGCAACATATACTCAAGCTGTCAAACAGGAAATTGTGGCTTATTTCCACACAAACATGGGATTCGTACATTCCATGGGTACCCTCTGGGCGGCATATAAAGCCACAGTGCAAGGACAAGCTAGGCACTCATCCGGCAAAAAGTAAAAGCACAGCTCGACCAAGTCACCCAGCTGGAAGCTCGGGCTTTATGCCTAGAGCTGCAAATCTCTGGGTGAGACCATGGAAACATCACCAGAGAACTGACTATGCTCCGAGAAGAGATCACGGCCCACTCCCTTAAAAAGACGAAGCAACTCTGGCAGGCCTCAACTGCTAGAATATATGGATGGGGAGGCAAAAACAGTAAACTTCTGTATTGGTTAGCTTCTAGACCCTTGACAGGATGGATTATACCCGAGATAATGGATGCCCAGGGCGATATATATAATTCTACTTTAGCTATAGCCCAGGTTTTTCCTGACTGGTACTCTAATCTGTATAGGACTGTCCCCCGTCCCCGAGCTGAACAAATCTCGCCACTCCTCAATGAAATACAGCTACCCAGCCTCTCTATCGCTGATCATCGTGCCCTAGACGAGCCACTCACTCTTGAGGAGATGGGAAATGCAATCTCGGAGATGGCCTCTGGGAAAACACCTGGCCCCGATGGATACCCGATGGAGTTTTATTCCAAATATAAAGATATCCTGACACCCCATCTCTTGGAGCTTTATCAAAAGGCAAGACAAATAGGCTCCCTTCCCCGGGAACTCGACCAGGCTACAATTGTAGTCATACCTCACCAGACGATCCTCTCCAACTCAGATTATAGACCTATTTCTCTTATTAACAGAGAAGTGAAGATACTGGCAACGGTGTTGGCCACTCACCGGCAGTCAATAATTCATTCATTAATACACCCTGAGCAGTGTGGCTTCATGCCCACTAGAAGTAAAAAGACACTGTCTGAGATGTTTTCGTGTTGCACTGGCCCACCGACATAAATAACCAGCCCCATTAACTTTGCTACTAATTGACTTCAAAAAAGCCTTCGATGCGAGAGACTGTACCTATCTGGGTAAAGTACTGGACAAGGTGGGATTTGGGCCCCGTTTTTGTAGGTTGGTGCAAATCCTCTATTCCAACCCAACGGCCCGAGTGCAGATCAACAGGGTGCTGTCAGATGAGTTTCCAATAGGTCGGGGAACCAGGTAAGGTTATCCCCTTTCCCCTCTCCTTTTGGCGATGGCCATTGAACTCTTGGCCCGTCTTATACATTGCGACATGCAGATTTCTGGTTGGAGATGGGATAGGGGACATGAAGACCGAATCGCGCTTTATGCAGACAATGTGCTGTTATATCTTTCAAACCCACTAGATAGCATCCCCCATTGCCTCCGCATTCTACAACTGTTCTCGGAGGCATGGGGTTCAACACTTAACCCAGCTAAATCGCCTCTTGTCCCACTAACACCCTCTTGAGATTGTATACCTGGCAGATGAACATTCCAATACACAGGCCAAGCTTTCGTTATTTAGGTATTCATGTGGCGCTGGACCCAACTTTGACTTGGTCCCTCAAATTCACCCCCCTCACTTGCAAGATAATAGCAGATCTTAAGAAATGGCAAACCCTACCCTTATACATTCTTGGGAGAATAACACTCTACAAGATGATGACACTTCCCCGATTCTTATATTTTTTTCAAAACTTCTCCCACACTAAATCTCAACGCTGGTTTCGAGAGATGGAGCCACAGGCAATTTCCTTTTTATGGCATATTTCTAGACCCCGTCTCGCCTTCCCAAAATGTCAACATGCTCCCTATCGCGGAGGGCTGGGTATGACCAACTTACACTTATATCATCTGGCGTCTCATCTCCTGATTGTCAATGATTTGCTTAATGGAGGATGGTCAGATCTCGCTTACAGATATGAGCTCACAACAATGGGCTTCCTCTGAATTTTAGACTGGCTCTACGGTTGTGCTGTCCCTCAAACACTCCCTGAGGTGAAACAGCTGGTCTTCACAGGGTGAAGGGCAGTCTTGTGACATACGGGATGGTGGAAAATGATTACTCAACAGACCCCCATGTGGCATTTTAAGTGGTTGGGGGATGTGGCGACCTTGGAGGGGTTTGTGCATTGGGATACTATTAGTATTACTCTACTGGGTGATGTTGGTCATGATCCCACATGGTCTCCTTTCAGGAACTGCAACAGACCTATGCATTATCTAAGCCATAATTCTATAAATATTCACAATTGCATTATGCTTTACAAGTCCATGTCCCCCCAACATGAATGTCCCTGAATTCAGCCCCATTGATGCCAAATTAATAATGGGAGCCCTGGGTAAGGGTGGTGTCCCCCGGATTTGCTGCACCTTAATTAACAATACTCCTGACACACTCCAAGGCCTGAGAACCCATTGGGAGACTTGGCTGGGGCCTGTGGATGATGAAGATTGGCAAGATGCTTTGATGGCCTCCAAGGTCCTCACAGTCTCCTCCAAGCTCCCATTGATACAAACATACTATTAACACTGCACTTATCTCACCCCCGAAAGGTTGTCCCCAGCCGGGCTAAGGCCCAGTCCTGACTGTAGCCGCTGCTCTCATACCCCAGCGGACTTCTTTCATATGGTATGGTCTTGTCCGATTACAGCACAGTATTTGGGAAAGTAATAGCTGAGATCTCTGATGTTTTAGACCTATCAATAGAGCTTTCTACCCTTTTGGTTTTACTGGGAGTGGACTATGTGGTGGGAGGCTTTCCTGGGCACTGCCCTGTTGGGTGGTAAAAGGGACATTGCCTCTCTCTAGAAGGCAACTAAAGCACCAAAGCTGTTGAAATGGAGATCTGGAATGGATTGGTGTGCTCAACAAGAAAAAACTCTTTATGAGGCACGTGGATGTCCGACCAAACACACCAAGATTTGGGGCAAATGGATTGGGGGGTTTGGGAGGAGGCGCTGAAGTATTGTTGTGATTACGTGGGTTGTACGATCTCTGGCTTCTTATCATATAATGAGTACTCTACAGCAGTGTTTCCCAAACTGTGGTCCGCGGACCCCCAGGGGTCCGTGACACATTCCCAGGGGGTCCGCAGGCAGCAGTTTTAAAAGCACTGCAAAGTTCTTTCTATAATTAGTAGTTTTCGAGCAACAGTAAACCTGTCAAGATAATACCAGTGATTAATGTACCTGCTGGAGTGAGATGAGTGTTTTGTCCAGTGGCAGCTTTGAGTTGTCTAATGTAGCACAGAGGGTTGATATGCCTACTGCAAAGAACGTGTACCATGCATTTTAAACAAGCATTGGCAAAGCCAATAGGTCTCGCCTATGCAAGAGCTCTTGGCTTTGCCAATGTCTTTTAGCCCTGTTGTAAAGCAGCGCAGCTGCTGTTCAGCCCTCTCTTAATTGAGACCTAGCAATCAGGGCTACCTGGTGACAGCCACATAAATGTAAGTTTTAATAATAAGTATATAAATAAATAGCACTTCTGCCTCTACTAAACACCGTGACTAACCAATATCATCGTCAGTCAATTTAATAGTACTCACTTTACTGACTTCGGAAGAAGGAGTTGGTCTTTGAACTTGTAAAATTCAGAACACTACATGTTTTTGCTGCATTTTTGCTTACTTATGAATGCTATTGGAGAGTTACTTTAGTAAAAACATTTTACCTAATTGTGGTTACAATGCAGTTTAAATTAAGTTTGATTAAATTAACAACTGCTAAAGAAACTGATCAAGGACTTGAAGGACGAGGTTTTATTACATTTATGTTTATGTATTTTTATTCATGCTGCCTTTTGGCACCTGGATTCAGCTCGCCGGGGAGGCTGAGTTGGAGTGAGAATGTCGAGGGTGAGCTAGGGGCACAAACACACAGAGACTTTGACAATGGCGGCTGCTACAAACCTTCTCCGGAAGTTCTGAGAATGGTCTGTGCCAGTAAGAACCATCTCTCATCACCCTTGACTGGGACCGAGGTAAGGGGCAACAGCTGCGACTAAAGATGGGATGAGAGCTTTCCAAAGAGCGACGGGACTTGGAAGGATGGAAATTACCTCAGAAGCATTTACTTTAGGAAGAGTGCATTGCACACTCAGGAGGGGGTAGAAGGAAAGCAAACAGCAGAACACTGTAAATGGCCTAATTTAATGTAATCGAACAATATCAGGTGAAAGCACTACGTATTCACAGCTCAGGGAGTGCTTCTTCTTATGACAAATCTCCTAATATCACACCCGTTGCGGCTAGGGCTGCGGATGTTAGAACTGGGTAACTAGGTTACAATCTCGGCTCAGGCGCAGTATCTTGTGATTCCGTGCAAATCGCTTAACTACACTGTGCTTAAAAACTGTTTTGTAAGGGGAGCTGATTTCCGTGTGAAGCGCTATAATGCTCTTGGTTCAAGTTTGCGCTATAATTGTGCGGGACAGGCAAGCAGATGCGGGGAGGAGGTAGTGGTACAGGCAGCAACGACGACTGGAGTAAGGGGGCAGCAGCACTGTCTCTTGTGATTTCGTGCAAATCGCTTAACTACACAGTGCTTAAAAACAGTTGGAGGGTGATAATAAGGGAACCATTGAAGAACCCCAACAAAGATTGTCGTATCCTGGTGCATAGTAAGGTCTTCATTTACTATTCGTTAAAAGCTAATACAATTCAATATATAATGATAAATGTGTTTTAGACTGCACCATTGTTTCCTAAATTTTTTGGGGGAGAGCCTCCCAAAGCCCCTTTGTAGTAGTCAGGCTCACTCACTGCACTTTGTGTGCACTGTATGGGGACTGGCCTGAAAACATTTGCCAGGGCTGCTTTGGGTTTCCAATCTGGCCCTAGCAGGAGCAGGAGCCTTGTACTGCGAAATAAAACCAACCATTTAAAAGTTAGTCACAGAGATGCAGCACCAACCTTCCCATTAAATTTTTTTGTTTTTTTCAAATTCTTTCAATATAAAATACTAAGGGGGATATTTACAACAGAAGTGGGGGAGCGTGTCGTTAGCCTCCCTGGCTTAACGACACGCTCTGCCACTTCAGAAACGCAGGCCTGCACCATACTTACAAGAATATGGTGCAGCCCTGCGTTTCCTCCCGTGCTGGCGCTACACTTAGCAGTGTAGCGGCAACGCAGGCACCCTTGCCCCATAGTGCAAGGGTGTTTGCGTGCAGGGGAAGATTGTTTATGTACAGAAAGGTCCCCCTTCCTGCACATAAACAATATTGCAATGTAGTTTTGTCACTTCTATGTGCGCTGCTTAATGCAGCACACATGGAAGTTACAAAATGCCATTTTTTTAAAAAAGATTGTGTCATAAGGTTTCTGCACATACAGAGCTATGCACAGGATAATAGGACCTTGGAATATAGTGGTGAGCCAACCATAGACCTTAGCACCCAAAACCCCAACCCAACTAGCCTTAGCGTCCCATTAGCACTAATGTACCAATGATTAGACAACCTAGAACACGGTATCTCTCTCTCACTCAGGACTCGCAGAGGCAAGAACACTCTTTCGTCACACTCGTACCTGTCCACAACATGCGTAAGAAGAGACACTGTATAGTTCAAAATATTTATTTCAACTTACGTGCTCTAAGATACAGTACACGTGTCAGTACTAATAGCATAATACATAGGAATAATATAATCAGCATAGTTACTACTCCATAGAATACGAACGGGGAAAGCATCTCATAAAGCAGTGGATATATGTCTAACTAACATTACCACCCTCCCCGTGCTGGAAGCCAGTTTATTATGATATTAGAAGACCTTTGGGCTTTGACTAGCGAACCCCCATACCTCAGTCTCTAGATGCAAAACTACATCAGCATACAATCACAGCTCTTCTCTCTGGAAAGTTCGTCTCCAAGTGCCCCCTAGAGCAGGCGACCGCATTATTAAAAGCACACTATTTTCTCAATGGCAGCTGTACATGGTGTTATGTCTAGGTGCGAGGGACGGGCCAAATCAGTAGGAACCAGGGATTTGTTATTCGACCTTGTAACTGTTGTTCAGACTGAGCCCAAAAGGGAATAGGAGAAAAGGTGAGAAACAGAAAATGCAGACAGTTGTAAAATAACTTGGCAGTAGCAGAGGGCGACAGAACAACAGTTTAAGAGTAACGTGCGCAAAAAATCATCATGGCAGCCAGGCCTGCGCCAACGTAGCCAGGCAGGCCATGAGCCTCAAGACACCCTCCCCTGGACAGTCCATCGAAAATGCAGACAGAGTTCCAAACACCTGAGCAGAAACGAGGCAATCCACCGACAGTGAACGGCAAATTAATCCAAAAATGTGGAAAAGCAGAAAAAAGCTATACCGTCCAAGAGGACATCATTGGAATCGTCAGAAAACGTAGACGCCATCCAGTCCAACAGATCAAAGCTGCATGAATGTTCCTCAGAGGATGGAGCATCTAGAAGCAATGCGGGACAGCTTGCGTGATATTCAATATAACTTTGTTGTAGGAGATTCTGAGCAGCCGCCCAGATATCCCATTGTGCCAAAATCCCCAGTGCAGCCGCACGCATCATAAAGCCAGCAGCGGAACAGTCCCGTTCATGGGCCTCTAAGGGACCCACCAACTGGACAAAATCCGGAACAGACAATGACGAATTGGAGAGGCAATAATCCATGGTCCATGTGAACGGACACCGGATGCAAGACATCACAGGTTGCACGCAAGTGAAATACGCAAAGCGAAAGGAAAGGGTGTAGGACACACTGATAGTTGCCAAGGGCAGAACATCGAAGCCAACCAGAAGTCGCTCACGGAGCAGTTGGAGGCGTTCGGGATCGAGAAGGGCCCAGTGGTGTGCAGCCATTGCGCAGAAAACAGACCAACAGCAAGACACCAGCCGCCAAAGCGAGGATTAATGGGAAGCCACCAAAGACGCTAGAAAAAATAGAATGTATGAATGCCGGTATCACACCGAAAATAGTTTGGAAGGTGGACACCAGGCCAGACCCCACAAGTTTAAAAAAGTGCACCAGACCCTCGGTGTTTGATGCATTAAAAATACGATGAATCAACTCCCCAAAATGTTGGGGGAGGTCAGTGTTCAAAAGGGCCTGTATTTCACTGTGGGTACTAGCCACCTGGAGAATGAATGTCTCCCGGGCGGATGTGAGCATAACCTCCTTATTCAATAATAGGGCCTTTATTCTGCTCAACTTATTGAAATCTGCCTCCATGGTAGGAATGGAAGGCCAAATAGAGTTATCAACGATGTCGTGAGGGGGAGGAAAAAGCACATTCTTGCAGCAGACAACTCTGTGTGAGACCGTAACAATATACGGAATGCCAGCTTGTAGGCCACAACAGTCTTCATTATTTAAAAGCAAATAGCTACCGTTAGTAAGCAAAGTAAAAGTAGGAGAAATAGCAGGAGCAGGAATGCCCTTTAGCACACATGCCAGATTCGGAACTGAAACACTACAAGCCCCGTGCAATTTAATATGTTTACAAATAAGCGAATGACCCACAGTTGAATCACAAGACTCCCCCGTGAGAAACACTTCCCTGCCTTCTCTAAGGCATTTATACATGAAAGGCAAGGACCAAAGTTCATGCAGGAAAGCACTACCCAAAGGCTGGTAACGGCCCACAGGATAATGTCTCATGCACGAGCTAAATTCAAACAGGGAAAAAGGTAAAGCGATAACTCCATGAACTAGCCACACCGCAGAATCTAGTTCCGCTACAGAGAATGGTAAAGGATCAACTTTCTCGATATGTAACAAGGTGTAAGATGCATCTTTCATGGACATGAACTGCTGTTTTTCCGTCAAATTAAAAGGCAGAAAAAGGGCAGTGGTGTTCAAGAGATTCCAAGGAACTTTACCTAATTTAAGGGTTTGTAAAGTCCAGGCAAACTGCATCACTGAACGTAACTGATTCTGACCATGATACAATATAGAGACATCATCTTGTACAATATCAACAACAGAGGATACAATATTCTCTAATGTGTAAATGCGGGAAGACAGGGTATTTATACTATTGTCAACAACAGCAAGCACCTTTTCCAAATTTGCTTGGTCTATTTCCCGAAGGCGGGAAGCAGCTTCCATTTGTGACAGCTTCCAGAGTTCATTATACGCTTCATAAATGAATCTCTTCGGTCGGGGACCACGAGGTCCCAAGATAAAGTCAGATAAATCAATAGTGCCTGATAGGAGAGACAAATGTTTCTTAACAGAGTCTAAGGACGAATGTTGTAACCATTGTTTACATAATTTACCAACCGAATACGTGGTGACAGTACGAGTTGCAGTAAATCTTGGATCAGGCTTGTCCTGTATGTAGCCAGGAACTGTGCCATGGAAACGCAGCTGGCATGCATTCGATGATATGGGCCATGCCAACCAGGGTGACTGTATCAGTGCAGAAACGTTAAAGGAATTATTTTGGAACTGAGCCTGTAACTGTAAAAGGGACATATTAAATCGTAAACTGTCATTTGGCGAACTCGACAAGAATGGGATGGCTGGCGCGTTTAGTTGTTTAACGGAAGACAACCCCCAACACGTGGTCTGATAAATGGAAGCATTCAAAAACATAATTTGGGCTGGGATAAGGCAAGCGCGGTGCAACGCCTCAGTGCCTTGTACCTGCCATGGCTTCGAACCCCAGATTGATTTTAAATCTACTGTGTCTTTCCAATACTCATAACCACCCACCGCCAAGGCGCTCAAAAAGGAACCCAAATATAGTAATTTAGTGTGGGTCAACATTATATTTTGAGTCAATGGGGTTCTTAATTTAAAATAATAGGACCCAGGGTTTGATCGATTGAAATCAGTAAAATAGGTGAATTTATTTCGAAGAGTCTGGGAACTACCTGGTATGGGGTTTGGACAATGTTCCCATTGGGTGTAAGTAACAGGGCTACGTAGTGCACTCGGTTTGTGGAGAAAATGATTGCCCCAATGCTGGTAGCAATACAAATCGGCATAATTCGCAGAATTCATATACAAGTCCTCAGCATTAAAGGAAGCATAATATTTTAGATCAGCAAACAATGCTTCAACGGCATGCACATCCCAATCATCAGAATGAATATTACTTTTTACTACATCACCCATCGAGACTCGAAGGACATTTGGTACATTAATAATTTCCGTCGGGCCATGGATTTGAAAGTTTACCGCATCCCATACGATGCCATCTGCCACTGGAAACGCTGAAATGTTCACAAATGTGTGGTCACGCTTCATGATGTGTGAAGAGGAATGTGGAGCCAAAGTCCCAGCCACACTGTTCACAGCAGAGCGTTCAGGTAAATAGTGACCATTGATGAGTAGAAAAAACACCGTGACAAAGCCAATGGACATGAACAAAAAAAACAAGAAAAGTACCATCCAAATATATGTCCAAGGTGGAATCAAAAAATTGTCTCTAAACCAGGATACAAAAAGACTAAACTTGGACGGGGCCTTTGATGAGTTGGAATCCGAGTCAAAGGAATAACGTGTCGGGCTCAGTGGCGTTGTTGGTTGGTGTGCCACCGACTCTGTGGCGGGATAAGTATATTCGTCCTCATCAATGCAGGGGGATGCAGGGGGTTCAAATATATTTTCAGGCAAATCGACCATCTCCATGGTAACATCAGTGACTGTTCGTGCAGGCGTGCCGCGGATACATGTCCGATAAATGGCAGGACAAGAGACCGCTGGTGTGACACTATTCAGGATCGGCCAGATGTTGTAGCTTGACATTTTCCACTGAGATGTATCTGTTTTCCTTGCGACCGGGAAGCGGTGGTAAGATGACTGTACGTGTTCCCTTCAAGCCCAGGACTGGAACCGGTGCACGAAAAGAGGGGCCGAATTCTTTTTTGTTCTCCACCTTCTCTCGTACCAGGTCGCCAATCTTCGGAAGCCAGCCGGCAACCGGAATCTGCAGAGCAGGGTCTGTGGCTGAAGGCAAATGTGCAATTGCAAGTTTGTCTCGGGCTTCTTGTAAGTCCTGTAACATAGTAGAATGGTTATCTACATCAAACTTGGCGGATTGCGCCGCCATGTCTAGACCATCAAGGTCAGGCACAAACATTCGTATGCCAAAGAGCATTTCGTAAGGGGTCCGCCCACCCAGAGGCCTTCTAGGGAGATTATTAAGTGCACGCTGAACAGTATACAAGTGGGCCAGCCAGTTCCTGCCAGTACCTATAACTCTAGCTGTCAAGGATTGCTTTAAGTCACGGTTCATTCGTTCAACGATAGAGTTGCCCTCAGGCCTATACGGAGACGAAAATTTCACCCGCACCCCTAAGGAGCCCATTGCGTCCTTGTAAGCCTTAGAGGCAAACGCCGGACCTTGGTCAGAATGGAAGGTGCCGCATGCGAAAATTCCCACAAAGACTCGCAAATCCCTTATGACATTTCGAGCGTCAGCACTCCGTTGTGGCCAGACCCAGATGAACCGTGTGCACGAGTCCACTGCCACTAAGATATATTTATAGGCAGTGTCTGAAGAAAATGGACCGCAGTGATCCAAGTAAACACACCCAAAGGGTCTGTTTGAAATTGCAAGCGAGGTCTGCGGTGGTCTTGTGACTGTTGAAGGCTTGATCTGTTGACAAACGTCACAGGAAAGCACATAAGTACGTGTATCTTTATATAATCCCCGCCACCAGTAACGCTGCTGCAAAATGGAAATTGTCGCAGACACACCAGCATGAGCCGAAGCCATGCCTTCGTGTGCCGCTGCCATTAAGGAAAGTCTGCGATCCGCGTTGGGGATCAGCCGAACCCCAACGTCAGGTATTGTTACATAAGGAGCCTGATCGGGACCTATTTGGTAAGAATATTTAGAAGGGAAACCTCTAGGGTAATTCATTCCTTCTTTTGTTGCAGCAATAGCTGCCAAGATATCAGTGTCTATTTTAGACATGGATCTAGTAACTGCTGCTACTGAACACGTGAGTACTGCTGATCTGGCAGCTTCATCCGCCAGACTGTTACCAACAGCGTGTGCGCCCACTCGCTGATGGCCTAAGGTGTGTACCACCTGTGTGAGTGGCAGACGTCTTTGTAATTCTGCCACTCTAACCCAAAGCATTTTATGCTTGATTGTGTTGCCTTTAGCGTCTCTATAGTCATTTTGCGACCAAAAGAACAGATTGTCATTGTATGATTGAACACAGTAGTAAGAATCGCACACAATTAAAGTGGTCACATCAGGATTTACGAACTCAAGAGCAAGCACCAATGCACGCAACTCGGCCAATTGTGCGGTACTATCCCCGAGTGTCTGTGTATGCACCACAGTGGATTTGAACTTTCCGTTCACAAACGTACCTGCGACAATAGCACATGCGGCTGAATAAGCATGCTTGGAACCCGTGGCCGGTTGTGCCGAACCATCGGTGTAGATCACACAGTCGTAATCCTCAAGCGGCAATAAAGACAAAGGAGGAGGATGAAAGAATTCATACTGTAAAAACTCCTGAGTCTGAAGAGAAGAGTCAAAAATGAAAGTGACATCCGGAGACGTCAAAGATGTTGCCCATTGAATCCAACGGGGGTGCAAAGCTTTAGAGTTCGGTACACTTGCTTTGGTCACTGCCTCTAGAGCAGGATATGGTGTTACCACCAAAATGCGTTTTCCCTGTGCCAGTGCGCGCTCCTTCAGGATCGCCATTTGCACTGCTGTTAGCACTTTCTCCACAGATGAGAACCGCATTTCTGCAGAGGTGTACAGATGTGACTTGTATGCGATGGGTACTGTATCACCTTCATTAAAGGTTAAGTACGTGAAACCCACTGCCCCTGGGATGATTCTAATCACCAAGTTTGTGTGGTTATCACGTGTCAAAAGGTATTTAGACTCAAGAAGGTCTGTTTGCAAAGACTGCAGAATGGAGGTATGCTCCGGAAGCCAGCAAGACTTCGAATAAGTAGGTTGTATCAAGGCATACAGTGGCTTAATACGCTGGGCGTATTCGGGAATATATGTACGTCCGAAGTTCAGAAAACCCAGCAAAGACTGAAGCTTCTTCAGATTAGTAGGAGGGCACAGAAGTGCACATTTCTCCAGAAAATGGGGGCTAAACCCTTACCTTCATTGTTGAGCTCATAGCCCAAGAACAAAACGGTAAATTCAGCAATATGAGATTTGGCAAAGTTAATTTTGTATCCCTGAACCGCGAATTCAAGAATAATGCGGTCTACTCGGGTCAGATGCGGAAACAATTCGTCGTCCGTCAGATAAATGTCATCCACATACGAACAGGCGTCTGGATCAATGCCGTCTAACAAAGAGACAACACGAGCGGCGAACACGCCTGGACTATTTTTGTAGCCCATAGGAAGACGCCTGAATTTGAACATTTTACCACCGGAAGTAAAAGCACACCATTGGCCACTTTCCGGGGCTAAGTTGTGCGTGTAGAATCCATTTGAAAGGTCAAGTGTCGTTTTATATTTTTTACGAACAAGACTGTCTACAAGCGCCGAACTATGGGTATTTTGCACCGCGAAGGTCCGACAATGTGAGTTCAAATGCCGGTAATCCAATACTAAGCGGTACGATCCATCGGGTTTAGAAACCGCGAAAAGGGGATTGTTCATAGGTGATACACAGGGTTCAATTACTCCCTGATATTCCAACTGAGTCAGAATTTCGGAAACGTGGCCTTTGGCTTCACGTTTTATGGGATATTGGGGTTGTGGCTGCGGTAGTGACCGCAAAGGTATTTCATGGGGGGAGAATCTTCGTCCCAACCCACGTGATTGCGGAATAACGCTGGAGCCAGGGACACAGCCCACTCTGCTGCTAGAGCCTCCGCTTTGTCCTTTGGGACATGTCGAGAAAAGCTCGGAAGGATTACCTCCTCCCCTCTACGTGCAGCAAGAACGAATGGGGGTGGCCAATCCGCCTCTGCTAACAAAATGTCATATGAAGAGGTCAGATTTTCCCAAAAAATCCCTTTAATTACACGCTGTATATCACCTTCAATTTGGATGACAATATTAAATAGTCTGTCAGGGGGTGCCACTCTGGTGTCTGCTGTTTCAACAGTAATGAATGTTTCAGTTGCTGTCGCCTCCATATGAGGACGTAGCGCCTCCCGCACTATGGTAACTTCCGCTGCGCTGTCTAGGAGGGTTACTGCCCACGTCCAATTCAGGAGTCTCGTTCTCACCGTCTGTGGCATATTTCGCTGTTACAGCGGCAACTTTCTTCTTCTGAAATTGTGGTCGAAAACGTTGAGCGTCTTCCTCTTTTCCTCTGACTTGTTGTCGAGGCTGGTCTCGTCCCTGTGGGGCCTCACGGGCCCTTCCTCTATCCTGGCGGTCTCCTCCACCGGCCTGTGACGAAGTCTGTGCCTGTGAAGAACGAGGAGAACGCGTATCAGGGATTTGAAACCTATCCGGTGACTTAATTCTCGCTCTATCGCGTAAATCATAAGTGCGTTCAGAAGAAACTGAAGCCGGGGATGCGCCTCGCGACCCCGGCTTTTTTGTTGCTTACCCTGTTTTTTCAGCCTCCAGCTCTTTTTAGTGAAGACTGGTTTCTCATCTTTCTCAGATTGAGATTTGGTTTGTTGCTGTTGTGGTTGCGATTGTGTTTGCTGTTTTGCAAAAGGCTTGTTACCCAGGCTGTTTCTACCAATAGTTTTGTAAGCCTGGGTAATAATTTTCGGTAATTCGCGAGGCTTGTCCAATTCTGGGACTAAAGCCAAAGCGTTAGCTACTTGAAAGTTCACTGCATCGCCCTTGACATTCGCAAGGATCAGCTCAGCTACTACTTCAAACACTCCCACCAGTCTCATCCCTAATTCCACGGCCGCTTCAGGGCCATGTTCGTCCTGTACTTTTTTAATTACAGAGGGGAGAACCGTCATGGAAGGAGTACCAAAACATTTAGAATATACTGCTGCGAATACCTTACCCCAGTTGTCACATGCTGTCAACTCGGGAATTAAGTCTTTTGGCAAACTAATCGTTAAAATACGATGTTTATCCACTGGAGTTGTATGTGGAAAAACTGCCTCCAACTGATCAAACTTTTCTGCAAGCCAATAAGGAAAATCATCCTTATTTTGTGGCCGTTTACCCATCACAGAATTCACCATGACGGGACTTATGGTCACTCCGCCTGCAGCAGCTGGTTGGCCGGCAACTCCAGGAGCGGCTCCATGGAGGCTGCCTGTAACATACCGCACTAAAGCTCGATGCACCTGCACCAAGGCCGCATACATAGTGCGCAGTTCCGCGACTGGTATTGTCATATAACGCGGATGTGGGGTGTACCCGGCCAAAACAGGCCAAGTGGCCCCCTCAATTGATAAGGGGCCTAAACGAACCATGGTTGTCGGTTGTGGGAGGGCGCCATTAAACCAAACACGGTGTTGCCAAGCCGTGAGCGGTACTTCAAGATTAGTATAAGGTCTATAGACTGCAGGAACAGCGGTGGGTTCATATTCATGGAACAGATTATCGTTCGCGTTCACCGCTGGAAAAGTGATCCAAGAATAGAACACTTCAAAGTGGAAAGCCGGATCGGCTTGAACCACAAAGACTAAGTCAACTCCCGCGTCTGGCACTCCATACACCCGTAAGTGATCCCGGAGTGCTGTGCGGCTATGCGCCGCTATGTCTATACCCGCCATTACTAACGGGTCGACTCAACAATCTTACACGAGGCAGCACAAAAAGGGTTATATCTAAGAAACCTTTTTTAATAACATCAAGCTTGAAAGAACCTACAAAATCTGTAATATAGGAGGTATCACCATCACACACGCTTCCGGAAGCGTACGTGAGGGGTTTGTGGACAAGCACAAGTACTACTCAAGCGTCTCGCAAGTAAGCTGCCCCACTCGTTGGTCGCGCCATGTCATAAGGTTTCTGCACATACAGAGCTATGCACAGGATAATAGGACCTTGGAATATAGTGGTGAGCCAACCATAGACCTTAGCACCCAAAACCCCAACCCAACTAGCCTTAGCGTCCCATTAGCACTAATGTACCAATGATTAGACAACCTAGAACACGGTATCTCTCTCTCACTCAGGACTCGCAGAGGCAAGAACACTCTTTCGTCACACTCGTACCTGTCCACAACATGCGTAAGAAGAGACACTGTATAGTTCAAAATATTTATTTCAACTTACGTGCTCTAAGATACAGTACACGTGTCAGTACTAATAGCATAATACATAGGAATAATATAATCAGCATAGTTACTACTCCATAGAATACGAATGGGGAAAGCATCTCATAAAGCAGTGGATATATGTCTAACTAACATTACCACCCTCCCCGTGCTGGAAGCCAGTTTATTATGATATTAGAAGACCTTTGGGCTTTGACTAGCGAACCCCCATACCTCAGTCTCTAGATGCAAAACTACATCAGCATACAATCACAGCTCTTCTCACTGGAAAGTTCGTCTCCAAGTGCCTCCTAGAGCAGGCGACCGCATTATTAAAAGCACACTATTTTCTCAATGGCAGCTGTACATGGTGTTATGTCTAGGTGCGAGGGATGGGCCAAATCAGTAGGAACCAGGGATTTGTTATTCGACCTTGTAACTGTTGTTCAGACTGAGCCCAAAAGGGAATAGGAGAAAAGGTGAGAAACAGAAAATGCAGACAGTTGTAAAATAACTTGGCAGTAGCAGAGGGCGACAGAACAACAGTTTAAGAGTAACGTGCGCAAAAAATCATCATGGCAGCCAGGCCTGCGCCAACGTAGCCAGGCAGGCCATGAGCCTCAAGACAATTGTTAATGTGCAGGAAGGGTCACCTTCCTGAACATAAACAATCCAACGCGTTTTGCTTTTTCCATGTGTGCTGCACAAGACAGAACACATGGAAAAAGCAAAAACGAGGAGAAATAAAGCATTTCTCCTTGTTTAGCCAAGTTAAGACCTGGTTTTCCCTGGTCTTAATTTTGGCGCTGCATCCTATTTACGCTGCCCTTGTAAATAGGGGGCAGCGTCAAAATCAATGGGTGTTGTGGTGGAACGCCCACCGCAACACCCACTGCCCACCCCTTTCACGCTAAGCATTGCGTGAAAGGGGGCTTATTCTGAGAGCAGTGTTAAGCCATGTTAAGTGGCTTAACACTGCCTTGTAAATAAGGCGAGCACCTATCGCCACGGGATCGCCACAAAAAGTGACGTTCCCATGGCGATAGGGGCTTGTAAATATGCCCCTAAAATCCAAAGTAATTTGAGTATTTGTTTTGTGTGCACGCGTGTTTATTTTTTTTCGAATTACTGTTTTAATGTTTGAAATTTAAATCATACAAATTGCTTGGGGGTCCCCGGCTTCCAGTGGTGACTCAATGGGGGTCCTCAGGAGTCAAAAGTTTGGGAACCACTGCTCTACAGCATTGGCTCTCATCCTGATGATATGTGATGTGGTTGGAGTCTTATTCAGGACTCATACAGTGACTTGTTTCCTTGCAATAAAACAATAAAGTTGGTTATCAAAAGAAAAAGAAAACTTTTTCTGCATTCCTCAGAGACAATAACATGGGCTCTGTTAGAAATGGGGTTCTCTAGTTGGCAATGGTTTGCACCGTTTTCCAAGTAGGGACCCTTCTTCCTAGTCAGGGTAAGGGGGATACACTTCTAAAATAACCCTGCTCACCCCCTTGGTAGCTTGGCACGAGCAGACAGGCTTATCTCAGAAACAGTGTGTAAAGCATTTGTGCACACATACAGTAATACAGTGAAAACACTACAAATGGACACCACACCAGTTTAGAAAAATAAGTAATCTTTATCTAAACCAAACAAGTCCAAAGCGACAAAAATCCACAATACAGTAATCAAAATATGACTTTGAAAAGGTAGAAATAGTTCCTGTCCATAGCAAACTATCGATGCACCACTTTCAACACAAAGTACCTTGGATGCGTCAAAATCAAAAGTAAGAACAGTCGCAGGGAAGGTTATGCGTCGGTTCCTTAAGCGTAGGGAATGTGATCCTGTGTCGGAATTGGTGCGATGATCTCGGCCTTCGTAGATCGGTGCACTCGATGCTTTGTGCAGAGATTTCTCCAGCCGCAGGCAGGCGCTGCGTCGGTTTCTTCAGCGATGCGTCGGAAACAGGTGCTGAAGCGACGCGCTTCTACTCGTTGCGTTACTTTTCCAGCTCCCAACAGCAGGAACACCCAGAACAGCAACATGCACCTCCTGGCAGGTCAGAACTCTCAGCAAGGGAGTACAGGGGAGCTGGGGGTGAAGTCTTTGTGTCCCTGAGACTTCAGAACAGGAGGCAAGCTCTACTTCAAGCCCTTTGAATCTTCCTCAAGCAGGGGACACAGCACACAGCAAAGTCCTTGTCCTTTCCTTGGCTGAAACAGCCACTGCAGGCCAACCCCAGACCGTACACAGCAAAGGGGCAGTACTTCTCCTCAGTTTCTCCAGCTCTTCTCCTTGGCAAAAAATGCCTCTTGAATCCCAGAAATGATCTAAAAGTCTGGGATCTGGGCCCTACTTTTTATAGCACAAAATCTGTTGTTCTCTGGAGGCAGAGAGTGTCTTTGCTCAGCCAGAACCAGTTCTGGTCTCTCTCGTGTAGCTGCCCGGCAGGAGGTGGAGACAGCATTGTCCAAGGCAGACCAGGCCCATTCAGGTGTGAAAGAAATCTCCTCCCCCTACTCTGAATGCAGCACAAATCTTTTCAGCCCATCTCTGGCTCACCCTGGAAAGGCAGGACACACCACACCCCCCAAGTGGCTGTCTGAACGGAATGTACATCCCCAGCCCCTGCCACTCCAAAACCAGACAGTCAATACACAAACGTAGCAGAGGCACACTGGATGGCTAAGCAAGAAAACACCTACTTTTTAAAAGAGGTATTTTCAAACCCAGAATATAAAAATCATCCTTACTAAAAGATGCACCCTTACATTCTGAGTTCAGGCATACTAAACTCTATTTTACCATCTTATTCCCATGGGCAGTTATACTTATAAAATGTTATAAGTAAACTCCCCATTCTATCCTAAGGGACCGATAGCCTTGCAAAAGTGAAAAATGAAATTGGCAGTATTTCACTATCAGGACATGTCCTACCTTTCATATACACTGCACCCTGCCCACAGAGGTACCTTGGGCCTTCCTTAGGGGTGACTCACAGGTAAGAAGAGGTAAGGTTGGGGCCTGGCAAGTGGGTGCACTTGCCAGGTCGATATGGCAGTACCAAACTGCGCACAGACACTGCAGTGGCAGGTCTGAATTACATTTACAGGCTGCTCATGTGGGTGGCACAATTGCGATTCTCCTATTACCATGACCAGAGAATCTGGATTTCATTAAAGACACGGAGGCTAACATTATGCATTATTCTTTTAATGCAACTTCAAGCACAGCCATTTTGAAAGTTACATCATAAAGCAAAGCTCTGGAATGTACAAATGTAACATTGGCAACAGCAACACACAGATCTGCCTCTTTTAAATGCAATGAGAGCAAAAGATAAAGTTCATCCAAAGGGAACAAAGTCCAAGAGATGACATCATGAAGGGAAAGGCCTCTCCTTGAAACAGTGAGGGACTCCAAGCAGGAGAAAACGAGATGTCGAGAGTTGCTTGCAACGAATCGTGATGAGGAGCCAATGAAGTCGAATTATCTGAAAAAGGACAAAATATTAGGAATTGTTCTTAACGCCCTATGTAAAGGGGGGAAAGAGAATCGGTGGTAATTGATAATACACATATTAAGGCAAACTATAGTGAGATATCTTCTATTAAAATCAAAACATTACACCTAAAAAATTCTTATAGCAAGAAGAGTGCAATAAGACAAAGAAATGTTAAAATCCACTCCCGGGAGGGAGGGTTGGGATAATGTTAGCCTCCGTGTCTTTAATGAAATCCAGATTCTCTGGTCATGGTAATAGGAGAATCGCAATTTCATTACAAGACCGGAGGCTACCATTATGCATGTTGGTAGTCAAGTAAAACTACATCAGACATGTGTTCGACAGGTTTGCAGTAATGTTTTGCATAGGTATAAGAACTTGACCAGTCTGCTGCTTTGAGAATGTCATCCAACTTACCTCCTTTCCAAAAGGACTGGCTAGCCATAGGCCCTCTTAAAGAGTGTGCCTGAAACCTATGGAGATCAATGCCTGCCAGTTGCATAGCTAGTTTAACCCATTTAGCTATGGAAGAGGAAGAGACAGGTTTGAAGGGCTTAACAAAGGATATAAGGAGTTGGTTTATACCAGCGGAGCGATGAAGGTCCATCCTAGAATCATATTCCTTCATGCAATCCACCACACATAATTTTTTACAAGCGTCAAACCTTGGGTAAAAAATCATATCAGACATTGTTTTAGTTCTCTTGATAATTTCAAATCTGACGCCGAAGGCGTCATAAGATCTGTTGGATATTTCCAGTGCTTTAACGTCCGAAACTCTACTGCAGGATATAAGACATATAAGAGAGGCTAGTTTGATGGAGAGTCTTTTATTATCTAATAAGTTATTATCCGGCCAATTACAAAATAGGTCAAGTAACAATTTTACGTCCCATAGGGTGTCGTATTTAGGTTTGGGAGGTCTTTTAAGCCTGATGCTTTTCATAATTCTGCAAATTATAGGGTTCTTCCCGATAGTTCTACCATTTAAAAGGGAGTGACCCACAGAAATAGCTGATCTATAACAGTTAATTGACCTATAGGAAAGACCTCTTTCAAATTGTTCAACAAGAAATTTGGCTACATACACAATAGGAGCCTCCACGGAATCCAGGTTCCTTTCCAGGCACCAACGAACCCATCTTTTCCAGATGCCGTTGTATCTATAGTGTGTACCGGGGGCCCAAGATTCTTGGAGGAGAGAAGAAGCTTGCGCCGAAAGCCCAGAGATTTCATTGGCTCGCCTGACACTTTCCAGGCAAGAAGGTTCAAAGTCCCGTTCATAAGAAGCGGGTGATCCAAACCGTCTATGTCTCTTAGGAGGCCTGGTGAAGCTGGGAGCAGAAAGGGTATTTCGTAAGCTAATTCCAAGGTCGTTGGGAACCAGGCTTGGGACGGCCAAAAGGGAGTTAATAGGACTATTGAAGATTGTTCTGACCTCAACTTCTGAAGGACGCGTTGGATCATTGAAAAGGGGGGAAAAGCATATCCCCGAATTTCTTTCCAATGTTGGAGAAAGGCGTTCACTGCCAGAGCACCCGGGTCTGGCATTCAGCTTAAGTATCTGGGAAGTTGGGAGGTGAGTCTGCTCGCGAAGAGGTCTACTTCTAGGGGACCCCAAAGAAGGTCTAGACTCTTGAATACGTTTGTGTTTAATTTCCAATCGGTGTGATCTACGAGGAACCTTGAATTCCAATCCGCACAAACATTCTTTAGACCCGGAAGGTATTCTGCTCTTAACGAAATTTGGTGTTCCAAGCAGAACATCCACAGTTTTTTGGCTAGGTTGGAGAGGTCTGGTGACCTCGTGCCCCCTAGACGATTTATGTAGGCAACAGCTGACATGTTGTCCATCTTGAGGATGACTGACCTCCCTTGAAGAGATTGTTTGAAACTCATTAGGGCATAAAGCCCGGCGGTTAACTCCAGAAAGTTTATGTGGTGCAAACTCTCCGAATAGGACCATAAACCTCCTGTGTTCTGATTCTGAAAACAAGCACCCCAGCCATGAAGGCTGGCATCCGATTCCAGCACGTAGTCCGGGGAAGTCCCAAAAATGGCTTTGACGTTCCATGCATCCAGATTTTCTAACCATCAAGTCAGTTCTGTCTTGGCTTTTGTGTCTAGGTGAATTTTGTCTCCATACCAAAGGCCAGAACGGAGGGCCCTGCCCTTCAGTCTTTGAAGGGCTCGATAAGGTAGAGGGCCCGGGAAGATAGCTTGGATAGATGATGATAGGAGGCCCAGAAGTCTGGCTAGTTCCCTTAAGGTTACAAGATCTAGTTTCAGAATATGACGTATCTCTTTCCGAATCTTGGATATCTTCGCGGGAAGTAAGAGCATAGACTTCACGGTGTCTACCGTGAAGCCCAGGAACTCTAGAGACCTCGAGGGAGTCATGATGGATTTCTCCCTGTTTATAATAAAACCTGTACTCTCTATTAAATCCACAGTAGTGTTCAAGTCTTTCAGAATTTGAGAATGGTCTTGAGACATGATAAGTATGTCGTCTAAGTAGATTATGAGGCGGACACCCCTTTCTCTCAGGACCGTGGTAATGGCCTTCATTACTTTGGTGAAGCACCAAGGGGCCGAAGATAGGCCGAAGGGAAGAGCTTGGAACTGATAAAGGTGGTCGTTCCACGCAAATTGAAGGAAGGATTGTGACTCCTCTGCCATTGGAATCGTGAAGTAGGCGTCTTTTAAATCTAGTTTCACTAGTCAGTCTTTTTCTAAGAGCATGTCCCTGAGGAGATGGATACCCTCCATTTTGAACTGATTGTAGGTGAGATATTGGTTCAATTCTCTTAGGTTTATTACTGGTCTCCACCACTTGTCCTTTTTTCCACTAGGAAAATATTGCTCAAGAAATTCTTGCGTTCCCAAGGAACTTCTACGATCGCGCCCTTCATTAACATTGAATTTACCTCCTCTGCCACAATAGATTGTTGTTCTAGTGTCAAGTTTAACACTTTGGGAGTTAAAACTTGAATGGGTTGTTCCGTGAAATCTATTCTGAAACCCTGAACAGTTTCTAAAACCCAAGGGTCGTGTGTAATTTGTTTCCAAATGTGTAGGAAATGTTTTAGGCGACACCCTACTCTCTGTGTTAAAGAGGAAGGAAGAGGAGTAAGGGTACTTACTTGAGGTGTTGGAGGGGTTGGCTCCTCTGGCCCTGAAGCCTCTTGAGCGGGAAGATCGACCTCGTTGAGGGTAGAATGAAGGGTTAGGCTGGAACGGAAGACCGAAACCTCTTTGCCTGGAGAAGGGTCTCTGGAAGAGGCGGCCGGCAGAACGACTCCTTCTGCCGGCCCTGGCAAAAACACTTGGGTTGAAGACTCTGCGCATGTTGGCTTGCGCTGTTTCCAGAGCCGTAAAGGTTGCCACGTACTTTCCCAAACCTTTAATCATATCCTCCCCAAAGAGGAGGCCATTTGGATTGGATGAGGATTCCTTTTCTGCCATGTCGCAGAGCTTGGGATCAATTTTGGACAAAACCACTTCCCTTCTCTCTGTATTTAGAGAAGCGTTAGCGTTACCGAGGAGGATTAGTGCTCTCTGGCTCCATCCTCGTAGGAGGTCAATGTTAGGTTGCGAACCATTAATGTAGCTCTCCTCAATTAAATCAATCATACGGCATAATGGGCCGAGCATGTCAAGCATGCGGTCCTGGCAGCTTTTGAGGGAGCGTTCCATGCCTTTTCTGGGATCCCTGCCCATTTTGAATAGGAACTTGATGAGTTCAGGGTCCAAGTTAGGTGTAAGGCAGTATTTATCTTGGATGACAGGTCGTGGGCATTCTGCCTTCAGGATGTTTCTTGCCTCTCTTTCAAGGGGGTTCTTGACCCACCTCTTAATGAACTTGGCCACGTGTTTTTGGGGCCACTACTGGGAACTCCTGGGGTGCTGTATATTGTCAGGGGAGAACATTTCCCCGCCAAGGGGGTCAAAAATAATCTCCTTTGAGGAGGAGGGGAGTTCTTCTTCCGAGAGTTCAAGGTCGATATCGTCATCAATTTGATCTAGGTCAAAAATGTATTCGTCTAAGGACTCATTAGAAGTATCCACTTCGTTGGATAAGAGGGGATCCGTAGTAGCACTTTGATATTGTGAGCCGCTTAGGGCATCCAAATGAGATGTGCCGTTATGGGCATGTGGTCTTTTTGGGGCGCGTAGGCCTCCCGTATTATTTGAGGAGCTTAGTCCTTCTTCAGTTCTTGAGGCGCGTAAACCTCCCAATACATTCAAGGTGCTTGGACCTCCCATAGTGCTCTCATTTTCTAAATTGTTGCATTTCTTTAGTTTTTTACCCCCACTTTTGTTGAGGTCATCAATGTGCCCTCCGTGGAGAGCAGAGGGGTTAATGGAGTCGGAAAGAGATCTCTTACCGGCAGGCCCACTAGCAGCATTTGATTTACAGGCCCTGGGCACACACAGTGCACTGTACTAGGGACTTACTAGTAAATCAAATATGCCAATCATGGAATCACCAATCCATAAACACCATTTACAGGGAGCACTTGCACTTTGACACTGAACAGCAGTGGCAAAGTGCCCAAAGCATCTTGACCAGCAAAAACACAGGAGGCAAAGGCAAAAACTACAGGGGAAACCCACGTCAATGATGCCAAGTCTAACACGTGTTCCCTCCAGCTGAAATTTGGGGAGAACTACCCACCCTCTTGGGAGTTCTCTTCACTAAGGCGGAAAAATCTGGACAGACCATGAGCATTGGTGTGTTCTGTACCAGGGCGGTGTTCCACCTTGAAGTACATCCCCTGTATGGAAATGGACCACCTCAACAACTTTGGGTTGTCACCCCTCATCTGCATTAACCATCTGAGGGGTCTGTGGACGGCCTGAACCCGGAAGTGAGTCCCAAACAAGTAGGGCCTCAACTTCTTCAGGGCCCAGACCACAGCAAAAGCCTCACGCTCAATCACACTTCACCTCTGTTCCTGTGGAAGTAACCTCCTACTAATAAAGGCTACAGGTTGGTCTAGGCCCTCCTCATTTAGTTGTGAGAGCACAGCCCCCACACCATGCTCTGAAGCATCTGTCTGCACCACGAATTCCTGTGAGAAGTTGGGCACCTTGAGCACGGGCGCCGTGCGCATGGCAGATTTCAGGGCCTCAAAAGCTTTCTGACAGGTGTCAGTCCAGTTCACCTTCCTGGGCTGCTTCCTGGAAGTCAGCTCTGTCAAGGGGGCAACAATGGTGCCATACCCCTTCACAAATCTCCTGTAATATCCGGTGAGGCCTAAAAAGGCTCTCACCTCCGTCTGGGTCTTGGGGGGTTCCCAAGCCAGAATGGTGTCAATCTTAGGCTGTAGGGGCGCCACCTGGCCGCTTCCTACCTGGTGTCCTAAGTACACCACTGAGCCCTGCCCGATCTGGCCCTTGCTGACCTTGATCGTGAGGCCTGCCCTCTGCAGGGCCTTCAACACTTCCCAGAGGTGGTGCAGATGCTCCTCCCAAGTGGCACTGAACACTGCGATATCATCCAGGTCAGAGGCATTGAAATCCTTCAGTCCAGCCAACACCTGGTTGACCAACCTCTGAAAGGTGGCAGGAGCATTCTTCAACCCAAATGGCATCACCTGGAATTGGTAGTGCCCCTCTGGGGTTGAAATGCAGACCTCTCCTTGGCCCTTATCAGTTAAGGCAATCTGCCAGTACCCAGACGTTAAGTCAAATGTACTGAGGTACCGGGCAGCTCCCAACTGATCTATGAGCTCTTCAGCTCTGGGGATGGGGTGTGCGTCAGTCCTGGTGACAGAATTGAGCCCTCAGTAGTCCACACAGAACCGGAGTTCTGGCATGGTGCCGGGTGCGGCAGCCTTTGGGACCAAGACCACTGGGCTGGCCCAAGGGCTGTTGGAGGACTCAATCACCCCTAGCGCTAACATCTTGGAGACCTCCTCCTTGATGCAAGCTTTGACCCTGTCAGTCACTCTGTACATTTTGTGCTTCACAGGAGGACTGTACCCAGTGTACACATCATGGACACACCACTGAGTGACATCATGGGTCAGGGAGAACAGAGCAGCAAACGGTCCCAACAGTTGACGGCAGTCACTCTGCTGTTCAGGAGTCAGGGCGAGGAAGAGGGTTACACCGTCCACTGACCCATCATGTTCCTTAGCAAACAGAAGGTCAGGAAGAGGCTCAGTCTCCTCCTCCATTCCAGCATCTGTCGCTACGAGCATGCCCACTTCGGACCTCTCCAAGTGGGGCTTAAGGCAGTTCACATGTAGTACCCGCAAAGGGTTCCTTGGAGACTGCAAGTCCACTAGATAGGTGACTTCACTCTTGTGCTGCACCACCTGAAATGGCCCCGTCCACTTGTCCTGGAGCTCACAAGGCTCCACTGGGGCCATGATCTAAGCTTGATCAGAGTGGCATTCTGATCATACCACCGTTTCATCTCTTCCTGGCTGGCTTTCAGATTCACCTGAGCGAGTTGTCTGAAGCGCTTAGTCTGGTTCCTGAAGGCCAGCATGTAGCTATATACATCCTGGGAAGGTTTACTGGGAGTTTTCTCCCAGCCTTCTTTGACCAGATTCAGAGGTCCTCTTACAGGGTGCCCATGTAGGAGTTCAAAGGGACTGAACCCTAAGGACTTATGTGGTACCTCCCTGATAGCAAACAACAGGCATGGTAAGAGGACGTCCCACTTACGCCTCATGGGCTCACCAAGACCCATAATCATGCCCTTCAGGCTCTGGTTGAATCTCTCAACCAGCCCATTACCTTGGGGGTGGTAAGGAGTTGTGAACTTATAGCTAACACCGCTCTCCTGCCACAGGGACTTCATATACTTGGATCTGAAGTTAGTACCCCGCCCCGATCAGACACCACCTATCTGGGGAATCCCACACAGGAGAGGATCCTCATCTACGCTCGACCCACCATGGGGCCGTCACAGTCTGGAGAGGGATGGCCTCAGAGTACCGGGTGGCATGGTCCACCAAGACCAGGATGAACCTGTTGCCCATGGCTGTCTTGGGATCCCGAGGCCTCACAATGTCAATACCCACCCTCTCAAAGGGGGTGCTGACTACAGGAAAAGGTTGGAGAGGAGCCTTGCACTTCCTCCCACTCTTACCACTTGCCTGGCAAGTCTGGCAAGGCCTACAATGTGTGTCAGAGTTCTTGCGCATTTGGGGCCAGTAAAAGTGGGTGACAAGCCTTTCAAAGGTCATGCCTTTCCCCAAAAGCCCTGCCAAAGGCACATCATGAGCCAGACCCAGTAGGAAGGCTCTGAAGCGCTGGGGTACCACCAGCACACGGGCTGACCCAGGCTCAGCAACCTTAGGCTCACTATACAGGAGACCATTCTCCCAGTAAATCCAATGTGATCCGAACTGATCACCTGCTGCCTGGTTTGTAGCCTGCTGCCACAAACCAACAAGAGAAGGGCATTCCTGCTGCGCTTTGCAGAATTCCTCCCTGGAGGGGCCCCCTTCCTGCTGCCAATGGATCAGCTCAGGCAGGTCCCCCAGTACAGCCACTTGCTCCCCTGTAGGCTCCAGGGCATCCCCCTCAAGGTTTGCCTCCTCCTGGACCGTGGGAACTTCGGGGGCCACTTTCCCGCACTCCCTGGCTCTTCTCTTTCTGGCAGGCACCTTTGCCACTCTTTCAGGCTCCAGGTCCTCTTGATTGCCCTTACCGGCTGCCATAGACTGAGTGGTCACACACGCCCACTCAGGCAGACCCAACATCTCCAAATGAGACTTATGTTCTACCTTCTCCCAAAGGGAACTCTCCGGATCGTTGCCTAGCAGACAGTCAACAGGCATGGCTGGCCTCACAGCTACGTTCAAGGTACCTGAGACCCCCCCCACTCAAAGGGAACCTGTGCCACTTTGCAGAGGTACTCTGAGTTGTCAGCTGCAACTACTGGCTAAAGTACATTGGGGACCACCTGCTCTTCAGACACTAGCCGGCAACTGAGAGCTGTCACACTGGCTCCAGTGTCTCTCAGAGCCTGCACCCTATGGCCATTGATGATCACCTACTGCCCGTATTTCTTAGTGTTAGCGGGGAGGTGGGTCCTTGGGACCATCTCACTGTCTCCTAGTGAGACCAGGGTCAACTGTGCTGGCCCCAACCCCTCCTGGGAACCCCACTCCTCCCCCAAGGCTACACTAGTTAATTCACAAGGCAGTGCACCTGCAGGTTCGGTGGTGGTCTTTTTGGGACACCTAGGATCCCCTATGAAGTGCCCCACCTGACCACAAGCATGACATGTCCGGGGGCCCTTCTGGGCAGGCTTACCTGCAGGGACCCATGGCTTCTTCTAACTGGGGGGCTGGGAACCCTTCCCTTGGGAATTACTTTGGGCCCTTTTTGGAACTCCTTCTGTTTACCCTTGTCCCCCCACTCTTCTGCTGGGGACCCTGCCCACCTTTGGTGGAGTCTCTGACATGACTTTTGTGGACCCTGGTACTGACCCAGCAGCCCACCTCCACATCATGCTTCCTGGGGTCAGTCAGCTTACTGTCAATCAAATGCTGGCGTAGCTCTGGAAAACAACTACCAGACAAGTGATCCCATGCAACCAAATCATAGAGCCCCTGTATATCATTTGCCTGGCTACCCTTCACCCATACAGTGCTCTGCAAAAATAGGACACATACTTCACCCAAGTGCTTGATTCCAGCTTCTTATAGGCCCTCAACTTCTGCCTGTTTAGTTCTGGGGTCAACCCATACCTTCTGATCAAGGCTTCCTTCATGTGGGCATAAGACATGTGCTCCTCACTTGGTAAGGCTAACAAAGTTTCCCTTCCCTCTGTCACAAAGTGGCTCCACAACCCCGCTCCCCAGTCTCTCTCAGGGATTCTGTGGGACCCCATTGCTACCTCATATGCCTTAAACCACTGACCAATTTCCTCACGCTTTACAAAATCCTTAATTACTTCCTTGGGGAGTATACCTTCCCTTCTCCAGGCACTGGCAACAAGCGGCCACCATTGGAACTGGGCTCCACACTCTTGGCCTTTATGTCCAGTTCCTTCAAACCTCTCTCATGCTCTAAGAGCATCCTCTTTTCTTCCAGGACCAATGTCTGCTTCTCTAACTCCAATTCCCTATCCTCCTTCCCCAGCCTGAGCATTGTAAGCTCCAACTCATGCACTCTGCTTCTCTCTCTGTCCTCCAACGTCTCTGGAGACAGCCCCTTTGAAGACACACTGCTGCCCCCCCTGGACGGTAACTTTCCTCCAGGCAGACCCAATAGCCCATCCTGCTGCCCATCTAAATTCTCAGCCTCCACCATAGGCTCCTCGGTATGCTCACTGGCATTCCTTGATTCCAACCAGGCCCTCAGGGCATTTTGGTATTCCTCCTTTCTGGTGAGGCCTCTTACTGAGATTTTAAATTTCTTGCAGACAGCTTTCAATTGTGGCACGGTGTAGGTTTCAACCCTGTCTTCTTCAAATTCAATATACACAGATGCAAGTGATGCTGGTTTTGTCATGGTAAAAATTGGCAGTTCTCAAATTGCAAAACATTCCAAAAATAAAAAGCTCCACTAATTGTATGTGGTTACATAATGGTCTGCACTATACTAGTAGTGTCCACCAATTACTGTATGTAAGTCACAAATGCAAGTCCAGATCCTCACTGCTGCCCACTAATGTTAGAAATGGGGATCTCTAGTTGGCAATGGTTTGCACCGTTATCCAAGTAGGGACCATTCTTCCTAGTCAGGGTAAGAGGGATGCACTTCTAAAGAAAACCCTGTTCACCCCCTTGGTAGCTTGGCACGAGCAGACAGGCTTATCTCAGAGGCAGTGTGTAAAGCATTTGTGCACACATACAGTAATACAGTGAAAACACTACAAATGGACACCACACCAGTTTAGAAAAATAAATAATCTTTATCTAAACCAAACAAGACCAAAACGACAAAAATCCACAATACAGTAATCAAAATATGACTTTTAAAAGAAACAAACAGTTCTGTCCATAGCAAACTATAGATGTGACACTTTCAACACAAAGTACCTTGGATGCGTCAAAATCAAAAGCAAGAACAGCTGCAGGGAAGGTGATGCGTCAGTTCCTTACTCCAGGGGAGGTGATGCGTCGGTTCCTTACTGCCATGCAGGGGAGGTGATGTGTCGGTTCCTTACTGAAGGGGAGGTGATGCGTCAGTTTCTTACTGCGCAAGGAGCTGATGCTTCGGTTTCTTACTGCGGCCCCGGTGTCCTTGTAGACTTGGTGCCCCGGTACGATGAGTGAGGATCGGGATGCGTTGGTTCTTGATGCGGCGGCGGCAACGGCGCTGCATTGATTTCTTCAGCCTCGGTCCCACGATGCAGTGGTTCTTGCAGCCCCACAGCAGGCCCTGTGTCGGAATCGGTGTGGTGATCTCGGCCTTCGTAGATCGGTGCACTCGATGCGTCGTGCGGCGATTTCTCCAGCCGCCGGCAGGCGCTGCGTCGGTTTCTTCGGTGATGCGTCAGAAACAGGTGCAGATGTGTGGCACTTCTCCTCGTTACGTTACTTTTCAATCTCCCAACAGCAGGAACAACCTCCAGAGGCCCAGAACAGCAAGAGGCACCTCCTGGCAGGTCATAATTCTCAGCAAGGGAGTTCAGGAGAGCTGGGGTGAAGTCTTTGTGTCCCTGAGACTTCATAACAGGAGGCAAGCTCTACTTCAAGCCCTTGGAGATCTTCCTCAAGCAGGGGACACAGCACACAGCAAAGTCCTTGTCCTTTCCTGGGCAGAAACAGCCACTGCATGCCAACCCCAGACAGCACACAGCAAGGGGCAGTACTTCTCCTCAGTTTCTCCAACTCTTCTCCTTGGCAAAGGTTCCTCTTGAATCCCAGAAATGATGTAACAGTCTGGGGTCTGGATCCCACTTTTTATAGCACAAAGTCCTTTGTTCTCTGGAGGCAGAGAGTGTTTTTGCCCACCAGAACAAATTCTGTCCTCTCTGGTGCAGCTGCCCGGCAGGAGGTGGAGACAGCATTGTCCAAGGCAGACCAGGCCCATTCAGGTGTGAAAGAAATCTCCTCCCTCCACTCTAAATGCAGCCCAGATCTATTCAGCCCATCCCTGACTCACCCTGGAAAGGCAGGACGCACCTCACCCCCAAAGTGGCTGTCTGAACGGAATGCACATCCCTAGCCCCTGCCACTCCAAAACCAGACAGTCAATACATAAACGTAGCAGCAGCACACTGGATGGCTAAGCAAGAAAACACCTACTTTTTAAAAGAGGTATTTTCAAACCCAGAATAAAAATCATCCTTACTAAAAGATGCAGCCTTACATTTTGAGTTCAAGCATACTAAACTCTATTTTCCTATATTGTACCCATGGGCAGGTATACTTATAAAAATGTTATTAGTAAACTCCTCATTCTATCCTATAGGACCGATAGCCTTGCAATAGTGAAAAACGAAATTGGCAGTATTTCACTATCAGGACATGCCACACACATCCGGCCATGTACTACCTTTCACATACACTGCACCCTGCCCACAGCGGTGCCTTGGTCCTACCTTAGGGATGACTCACATGTAAGAAAAGGGAAGGTTGGGGCCTGGCACGTAGGTGCACTTGCCAGTTCGACATGGCAGTACAAACTGCGCACAGACACTGCAGTGGCAGGTCTGAGTTACATTTACAGGCTGCTCATGTGGGTGGCACAATCAGTGCTGCAGGCCCACTAGCAGCATTTGATTTACAGGCCCTGGGCACACACAGTGCACTGTACTAGGGACTGACTAGTAAATCAAATATGCCAATCATGGAATCACCAATCCATAAACACCATTTACAAGGAGCACTTGCACTTTGACACTGAACAGCAGTGGCAAAGTGCCCAAAGCATCTAGACCAGCAAAAACGAAGTCCAACACACAGCAAAAACACAGGAGGCTAAGGCAAAAAATACAGAGGAAACCCACGCCAATTATGCCAGGTCTAACAGGCTACAACAACAACATGCGTTTTGACATGCATGGAATCTATAGAAGTTATGGAATCCACTTCAGAGATGAAGACAGATTATTTCTCAGCATCCTGAAACTCTTCATCCGGTCTTATGTGTAGCTGTCACATACACACAATGAACACAAAGGCTCTTCTCAGAGCCACGCTATTGCCCAAAATGTTGTCCATTTTCTTTATAAATATAATTTTTTCAATTTTTTAAAATATTTGTGACAACATCCCGTTATTTGCAAATACATCATGAAATCGCAAAACAAAAGCAGATATCTAAATAACTGAATGTGTCTGTGACAGCGTATATGAGTGTTTCAGTGGGATCTGTAACTGGGTGCGTAACTGTGTCAGTGACTCTCTGAGTGGGTGTATGAGTATCTGAGTGGGACTGTGAGTGGGTACGTGACCGTCTGAGTGGGTCTGTGAGTGGGTGTGTAAGTTTCAGAGTGAATCTGTGAGTGGGTGTATCAGTCTCTGAGTGGGTCTGTGAATGGGTGCATAAGTGTCTGAGTGAGGTCTGTGAGTGGGTGAATGAGTGTCTCACTGGGTCTGTGAGTGGGTATATGAGTCTCTGAGTGGGTTTGTGACTGGGTGTGTGAATCTCTGAGTGGGTCTGTGAGTGGGAGCATTAGTGTCTGATTGGGTCTGTGAGTTGGTACATGAGTGGGTGCATGAGTCTCTGAGTGGGTTTGTCAGTGTGCATGTCCCTCTCTGAGTGGCTGTGTGACTGGGTGCATGAGTCTCTGACTAAGCCTGTGAGTGGGTGCATCAGTGTATGAGTGGGTCGGTGAGTGGGTGTCTCAGTCTCTGACAGGGTCTGTGAGTAGACGCATGAGTCTTTGAGTGAGTCTGTGAGTGGGTACATGAGTCTCTGAGTGGGTCTGTGAGTGGGTGGTTGAGTCTCTGACTGGGTCTGTGAGTGGGTGCGTCTATCTCTGAGTGGGTGGCTGAATGGGTGTGTGAATCTCTGAGTGGATCTGTGAGTGGTTGCATAAGTCTCTGAGTGGGTCTGTGAGTGGGTGGTTGAGTCTCTGACTGGGTCTTTGAGTGGGTGCGTCTATCTCTGAGTGGATGGCTGAGTGGGTGTATGAATCTCTGAGTGGATCTGTGAGTGGTTGCATGAGTCTCTGAGTGGGTGCATGAGTGTCTGACTGGGCCTGTGAGTTGGTACATGAGTTTCTGAGTGGGTCTGTGAGTGGGTGATTGAGTCTCTGACTGGGTCTGTCAGTGGGTGCAGCCATCTCTGAGTGGGTGGCTGAATGGGCTCCCCTCAAGGACACCGGTACGCAGACTGGTTTGTTGGTGGACCTACACACCCATGGCATCCCATTCAGGATTCTAAATAGAGATATACATACTTCCATCTTCGTAAATTTGTGTGGACTTGGAGACCATTTTCCTTACTTGATCCATGAAGTGAATTTCTCTTCTCACTGATTCATTATCTATTTCTGTGATATTTCCTATAGTCCGCGTGTCCCTAATCTAGTGGACACGCTTTCTTTTTGAGTCGATCCTGTTAGCACCTGATCTACTTGAGTTGTCCTACTGTTGAACCCCCCCACCCCAGGGACCTTCTGCCAGTCTACTCCCTGTCGGTTCTATACTTATTTTGTTCTCCTGCGCCCTGAAGAAGGTTGATCTCGGAGTGAGGTCTACACCAAAACGCGCGTCAGCGCTTACTCTGAAACTTTCAGGACACCTACTCAACTTGAGTGCCTTTGAATGGAGGAACCTAGGGCTAATTATTAGTTGAAGCTTTGAGACACATTTCTGTATATATAAAATAAGGATTTGTTACCTCCTAACCTTTTTTTCTCCTGGACTATCAAAAGTATTTATTTGTTAAGTGTATTGATGTGTATCATATATGTTAGAATGATTGCATTGTGGGAACGGCTTGGTATGTGTGCTTGAGCGAATGTGAGTCAGATTGTGATTGTTTGGGGGTTCGGTTGGAACCTGGGGGGTCTCCTAAGGTTCTTATATATACTACTATTTATATTGTGTTTTATGGTTTGCATATTTGTTTATATTGTATAAAAAAGAATACATTTCTAGAATGTGTCAACAAAATGAATACATTTGATATTTTCAATTTTTTTTAGAAATATTGAGTTATTAGATTAATTGTGACCTTTTTTTGGGCTATATTGCCCACTGTTTACGCATTTAAATGTTTGATTAAATTCTTTATTTTTATCTACATACCAGGCAGGGTGATTCTTGTACTATATTGGCTGAATGGGTGTCTCAGTGCCTAACTGAAACTGAGGTTGGGTGTATAAACATATATATATTTTTTACTTTTTTCAGTGAGATGCGCGAATTCGCGGCAACGTATGTTCGCAAATTTGTCGTAACGTTATACGGGGGCCGCGCTGACGGTCACTGCGAATTCACAAATATCGCAAGTGGGAAAAAAAAATTGTTCAAAATATCATACTCATAAGGGGTTCCTCAAACACCCCTATATTCCTCTTATGGGATCAGACCACATGCAACCTGAACCCTAATGCCACATTTTACCTGTTGGTTTGAGCCCTGGGAACTGCTCCGATGAGGTAAAATGGCGGCTGCAACTCTCTGCTCAGGTTGCGGCTAGCCAATCATGGCATTACTCTTGGCGGGCACATTCATGATTAATTGCGAAATCGTTGCAAATTAGCAGCGAACGCAGATATCCCAATTTGGATTTCATTAAATTTCTCAACAACTACTGAACGGATTTACATCAGATAAGTGAAAGCATGATCTGTGAACCAAAATCTACTTTCCTGACAAATTTAGTGTAATTCCGTCCAGCAGTTCGAGCTGCAGGCGTGTCTAAATCTCCTATGGGAATTAACATGGGAAATGCACTTTTTTTTACCCCCCCCTCTCCCCCCTTTTTCTCAGCCCCTGCTTGACGGAATTACACCAAATTTGGCAGAAAGGTAGCTTTTGGTTCACAGATTATATTTGTTGTTATTTGGCGTAAATCCATTCAGTAGTTGTTGAGAATTTTAAAGAAATCCAAATTTGTGAATAATAACGAGCTTGTGCAGGGAAATGCAGAGCTCTGAATGGCTGCGAACACTTCAACCAGGAAGTGTTGGAAACCATTTTGGGACTCGGCTTCAGCCGAATCCCACACAAAAAATGGGGAAAAAAGATAAGGGGGCAGGGTAGGAATATCCTGACCCACAAGCCTTGGGCTTTGGGTACCCCTTGAATCCAGCCACGGCATAAAAGCATTTTCTTTTTAATTCACAGCATTTTCGCAAAATATTTGCGAACATCGCAGTGAATAAAAAAAAAAAAACAAGTGTGGACTCCCGCGCTTCTTTTAATTGTTGGCCAGATCCTGTGGGCATGCAGGGATTATTAAAAAAAATGGAGGGGGGGCGCACAGGGCCCCGCTCTAAGGGCTTAAAAATACCCCGGGGTCCACCAGCTCCTCGGAGCAAATTACGTTAAGAGGCGGGGGCTGGGCAGACCCCCTGGATCACCACCTCCCTGGGGCTACATGTTAAATGCTTGGGGGGGGCCTCAAGGACCCCCCTGAACCCAGGGAAGACCACCACCCACCCCAGGGCTTAAAATAATTGTTATGGAGGGCATGCAGACCCCCCAAACCCCAGGGACCACCACCTTCAGGGGCTAACTTAAATATGGAGTGGAGGGGCCACGCAGACCCCCCACCCCACAGTGGCCCGGGAATCAACACATCCCCGGGGCTTTCTTTTTTTTTTTTTAAAGGAGGTGGGGCCACATGGCCCCCATCCAAGGCCATTCTCAGCCCCGGGGACCACCACCTACCCAGGGCAAGCCCGTGAAAGGAGGAAGGCCGGACAGCCAACCTCTTGGAGTGAATAATGCCCCTGGGGACCGCCACACCCCCCAGGCCTGGCTCCTGCTATGTCCTGGGGTGCCCACACCCGGGACATAGCTCTGACTTGGCAGGAGCGTTGACAGCTCACGCAAGTAAGAGCAATCACTCCGCTTCCAGCAAGCCAGAGCTGACAAAATGCTCTCGCTTGGTTGGTGGAAGCGGAGCTTTTGTCTGTTTCGGCAGGGAGACAGATGAAACAATTGCTCTCACAGGCAGGGAGCAGCATGTTTAGCAGCTCCCTGTCTGTGAGACCAATGCCGGCTACCGCAGGAGGCAGGGAGCCTGCAGGAACCGTTGGGGACTTGAAGCTACCCCCGCGGTCCCGGCGGAAAAGAGCAGAAAGAGGCAAAATAAAGGTCAGCAACGAGCAGAAAGAGGCTGAATAAAGGGCAGCAACAAGCAGAAAAAGGCGAGATAAAGGTGAGAAATGAGCAAAAAGAAGCAGACAAAGGTCAGAAACGAGCAGAAAGAGAAAGAATAAAGGTCAGAAATGAGCAGAAAGGGGCAAAATAGAGGTCAGAAATTAGCAGAAAGAGGCAAAATAGAGGTTGGAAATGAGCAGCAAGAAGCAGAATAAAGGTCAAAAACCACCATAAAGAGGAAAAATAAAGGTGAGAAACGAGCAGAAAGAGGCTGAATAACAGTCAGAAATTAGCAGAAAGAGGCAAAATAGAGGTCATTAATGAGCAGCAAGAGGCAGAATAAAGGTCAGAAACAAGCAGAAAGAGGTAAAATAAAGGTCAGCTACGAGCAGAAAGAGGCAAGATAAAGATGAGAAACGAGCAGTACGAGGCAAAGTAAAGGTCAGCAATGAGCAGAAAGACAAAATAAAGGTGAGAAATGAGCAGAAAAAGGTAGAATGAAGTTCAGAAGGGAGCAAAAAGAGGCAGAATAAAGGTCAGCAACGAGCAGAAAGAGGCTGAATAAAGGTCAGCAACGAGCAGAAAAAGGCGAGATAAAGGTGAGAAATGAGCAAAAAGAAGCAGAAAAAGTCAGAAACGAGCAGAAAGAGAAAGAATAAAGGTCAGAAACAAGCAGAAGGAGGCAAAATAAAGGTCAGCAATGAGCAGAAAGGGGCAAAATAGAGGTCAGAAATGAGCAGAAAGAGGCAAAATAGAGGTCAGAAATGAGCAGCAAGAAGCAGAATAAAGGTCAGAAACCAGCATAAAGAGGAAAAATAAAGGTGAGAAACGAGCAGAAAGAGGCTAAATAACAGTCAGAAATTAGCAGAAAGAGGCAAAATAGAGGTCATTAATGAGCAGCAAGAGGCAGAATAAAGGTCAGAAACAAGCAGAAAGAGGCAAAATATAGGTCAGCTACGAGCAGAAAGAGACAAGATAAAGATGAGAAACGAGCAGTACAAGGCAAAGTAAAGGTCAGCAATGAGCAGAAAGACAAAATAAAGGTGAGAAACGAGCAGAAAGAGGTAGAATAAAGTTCAGAAGGGAGCAGAAAGAGGCAGAATAAAGGTCAGCAGAAAGAGGCAAACTAAAGGTCAGCAACGAGTAGAAAGAGCAAAATAGAGATCAGAAACGAGCAGAAAGAGGCAAAATAAATGTCAGAAATGAGCAGAAAGAGGCAAAATAGAGATCAGCAACGAGCAGAAAGAGGCAAAACAGAGATCAGAAACAAGCAGAAAGAGGCAATGAGACACTCACACGCCCACTCACAAGCCCACACAGACTCATGCACTCGCTCACAGCCCCAGTCAGAAACTCCTGCACCCACTCACAGACCCACTAAGACACTCATGCACCAACTCACCGACACACTCACGCACCCACTCAAAGACACACCAGAGACTCACGCACCCAATTACACACCCACTCAGAGACTCATGCACCCACTCACAGACCCACTCAGACACTCACGCATGGGCTCACAGACCCACGCAGACACTGATGCACCCACTCACAGACCCACTCAGACACTTACACATCCAGTCACTGATCCACTCAGACACACATGCACCCACTCACAGACCCACTCAGACACTCACACACCAACTCACAGATCCATACAGACACTCCTACATCCACTTACACAGCTATGTACACACCCATACAGTCAGTCACACACCCACTCACGACCCATACGGCCACTCACACACCCACTCGCCTACCTATACAGCCACTCACACACCCACTCTCAAAGGCTACAGGTTAGTTAGGAAATACAATTTTAAAAAACATTGAAATTCATTGAAAGAAACAAAGGTTACAGGGACATTATAGTTCGCAAATAGAATTAAAAAAAACTAAAATTCACTGAAAAAACAAAGGTTACAGGCACGTTAAAGTTAGGCTCAGATTTCACTCATACATAACCATTGAAATTCAGCAATTAATACAACCTAAGCTAACTATAACTTACGCTACCACAATGCACTGCTTATGACCTCACATATTACATCACTGATGACATGGCCTACATTAGCTACGGTCAATCTAAACGTGCATAATACACAGTTCTCAGATTTGTGTGTGCACATGTTAATGTCAATATGAATGCAAAACATTTAGTATAAAATAACTCTGGCCCATATTTGCAATATAACGCTGCCCTACCGTGTATCCAGCAGTAATCAAATACTACATAGAGTCTGTAAAAAGATCTGTCTTCTCTGTTGTCTCCTCTGCTACAATCCTTTCCCTTCGGCTACTGTGCAAAGTTTCGAGCCCCAAGCACTCTCAAAAAGACGGCTGTCTGTGATATCAAGTTTGCTGGCTGAAGAGGGGTATTGTTTGTGAGTGTTGACAAATGAGCAAAAGCTCCTATTGCAATTCCTCTAAGAGTACCCAAATGTGTGCATACTTGGATGCAGTGTGTATTTTCACAGCACATTTAAACATATCTCTAGAATGCCTCAAGACTATCGTCTATAATATATTTTTGACAGGATATCCCCTTACACAGTCCCTCATTTAGAGTGGCCTGCCGAATCAGCTATAATTTCCACAATGTGGTAATTACCTTGGCACAGCTAATAAGTGCTATGAATCCATCATTCCATTTCACATTTTACGCACCTAAGTGCAAGGTCGGGCTGGGACAAAAAAAAATAGACTTGAGCGCCAAAATAAAATAGGCCCCTGTTAGTGAACCAAATAGCTAAAAAAGTGGCCCACTTTTGCAAATCAGGCCAGTTTTGAACTTGTACAGACAAGCTATAAGACTATTTTGTAAGATTTGGGCAGGGCACAAGTCGGGGGTACACGCGGGTGGACGGCGTCCACCCACTATTTTCACAGGGTGAACGCCGTCCACCATGCCAAGAAGTTGGGCCCCACTAAATAATGTGCTGAACTCGTCCCAATGTAATTTCCAAACACCGGGACACTTTCAGAATGCGCCTGCACGTTGTCTGCTTTCCATCTGCAACAAGCAACAACGTGCAGGCGGGAAAGGGGCTTTCTTATTATAGACTCCTGCTGGGCCCATAACAAAGGCCGAATTTGAGGGGTCATCAGGCTTCCTTTTGTTCGAGTGTCCTGGCTGGGAGCAGTCAGGAGCCTCCAGTGGCGGCTCCCCCATTGGGGCTTGGGGGCGTCGCCCCACTGCTTTCTCGCGGTGCGAGAAGGCAGAAACATAAACGGTAAAAACTACCATTTATGTTTCTGCCTTCTCGCATTGCGAGAAAGCAGAAGTGCCTCTGTGCCTGGTTGGGGCGGGCGGGTGGGCGGTCCTGCTCGAGGGCAGGGGGAGTGGCTTGCCCACTGTTGTGGGTACTGACTGTTTGGTCGGCCCTGGAGCCGACCAAACAGTCAGTACCCACAACAGTGGGTAAGCCACTCCTCCTGCCCTCGAGCAGGACCGCCTACTCTCCCTTTTTCTCTATGCAGAGAAAATGTCCTGGCTGGGGCGCTCGCCTGCTGCGCCTACCAGCGTTGTCATTGGCTTGCGTTGCGTAGGGGAGGGAAGCTGCCTGCTGGCTGCTTCCTGCAGAAGGAACACGCGGATCCACCAGTACAGCGTGGCCGGCCTGGAGCGGAGGCGGTGCGGTACCCCGGCACTCAGGTACGTTTTATTTTAATTGTTTTATACCCACCCGCGACCCCCCCCCTCCCTCGAGCATGCCGGCTGCCGCTGGCTAATTGCTATTATTTGGTTAGCCCTCTACTTATGAAAAATCACAGTTTTAAAGGGAAACCGTGAAAAGGGAAATCCCAGTTAAAAATAATGATAATTTCCAAGAATGTTCGCTGCCGCTGAGAAGGCAGGCTTCGGGAAAGCACTCTCCTCAAGGCACTATAAGGCGTGCCACTCAAAGAGAGAGCTCGTTTCAATACTTGAGCATGGTTCGTAAGGCATTACATACCTTATTCTGGGAACTTTACAGGGTGTTCCAGTTCCACCTTTATCATCAATTCAGGTACCCGAGCTCAACCGGTCAGAAGTTACTCTTCGTTCACCCGCACAGAAAAGGCGCGAAATAGCTACAAACTCGCAGGTCTATGTTCTGGAGCACTCACCTTGCACACCGGTTGATCGAGTGTGACCCTTTGGATTTCACAGAGAATTAATGACCCACTTGTTGTGCTGCTGACGCGCATTTCTTCTCCCCACATTGGTAGCTGTGCGGAATCTGACCCCTCCTTTGGGGCCGTGAGGCACTGTACAGCTCGCACAAGTGACCTGTGCAGGTTAGTGCAGCATGGACTGGACCCTTGGGGGACAGAAAGCTGAGATGGCAGAATGTTCCCAAATTATAGTCGAAAGTGACGACATTCACACAATGGGGAGATTTACTTCAAGTTGTGAGGAGTGAAAGCGCACAACTCTCAGGGTAAGAGATGGGCGTGCAAACACTGGCGCCGGGGCACATATACTCTGATATATTGCTCGTATTGCACAGTTTTTGGGTCTACAAGATAGCATGGGTTTTGTAGTATCTTGCTGGGTTGTTTGCGGCGTCGTTTTGCCTATTACCATGGCAATCGATGAGGTAGCTGGGGCACCATGACGTCATAGCACTGTGACAATGACCCACACCTTGCACCAACACAGAATCTATTCAGTTCTCCTCTTAAGAAAGGTTCCCACGTCACCCCATTGAGTGAAGTGACTGAGGCCGCCTTGGTGACGTGTTTCCTGGCGCTGGGCCCTTGAGCAGTGCACTGCTCCAGAGCTGTCCTTCCAGTTTGTACCCTGTGTGCGCCTGACCCCAGTGAGACAGCTCGCCACTCCCTTCTCTTCTGTGCTCAGAGACGTGTTTCTTGTAGTGTCTGTGATTTGACACTACCATGACTCCTTTGTGTCTGCCCCACACCTCTTTAGTGTTCCCTTAGTGTCATTTGTAGGGCCGGAAGTAGAAAGCGTGCCCATCACGTACCCTGCCAGTGTGTTGGAAGGGCTCCTCAGTGCACATTGCTGTAGGCATGACGCAGTCACCCAGGTCTATGAAACGCAATGCTTCTGGGAAAGGACCGCGCAGCCATGTTGGAAAAGGGAGACACAAACGTGTTACTGATTGAGTCCGGGGCACTCCTGCCGAAATCCTTCTCATGCATTTACCTCTCTCTTGCTCCTACGCCCGCCCTTCCCTACATGAGCAGCGTCATCACCTCTTGTGCGGGACCCCCCTTCCTTTGCAGTACGTGTGCACCCTTCAGGGTCTCACCCCTGAGGTACTTACGTGTGTCTGGAACCCTCTCCCCACCCAGCTCCTAATGTGTGTTCTCTCTCCCTTCCCTGCGTGAGCGGCGTCATCACCTCTTGTGCGGGACCCCCCTCTTCCATTGCAGTACATGTGCACCCTTCAGGGTCTCACCCCTGAGGTACTTACGTGTGTCTGGAACCCTCTCCCCACCCAGCTCCTAATGTGTGTTCTCTTTCCCTTCCCTACATGAGCAGCGTCATCACCTCTTGTGCGGGACCCACCTTCCATTGCAGTACCTGTGCACCCTTCAGTGTATCACCCCTGATCAGCCTGTGTTAGGAGGGTTTTATGGCCACTGGGTCCCTATGGGGATGCTTCTGTGTGTTTTGGGATATCACGCCATAGTCATTGTCATTGCTTTTCTGGACTGGTCGCCCTTGTGCCTGGCTCCCAGTAGTGTTAAAATGGGCGTCTGGTAACTAGCCTCGACCCCTGGCGTGTATAGTAGCTTTTGGGAATGAGACCCTTCGAAGGCTCAAATGTGCGAATCATTTTTTCAAATGGTGTAAGTGGAATTGTGCTGCCAGTGTGTTGGACAGGTGTAGTGCCTAGTGATGGAGCTGGACGTACTGAAGGCGCTTGTTCTCAGATACATGAAATTCTTTTCGCATTGTATGAACGATTTGATATTATTGCCCTGCAAAAGATAGCTCAGTGTTCTTCATTCCCCCTTTGACCATTCTGCAAATGTCATAGGCGATCACGCAAGAACACAGCTGGAGCACCTGACTATTGGTATGTTAGCGGAGGGCAATGTAGTGAGCCCTGTTCTTGATCCCAAGTTCTAACACAGTTTTGGTAGGCGTACCCATGTATGTGCCCTGACTAGGCATTAAGGCATAGGCCAAGACAGGAACACTCAGGGTCACAACATGGCAGAGGGACCATGTAACCCTCACTTTACCGGATGTTCCCAAAGCGCGCGCAGGCCGTTCCATGTAATGCTTTGCACATGCAGCTGTGTCCCAGTATAACGTTGTATATTGACATGTGGTTTACGGTTTTACATGGCATCCTATTGCAGTGGTGAACTCATAAAGCCGGTTCCTTCTGTGAAACTGATGCATGTACACAGCTGCGCTCTGTTCGTGTACTGTTGTAGGGGTGCATCTCTGTCTTGTACATTGTAGCGTTAGAGCTGCATTCTTGTGCGGTATTGGTTTAGAGTCCTTCAGGTGCACCATGTACTGATAAAGAAGTTTCCTCCTGATGTATGGCATTAAATCTGGCCCTGTGTACATGCCCCTAAGTTAACACTGATGCCAAAAACATAGATTGACTTGCAAACAATGAATGTTAAAAACGTCGAGGGAATGCATTTTAGCGAATTAGTTCCTCTCTTATTTTACATGTTTACTTAATCTTGCATTCCCCACGAGTTAGCTATTTTATAATGTTGTTGTTTATCTGTATTTTTTTCTGTGCATACTTTGAGGCTTGAGCCATGCCAGGTGTTTATGAGGGTCTTTGATTGAGCATGCAGGCGCTAAGGCTAAAGCCAAACAAAGTGCCTGTCAGTGGGTTGGCCTCTCTGCAGAGCACACAGAACAATGTTTGTGTATTCCATTTGCAACTGAAATTCTGTGGAAATGTGTGTGAAGGGGGTACACTGATGTCAAAATATTTGCAAGGCAAAAGTAAGAGAAATTAAGGTGCTTATATTTGAGGGAGTGCAGTGCATGTTGGGGGGCGGTGAAGTGACAGAGATGTGAGGAAGGGCATTCGGGGAAGAGTGAAAAGAGGATGCTGAAGAGGAAAGAGAGGGGTTTGAAGATGTGCAGATGGACAAGATATGCAGAGAAAAAGAGGATACATTTCTAACATAAAGCAAACATAATTGAAGGCCAAAACTCCTTCCACAGGCCTCAATGCTATTTAATTCACAGACTCACTATTTCAGAATTTAAACATTTTCAATGTTAATTATTTATAAGAAATCATTGTTGTTACTCATTTATCTTAAACAGCTAACACCCAGTGACAAAGCCAATCATACTGACAGGCTTTAGGTGTATGTCAGTTGCTGTGCCATTTATCTGGATAAAATTACATCTCAGAGAGAAACCAAAATACCGGTCTGATGGCACACTATGGGAATCACAGAAATTTATTTGGCATGTTCCTTTATAGGAGCACCCACTTTTTTCATCTCACTTAAAGACCTGTCTGCACATATTTCTATATGACTGGTTACAGCCAGCAGCTGTGGGTGCTTCCCAAAGTCTGGTTAGAGCATATTTTTCCAAAGTTAATGCTGCATGCAGTGCAAGACACTGGGCAAGCTAAGCATACATTTTAAAGGGCTAAAGTTGTCATGCAGAACAATTTACATATTACAGTAACTGTTGAACAAATTAAAGCAAGAAGATATGGGGCAGTTTTTAATGTGTTTAATATTTCAAGACTATACGTTCCCACTGCTTAATAAGCCTTGCTTTATCGCTGCATTCATTTGCTTTAAAATGCACCATTTGCCAATCTTTTTTAAATTTCTTTCTCAGGAGAGGGTCTCTCCCTAGACCCCAGGTTTGTCCATTGAACTTGTTCACATCGCTAACTAGTGTCTTCTATTGGAAAGGGTAGAGCCAAAGCAGTCTTGCTTAGTACCCTAGCCCTCTTCAGAAGTCAGACTTGCTTGGCAACCAAGAAAGTCTCTGAAATAATGTTTGAGTTTTCTTTTATGAATGCCTAGAACTACTGAATTTTTAGTCCATTTATCACAGATATAGTGCTGAAAATCGCACCAAAAAGATGCCAATTTTTAAAAAATTTCTTCACAGGGGGAGAACCCCCCCCGAACCCCTCTTATTGCCGTCGGGTTCGCTCGCTGCGCTCGCTCGCATGCGTTGATTCGCTCTGGATACGCCCCACCAGTTTCAAATTCCACCAGCCACCACTGGGAGCCTCACACCTAGAAGCAAATGCAGCAGAGGGGAAACAAAGGTTAGCACTTCACACATACTTAAGAGAGGCACCTTTTCACTTTGTTCAGGCTCTGTTTACTAGATATGCTTGCACTGTAAGAATGTCAGATGTGTTGGTCTCTCCCAGTATTTACACAAAATAAATGTAATTTATATAGCGCTTGCTACCCCTGAGGAGGGGTTGAAATAATTTAAGTACCACTATTTTTTCTTGTATAGCACTACACATCCCAAAGCAGAGTGTCAGAGCACTTTACGTCGCACATGCATATTAAAGTCGTGGCTAGTGATGCCAATTCCTATGATGTCAATTCCTGTGATGCCACATGTAATGTCATGCGCCGTGATGTCACGCGTAATGATGTCACGCGCCATGATGTCACGCTTCGTGATGACACTTGCATACTGCTTAACTAGGTTAGTCCCCCCCCACTTCTTTTTTTAGTACTTGTGCCCTGGATTTGGGAGACAGCATGCATTTGTGTTTGCTCTAGGTAATATTTGTGGTAATACCAGGGAAATCAACAGTAACAACCGGCCCACCAGACCATAAAACAGGCCCGCAAACGTCTAAAAAAGCAACCACACACTGATCTGGGAGACCAGCCCATCGGGCACTGCCTCAGTGCCCTACATGCCAATCCGACCCTTCCTAAACGGGATACCTAGGTGAAACACCCTTTCTGCATTTTTCCCGCCTTTATTGGGAAGACTGCTATTGGTTAACAGACAACCTAATGTTTTTCTTAAAATTACACGGAACTGCAGTTTTGCTGATCATCATTTGTACTCATGCATCCCACACTTAAGATGCAGAAGCTTCTTTGAGAGTCTGCGCACTATTTTCTCTCCACGCCAAATGCCTGGCCGGCCCTTCTACGGCTGTCCGCGGCCCACGCAGGGGGCCATCCTAAGTGGGCGGCCCCTTTGGTGCCATTGGGGCACCAACCCACCCCCTCTGAGATTGGGACTCGGGGAGGAGTTCCCCCCCCCCTTTTGCCTGTGGCGCCTAGGCGCGTCACTTCCTGGCGACATGGGGACCGGGGGGGAGGGTATATATGCCTCCCCCGGTCATCCTGGGGTCCTCTGTTGCGCCAGGCACGCCGTCTCCTACCCTACCGCTTACCCGGCGTGGGGTGGCAGGCAAATGTCATGGAATGTTGTAATGTTTTCCTTTTGTGTTGCAGGCGGAGTTACAGGGTGATCTGGAAGCAGATGGGTTCAGAAGGGTACCTCTGCACGGCACAATAGGGGTGCCAGAGCCAAATGCCAGGAGCCTCATGGCAGGTTCCTGGGAAACCGCGTCGGCGCCCCGTTAGTCCTTCGGGCGGTTGTGGGCCTGAGCAACCGGGGCTTGCCTTGCTCGCTCCGCCCTGAAAGGGGCGTGAGTAATAGGGACCAATGTGTCACGTGATCCTGTAAGGACGATCACCCCATAAGGTGTAGCACTGATTGGGTTCTCCACAGTGCTTGGCTCATCAGGCGGGCAGGGCAGCATAGGCTGGTCACAGCTGCCTGCCCTTGGATCACCCGTAAGATAACCCACCGGATTGCATACGTTTGTATGGAATAAACCTGCAGCAATAATTTTCCAAACAAAAGTTGTATTGTGTTTTATTTATTCAGCATGCATGCTCTGTTATTGTGTGGGTGGGGTGTGTTGCCAATATTGGCACTATGCAGTCAGTCAGTCAGTCAGCCCTCCGGTGAAACTAAACAACCTTAACTCTCCCTTAACCTTGCTTTAGTTGTGTACATGACATCTAATGCAGGCCGACTGATTTAATGCAGGCCCATTTTCAGCATTCATCACATTCTGCCACTGCCTCTTTTAACTTCACTTTTGCATTTTAATTACATGTTCTTCTACATGGTCTTCAATTCCGTTTTAAGGTTTATCTCAGTCCCCATCCTCCCCCCTGCGTGCCTACTTGTGTAGCTACTGTGCTGTACCTGCTGACTCACTTCACACACCCAAGGTTTCTTGATACCTACACTATGATGTTGCTTTGCCATTCAGTCTCTGCCTACTTTCTTCTTCTTGTCTTTCTTCATATCAGCTCTTTTTGTCTTTTTCTGGTTGTCCATTTCTGTGAATGATTGGTGTCGTGTGATGACCCCGTTTTCAATGACCCGGAAGCATTACGTGCTCCATCACAGAGTCGTGCTTGTTCACCACTGTGTATCTTGCCACTAATACGCCTGTGTAGATTTATTTGTTTGACGTGGTCATTTTTCCCTTCACGCACATCTTCCCTCCTCAACGCCATGCATATCCAGCTCTGCACTGATCAATAGGAGCGAATGTCCGGGAGCAGATAGTGATCCGCGAGGCAGCTGGTGCTGAGAGCACAACAGTGACAGATACAAGATCCTGCACTGTGCGCACAGATACTCGATACACCTGGCTTCCACTCCAGGCAATGGAATGCACCATTTGTACTGCAGTGCAGGCTAAGGGCCGGGAATAAGAAGGGACAAGGAGTCGATTCAGACATTCACGCAGAAAAACACCCACAAAGACACACCGACTCACGCACTTTCACAGATTTACACAAACACATACGCACATATGTTCAAACACACAAATGCAGACATAACACAAGGTGAGTGGATCATTTTCATTAGAATGATTGTTTCACAAGCACATTAACTTGACTGAGACCAAAATTCTCTGTTTTCCATTCCTTTTCTCTCATTTATTAAACAAGTTGACGAAATTGACCCTTGGTGTAAGTGTAACAAATGTAAATGGTGAATTTGCAGTGATTTGGCCTGCCTTTGTGTTGATTTCCAGAAGGCATTTGACACGGACCCTAGGCCAACGGGCTGGCTTTGGACCCTCCTTCCGGAAAATAGTGGCTTCCTTTATAACCAGTGCTTTAAATGGGCCGGTACTCACCGGTACTGAGTACCAGCACTTCTCAGTTTTCTCCCCCTGAGTACCGGAACTTATTTTCGGGCAAGGAGAGTACCAGTACTCCATGAAGCAGCAGGGCTCAGGCCCTGAAGTACGGGTACGTGCAACAGATGGTGCGTGTTGAGGTGCTGCTCTGGCTGGCAACAGCCTGTGTATTTCTGTGCTGGGGTGCTCCTGCAGTGTTAGGTTCTCATCAGGCGAGCAAGCCCATTGGGATCAAAGGGCTTCAGACCCCCCCGCCCCATCGTGTGGCAGCCCGGGATGAGACAGCTTACTGGGCGCGCACACAGCCGCACCCGAGTACTTCACAGGTCTTTAAAAGAACAATTGCTTTTTAATGAGGCTTTGTTGTTTCTCACCCCTTCTTAGAGCCCCTGCATCTCTGCTGCCTATTGCTGAAATAATTGCCCCCCCTGAAATTTGACTCTAGTTGCGGCTCTGGTTCTCATTGGCATCGCAACAAGAATGAGGATATGGTCAGAGGTGCTGAGAGTGGAACTGAAGAACCAGGGTCGAATCCCGACGTCCGCTCATCATCCTGTGGTTCTGGACAACTCCCTTAACCAGGGGTCTCAAAAAGTAAGCTTTAATGCAGATGTTCTGATTGTATGTAAATCGCTTAAATGCCCATGGCCCAAATTCGCACAATATCAAACTGCCAAAAATTAGGCTCTGCACGTATGACATAGAAGCTGATGCTTGCCATGTCTCTTATGTAAGGAGGCAGTTTGATTTTGCGCGAATTTGGCCCATGGGCATTTAAGCGCTTTACATGACAATCAGAGCATTTGCGTTAAAGCTTACTTATGTGGCTATTATTAAATTCCTGGCTCACAGACACGCCCCCCAGACACGCCCCTAGACACGCCCCAAAATACTTACCCAGTCTAATTAGTGAGTACCGGCACTTCTAATTTCCCATTTAAAGCACTGTTTATAACGCCCCTACTGCCCAGGTTCGGGTTAACGGAATTCTGTCTCCGCACTTTCTGATCCGCAGTGGCACACGTCAGGGATGTCTTCGGTCCCCAGTGCTGTTCGCCCTTGCCATCAAGCCTCTGGCACGTTTGATACAATGAGATGCTCGGATCTGGGGCTGGCAGTGGGAGGGGGGCATCAAAGACCACAATGCTCTTTATACAGATGATGTCCTGCTCTTCCTCAGTGATCCACAATCCTCAGGCCCCAGATGTCTTGAACTTCTCCATCTCTACGAGATGGCTTCCGGCCTACAAATTAGTAGGCAAATGCATCTTAGTGGTGGCGGCTGGGGAGGTCGCTGGACAACTATGGTGTCCTGGCATACCAGCCAGACGAAACTCATTTATGTATTTGGGGATTCACATCTCAAGCCTTCCGTTCCTGGCTTGGTCCCTCAATATTAGCCCGCTTGCGGCTGCCTTAGATAAGGACTTACCTAGATGGAACTGGCTGTGTTTTAATCCGATGGGGTGCATTGCAGTATTTAAAATGATGTGCCTCCCCTGGGGTATCTATATATTCTAACGAATTTCCCATTACCAATTTTTCGGGCGTGGTTTCGCTACATGACTTTGAGACCGTCGTCCTTCGTTTGGGCAAGTGGGCAGCACCTGGTGGCCTTCGCCTCAGCACGGAAATCCCCATTCAATGGAGGCCTTGGCATGACAGATATTTATGGATATTATCTTGCTGCACATTTGGTTCCCATCAACGAATGGTTTACGGGGGAATGGGATGACCCTGCATACCATCTTGAACTACACCTTGTGGGGTTCGAGGGTCTTCTCGGCTTGCTCTCTGTTGATCCCATGCCCTCAATGGGGCCCTCGTGCACCCAGGTGACAGTGCTCTGTTGGAGAGTGGCGCTGCACTTTATCAGATGGCATGGACGTTGAAAAGTCCTTCATCCTCAAGAAAAGGCACACAAATTGAATGATAAGGGAAAATGTTTTATTAAGATACAAAACAGCAACCAGCCTGTGAACTAGGCAGTGACCAACTGACAGTTCCTACATGAACACATCTCCACATTCCAACCTCCTTATTACATCACAGCCCCAGTACCATTCAAAGGTCCTTGTTCCCAGATGCAGCAGACGTGACTCCGCTGTGACAGGGCACTTGGCTTAGACAGGTATCGGGTCTGGCAGGATTCGCACGGTGGGACCGGATAGGGATCAGGTACTTAAGATACGTCCCCCAAGGGGAGACCCTCATGTCCTTTCAAGAACTGCGAGACCAATGTAACTTATCCCATACACAATTCTTCCGATGTCTCCAACTGCGCCATGCCCTGCGAGTTCATCTAGATACCCAGGTCCCCGCATACAGTCCTCTTGAGGTGAAACTCCTGATGGGATACTTAGTCAAGGGAGCCATATCGGCGATTTATCGCTCACTGATAATTAACGCGCTGGATAATTCTTCCTCTCTGGTGAAAATGGGAGGGCTGGGTGGGTGAGCAGGATGATGATGACTGGAGGGAGGCATGCTTGGCCCGAGAGAACTGGCGATCTCCTCCAGACTGAGGATGAATCAATTTAATTGTCTTCATGCAACGTATCTGTCTCCCAAAAGGCTACAGCGGATGGGCCTCGTGGCAAAGGCCACGTGTGCGCAGGTGCTCATTCATCTGCACCAACTTCTTTCATGTAGCTTGGTTTTGTCCAGCCTTGTGCTCCTTTAGAGTGGGGTGAACCATGAAGTTTCTGGGATGATGGGCCGCTCCATTGATTTGGGTACTTGGGTTGCCTACTGGGTCTTCTGGAGGACGTTGTAGGGCCACGCTCCAAAAGGACCTTCATAGAAATGGTATGCTTAGTGGCCAAAAGGGATATTGCCCGTCATTGGAAGCAACCGATCCCCCTTTACTAGTGGTTTGGAGGAGGGGGCAGTGCTTAATCTGAGCCAGGGCTTTCCGGTGCTCAGCACCGGCATTTAATTGATTTCCGGTGCTCGGCACCTGCACCTAATTGTCAACACCATACTTAGAACAGTCCACCACATGGTGGCGCTGCTCATCTAATTTAGAGATGAGCAGAACAACGGTAGTTTAGGAATACAATATACATTAAAGTTGCTAACATCTGCCTCCCCAGCCATTCCTTTAGCTTTGGGGACCTGGAATAATCTGAACTGTCGCATTTACATGCGAGAGAGATGGTTAGTAGTTGTTTTGGCAGTGATGACAAGGCCGATAGGTGGTGCAAGCTGCAGTGGCCTCCTGGTCAGAGCCCTGGCACTTAATATTTTACAAATTAAGCACTGGGAGGGGGGGGGGGTTGCCTGGAGCACACATCAGGAAAAACCAATATACGAGGCAAGGGGTGCCCCCAAAAGCATAAGATATGGGGTGGGTGGTGGGCACACCACAGTCTACCGATGTAATAAAGATTGATGTTCAATGTAATTATCCTGTTTCAACACTCTGTCCAGGAACTAACAGAATAATAATGTATGGACTGCAGTGGATGATACCTCATGTTAGTAAACTCAATAAAATTTGATTATTGAAAAAATGGTGAATTTGCTTATTTTTGTCTGTGGTACAAAAAGGCTTGTATCAATTTCAGGCAAAGCTTATAAATAGAGCAATACCGCATTGTACACAAAGAACGCAGCATTCAGAATGTGCATATTTTGAACACCCCCTCAATTTTTTTTTTTTTAAAGTGCAAAATGATAAAAGTGTCATAGAAATGAGAATGTATCATAAGGTACTAAACACATAGCAGCATGCATGAATACTAATGTACAGCGATTGTGCATCTCCTGTAATTAAGCCTTCTGTAACTGATTATATGTTCATTATAAAACCCAATAAAACATATCATAGTGACAGACCAGATGTTAATGAAACCAAGGATGCCTTTCTACCAAGAGGAAACCCAACCTCCACATTGATCTGTGTGATCCACCAACCAAATCCACTGAGATGCCACGTGATACTTTTGAAATGTGTATTCTTTTGAATATTTCATGTGGTTCACTGTGAACAATTATGTCATACAGCAACGGCCATTCCATATACCGGGTCTTAAAACATGCCCCGTCAAGGAGTAGTTTAATGCGGCATGGAGTAAACCAACTATGCCCACTCCATGGTACAGAAAGGTTTTTGCAGCAGGGAAATGAGAAAATAGCTTGTGGTACCATTGTTAAGCACATACAAAACACTTGTTTGCTTAAAAATCATCTTATGTGGATCACATTGATTTTTAGCAATGAAGCCCTACTTCGTGAGCAAAAATTTAAAAAAACACACGGGACAATTTAATTTACCAATGATTTTCCTACTTCTGTCGTAAAAATGGAACGAAATGTGTTGACCTCAAAGATAGTCCCAGCCTTCAAATTTGAAAAGTGGGGAACATATTGTTCACTGTTTGTTACGTCAAAGGAACAGAAATGTGAAATGAATCTGTGTCATGCTCGCCCGCCTACAAGGACCACCTGCTCCATTCCACATTGCAGTAGCAGCAAAAGTGGCGCCAATGGAGTTGCCCTGCTCTTTTCGCACCGGCGCAGTGTTTCTGTAAAATAGCGCCAGGGCTTCATCTGCTTGGCCAGTGTGAGCTGGTCTACGCTGGACTGGATTTGATTATCATCCAACTCCCCTTGGGCATCAGAGCGCCGGATGTGGAACCAGATCAGACCGACATTACCACTATCCCGACATGTCAAGAACACCAGCAGTTCGAGGAGAGGATCTTTCTAAATTTAGCATCCGTCTACAGTAGTGAGTCCCTGCTCCAGATGCTGGGAGCTTGTTCTTCTGTGAATGTAAATATTGAAATCCATCCTTCCTATGCTTTCACACCCAGTCTACTTTTAATTACCACCTGATGACAACTAACCAAAACTTCCAAACAGATCACATCACGTCGGTAACCAAATGATAAAAATGCTCTGCATAACCTTGCTACTACCCGGATGTTAGCTGATGCCAGGAGGCAACCATTTACTACAAACTATGAAATCACATAAGAATCCTAAAAACACAAAACTAGATAACAAAAAATATTAAACAGCACTCACAGCTGGAAAGGGTTGTAAAGAGATTATGTGGTGTTTCTTTGGTATAAAATAACTGAAAATTTGAGATGATACCGAGTGCTAGACTTTGCTTAAAATCCTGAAATAGTTCTGAGATGGGGGAATTCTAGAAAAGGCTACGAAATGCATGCCATACAAAGTACAGCTACTCTTGGGGTTCCAAGGAATGACAATCTTGCAACAAGCATTGGGAAAGTCAACAAATTTCACCTATGCAAAATCTATTGGCTTTGTCGATTGTTATATGTTGCACAGCACTTGAGCTGCTGTGCAACATGGCTTAAATTTAAATAAAAATACACCGCTATGACATTGTTAAAGCTGGCCGTGTCATAGCACTTTTTTTGTTTTTACTTTAATCCATTAAAAAAAAAATTTTTTAGGCCTCATATGTGACAAAGGCAGGAGCCATGATCTAGAAGATGGTCTGGGAACTGGGCGCCGCATAACCTCCATGATCCAGGTCTCCGTTGACCAGCCTTCTTCAACTAGTAATCGAGGAGGGATCTAGTAGTAACCACCACTATCCTCGTCACCCTGTTGAGCTTTGTCTTAATCCTTGGACTTGATTGCAGTATAACAAGTTATTTTACGGTCCCAACCCTCTTATAGTAGTGCGAGTGCTCAGTTAATTGGGAAAACCTTGAATGAGCCAGATTGTCAATCAAGTCTGGCAATATGTCTAGAGAAGCTTAGCCAACCCGCACAGGTAGGTGGTAGTATGGAGACCCATTTTGTACAGATTTCTCTTCGTGCAATACCTATTAGTGTGAAGACTAAGTGAGATCTAATTTTTCCCAAAGAAGTCTTGTCTTCGTTTAGAACCCCAAAAATAACTAGGGATAAGCTTACCTCAATATTTGCCCCCAAAATTTTATTTAATACTTCACCCACTTCTTGCCAGAAGGACTGAATAGCTGGACACTGCCAAAAAAAGATGTACATCATCCGCATTCTCCAGCTCGCACTTCGGGCAGCATATCTTCTTGCTTCCACCCATCTTCGCAAGTTTCTTGGGGGACCAGTAGACCCTGTATAGTGTAAATAAGTGGTTCCTCCTGAGTGGTGCAGACTTCACTGATGACCAAAGTGTAGCTGCAGATACTTGCCATAGGTGTAGGATGTCGCAGCCTGGCATGTCCAGCTTCCAGATCTCTTCCGGTAGAGTCGGAGGGCCATCTTCCCTTTGTACCAGGGCCCAGTACCACTTTGAGACTTCCTTTCTATAACTCTGGTTATTTTGTAGTTCCTTCTCAATTTCGGTTTCCATCCCCAGATTCGTCTGGGTTTGCGACCAACTTGCCAATTGATAGTACTTAAATCTAGATAAGTTATAATTTGTACTTTGCCATAAAGAATCCCATGGTGCCAAAAAAACTTGCTCGTTAAGTTGGCCCCACATTAGTAGTCCCACATTTAGTATTGGGGTGGCCAAGCTATCCTTCATGCAGAGTGGGGTCCCTGGGGATCTCCAAATTGATGCCTTACTACTATAATATGGGATTTCTAGAATTCTCCTGATTTGAGTCCATACTATACATGCTGCAATTAAAGTCTTGAATGTAATTTTTTTAAAGAATTTGGGATGGCCGAATTTGAATAGGAAGTATTTGCCTTCCTCTGCTAGGTTTCTTATTAGAGCTATATATCGCATTGCCATATCTTGGACGTCCATCAGAAGTCGTCTAGTATTTTTCAAGAAGAAGGCCCAATAGTAAAACTGGAAGTCAGGAAGTGCTATTCCGCCCTCCATCTTTTTCTTCCTAAGTTTTTTCCATGAGATTCTTACACTCTTACTCCTCTATATAAAACTACTAAGTTGTCCATGTAATTTTTTAAACCAAGCTGGTTTAAAATGTAGGGGGAGAGAGTTTAAAATAAAAATGAATTATGGAAGAATCATAATTTTGAATAGGTTTGATCTTCCTAAAATGGAAATCGGGAGGGTGGCCCAGCGATGCAGGAGTTTTTGGTCTCATTCATCAGACTGTTGAAGTTGATGTATGCCATTTTTTCCAAGTCCTTCGTCACTCGGATTCCTAGGTATCTGATTTCTGTTTTATCTAAATGATTAAGGGTGGGTCCGTTCCACGTCATAGTCACTGTTTTATCTTCATTGACTAAATATCCCAAGATTTTCCCAAAGTTTTCTGCTACTTCCATAATTGCCGGCAATGACACCACAAGGTTGCTTGTATAAACTATTAGATCATCTGCGTATAGAGCTTCTTTTTTGTACCAACCCAGATAACAAAATGGGAGAATTCTTTGTTCTGCTCTGATTTTCCTCGTTAAGGGCTCTATGTGCAGATTAAACAGCAGAGGTGAGAGGGGGCAGCCATTCTCTAATTTCTGCTTGTGTGGCTGTCGTGTCATCAGTATACAGATCTTGGAAGAACCCCAAAAATGCCTCCCCAATCGTCCCATCTTCCGTACATCGGCTTTTTGTTGTATTATTCACCACTTCCTTAATTTAGTTCCTGACGTAATCTTGCCTCACCTTCCAAGCTAGCATCTTTCCACACCCTTCACCATATTCGTAATGTGCCAACTTACTAGCCTCCCATCTCTTTTGAACGTTCCCATCGAGTTAGTCTAATAGAGTCTCCTTTGCCTCTCTCAATTTATTATGCAGCGCCTCATTTGTGGAATCTTGCGCATGCAAACTATGTGTTATCTTTTCCTGTATTTCCTTAATAGCCATTTCATGTTCCCTTAATTTGTTCTTCCCTTCCCTTCTTTTATATGCTGCAAAGCTGATTAACTTTCCACAAATATAAGCTTTGTAAGCATTCCATACAATATGTGGGGGTGCTGACCGTTCAATTTGTTTAAAGAAGAAAACTGTGTCAGCTTTTAAGGGCTTCACTATTTCTGGGTCTCCTAAGAGGGTTCTATCTAAGGTCCATCTATTCTGCGATGGGAGGTTCTCTAAAGACATCTCTAAATTCACTGCGGCATGGTCTGATAGATGTGTTGGTTGGTGTACCACACTACTGATGTTCTTATTTAGTTTTAGGTCTGTGAGAAAGAAGTCGATTCTAGAGGAATCGGACAGCTTTTTATTCTGAAAAGTGTACCCTCTTTCCTGTCCTGCTTTTAATCTCCAAATGTCTACCAAACCTAAATTCTTTATCAGCAGATGTGTATTATCCCTTATTTTAGGTGAGTTCACTGCTGGTCTAGATGTAGATTTGTCCAGCACTGCATCCAACAATGTATTAAAATCCCCTCCTATGATGATATGGTATTTTGTGTCAAGAAGATGTTGATATAATTCTCTGAGTGAAGATGGGTCGACGACATTTGGCCCGTAATATCCCACAAATGCGTATCCTATGTTGTGTATTTTAGCATAGCTTATTAGCCATCTACCCCCTGAATCGTCAAGTCAAAATAATTTTATTCGGTTCAAAGACCATAAAAGTTTGGCAAACAAACATTACAATTTAAAAATTTCATATCATTTTTGTAAAACCACATAGATAAAACTTTTGAAATAAAAATATCATCAATCATAAAATTTCATGGGAATTAAAATTGCGCAGTAAAAATTACAACATTCCTATTTATTTGCTATTGCTCATAACGCTTTCTAATAGCCATTGCAACTTTGATATAATTAGAGACCGCAATACAGATAACAGAAGTAGCCAAAGATTGCAAGTAATTAAAACCTTCGAAATAAGTACAAGGCCGGATATCCCTTAGGAGTGGGGCTAAAAATGTTCCCCTTGGCTCTTTTTAAAGGTGGCAAAATAACGTAAAGTGCAGCGTGCTCTGAGTTGCCATATTATCACATGTACAGGGTGTAAGTTTGTCGACCCACCCAGATTGTCTTGGAAATGCCATTAAAAAGTGCAGAGTGCTTAAACGAAATCTAGTTAGAAGAAATCGTGTCTTTACATTAGTGGTGAAGGTTAGATAAAATTGCTGTTGGGAAAGAAACGAGCAAGAGGGACCTGTCGCCTCAGATTGTGTGTGGCGCATAATTTCCCAAGAATAATGCGCCTCTTTTATAATGGCCTTAGCGTTTGTGCGAATACTCGCAGGATTATCATAGTAATGTCCCAGGCCTATCTCAAAGAGCCTATCTCTCACAAATCAGAGCCAAGGGATCGACAGTGCACTATCCAAGTTAATACAATCTTCAGTCACCTCCCTTGAGAACAATAATTTCTCCGACAGCCAGATTTTTGCCCATAGGAGCAAAGGGGCATTGTCAATGCGGTCCTCTACATATTCCAGCCCCAACTCTCGGTGACAAAAGAGTGTAGGGGCGCTATTTGGGGTCATCAGTAGCCTTTTTATAAACTTGTTTTCCATGACTTGTAGGAGGCGACTTTTATGGTAGCCCCAGACCCCTGCCCCATAAGAAGCAACAGACAAGCATTTTGCTTTGTATAGGGTAACTAGCTCTGTCACCGGCTTGTGACCTAGCTTACAGGCAAAGCGGAAAAGCCCCTCCACAACCTTGCTTGTTTGCTGAACTCTTGCAATGGCGAGTGGTTCCCACTTCATCTTATTATTAAATATGTTCCCCAAATAAGTGAAAGTATTCAGCTTCTCAATACTCTTGCCCATTACAGCAAAATTTCTAGTTTTATTCAAATTGGGCCCACACCTTAATATACAATTTTATAAAATGTACTTTTAGGTCAAGCGCCGACATAAAATCTGTAAAAGCATTGAGTGATTTTTGGAGGCTGTTTGCTGTCAGAGCCATTAGCACGGTGTCATCCGCATGCAATATTAGCGGGTCAGGTTTTCCCCAAATATGGGGGAAATCAATTTCCTTGTCTAATAAAAATGCCTCTAGGCCATTAGTATGAATTAAGAAAAGAAAAGGAGCTAAAATGACCCCCTGCTGGACACCTTCTGTGTAAACAATGGGCTTGGTCTTTTCCCCCTGTGAGCCGTATCTTATGGCAACGGTGGTGTTAACATGGAGCCTTCTCAAAAGGGAGATCAGTGCTTCCTCTACGCCCATTTTCCCCATTAGCGCCCACAATTTTTCCCTATTAACGATATCGAAAGCACTGGACAAGTCCATGAAGGCCAGGTGAATGGAACACTTCCTGGCTTTCATGTACTTGCCCATAATCAGGGACAAATTGAGGCACTGCTCTGTGGTACCCAACCCCCTCCTGAAGCCATATTGGGTGACCCTCCCCAATACCTTTGCTGTAGCATCGATAAGGGAAATTGACCTGTAACAGGCAGGGTCATTCATACCTATTGCCCTTTTTAAACACAGGAACCACAATGGCCTCCTTCTAGGTTGCGTCACGTGATAATTTCTGACACGGAGAACGCCGTTGTCCCGCTGCGAGCCTGGATTTAAGACGCCGCACCGGCACGTGAATTGATCGTAGACTTCTTTTCCAGCATTGCAAATAATGGTCATGCCAGGAACTTGATTTCCTGCCACACGGGAGACGAGTTTCCATATTGCCCCGCGAAGCCTGATTTAGTCGCGAAGGAAGGTGAATTGTTACTTTGTTATACTCCGCGTTTGAGGTCCTAATGCTCGTATATGGAACGACCTTTTCAAGGCACCCATATTTGCTTCTAAGACGCGTTAAGTTATAGTTCTTCATTGAGACGTTCAAGAAGTCCTTCTTTGGGTGGCATTTCACATCCTTCTTTTTCTGATTCTAAACGGCGTTGCTTTCCTTTCGCCTGTGTCCTGATGAGGCCCAAATGAATGGGCTGAAACGCGTCGACCCCACAATCGGGAGGAGTCTGACAAACTATGAATGATAATTGCTACACGCTCCTTTTAAGCAGAGGGTTGAAGTATCCCCTCGAGTGTGTATTGGACTATCTTCCCTCCTTTCAGATTGCTATTTGAATTGTACTGCCTGTTTATTGTTTAGCATCCGTATAATACAAGAATGGGTAGGCAGGAATTGTATATATATGTATTTACTTGTGCACTTGATTTATGTGTTGTGTTATTTAAAAGATAAATATACTTTTTTGACTACTACTTCTGGAGTTGGTATCAGAGTCAGATGAAATAAGTGTACAGAATTAAAACGCAGGGAGAGGGATCAATTTATTTTTTCCTTCTAAAAAATAGAGTTTATTTGTTCCTCCGCATTGCTGTTCGCCTCCACAATTGAACACATTAGTCAGCAGGGGTGCCAAAAGGTTGGAATTCCTTTTAAACAAATCTAATGGGACCCCATCATGTCCTGGAGCTTTCATACAAATTCCCTTCACTAAGGCCTTCTCAACCTCGGCCACTGAGAGAGATGTACTGAATTGGGAAGCCAGGGTTAAATCCAAGGGCAGGTCCCCACTATTCTCCGCTGACTGCAAACAGTTTGGGTTAAATATAGCCGAAGAGTGGGATTCCCAAGTGTCCTCCAATATCAGAGAATCCATCTGCCTCACCTCATCCGTGAATAGAGGGCGGTTAATGATCTCCCAAAAGCTTTTACTGTCTTTAAGGGAACTCGCCCTCTCCAAGTCTTCCCAAGCTAATCTCCTCAATTCCTCTTTCCTTTGGCTAATGGTACTTTTATACACTTGTCTAGCGCATTTAATTTGAGTTCTATTGCGAGGGCTAGCATGAAAGGCCATTTTAAGATTCTTTTGGGCTCTAGAGCATTCAGCATTGAACCACCGTACCTCTTGGGGCTCCTTTCTCTGGACGGGTCGAGTTAGTCTCTTAGCTACATCTGCACAAATCCTTTCAAAATCACGAACGCTCTTGTCTGAGGGAGAGTCTTGTTGGAGGCACCTCATAATCAGGACATAATTTACTTTAACTGTTTTGGCCTCAAATTGGATAGGATTTATTTTACCCCAATTTAGTCTTACCCCTTTGTTAGGGTTATAATGAATCAGGCGACCATCACCTTTCCCTGCCTGAGCTGTTATGCTAAGAGAAACAGTGAGGGAATTATGATCACTAGTAGTGTTGGGTACCACGTCGAAGTCACTAACGAGCGACGAGAACTTCTTAGAAAAGAACATAAAATCAATGAAACTTTCCCTGCCACCTCCAACATAAGTGGGGCACTAGGACGAGGGACTACTTATCAGGCTGTTGATGAGGTCTAGGTCATTCTCAATAATAATAGAATTTAAAGCCTCGCCCTGCGGTGAGTGGATAAAATGCGGCTGAGGCTGACCCTCTGTATCCAGCAGCCCACAGACTCATTTAGTACTGTGCGCACAAGTGGTACAGTTAAAATACCCCACCCAGAGGACACATAATGGCTGCCACTTCCCAGAAACATTGTTAACTTCCGCCTGTAGGGCTTCAATGCGATGACAGCTATTTTGGTCAAAAATATTATAGTACCAGTTAACCACTAGTAACTCGACCTGTGTCAGGTTAGAAATCATGATCAATTGATACCAGGGTGACGAGCTTACACCAAGGGCTTTTATGGACCCATATTTTACTGAGATTAACATCACCAACCCTCCTTTTGCCCTCCTGGCTGGCGAAGGTGTTGCATGGACAGTGAAAGAACGATAACCGTCCAACACAATGTCCTCTTTAAGCCACATTTCCTGGAGGCAAATTATGTTGAAACCCCTGATGTACTCCAACCAGACCTTATTGGACAATTTAGGGCGAATGCCTGCGATATTCCAGGAAATGGTTTTAAATGAGTGAGTAGTGTGTTCCTGATTCGCCAAGCCCACTGATATAGTATTAGTGGCGGACATATTAACAGGAGCTATATGGCCGGACCCCTCCCCTCCGGGGTTACCCTTGGCGATTGAGTTTGGAGGCTGGAAACGGTTTACAGTTTTGTCCTTGTCCTCATTTACACTAATGGAGTTATACAGATTGGTGCAAGATAAATCTAAAAGCTCTATGTTACCGGTTTCATCTTCATATGAAACTCTCCCTGGATAGATACGTTGCAAACCCCTTCTCTTATCGGCTGGCTGTCCAGATCATATGGTCAGTCAGTCGATCTCAGTTGAAACTGAAAGGACATCAAAGCGGTTGTGGTTGGTAAATAAAAAGGACTGTGAGGGGGGTATATGTTCTGACCTAGTTGTGAGGTCCACTGTCTTAAGGTAGTCACCTGGTTGGGGAGATAGAAAAAACCCAATGGGCGAGCCTTTATCAGTTCGCCAGGTGAATCTCTAAGGTGCTTTAAAGCAAAATGCACAAACCTAGCATCACTAAAATTCAGCACAACACACTCCCCTTGCATGCTTTTAGCTGTAAAACCCACCCAACTCACCCGCCTAGCCATGATGATGTATTCAAATCAGTTTAAATGAGAGGGAATTTTGCTGGAGCACCAATGAGCTGATTTATTGATGAGGCTTTGACAGCTTTCTTGTTGACCAGTGGACAATTGAGGAACCCCCGTCAGGATCAAAGTGTAGGGTGTGCATTCAGGGGGTAAATTTAGTATGGTTTTAGACCCCCGCCCACTTGGTGAACCTTGTGGTAGGCCATTAATAGTTGTAACTCCATGCGGAGGTCTGCCCCCACCCACCGGGTCAGGTATTGTTCGATTTATAACCCAGTGTCCCAAGTTTCGATTATTCCTGTGGGGATTCCCCTGGGGCGCAAGTTCCCATAGTGTCGGAACCAAGGGGTTATTATTTGCAATACTGTGAGGGGGATCTTGAGAGGAAACCCAGTTATTTAAAGTAGGTGTTGCTCTTAAAGGGGCCACCCCAATCGGAGGGGCGCCAGAAAGAGCAACATACAGCCCTTTATCTGTGCCACTTGGTTGGGTTGCCCTGTCAGCCTGCTTTTTGGATGATGAATTTTCCCCTAAATCCTGCAGAACTTGGGCAAGTTGCTCTTCTATACAAACCAATCGAGATAGGATAGGTGCCAATGCCTCCTGTACTAATTTACTAAATTTTTCGATGGAGGTATCAAACCTATCCTGTACAGTGCTTCTTCCTCCTCCTACACGAGATTTACATGCATTTCCTATTATATGAGTTTGTTTGGTTCTCTTAATCCTTGGCGAGTAGCCCTTCAGTTTGTGGTCGACCCCTGCCAGCTCAGTTAGTTTCTTCTTCCCCCCTGATACAATCTGTAGACCAGTCTGCTCCTCAGTTGAGCAGGAGGTAGGCTCAGCTTCATCCCATGTAGCAAGTGGGTCACCCTGGCTCAAGACTATAACAGTGGGCGAGAGTGGAGCTTGTGGCCTCTGTTCAGTGACTATTTCAGTCATATCAATCTGAGGGTCGGTGTTAACAGAGACAGAAACAAGTGGGTCAGGGATTGGAGCTAATGAAAGTCTTCGCTCAGCAAGTTCAATTTCCTTACTAATGGCCCCTACCTCCTTTTGGAGGAAACCATCCATGGTAGTATCCGTAGTTTTTGGAGCAGGCGTAGGTTTCCGTTTCCCCATGGTACAGTTTGCCTTATATGTGCACAATTAGGGGGTATTAACAATGTTACCTTTTGCCATCACGTAGCTTCGCAAGGCTGAATCTCACCACCAAAAACCCGGGATCAAGAGTGAAAATAAAAGGACCAAGAGGATATGCCCAGCCCACCCTCCTTCGGCCTCTGACGGGTGCAGACGGGCCTGCCCTTGGCCCGGGCTTTGCGGGAGCCCTGGTGCGGCTAAGAGCGCCTCCTGGTGCGATGACGTGGTGGCATAGCTGCCGCGATGCAGTGCGGCCGCAGTGCTAGCTGGGGGCTGGAATTCCTCTCACCCTGGTCGGTACCAAAGTTTGTTGTAGACTCCCGCACCGTGGGAGCCCTGGTGCTGCTAAGTGCGCCTCCTGGCGCAATGTTGTGGCGGCGTAGCTGCCGCGATGCTGGGTGGCCGCAGTGCTGGCTGGGGGCTGGAGTTCCTCCCCCCCCGGTCAGTACCAAAGTTTGTTGTAGGCTCCTGCGCCGCGGGAGCCCTGGTGCGGCTAAGAGCGCCTCTTGGCGCGATGACCGCCACGATGCGGGGCGGCCGCAGTGCTGGCTGGGGGCTGGAGTTCATCTCCCCCCCGGTCGGTACCAAAGTTTGTTGTAGGCTCCCCCTGAATCTCCCATGGTACTCTCCATCCTAACTTGCGCTGAGCTCTTGTATATGACCGCCACCCCTTCCACATTACAAGATTGGTTAATGCATGAAAGGTGAGTGATCCATTTATTCCTCTCTATAACTCCCTGCCACTCTTCACGTCGTAGATGTGTCTCCTGTAATATTATGATATCATTGTCTTAGAGTTTGAGAAATTCTTGGATCTTCCTTCTTCTGGCATTAACCCTCAGCCCATTCACGTTCCAGGAAAGTACCCTTAATCTACGTGCCATTTTCTTTTCCCCTTTCCCTGTTGATGCGAGCGTATGCACACCCTCTCCTGCTAGTGTTCTTTTTCTTTGTACTAATGAGGACCATATTTTTTTCCCCAATGCTCCCTACCCAGTGTTCCAGTAAGCTACAAAAGCGTGGGTTCTTCTGTGTCTCACCCTCCCCTCCCACCCTGGGGATCCCTCCCTTTATCCAAATTGGGTATTCCATCATACCCCTCGAGCTTTGTATCTCCAACCTCTTGTTGTAGGTCTTTATGAACCTTTGTGAATCTTAATCTGGGAGATGAGATTTTTGACCTTGGGTACCTCTCTTAGATTATACATGTTATTGTTCCACATTACTCTCAATAATGCCGGAAATTTCAACTGTGCCGTTGCACCTAGAGCCTTCAAATCCTGAATGTATCTTCCTAGTTACCACTGGCGGGTCTGAGTTGCTTTGGAGATGTCTGATCTTATAGTAAAGGGCCAGTCATGCTTTTTAAACTGCTTAGTCCTAAGGGCAGCTGTAAGGATTAGTTCTTTAATTGAGTAGGTACGAAAGTTTATCAAGATCTTCCTCGGTTTCCCTTTTTCAGGGATTCTCCTATAAGAATAGCGATGGACCCTCTGAATGTCTATTTCTAGGTCAAGCTCTGCTACTTCCGGGATATATTCTTTAAGTAAATTGACTACAAAACCCTTTACATTTCCGCCCTCTATGCCCTCAGGAGCATCCAGGAGCCTTAGGTTGTTCCGTCTGGAATTATTTTCCTAGACTACCAGTTTGTCTCTGAGTTCTTTTTCTCTTGCTTTTAATGCTAGAATCTCCTTTTGGTTGCACTTCACTTCTTCTTGCAAGGCCCCTAGGAAGATTTCCATGGTGAGAAGCCTTTCCGTGATATCGACCAACTTCTCCTCTAAGCCCTCACAGGCGTCTTGTATTTTAGCTTGATTTTTCTCCGATATAGCAAACTTCCCTTTGATGTCGTTGGATAGGGAGAGCAAAATCTGACTAATGTCCGCATTCGGGGTCTAGTTTTTTCCTAGGGTGCTTGCTCTCTCTGTGCCCAAGGCTTTCCCTGTGTTTTCTATGTTATTAGGACAGATCAACATTCCTGTCTCAGGGGCTGTTGGAGCGCTATCCTCAGGTAGACTATTGGGATGCTCGTCATTCGTGAGTGTAAAGTATCGATTAGAGATATGGAGGTCCTAAGGCTTATACTGTGCGAGCGTTGATGTTTCCATTTCAAAAGGGGAATGGGTTGTATCAGTTATCTGGGGGCAGCCAAAACTGCTACTCTGATATTCTGTGTCTTTGATTTTAAAGTAGGACCTCAATGAAGGGGTTATCTTGACTCTGTCTCCCAAAACAGTGGCAGGAGTTTGCAGGGCTTTTATGCCCCTCTTGGATATCTTTTGGGTGGCTGGTTGTAGGGGGGGTTGGGATTGGACAATTTTCTGGATGGCCTCAGTGGGGGAGACAATTGTCTCAGCGAGATCTTTTTTTTTTGTTGTTATTCCCACCACCCTGTGTCAAATGTGCTTGCCCCCCCAAAATCCATTTTTACCTGGTTTAATGTGGGTTGGAGAGTAGTCAGCTGGTGTACCTTCTGCCAAGCCGGTCGTCTTGCCTTTGCTGGATGCTATTGTATGTCCTGCAGGGTCTGAAGCCTTATTGGGGGTAAAGGGCTTTGGTTTTCTGCAGGCGCAAGTTCTTGCTCCCTTTTTGGGGGTCATAGACTATGGGGGAATTCTCTTCTCCCCATCGTCTGCCTCAGTGCTGTTCCGCCTAGCAGGCAGCGTTATGTGGAAAGTGCTGGCTCTGCCCCCAGAGACCAGGAAGCAGATGTGGGCTGCCGCTCGATGATCGCAGCGTAGCTCTGAGGTGGCGAGTAGGCTCAAGAGACCCATGTCTGCCGCTGCTGTTCGTCCCCCCCGTAGACTGCCAAGGGAGGTACCAGATGTAGCGCAGTAGGCGCCGGGAATCAATCCAAAAGTTTAGGCGTATGAGAGAGCAGACCCGGAGATCGGCATGGACATAGTAAGTGCCAGTTGAGAGGTGGAGATGCGAACGCTCGCGGCCGGCGTGCTTAGCTAGCCGCCATGGTCCCCAAAGCCAGCCGCCATGTTCCCCAAAGCCTGCTTTAATCCATATTGCACAGCAGGTCAACGTCTGTTCAACATGTAAAAAAACATGACAAAGCCAATAGATTTTGCAACGGTGAAACCTATTGGCTCTGCCAGTGCTTGTTCTCTTTTACACCATAGATTTTGATAAGTTGGACTAAAACACACAGAAAGGCGACCAACTCCAAAAGATCGAGAGGGCTAGGGCTATGTCAGTATGATCGCTGGCATGTGACCTCAAGCGGCGAGCTGTTCCCTCAGCCGCATTCACTGTGGTATGTCCTGGCAGGGACTTGGCACACCTGCAGTCTGCCGGGCCAGATGATTGCGCTTTGCATTTGTTTTGCATGATGAAATGAAGTGAAAGTGGGAACTTATCCTTCCCACCTAGTGGCATGCATTTACCTTTACCTAGACATGTTTAGGAGGGCTGGATGATTAACAACAGGGGTGGGGGGCAGCAAGACAACGAAAGGCGAGAAGGGGGCGGGGCAAACAACCACGTCGAGAGAGAAAAGCAATGGGAGGGACGAGCCAAGCATGAACGGGAGGGGATAGGCTAGTTAGTATGGGGCAAGCAACAACAGGTGGTGAGGGGAGTAAAAAAGTGGGCAAGCAAGGACGGGATAACGAACAGCAAGGGAAAGGGGCAGCAAGACAATGGAGGGCAAGAAGGATCAGGGCAAACAATGACGATGAGAGGAGAGGTGGACTGCAAACACATGCATTCATATGGAGTGCTTGGAATTTTTTTTTTTTAAAGTACCTCCACAAATGGCCGGCCAGTGAAGACATTGGCCACAGGAAGCAGTACTTGTTCCAGGCACCACAGCACCACAAAGGAGGTGAGGAGGAGGCGCTGACCAGCAAGGAAACAAGAGTGATGTGGGAGCAAGCCAATGGTATGTATAGTCACGTGGGAGCCAGCCAATGGCAAGTAAAGTGATGTTGGAGCCAGCCAATGGTAAGTAAAGGTAAGTAATGGGTGGGTTCTAAGTCCCTTTTTTAAGATCTTTTTTGATACAAGAGATTTCGCAAGCAAGCGCTCTGCAGGTGAAACCTAAAAACCTGAAAAGGCTGAACTAAAATGTTCTTAATACAAACAAGCGAGAATGTGGGAATTAATACACTGGGCACACATACATATACAGTCATGCTGTCATAATGATCTGCTATGGTTGTACAAAGGGTTAAATCGAAGCTTTAGAATTACACATAGCAGTAGCCCTAAAACTAGGTGATAGCAACCAGCTACACATAAGGCACCAGTTTTTATGACAACGTAACAATAAGAGTGTGAACCCTTATGTGTCTTTAACATTATATAAGTATTAATGAGAAAAAAGTTGTAAACTGTTCCAAGCACAGTAGTAACACACATACTTAGTGACACTGGTATCAAATCATCAAGTACAGAGGAGGATGCTGAATGTCAGAGAAGGGTGTATACGTGGAAAGAAGATACATTAGTGTGTTTTGGGAGCATTACTATGATGATGGAAGTTCTACAAATATTTGGTACGCTGGTTTCTATTTGTTAAGCGGTTATACCAACCCCCTCAAAAAACTCAAAAAATTACAATAAAATGTTTGCGAAAAAGTGACAGCACTAACTGTGCGGGATGTGGCAGACTGAGTCCACGGATAGTAACTGTAGCGGTCTAGCTGTCGCAGGACTAATGACCCCCGAACCCCCTGGCCCGGAAGGGCTTCTACACATTGTATCACTCTCTGGCCAGGCGTGGCCAGATAGCTTAAATAAATGGGCGGAGGTCGCTCGTGACGTCCGGCCCAGTGTGCCTATCCATGTAGCTGTCTGCTTTATTGTGCTCCTCAACCCGAGGCTGGCTCCGTGGCGCCTAGCCACTTTACACTGGCGACGAGGGTGGGCGTCCCTCGTAGTTCTGCTACCCACCCGGTACTGCCTCCTAATCTCCATCCAGTATCTCCAGGAAAGGAAGACGCAGCAGCGAAGGAGCACCGTCACCGCCGGCAGGTCCGCCGAGTGCACGCCGCTGTTCCTGCCCACGCGTTGCAGCGTCTGCAAGGCGCGCCTCACCGGGACTATGCCACCTGCACGCGGCAGCAACAAGCAAGGTACCGCGACCCTGCTGGCACCCCGCACCTCTGCCGCCGCCATCATAGCTGCCACAGAGTCCACACGGAGGCCTGTGTGCACCGGGCCTCGTAAGTGCTCCAAAGCAACGAGCGCATGCGCACCTTGGCCCCAGCCGGTCAATCTGCCTGACGACGCGCTGCAGCCTGGCTCTCAATCGGCACGCACGTGGCAGTGTGCACCGCCTCCCAGCATCAACACGTCTGCCTGCTAGGCATAGGAGGCCACAACTACGCCCCAGGCAAAGGAGGGCAAAGTAAAGACTGGGCATCTGTCACTGCATACAAAGCAGGCACCAGGGAGAAAAGGAAAAAAAAATACAAACAAAGAAAGGCAATAATAGTGAAAAGCTGGGAACTACAAGTGAAAGGCTGACAATAACGACGCCAGGCACACCCGGCGCATAACCATGACAGATCCAGCAGCACAGGTGGCTCCACAAAACGTACCACTAATACAACAAGCAGTGCAACCTACGTCACAGCAATCCAAGATTAACGCGCTGCCCCCATTCAGCGAGTTGATAGATCCAGCCACCGCATCCCCCCAGATGGACTGTCTGGATCGGCAGGCTAAACAACTACTTTACAGCGACACGAGAGACAGACGGCGCAGTCAAGAGGTCTCTACTGTTGCACTTCGCAGGGGAGGAGATATACAAGTTGTTTGCTCACCTACCAAACACCGGGGCACCCAACGATTACGACGCAGCGGTCAGGGCCCTGAACGCACATTTTGATCCTCAACTAAACCCCAATTGCGAACGATTCAAGCTCCGACAAGCGCGCCAGAGAGAGGGGGAGTCAACGGACGCATTCCATGCGCGACTAAGAGAGCTGGCCAGCACATGCACGGATGACGACCAGAATAAGGAGGTAAGAGCCCAAGTCATCCAAGGCTGCCGAAACAAGAACCTTCGGACCCTCATTCTGCGGCAGCCAGGGATCACTCTCGAAGACATCCTTATCATGGCATGGTCGCATGACCTATCAGATGCCAGGGCGACAGCGATGGACGTCGTGATCACCCAACAAGCGGAGAAGCCAGTGGCGATCAAGACTGAAAGAGCAGACGCAGTAAGCACACAGAACAGAAGCACCCGAGGACGGTGGCCAAGCAAGAACACGCAAGGGTCGCGCTGCGGATACTGCGGAAGGCAAGAGCACTCTCAAGACGAATGTCCCACACAAGGACGGACGTGCTCCAAGTGTGGCACCCCCAACCATTTTGCGAGTGTGTGCAGAGGAGGAGCACGGAGCCAAGGAACTCGCGGAAGAAGACCACCGTCAAAAGCAGTAAAGCACCTGTCACTTGAAGATCCCGAAAACCCGAAAGCGCTCAAAACACCGGCGCGGCAAAAGCAGTACCTAGAGGACTCATCCACGGAAGAGGAAGGTGAATGCTACCTCATCTCCTTTGCCAGTGACCTCAAGCGGAGGCGGCGCCAACAACCCACGTGCGCCCTCGAAATCGCCAGATCACAAGTCACTGCGCTGATCGACACAGGAGCGTCCGTAAATGTGATGGGGTGTCAACAGTACAAGCGGCTAAATCCAAGACCTGTATTGACCCCGTCGCATGTAAGAATCCTCACGTATGGCAGTCAAACACCCCTACCCCTCAAGGGTAAGATGACGGAGCAGGTAAAGTCAGAAAGCCACGAAATCACCACGACGTTCCACGTGGTGGACAGAGAAGTGGACATTCTAGTGGGGAGCCATACATCGGAAGACCTCGTCCTGGTCACATTCGCCAATGCAGTCCGAACCCTGCAGACCGAAGATGTGTTAGAACTATTCCCACAACTCTTCAAAGGACTTGGGAGTATGAAGAGGCCATCGATAAAATTATACATCGACAAGGCAGTAAAACCAGTCGCCTTGCGGCACCGACGCATACCCTTCCATCTCCGACCCCTCGTCGAGCAAGAACTGTGCAATCTCGAACAGCAAGGGGTCATAGAGAAAGTTACTGGGCCAACACCATGGGTTTCCCCCATGGTGATAGTAGAGAAGCCAAAGCAGCCAGGAAAAATCAGGCTATGCATCGACATGCGCTTACCCAACCAGGCGATCAAGCGGGAAAGGCACCTGACGCCAACGGTCGATGACATCCTGGCTGATCTAAATGGGTCCCGCTGATTCTCCAAGCTAGACCTCAATGCAGAATACCATCAGTTGAGGCTAGCCGAGGAGAGCCGGTACATCCCAACCTTCTCGACCCACTTGGGACTGCGCCGCTACAAGAGGCTGAACTTTGGAATCTCCTCGGCTGCGGAGATATTCCAGAACGCCGTCCGAGAAGTGCTGTCAGGACTCCAAGGGGTACTAAATGTCAGTGACGACATTTTGATACACTCCGCAACCATAGAGGGCCATCATCTTCACCTCCGGGCCACTCTCCAATGTCTCGCCGAACATGGAGTAACCCTTCACCGGGACAAATGTCTGTTCTTTCAAAAATCCATCGAATTCTTTGGCTACGTGTTCAGCCAAGACGGAGTCAAGGTGGATCCCCGGAAGTCGCAGGCCATACAGCAAGCCCCAGCCCCGACTACAGCATCAGAGACCCGGAACTTCTTAGGGATGGCCACCTACTGCGAGCGGTTCATACCAAACCTGGCCACGATAGCTGAACCACTGCACGCTCTGACGAAGAAAGATGCTACCTGGAAGTGGGAGAAAGAAGAAGAAGAAGCCTTCCAGAAGATCGAATCGGCACTCCTGGGAAAAACCACCATGGTGTACTTCGACACTACCCGGATGACAGAACTTCTGGTGGATGCCAGCCCTGTCGGGCTTGGAGCGCTCCTAACCCAAGAGACAGAGCCAGGGAAATGGGCTCCACTCGCGTTTGCGAGCAAGGCCCTCACACCGACGGAAGCCCACTATTCCCAAATTGAAAGAGAGGCACTCGCGATTAAGTGGGCCTGCAACCACTTCCACTTATACGTCAGCGGGCATCCCTTCAGAGTGTCGACCGACCACCAGCCACTGATCCCATTGTTTAGAGGCACTGCACCACACCCGCCCCCAAGGATCGAGCGCTGGGCGATACAACTACAGCACTATCAAATGGAACTAGTATATCGTACTGGAGCAAAGAACCCTGCAGACTTCCTGTCACGGCACCCACCAGACATAGCAGAAGAAACAAATGAACAGGAGCTGCGAACAGAAGAATACATCAACATGCTGTCCCAATGGGCATGTCCGCGAGCCCTCACCATGGAGGAAATCAAGGCGGAGACCAGCACGGACACTGTGCTCCAGAAAGTGATGAACTCCCTGCAGAAGGGTTCCTGGGAAGATTTCCTTCACGGCGCCAACGGATGGAACGAGCCCGGCTAGGAAAGCTCTGGAACGTACGGGACGAACTGAGCGCTGCTGCAGATGGTATAGTACTAAGGGGCTCCCGGATTGTCACCCCTGCTAGTCTCCAGGAGCGAGCCACGATACTAGCTCACGAAGGACACCAGGGGACCATGAGGATGAAGTCGAGGATGAGAGAAAAAGTGTGGCTCCCTGGCCTTGAGGCAGCTGTGGACACATTAGTGAGGAACTGCAGCCTGCCAACTCATTAGCAGCCAGGAGGCCCCTGCACCCGTAATAACAGAAGACCCCGCGCCATCCCCGTGGTCATGGGTGAGTCTGGACTTCGGGAGCTTTCCAGACAGGCGGGTGATTGCCGTCCCGATTGACAGTTACACGAAATACCCGATAGTCGAAGTGATATCGTCTACATCTATCGCCCACCTACAACCTGTCTTGGAAAATACATTTGCACTCTTTGGGTTACCACACGTAATCAAGACAGACAATGGGCCCCCGTTTCAAGGTGGGGAGTTCAAAAATCTGTTAGCACTGCTCGGAGTCCATCACCATCGCATCACCCCACAATGGCCGCAGGCCAACGGCGAAGCCGAACGCTTCATGCGAACCCTTAATAAGATCCTCCGAATAGCAGTGGTGGAGCAGTTAGATCCTGAAGTGGCGCTTCAAAGGTTCCTACAGGAATATCGTAGCACCCCGCACTGCACGACTCAAAGGTCGCCCTGGTCCTTGATGCTAGCTGGACCCTGTCGAGACTCCATCCCTGTGGCGGACTACTGGGTCCCCGAACCGTACGACCCTGTCAACACCCAAGCTCGGCGAGCGGCAAATAATGAGCGGGCCGGTGGGCGAATAAGAGCGAAGGCTCGCGTCATCGCACCGGGGACTACGGTCCTAGTATGGAATGGCCGCAGTGGTGGGAAGCTCCGCACAGCGTATGAACCTGGGCTGTGGACCGTGCTGAGGCTCAATGGAACTGCCCTTACAGCCCGACAATTAGAAGAGACAATCACCAGAAACATCTCTTGGTTCAAGAGAGTACAAGGGTCAGATGCTGAGATGATGTCTCCTGGAGTGGCGGAGGATGGACAGACAGCGAGCGGGGGTCTCACCCCGTGCCCGGAAGAAGATCAAGCCGGAGCCAACCCACCTCCAACCCAAGTCGCGGAGGCTGAACAAAGCATCACCTCGAAGACCCCGTTGTCTGGCAGTCCGACGAGAAGTCTAGGAGATCGCCAACGCAAATACAATCTGAGACCTAATCCAAGACCCAGCCAAAGACTTGCAGACTTTGTGTGTTAAATTGTTTAGTTTGTTTTGAACACTGACTTGGGATGGGATGTAGCGGTCTAGCTGTCACAGGACTAATGACCCCCGAACCCCCTGGCCTGGAAGGGCCTCCAAACATTGTATCACTCTCTGGCCAGGCATGGCCAGAGAGCTTGAATAAACGGGCGGAGGTCGCTCGTGACTTCCGACCCAGTGTGCCCATCCGTGTGGCTGTGTGCTTTATTGTGCTCCTGAACCCGAGGCCGGCTCCGTGGCCCCTAGCCACTTTACACTCGAAAAATTACAATAAAATGTTTGCGAAAAAGTGACAGTACTAACTGTGCGGAATGTGGCAGACTGAGTCCATGGATAGTAACAGTACTCAGAAATAGAGAAAGGAAAATTCTCATATCGGCGTGACAGGATTGTAGGAATCACTCAATTTTCCACCCTGTTAGGTCCAGAAAACATAGAATGGGTTTCATAAAAAATGATGAGTTAAGTGCATAAAAAATGATGAGTTAAGTGTTGCTGGTTATTTTTACTTAGCGTTAGCTAAACTGGAATATATATTTCTACAAATTTGATAGACCCGTTTTTACATTTATAGTGGGTATCTACGGTTTCAAGGAGTAAATGTCACCATGGCTAGGGTATAAAACCTGATTTACGCTATCTGAAAAACAGCCGACCTTTCGACATAAAGCCAGTCAGTCAGCAGAAGCCCTTTCTTGTCCATGTGCTGTGTGAAAGTTTGCCAGGCTTATAAAGGAGCGGGACTTCAGTAACAATGCCGGTGCGGATCTCTTTCTCAGGGGTTTGTGTGATATTTGCGGAAAAAAACACGGTTAAAGGGAGAAGTGAAGAGAGAGACGGAGATCGTGTTTAAGGGGAAGGGTAACGGGGAGGTGAGATAGGGGTTAGGCAGGTAGAAAGGGGAAAGGTTGATGTTGCTACATTTGTGGATGATATCCAGGTCAGACAGTCCGTTTCAATGTGCAGTATCATAGGTCGGTGGGCTATGTGTTTAGTAAAAAGTAATGCAGCTAAACACTGAGTAATAAAGATGAAAGTAATAAGGATGATTATTTGGGTTCAGGTGCCAGAGGCAGAGCATTTCTCAATTGTATGTGAGATGCGCAGCTGCAAGGCGTGAGACAGGAGCGTGGCAGATTATCAGCAAAAATAAACAAGCATTGGCAGAGCCAATAGGTCTTGCCTATACAAAAGGTATAGGCTTTTCCAATGTCTTTTAGCCAAGTTGTACAGCAGCGTGGCTGTGCAGCATGGCTAAAAGTGAAGTTATAAAAAAAGAGCTATGATGTGGCCAGCACTATCCTCTACAAAGTGGTGGGAGGGAAGAAGCCACATGGACAACGGAAGGGTGGGGGGAAGGAGAAATGGGAAGAATAAATAAAATAGTACAAGAAGCACAGAGACAAGTGGATGGAGAGCGGAAGGACACTAATAGAAGCAAATCAATCAGTACTTGGTTGCTGCTCCAAATTGCTGACCATGAAGTGATATCAGCAAGCGCTGGTCAATTAGGAGGCAGCAAATAAGAGTGGCAACAAATGGTAAGCAATGGGTGGGCTCCAAGCCCCTTACAGTAAACAATACCCCTCGCAACAACCGTGCATGTGCTGTCGGCAGGTGAGACCTATTATGGGAGTGTTCCCGTTTCAAAAACATGGCAAGATGGGGAAAACAAACAAAACAAGTAAATAACAAACCAAATTAGGCAAATTCGGGTTGAAAATTTGCTTTTTCTGTGAATGTGATAAAATTAAACTATCCAATTTGATGCAGGAGAGAAATGAGTTCTCTCAAAGAGACAACAGAGTTCAGATATACTAGAACAAGTTAATCCGTTTTTGGGAGAGATTCGCGTGTAACCTGCAGATCACATGGTCAAGTTGGGACAGTGTTCCATCATTCTAGATCTGATGAAATTTGTACGATTAGGCTCTGTTATTTCAAAATACCAACAGACATTGGGTGGAGCTACCAGAATTAGAATGTAGGCCCTGCAGGTGAAAAAGAGACCTCTTTAGCAATTGTAAATAAATGCATAACATGTCCTGGCAGCACCCTCTCGAAAGTAGAGCAGAACACATATAACATAATAAAGTTATTTTTGAGCACTTACAATAGACACACACACCTTGCTTTTCTTGTCTTTGTTAATGTGTTTTGCCGATGTAGCAAAGAAGGGGAAGTTAGACCCTAATGAATCAACACATTCTTTCCATAGACATAGAATGAGCAAAAACTTTGATACATCAAGCCCTTAATTCTGTAACAAGACTTTGCATCTGCCACTCAGGTTACTCAGGCATTGGATGATTACATGGCATGGAAGAATATGGCAACTTGGTTATTGGCCACTGTTACCATGACCGGTATCTGTCTCGTGTGGCATAGTGGCCAAAAAAGTTATGGACTGGAATATTGCCAAGATAAATTACCGGTAGCTGATATTAAGTCAAGCATTGTACCCACCATTTTTTTGGTTTTCTAAGTAAGACGCCTTAGGTGGTATAGCTATGCCCAGTGGTGGGTCCAAAGCTCACTGTTCTAATAAACTCAATCTGCATCTTACTAAGAAGAGCCAAAAGGCCTAAACTAGTTTGGGAATGCATGTGTTCCAATGTAAAGGGACCTGGTCTGGCAATTCGGACTTAAGTGTCACTATTTGAGGAGGATCAAGTTGATTTGCACATAGCTTGTCTCCGGAGTAGCAAAAAGCAAATGACTGGAATGCAGCGCAGAATAATTACCAATGGCTAAAACTAATTCAAGCATTCCATCCACCTTTTTCTGTTCCTCAGAAATCAGGGCCCTATACAGGGTAAAGTGTATGGCTATCATCTCTTTCTTGCATAAGTGATGGTTCTGACTAGATAGTAATTGCCTTGGATGTTCATTCCACAGCTTGGGGGCCAGCATCACAAACCATCTGTGTCCAACTCAGTTCTTTGACGCGGGTAATTTTGAAGGAGAAGGTTGATGGATTACAGAGGTCTCTTGTGGGTGTATGGAGTGATCTTGTCTTAGGAATGAGGGAGCAGTTCCTACAATGCATTTGTATCATATGATATTTATCTTGAATTCTTTTAGTGGTTGTGACTCAAAGGCAGTAGCATCTTCAGAGGGTGGAGACTCTTATCGTAGAGGAGTTCTAGGCCGAGCACTATTGATGCTCCTCATATGTTTGATGGAGCGGGCACACTGGAGGTTTGGGGGTCATTTAGCTGGTTCTTCTCGTGTTGCTTGAATGTAAAAGTACTTTGAAGGCCAAGAATCCTTCAGACAAACTCAGGCCAACTCCATTGACTTTCCAGCAAACATTCCACACTTCCTGGCTACCCTCATCCAAGCTCAGAAGCTGGGCTGCTTCCTCTGACAGTCAATTCCTGCAGGGTCAGAGCAAACTCTCCCATTCGCAGTAGGTCGGGCAAGCTCCCAGGTCAAAGGCAAACCAGCATCTCTTCCAGCAGGATGTGCTGACTTCAAGTGATGTCCCCTCACATCTGGGAGACTGGTCGTCCGACAGACACTAGCCTTAGATCTCAGGTGCTCTGTACTCTGTGAAGCACTCTATTCCTTGGTCTTGAAGAACTTGGGACTAGATCAAAGTGGGGTAGTTTGAGTCCCACTTTATACACACTTCCCAGAGAAGGTATGTTGATCCCACTGCCAATGCACAGGAGCCTGTTTTGGGTGGTTATTTTTCATATTTTATGTTCTTTCTACAGCACAGCCACCCTTTGCCAACGGTGATGTCTCTCAAAGAAGGTAGTGATGATGCTGGTTCAGGGAGACATACTCACATGAGATCAATAACAATCAATAACATAAGACACCCCTTCACCTGGCTGGCGTCAGCCTCCCTGAAGTAATGCTGAGGGAGAGACAAAAGGGGCATACCATGCCTAGAAGCTTTCCTCCCTCTAACAACAGATTCTGATGACTAACGTCCATTTCCCCACCATTAATCCAAATAGCAGTGCTCTGCAAGGAATAATCAGCAACACCCTGCTAAACATTCACCAAAATATTTCTTAAGGCAGTTCTGTCTTCGTCCTCCCACACTTCAGTGTCTAGGGTTACACCCTTCAATTCAGGAATGCTGGAATTACATTTCCACTGTCTAGGGAGGCTATACCATAACTTCTATCTCCATTTAAAACCAGGTACAATCCACAATTGATCCTGCCACTCTCAGAAATATTACACATGCATGGTGTCCTACTGCCATGCATGCTTTACAGAATACAGACTCAACTTTCAAATGGGATGTTAGCAACTGGGTCTGTGTGTCTCCTTTAAGTGGAACTTTACATAAGTGGGGCAAGTAGAGAAAATCTGTTCAGTACTAGTATTATAAAAAGGATGTGCTGCCACCACCACTTCTTGTCCACAAGCTAGGAAGTGGACAATACTCCCATGTCAGCTAGTGCTTGGTGCACCCTTCCAGGTCTGAGAACCAGGCTCTAGACCTATGATTCAAAGGCTGTGCCTAAGCATGCCTAAGCCTCAGTGTGCATGCTGTATTAGCATATGAACTGGGCCACAAAAAGTCAGAATACCAGATATCACATGCATGTGTGTGTGTATATATATATATTCACTGAAAAAAACCAAAGGTTACAGGGACATTATAGTTAGGCTGACATTTGGGTCACTGACTAGGTTGTCTGAATGTCTGTATCAGTCTGTCAATTGGTGTCGAAGTGGCTGTATGGGTTGGTGAGTGGGTACATGTGTGGGTGTATGGGTGATTTCTCAGTTGTCTGAGTACCTGTATGGGTGTATGAGTGTCTGTGTGGGTGGGTGAGAGGGTATGTGATTGCCTGCATGGATGAGTGAGTGCGTGAGTCAGTGGGTGTATGGGTTAGTGAGTGTAAGAGAAGGGTTGTATAAGTGACTGAGTGTGTCTATGGCTGTGTCGGTGAGTGAATGGATGTCAGTGGTATATGGGTGAGTAAGTGGATATGTGAAAGGCAGTATAGGTAAGTGTTGGAGTATATCAGTTACTGTATGTGTGAGTGATGATTGTGATAGAGGTTGTATGGGTTAGTGAGTGCGTGTGTGAGGGTCTATAAGGGTCAGTGATTATATGTTAGCATCTGTATGAGTAAGTGAGTGGGTGTGTGTATAACTTTATAGGTGAGTAAATGGCTGTCTGATTGACTCTATAGGTGAGTGAGTAGGTGTGTGAGTAGCTCTATGAGTGACTGACAGTGTGTGAGTGGCTGTATGGCTATATGAGTGGATATATCAGTGGTTGTAGTAGTGAGTGAATTGGTGTATGAGTGGCTGTATGGGTGACTGAGTGGATGTGTGTGTAGACCTATTAATCAGTGAGTGGGTATGTAAGTACTGGTATGGGTGTGTCAATAGTTTCGGGAATGGTATTGTGGAAGTTGCAATGGGTGTATGAAAGGTTACATGGAGTGTGAGTGGGTGCCTCAGAGATTCTGTGGATGATGTCATCAGTGATGTCATTTGAGATGTCATCAGTGATGTCACTGACCATGTCATGAGTGATGTAATATGTGAGGTCATAAGCAGTGCATTGCCAGGGAGCGAGTTATAGTTAGCTCAGCTAACTATAACTGCTGAATTTCTCTGGTTTTGTACGAGTGAAATGTCAGCCTAACTATAATGTCCCTGTAACCTTTGGTTGTTTCAGTGAATATCTAAGGTTTTTTTCAAATTCTATTTCCTAACTATAACAGCCCTGTAACCTTTGGTTTTTTCAGTGAATTTCTAAGGTTTTTTAAATGCTAATTCCTTACTATAACTTACCTGTAACCTTTGATTTTGCAGTGAATTTCCATGTTTTTTTAAGTAGCAATGGTCTTTGCAGAATGCTGTGGAAAGGGGGCAGGGCCTCTGACCAGCTCTCAGAAATCCCGCTGAGTAGGACTTATAGAAAGTACCCGGAGGGCTTCTTGGTCCCCAAGGTCCTTTAGCATCCAAGACAACTTTATTCCCCAACTACTAGTGTGCCAGAAGACGTGTTGGCAGAGTGGTGCAGAAAAAGGGTGTGGCCTCAGGACACCTCTTAGCAAACTGATGTGTACAACTTGTTGGAGGTAACAAGAGGGATACTTGGCCTCCAAATACCCTCAATAGCCAAGGGGACTTCATCGCTCAACTAGTACAATGCCAGGAGGCACGTTTGCAGAGTGATGCAGAAAGTACATCCTTGATGATTGCACAGGTAGTGCCTGTATGATTGTATGAGTGCCATTGCCAAGGACAGACTGAGAATACCGGGTGTTTTTGACAAAGTGTAAAACACATATATAGACATATTTGAGGTAAAGCTTTAGTGTAGCTATTTAGTAAGATACTAATATAACTTTCCCCTTTGTATTCATTTGTCGAAATAACTACATCAAAAATGCATTTTCTTCCTTCACAGCAGGCGAAGGCTACCTCCTGGGCTCTAGACAATGCAAGCAGCTGGCTAGAGAGTGCCTTGTGTCCAAGAGCTGGCACAGTCCCACAAGAGCTCCTACAGGTCTCCTGAGTGAAGCTGGGCTCTGGAAAGCACTCGAGAAAGATCCTCTCCTGAAAGTTCATCTTCTTCATATTCAGGAAACACTCCTCCATGCACAGGACATGGGGCGGCAGTGCTCTTCTAGAGTCTAAGTCCAAGCTTGCCCCAACTTAGAAAGGAAGCTAGTCACAAGCAGAGTGCCATCTCTGGGCCACAGGTCTTCTCTCGAGAGTTGAGAAAGTCCCAGAACACGTACTTCTTGCAATGGCAAGTAAAAATCATTATAATTCATGCAATGTTTAAATTCTGAGGTCTTCTTCAATCGCAGGAGGCATGATCACTGCATGATCAGCACATTCAGCAGTCATGGGCAGCAGTTTCTTCTCCTGCATTTGGTACATCATTCAGAGGTGAGGATTGAGGAAGGAAGAGTGGGAGGAGGGAGAGCACCTGGCAGAGACTGCCCCACATTTAACGGGATGATTGCCTGACAGCCCCATCCACAGGAACACATGTAGTGAAAACTAGAGTGAAAGGGATAAAACATTCAGGCTCCAAGGTGAGTGTGGCCTGTGCAGATTCATTCAAGGCCTGCTACCATTTAGGACTGGTACACATATTCACCCTCCATACATGTCACACATAAATGGAGGTAGACTCGGTGGATCTTTAAACAGGGGAGGTGAGTAGGCATCGCCACGTGAAGGGCACAGGTAAAAAGCCATGTTTCATCACTAGTAGTCCTGCTGCAGACTCACAAAGCTCAGGTAAAGAGGGCAGTAGCCACCCTCTGAAACATGGGGTCACCTCAGAGCACAAGTCTGGGGCTGTATTATGTATACGGCGTACTTTCGCTATTTGTGCCATGGCGCACCTTTCAATATGTGTGCAAGGTGCAAACAGGGACAGTGTGCCATATTAGAAAGAATGTGCTGCCCCAGGTCAGCCATGAATTTGTGTTGCCCTCAGGGCAGCGCCTTCAATTGAAATACGGAGCGGCTGCTTTAAACCCATTCCGTGTTTCAAAGTGCAGGAGGCATGCCACCTGCACTTTGAACAGGGGAGAGGGATCCTATTTGCAGGTGGGTGCAGTGAGTGACTGCACCCACCTGCAGGGGAATGTCTGGACCAGAGGGCTGCTTTTAGGAGGCACACTGAAAGAGCGCCACCTTTTTGTGGGACACTTTCAGTGGGCCTCCGAAGGCCTGTTTGTCTCTGCACCCGCAGCCATAATACGGCGCGGGTGCAGAGACAAAGTCATTCCCTCATGTGCATGGAGCCAAGCCGCCCCCATCCAAATGAGGGAACGCCCTCTCATGACAGCACGGGCACTGCATGTGCACCAGCGCTATCAGTATTACAGAAGGTAATACTGATAGCCCCCGGGTGAGTTGTGCGCTATATTAAATATAAATAACATAACATAACAAGATGACACACAAGCATCTGAGCTCCTTCTGTAATACCATTGTGCCCAGAGGCCGCACACAACAAGCAAGTTATATATTCCCCGAGTATTTTTAGGATGGGTTAGTAATTTTGAATTGGAGGAAGTGCTGCCCTGAGGGCGCAGCTCTGGGCAAAAAACTAGGAATTCCACACCCACGCCTGCTGCGCCCCCCAGGGCACAAAGTATAATATGGCCCCTGGTGTTTTAAAGCAGTAAACAGGGAGAATCCTCAGTGACCATGCATGATTGTCGGCCCCAGTGGAGGAAAACAACAGAAACTCCAGGGGACACCACTGGACAGAGCAGCGTGGAGCTCCAAAGCCTCGCGGGGGACTTTCCCTCCCTACAGCACGTGAAGTAGAGGAAGGGGCTTAGCAGAGGTGCTTAGGTGAGTGCATGCATGTTGAAGGGCAAGCTACCCAGTTGAAGAAATATGTATTAGAGAGGGGCTTTGTGACTAAGCAATAGGCTACATGCAGTCACCAGTGCACCTCCTGCAGAGTGACTATGTGGATATGAAGCACTCAACATTTCACAAATATGTACCGACATTATTGGCACATTATAAATTTGCCCCTTAGACATTTTAATATCAAACATGTATTTCCTCAACCTCCCGTTTAATACTAAACTATATTAATCGGTTCGTTGTTTAACCATTTAATATTCTACACCCTAAAATCCAATAAGTGGTTTCCTTTGAACACTTGCTAAACATAATTACCCTCTCTCTGAGTGCTACTCTGATCAGCTGATTTGGCACGCACATTGGCAAGGCCTTTTAAAGCGTTTCCAGCTGTTGCCAGCTCTGAAGTTCCCTGCTCTCAGGTTCTGCATGGGCGCATCTTTAGAAGGCAGATAACAGGCGACTGACTGGCCTTCCTGTGCTTCCTGCAAAAGCAGCAAATCTTTCATGAGCGCCGAAATGCAAACCCATGAAAGTGATTCCACGTCAACCAACTATATCATTTATTCAGTTCTGTTTATTTAATTTGGGAGAGGTGTATAGTGCATCAGAGCTTTTGCCTTCTATTATATTTTCAAAGCGAAATAGGCATTCTTTTCTCTCAAAATGCAAATAAATACAATTGTTCCACGATGGTATGTGTGGTGATCTGATCATGTGTCAAACACTAGCAAGCGCCTTAGCGGAGGAGCCGCCCCTTAAAGTTCAGTAAACTGGGGGGCGCTAGAGGGCGCACGGCAAGATGGCCGCACCCTAGTGAGGCTCTGCCCGGCTGAGCACCTATCCGACCATTATCCGCCTATGAAACCCGACATTCAGGTGTTATGAAGATTGCATCCTGCGTGTAAAGCTCTCCTGCCTGCATCGGGGTACATTTTGACTGCCTGAGATTGCTGCAACCACCGCAACCCGAACGCACTTGGTCCCGGCCGCGCGCCTGCGAAATGGCGGCGCCCGCTAGGCCCTGAGATTGGCGGCCACATCCTGAGGTTTGCACCCCCCGTGGTCAGCGGGAGTTCGCCTGCTGCCTGCGGAACCGGTGAGGTGGGCGACGGACTGCCGAAACTCGCCGGTACTCTCCCCGATCCTTGTGACTCCGAGTTGTGGTGACGTGCTGAGCCCCTGACGGCGGGAAAGGATCCACGGCCGGAGGCGACGAGGGGGCCTCTCGGACCGGGCTGCCCTCTGTGAGTGGCGGAGGGGACTGACGGTGACTCCTGTGCTCCCGGCGCTGGTGGTGGTGAGTGGGGCGCGGCCCGGTTCGGGCCTGTTTCTGCGGAGGCGGGTGCGGGCCTGTGTGGGCCGCGGCCTGTGAGCCGTCGCTGGGTGCCGGTGCACGCGGGAGGTCGCGGACCGCATTTGCCTGGGCGCAGTTGTACGTTGCCGCGGACCTGCCCGCCTCTGTGGCCAATACCCTGCCTGGTGTCCCGGTGGCGCTCCATCTTCATTGGCCTTGCCTCACACTGTGGCCGAGTGCTTCAGACTGTCCCTACTTCATCGCCTGGGGGCCTGAAACTGTATGTGTGCCACACTGCTGCTTACCAGCCTGCTTCGACCTCCGCCTGTACAATGCTGGTTGCCTGCTATGGGAGCGAGGTGTGATCGTTGCTTATCTCTATCTCTGGCTGGGCTGCTCTCGCCTCTATGTGTGCCGTCCAGTGGGGCTGCCTGGCGGTCTACTGGCGGTCTCGTTGGATTTCTTTTACTTCTGTGCTTGGTGTCCTGTTCTATACATGCAAACCCCTTGCTGTCCACTATAACTAGAGACGCTACGCTGATAATGTGCACCCTGAGACTGCTGGAGCCTGCCCTTTGTGCACCTTGTCGAGTTTGTATCTGTGCTGTGGTGGGGTTGACCTGGCCTGGGCCTTGCTGCGCTGTTGTCTGCTGGACTACCCTTGCTGTGGCCCCCTAGTGCATCGCTTCGCTGCACGCTCCTGGAACTGCAGTGGCCCCTCTCTCCTAGCTTCACTGTGTCTGTTGGAGACCCAGCTGCAGAGGGCCTACGCCACGTGCCACTGTTGTGTAGGAGGGCCATTGTTGGTCTTTCTGACTGCGGTGGTGTTCTCACTCTCTCAGCCCTCCTGGTGTGGTGTACAGGCGGGGGCACTTCTTCTCTTGTTGCGCCACTGGATCCGTTGGGCTGGTTGCAGCACGTGCCCTCTCTACACGGATCTCGAGGCCTGAGTGGGGTCCTCTGGGGGGTGCCCTCTTCGTCTCCACTCCCTATCAGATAGCTTGGCTCAGATTGCGGACAATATGGGGAGGGCTGATAAGTCCCAACCTCGCCTCACGTTTGAGGCGCGCAAATCCACCAAGACTCTACAAAAGGCGGCCTCTGATTCAGAGGCAGATGCCCAGGATGGGGGGCCCTCCACTATCGAGATAACACTGTTGGCCATGCAGCGTAGCCTTCAATCTATAGAGGGTACGATGGCGGCTGTGAATCACCGCCTGGACCACATGTCATCGCAGCTTGAAAAGCAAAACACCCGCATGGGGGAAGTTGAGCAGCGGGTGTCTGCGACGGAGGATGGTCTGAGCGATGTTGCTGGGAAGACACTTAATATGGAGAAGGTTCTCTCCCTTATTCAGGCCAAGAATGAGGACTTGGAAGCCCGCTCCCGGCATAATAACATTCGAATTACGGGGCTGCCAGAATCAACGAATGTGGGCCAAATGGAGACCTTTGTGGAAAACTTGATCAAGGATATTTTTGGCACTGACCAGCTTTCTACCATGTTTATTATCGAGAGGACTCATCGCTCTCGCGGCGAGGCCGGTCCCGGGCGCTCCACCCCGCCCCATTATTGCGCGGGTGTTGAATTATAGGGACCGTGATGTCATTCTGCGCATGGCTAGAGACAAGGGCACTATTGAACATCAGGGCAACACACTCTCGTTCTTTCCTGATTCTACTGTGTCTGTACAGGCTGCGCGAAGGGAGTTCGGGGCTGTCAAAAAGTGTTTACAATCCGAGGGGATTCCCTACGCCATGTTATATCCTGCCCGCCTGAGGATAGGCCCTGATGGAGGCTCAAACATTTTCACCAATCCCAAGGCGGCTCTGGAGCATGCGAAGCATCTGAAGAGGAGTCGACGTGAATCCCGGAAACCATCGGACAATGAGGAACAGTAGGACCGTGGGGCACGCTTATATAATTCATCCTGCTACGTACCTTTTCTAGGCTGCCATTCTTTGATCTGTGCAATGCTATGACTCTTATATGTCTTCCTTAATTTTCTCCTTTTTGCAGGTTGACACAGTTGAGCCTTATTATATATGCATGCTTTCTTTGCAATGTAATTTACCTGATTGTATCTATTGTACTAGGCACAGATACTAGTTTTGCTCAGCCACCTCCTACCTGATAGGAGGCTAGTAGCACTCTGACGCCCCCCAATGGGAGTACCCCATTTACGCTTTGCTTTGTTTTTTCCTAGTTGGGGTTGGGCTGGAGAGGGTTGGGATGGCTTTAGCGAGTTTGGGATGCTGAAGTGGGAGGGGGGTTGGGGGGTGGAGGGTGAGGGGGAGACGACTGGCACTTTCTGTCTTTGGTTCAGTGGTATTCACCTTTTTGCTTGCAATTGTGGACACATGTCTCTGATATATCCAACTGCCAGGTTTTTTGAAGTTATATTGACTCAATGAGTGGTAAAGTGAAGTTCCTAACCTGGAATGTCCGCGGCCTAAACACCCCCAAAAAGATTCGGTCTGTAATGGCTTATCTGGACAGGATGGACATCCAGATAGCCTACTTACAGGAAACCCACCTCACAAAATTGTCGGAAACAAATGTGGGTGGTCGGTGGGCAGGGGTGCGAGTGGCGTCCTCATATTCCAGCTATGCACGGGGAGTGATGATTCTGGTTAAGCGAGGGGTTCCATTTACGGTCACTCGAGCTGAGACAGATGACCTAGGCCGGATGGCGCTTGTACATGGTCAGCTGGGTGGAGCAAGTGTGCTTTTGGTGAATGTGTATGGACCGAATATCGATGATCCGGCTTTCTTTGCGGATGTCTGGCGCCGCATCTCGGGCTTTCCAGATGTGGAGATACTCTGGGGTGGCGACTTTAATGTCTGTCTGGATGTTGCTGTTGACCGTACGGGTAGTGGGATGACACAACCTAAGCAGGCTTCTGAGATGTTGCTGGGACTCATGGATGCAGGACGTTTGCATGATGTGTGGCGATTGCAACATCCTGGGGTGCGCGAGAGCACTTTTGTTTCCTCAGTACATGGGACGTGGTCCCGCTTGGATTTCTGGCTCGTTACGGAAGCTGCGTTTACGTGGGCAGGTGGGGTTCGCCATATGGCTCGGACGCTTTCGGATCATTCTCCTGTGCTCCTAGAGCTGCAGGTACCTGCATGCGAGAGACCTCCGTTCACATGGCGGTTGCAGCCATCCTCATTAACTGACTCAGTCTTCAGGCACACGGTTGGGGAGGCCATTCACAATTTTTTTAGGGAGAATGAGGGCTCGGTTGACAGCGCTGGCGTCCTGTGGGAAGCATTTAAGGTAACTATTAGGGGAATTTGTATGGGGGCGCAGGCAGGCGTCTTGAGAGATCTGAGGCATAGGATTCACAAATTAGCTGCGGAAATCTCCACCTTAGAACGTGCCTATGAGAAGGGCCCTTCTCCAGCGACATTATCCGCGATCCGGGAGTTAGTGACCGAACATAACGACACTGTCGATCAAGAGATGGTTCATAGGTCCAGACGTAGTAAGGCTAGATATTACGGTGAGGTTGGAACGCCCAGCCGCTCACTTGCACAGAAGTTGGCTGCTCCACGTAGTCAGGAGTATATCACGGAGATGCTTGATGATGCGGGGGAGGCTCACTACAGAACATCCGAGATTAGTGGAACCATACTCGATTTCTACGCCAGACTTTACGAAAATAAGGCCGTGGTACAGCCAGAGGACATACACTCCTATCTGGATGACGTCGCACTTGGTTGGCTGTCCTTCGACCATAGGGAATATCTTACTCAACCTTTTGATGTGGAGGACGTAAAGCTTGCTATAATGTCCCTCCCCACATGTAAGGCTGCGGGATTGGACAGGCTCCCTAGTGAGTTTTATAAGACCTTTGTGGATGATTTAGCCCCCAGACTCCTGGAGGTCTATGCGGAGGCGTATGACACTGGTCGTTTCCCGTCTTCTTTGCAGGAAGCCCTCTTGGTTATGCTATTAAAGCCTGATAAGGCATCTAATCATTGTGACTCCTATAGGCCTCTTTCGATTATTAATATTGATGCTAAGATATTGGCAAAGATGATTGCTCTCAGGCTACAGCCTCTGGTTCCACTGCTGGTGCTCCCTGACCAGTCAGTGTTTGTGCCTGCCCGGTCTACCATGCATAATCTGTGCACACTCTTCGCCACCCTACATTATTTTGACTCCGATTTTCAGGCCGTAGCGGTGCTGCTTGACGCAGCAAAAGCATTTGATTCCCTTCAATGGGATTATATGTTCACTGTACTCACAAGAATGGGCCTCCCCCCGTTTTTCCTTCAGTGGATCAGGGTTCTGTATACCGAGCCTGTTGCCAGAGTTCGTGTCAATGGTTGGGTGTCGTCGGCCTTCCCTATTGGTAGGGGCACACAGCAGGGCTGCCCCCTGTCACCGATGCTTTTTGCATTGGCATTGGAGCCTCTTGCTTGCAAACTTCGCTAGCTGCATGCATCCGCTGCACTGCGCTTCAGGCAGCGACTCCTCGTGGTCTCGCTTTATGCCGATGACATGTTATTATATGTTCGCGAGCCTGCAACCTACCTTCCGGAGTGGCTCCGCGAGTATGTTAAATTCGAAGGCTACTCCGGCTTAGGGATCAACTGGGCTAAGTCGACGGTGTTTCCACTGACGGCTGGCACTTGCGAGGTTGAGCTGGACTTCCCTCTGACCTGGACCCGGGACCCGGTGAAATACCCGGGGGTTTGGTTGCATAGGGACCCTGATCAGGTAATCTCTATGAACTATGGTCGTACTATCACACAGATTACTGATAAGGCTGAGCGTTGGGCCCGGCTGCCCCTGTCGCTTGCTGATCGCATTGCAGTGACAAAAATGTCTATTTTACCCAAATTACTATATTTGTTTGTAAATATTCCTATTAGTCTGAATATTTCTATCTTTAAGGCGCTACAATCGGCCCTACTGTCGTTTGTCTGGAGGGGTAAGAAGCCTCGCTGTAGTTGGGATACCCTTGTACAGCCATTTGATCGTGGCGGCTTCGAGGCACCTGACATGCGTCTCTACTATTTGTGCGCTCAGGCGCAATTTGCGCATTATTGGTTCTTTCCGCAACGGTTTCTACCCCATACGGTGATCGAGGCAGATGCAATAATCCCGCTGCCGCTTGAGGCGGCAGCACATTCGGGTGGCGGTGGGGGCCCTAGGACAGAAATTAACCCAGTCCAGTGTACTGCCTGGGCCTGGCAGGCCCTTGCTAGAAGGGCACTGCTGGATCACCTTTATGCTCCGAAGTTACCAATAGCGGCGTATCCAGACATTTTGGCGGCACAGGAGCGCTCCGCTCTACGCGTGCTGCAGGCAGTCGGGGTTACGCAGATGGGTGACCTGTACAAACAGGGCCAGTTCCGCTCGCTACAAGACGTGCAGGCGGGTCGGACTCATGGCTCGATGCTGTGCTTTACATATGTGAGGGTGCGACAAGCGGTCAGAGCTATTTACCCCAATTATCCGGCTGAGCCACAGACATTGCGAGCACTGCAGGCGGTGCTGGCTGGAGAGGAGCGTAAGGGTCTGATTACTAAACTGTATGCTGCGTCCCTACGTGAGAGGGAGCCGGAGGAACACCCCGCATATCTTAAATGGAATGCAGCGCTGGGATACACATTGTCACCTGATCATTGGAAATTCTGCTGTACACTAACTGGGCGCCTCACGGCAAACTGTAATCTCCGTATAATTCATTTTACATTTTTACTCCAGTTATACTACACTCCAATGCAATTGCGGAGATTCGGACTGCGTGACACAGCTTGTTGTGTGCGGTGTGGACAGGCTAATGCCGATTTTTTACACCTATCGTGGCAGTGCGCAGGGATAGCTGCTTTTTGGGCCAGGGTTGCGAGCGTGCTGACGGATGTTGTGTTGGAACGTGTGCGATGTGTACCAGAGGTATGCCTGCTGGGTAACGTGAAGTCCTTGAAACCTTGTATTCGGAGATTGGTTGCTGTTGCGACACTGTTGGCCAAGAGAGCTGTAGCACAATGTTGGGGCGCAAAGGGTTCACCCACGGATTGGAAATGGATCCGAGACTTAACTTACTGTATGGAACAGTTGGAGGCCTATGCGGAGGATCTGCCTGAGAAATCTCGACCCAAAGACTTCTGGGCCCCACTGACAATGTATCTATTTAGTCATCCCGATTTGTGATGGGTCATGCATTCTTTTTTGTGCCTTACTAGGAATTAATGCAATTTGAACTACATATTCGAGCTATCTCATATGTGTGTCTATAGTGTTCCGGATCCCATAACTGTATGGTGTCACATCTCTTAAAGTGACGGGGGGAGGGTGGAGGACGGTGGGGGAGGGGGGGTTTGCTTGCTCTTCAGGAGTTGGTTGTTCTATGTTTCGTATTACATATTACTGATGCAATTTTCGGAACTAAAAATGCTTGTATTGATCCATGCCATGTTGATGCTGATGGCTCCCCTGTGGAGCTTGTGTATTGTACTTGCAAGCTATTCAATAAACAAATAAAAAAAAAAAAAAAAGTTCAGTAAACTGAGGGGCATATGTTCAAGGAAGCGGCGAAGTGAGGCGTTAGCCGTCATGGCTTAATGCCTCACTCCGCCACTTCTGAAATGCAAGGCTGCACCATATTTACAATGATATGGTGGAGCCTTGCGTTTCCCCCTGTGCTGGCGCTACACTTAACAGTGTAGCGCCAACGCAGGCACTCTTGCACCCTTGTGCAAGGGAGTCTGCGTGCAGGGGAAAGATTGTTTATGTACAGGAAGGTCCCCCTTCCTGCATATAAACAATCTTTAAATGCCATTTTGTCACTTCTATGTGTGCTGCACACATGAAAGTCACAAAAGGCATTTTTTTAAGATTGTATATGTACAGGAAGGGGGACTTCCTGTACATAAAAATCAAGGTATTTAGCTTTTTTCACGTGTGCTGCACACATAAAAAAAGCAAAAGTGAGGAGAAATAATGCATTTCTCCTCGTTTCGCCAACTTAAGACCAGGTTTTACCTGGTCTTAATTTTGGCGCTGCCTCCTATTTACACTGCCCTTGTAAATAGGGAGCAGTGTCAAAATCAATGGGTGTTTCGGTGGAACGCCCACCACAACACCCACTGCCCACCCCTTTCACGCTAAGCATAGCGTGAATGGGGGCCTTATTTAGAAGGCAGTGTTAAGTCACGTTAATTGGCTTAACGCTACCTTGTAAATAAGGCAATTCCCTTATCGCCACCACAACGTCGTAAAAAGTGCCGTTGTGGTGGCGATAGGGGCTTGTACATATGCCCCTGAGTGTCTTTACATCAGATAATAGCAACAACTATATTCTACAGCTCTTAGAAACTCATAGCTTGCTTATGGCGCACTATTTAAATAGCAAGTTATTTCATGAAACTTCCCGGTGGGACTTTCCCAAGGGGAAGAGTAATTCGCACAATTCCGATACATCAGAAGAATGACAAGACCACTACAAGGTCAACAGAGGGCTAACTTTTAAAAATGTCAATATTTTAAATGGCGTTGAAAATGTACACCTTTCGTTTCAAAAACATGTATAAAAGATAAGAAAGTACAACGAACCCGAGAAATTACATTCAGGTGGTGCATTAATCAGGGATCAAAATCCAAGTTTTCTTAAATTGTAGCTATAACTGAATTTTAGTTTCTCTATGAAGTCAAGAATCGCCAGTTCAGCTCGCAGGATTAACAGTTAATTTTATGGGAGTATCAAAGAAGTAAGAAAGAATGTGTATGGAACTTTCAGGAAGCCCCGCAGTGTGAAGTTTCAAGACCTCATTCCTCCTCTTTTTAGATAGCAATGTTATTAATGAAGCGACACTGTCATCTACTGGTCCAAAAGAGAAATGCAGACAAAAAAGTTGAAGGCAACTGCAAAACACATCAGCAGGGCATAATAATTTGTATTATTTTCTAAAAATAAAGGATCAGACTATATAACAAGATTTTGATACAGCTGAAAAAAATGTTTTGGGGGTAAAATCATAATGAAACGATCATGAAACTTAGAATCAGCATGTTTGATCCATCACACAGGGCTTTACAGCAACCTAAGGGGGAGGTTGCAGTAATAGAATTGCAGTTTAAAGAAAAGACTATTCGGAGTGCAGGCTGTCATACTTAGCTTGGCATTAAAAGCATAGGAGATTTGGGGTAGGGGCTAGAGTGATAGAAATATAGTTTACAGATTAATTTAGAAAGGGGGGATTATGTGCATTTAGATAGCATACTATTTTGCCCTATGCCAATTTTCTATGGCAGTATACAAGCATACATTTTATCAACATATGTTTTCATTTCAATTAAGGATCAGCAACATGAATCAATTTTTCAATGCGCCCAAGGTATTTTCCAAGGAGGCTCATTTTCATGGAGCTCTTACATTGGTTGAAGCAGAGACATAGTCTGATTGAAGCAGAGAATGAGTTACCATTGCATCAAAAAACGTGTGAGGTGGAAGATCTTTTCTTGAAACGATGGATCTGAAAACAAAACTTTCCCGTTACTTCTAGCCTTGAAGGACCCTCCCCCCCTCCAAAGATGGTCAGTTTGTGAGACAGATATACTGGGGGATTGAGGTGTATAGGCTTGAACGTTAGGCTATTTAATACTGACACCTTGAGAGCCATTTAAAGAACAAACAGGCACATGCATCAAGGTAGGAATTTGCGAGTCCTTAATTGCGATTATTAAGGAATCGCAATTAAGGACTCGCAAAAGCCTATGCATGTAGGAATCGCTATAAAAATAGCGATTCCTACACATCCCTTATTTGCGACTCGCAAATTGCGAGTCGCAAATAAGGAATGGCTTCCCATTCATTCCTATGGGCCTACAGGCCCATAGGAATGAATGGGAAATTGCATGCGCAAGGTACTCGCAAATTGCGCATGCAATTTCAAGGGTGCAAGTGTGTCAAAAGGACACCCTGTTGCACCCCTGAATGTGCGTGAAAGGGCCGGTGTAATAGGATCATAATTACAGGACTTTGAGACTAGGGGGGCAGCAGCATGGTGAATACTTTTCAACAGTACCAAAATCTTTTTATGTAGACAGGTCAGAACTGCGTTGTTATAATTGATATGGGAGAGTATACATGTCAGCAAGTTTTAGGTTCTCAAATGGTAAGCATCGATTGCAGGCTTGACGTGGGCTTCTACGTCGAATTCTTATCTTTTATGAAGTCGAAGTATTTGGCTGATTCTACAATTTGAGGCTAAAAGTCTGCATTTTGGATCACAATTATACAATTCTCATTCATGTGGAAGTTTGGGTTTAGTGAGGGAAGGCAACATTTTGTTTTAATTTAATTTAATTTTAGACGTCTACTTTTCACCTTTCTTTCCACGCTACTTGAGAAGGATGTCAGGACTGAGTGGTCAGAGTTTGAGGTAACTTTAATGTCTAACTGGATATAACTGGTTGACTGGAGACGATAGTGCATCTCCAGTTTTGCAAGCATTACTCCTAAGGATTCAGCATAAGTGGTAATTAGCAAAGGTGCCAGTATCCAGCCTTGGAGTACACCAGATGGACAGATTCTCCAAGTTTTACTCAAAGAAGCCTCTTTGTAAGGTAAGAGGTAAGGAAGTGTACTACAGTCTCATCGTTTTCAAGTTTTTATGCTAGTGTGCAGAAGCATTCATGCTCCACCATGTCAAAGTCGGAGGATAACTCGAAACGAATCACTGGGCAGTTTTAATTTTCATAAAAAATATTAGTTAACCACTGTTGCATTGGAGTTTCCAAGCAGAAATCTCATTGATTGTCAGCAGGCGGTTGTTATAAGACCCACAGTTCCCCATGAGCCTCATGACAAAAAGTATGCCCGTGATGGGGTGATAGCTGTCATGGCAGTTTTGGTCATCTGAGGTTTTGGAGGCCTGGCACATCAGTCATGAAAAGGACAGGACCTGTACCATGTTTGAGGGCTTGTTTATGATTTCCAACAAGTTAGTAATTAGGGTGTGACTGTTGTTAGAATCTGCTGGACTGCTCAACGTTTCAAAAACGTTTTATTATCTTTTCAGATATATGTTTGAAGTGGATCCATGCTGAATTTGCTTTCTTGAAATTGTAGAGTTTCGTAGCAGGAGGGAAACATTCCTTTCTGACAAAGTTTGCTTTGCTTTAAAAAATCGTAAAATTCGCTATTGTCTTTTCTTGATCTCTTGTGTAATTATTAATTAAGTCCAAGACTAAGGGCCTGATGTAGAGTTCGGCGAACAGGATTCTGCATCACAAACATGACATATATCCTGTCCACCATATTAGACGTGCATTATATCCTGTGGCACTTGTAATACGGCAGACGGGATATCCCTCACGGTTGTGACGCAGTATCCTGTTCGCCGAACTCTAAATCAGGCCCTATGAATTGTAACATTTTCTGGATCTGTATTTCACCCCAAGAAACTGGCTTCTTAAATAATCATCATGTTCAGAGGTAGAGCTCGTATACCCAGTACACCCTCGTCTTCCCAGTGTGAGCCAGGGGATTGTCTATGTGCTCCAATGCTTTGGCCGTATGCGAAAAAAGGATACCTGGTCGGTGTAAATTGCATTTACTACTGCATTCGTATACCCACAACTGCATATAAGCTAGTAAACCACACGCAAGAAGCTGTGACTGGACAGGTCATGGTGTAATTTTCCTTTAGAGTTTATGAGTGTCAACAAACTCTTTAGCTTGTGAATATTCACAAAGCCTTTTCCAACTCTATCCTGCCTTGGTAGCGATCAAAGATTGGCTCCATTTTAGGGCTGGGGCAAATCTCCTTGCAGGGTGGGAAAAGAAATGAACAGCCCCCAATTTTCTAGGCGTGTACAGGAAGTGGTTTCTCCATGGGAAAAAAAGAAAAAAATATTCAATTGCACAGCAGGGCTGCCTTGCTGAATACGTAATTGTACTCGTTATACAATTATGTCTGGGGGAAATAGCAACTAGTAAATATACACATGGCATTGCTAGTTATATCCTTGGAAACCTGAGACTGGAGCACCTTTATAGGCATACTATTGCCCATGGTTTTAAATTCCATAAGGTGGAAAAACTGCACCTGTTCATATAAGTAATTCTAAGGGTGCAGATTCATTACTCTTATTATGAATTGGTCCCTAAAATGAACATGTTTCAAGTGAATACTTTCTTTTCTGGTCCAATGGTACATTTTGAATGCCTTTTACAATATCTGAACTTTTGTTGTAAGGCTACTGTAGATTGGGTAGTGGAGATGAGAGATAAAGGGGCATATGTATCAAGCTATTTGGAGGTTGCAAACACTGCGAATCGCAAAAAAACAGTGCTTGCGATCGCCAAATAGCTCCCCCCTATGTAAGACAGTTTTTCGCAGTGCAAAATAGGAATTCGCAAAAATTGCGAATACCCATTTTGCGATTTAGACATTCTGCGAAATACTTTTGCAACTTCGCAAACAACAACATTTGCGATATTCGCAAAAAGTATTGTCGCAAATTGCGAATTTGCAAATCAATGTATCAACAAATTGCAAATTGCGAATTAACGAAATTCGCAAAATTGCACATGTTTATTACCACCAACTCTGAGCAGGTGGTAACCAGGTGCAACCTATTTAAACAGGCCCACAATGCTACAGGGCTTTCCACAATGGCAGTGCTGTATGTGATAGCCAGGAGGATGCGGATTCAGGCAGCAGCACAGAGAAGGAGGCGACAGTTACGGGTCTTCAGAGTGCGCATCACTCTGTTCCAGCAGACGGAGGAAGAGATACATGAGAAGTAGAGGCTGGACTCAGCGACCATACTGGACCTGATTACAGAGCTAAAACCTATGCTTGAACACCCCACCCGCAGGACCCAAACAATACCACTACATGTGCAGGTCCTCTGTTCACTGCACTTACTGGCATCAGGGAGCTTCCAGGGGGTGATAGCGACAGCAGGAGGGGTCTCCCAGAGTTGCCTGTCGCGCTTCTTCCATGCATTCCTGGATGCAATGGTACAGAGGCTACATCATCACATCACATTCCCCTCCACACAACAGGCATTGCAGCAAACCAAACTGGACTTCTACCAGATTGCCCAATTTCCCCATGTCATTGGTTGCATAGATGGTACCCATGTAGCCCTCACACCCCCTCCAACAATGAGTACGTATTCAGAAACCGCAAATCATACAATTCCCTCAACATACAGGTCATCTGCAACGCCACAAATATCATAACTGATATAGTGGCAAAATACCCTGGCAGTACACACGATTCCTTCATTTTCAGACACAGTGGGATATACAGACGTCTCACTGGGGGTGAATTTGGCGAGGGCTACCTGCTAGGTAAATGCATGTCAAGCACTCCTACATACAGTTAAGGGCTGAAGTGAGAGTACAGTGAATAAGCATATGTCTTTCATCCTGCAGGCGACAGTGCATATGCAGTCCGCGAATTCATCCTTACACCGTACCTCAATCCGGCTCATCCAAGAGAGCTCAGATATAATCGCGCACACAAGTCTACGCGCTGTGTAATTGAGCGGACATTTGGTATTCTGAACAGCAGGTTCCGCTGCCTGCATAAAAGTGGAGGAGCACTACAATACAGCCCTGAGACCTGGTGCAAGATTGTGGCTACTTGTGCCGTGCTGCACAACATTGCGACTAGAAAAGGCATACCAGTGGAACTGACAGATACAGAATCAGATGAGGATGAGGTACCAGGCCCACGTTGCAAACCAGCAGGTGGTGTAGGGGCAGCTGCGGGACGACAGAGACGTGATGAGCTAACACACAACTATTTCTAGGTGAGTAATGATGACACAATGCAAATAATGATTTGACAATGACTGTGTTTTATTTTTCCTTTAGCTTCAGGTAAATATCAGTCACACAGCCTACAAACACACTTTATGTATGGCGCAATCTGTTGCACATGTCATAGCCACAGTGCATGGATGAGGGGTAAACAAAAGTCCATATGCCATGGGTTCCTTCACCCATTGGCATTCTGCTGTGGTGACAGTTTATTTTTTGCATGCACGTACTGCTGTTGCACGCTCAGGGTGCTGACTGCTCTCCCTTGAGGCATCCAATGGTGTTCCCTGCCTCACACTACGCCGTCTGGGTTCGGCAATTGGTGGGGTGATGCTGCTTCGGCTTGAGAGCTCCTCACTGTCCCCTGAGCCCAGGAGACCGGTGCCACCTATGGTAGCTGTCTGCACCTGGTCTACTCCATTCGTCACCTGCACCAACACTTTGGCCACATCCTGGCTGCAGTGTGCCATTTCGACCTGCATGGTCACTGTGCGGTGTGACAGCACGGAAGTGGCATTTGACAAGCGGTTGACCGCCTGGCTATAAGTGTCCAGACGGGTGTAGAGGCGTTGTTTCCCCCTGCGTCTGGATGCCTGATCTCTTTTCATGGTGGCACAGAGTTCTTTTATTGCTCCTGTCATTTCCCTGATGCTGTCCGCACAGGCCTTATATCCCTCATCTATTTTAACATTCAGCTCTCTGATGCCCTCCTTCATGTCAGTCAGGTTATGGTTCACAGACACCACCTGCCTGTGTATTGACTTCATGCTTCTTGTTTGCAGGCGCTGTACCTTCACCATGGTGCCTTCCAGGCCGGAAAACACCGTAGGATCCTCTGCAGCGCCTGCGCTGGTGTGTGCCCTTGGCCTGCATCTCCTGCAAGTTTCTTCCCTACGGTGCACAGGGGGCTGACATGGACCTGTTGTGCACACTGTTCCTGCTCTGGCTGGGCCTCATCCCCTATGGTCTCTGGTTCTCCCTCCAACAGTGGGAGTGGAGGCACAATCTGACGGTGTCTCCATGGGACAGGTGTTGGCAGTGTCGTCTGCTCTGTCTCCTCTTGCCCTGCCTGGTCCTCTGTGTGTGCTGCCTCATTGGCTTCAGTATTGTCAGCCTGTGTTTCAGGTTCACTGTAAATGAAAAAGCACTTTTAATTTGGTGTTCTGCTTCACATTGTTCACTGAATAAAGCTTTCTGTATTTGGGTTAGCTAAGTACTGTCTAGCATTTTTTCCTTTACTGATTTGCTTCAACTGCTTATACATTGCTGTGTCTCATTGCTCCACTGTATTATGTGTGTGACTACATCTCCCATGATGCATTGCTGGGTGTGCTGAAAAATGTGGACTGGAGTTGCATTCTTACTTTGTAGTTGGGGCATTCCTGAGTGTGTGATTAAGTTGGTAATGTGTCAGGGCTGATTTAGCATGCATCTTACCTTGTCTGGTGTTGGGAGTGTCGGAGCTGTCGATGTCAGCCACACCACTGATAATTTCAGGCTGTAGGGTGGACTCCAACAACTCCTCAAGGGGCGTGGATTCTGTCTCGGTGGATGTACCCCCGCCAGTCTTCTTCGCCTCCGCAAGCCTGGTTGCCACCTTTTCCTTGGACCTGGAGCGCATGTCATACCAGCGCTTGCGTAGGTCAGCAATGGTGCTCTGGGTTACACCGATGGCATTCACCTTTGCCTGTATGTCCAGCCATATTTTTCTTTTCTGTGATTCTGGGACATGAAGGTATTTTTTCCCAAACAGCAGCTCATGGCTATGGACCATCTCTTCTATGAGTACCTCCTGCTCCCTCTCACTGAATTTGTGCTTCCTTTTCCTCCCAGCCTCCTCCTTATCCTTCTCCTGTGGATCCATTTTTTTTTGTTTGTGTTGCAGTCCAAAGTGGTTTGCTTCTCCTCCCAGCCTCTCACACAGCCTCAGGCAATCAGGAACAGCATGGGCAGTCACACTTCCTGGGTGTGATGTCATCAGGCTGCACCTGAATTGCAGATTTGCAAAAATTGCGATTTCTTATTTGCGAATTCGCAAATAAGGAATCGCTATTATGGAGTTCGCAAATGGATTCTGCGATTTTTAAGGAATTGCTAAATTATTGCAAAATTTTATTTACATCGCGGTTTGCGATTCTCACATTGCGAGTCGCTAAAAATCGCAATTTAGGAATCGCAAAAAGCATTTTTGATACATATGCCCCAAAGTATTTATTTGTTTCTTTCTTTATTTGATTAGCTTTTAAGGTACAAAAATGCAGTAGAACAATGGGAAGGGGGAATAGCTTTGCCAGCGATATGGCGTATCCTTTGGGAAATTTGATGGAAGAGCAAAGAGGAGTGGAAAACTGTAAAAGAAATGGAAATAAATATGATTTGTTGTTAGGAAAATTAAAGAGTGGAACAAAGGCAAATTTAATGGGGCGGGGAATCCAAGAGAAAGGGACCAGGAAGTTCAAAAGTAAGAAAATAAGAGGCAGGGCAGAATAAGGAATGAAAGTAGAAATTAGAAAAATGAACAGAGAGGTCTTTGGAGGAAATAAGGATTGAAAGAAAAATGGGAGGGAAGAAAATCATTAATATATTTTATAATTGAGCAAATATATTTACAAACTATAGTTAGATAGCTAGTTAGGGGAACAGGAGTGTAAGAAATTGGATTATTTGTTGAAGGGTCTGAGAACAAACTTCAAATAATAATCCTTGTCAGGGTGAACCCCAAAAAGTCACAGAATAAACCTGTGCTTAACCCTCTGGTAGTTGCTCTGTGCCACTCTGCATCGGATCAGAGAAAGCCTTCAGTTAGGTTTCCAACGAAACCTTCAGCTAGGCATAGAGATTTGCACTCTGACTCCAGCCTCGGGTCCAGGAACTTGAGGAAAGTGCTTGGGGGTCAGGACTCACTCCCACAGAGCCCAGCAGAGAGGACCGGATCAGGTCCAGTTGGGTCTGGTCAGCTGGGAAGCAGGAAAGGCCTTTGGGACTTGTTGTATCCCTGTAGTTCACACAGGACATCAGCCAACTGACCCTTGGAGTCACTTCTGGGGTCCTGAGTTCAAGGCAAGACGGTCCAGTCTTACTTCAGGATTCAGACTGCCGGGCAGTCCTTCGTTTGAGTCTTCACAGGCCTAGGAGTGCTCTGGTTTCAAATCCTGGCCATGCCACTTTTATGCCCAGTGCCAGTCTGTGGGTGGAAGACAACCCTTTGTCTAACTCTAAAACTTGTTCTGGTCCATTCCTCCCTTTCCTCTGGGTTTGGCTTCAGCCTGGCTAGTGAAATAAAGGTAGGGGAAGGCCTGGTGTCACGTTCTTCTGTGTGGGCCAGGGAAGGCCACTTTGAAGTGTAATCAGGGCAGGGGCCCAGCTTCTACCCCTGCTATCCTATCAGGAAAATCCCCACCTCCCCACAACCAGGCCCTTTGTCCACTGTCTGGGGGGAATACACCTCTCTCTCCAAGGGGCGAACAATTGTCAGGTAACACCTGGATATTGACAGAAAGGCACATTTAGGTTCAGGTAAAAAATGTAAACTTTACAAAAGTGGCACTTTCAAGATAGTAATTGAAAAACCAACATGACAATTACGCTGGATTTTGAAACCCAATTACAAGAGCCCTTGAACCACGTTTTCCAGCTAGTCCAAAACTGAAGTTCTGCATTATAAGGATTTACAATGTAAGCTAGTGATTTTCAATGGTAGTTCGAGCCTTGCAGCAGTGAGAAACGACTTTGTAGGTTTTTCCCTGCCAGGACATGTAAAACCTTAAATATACACACCCTACGTTTTACATACCATGCACCCTGCACTGTGGGCCTTTAAAGCCTATCTTGGAGGTGATTTGTAAGCATTAAAAAAGAATGTTTAGGCCTGGCAAAAGGTTTATTTTCCAGGTCTAAATGGAAGTTCAAATCTGCACACACGGTAGGCAAGGGCAGGCCTGTAGACATGGTTTTACCACACTACTTTAGAGGGTGGCACAATGAGTGCTGCAGCCCATTTGTAGCATTTAATTTACAGGGCCTAGGCACATATAGTCCCATATATTAGGGGCTTATGAATACATTAATGTGTAAATTAGGTGTATGCTAATTTCACCATGTTTAAAAGGCAGAGCACAAGCACTTTACCACTGGTTATCAGGACTTGAATGTGCGTAGGGTCCTATGGCCAACAAAAATGGGTTCAGCTGAAGAAGGCAAAAACCTTGGGGAAGACCATGAAAAGGATGATCATATCTAACAAGGAGGAGAAGAGAGAAGAACTGAGGGGGTAGGGGGGGGAGGGGGTTGAAGCAGGGAAGGAGTTATAGAGTTTGGGACAATTTGGTACAGTATAATTAGGGCTCCCGGTTTTATGGTATTTATTTTTTTGCCATTTCCGTCTGTATTTATCCATATTTATTTTTGGGGCATTTTTTCTGTATTTATCCACATTTATTTTTGCCACAAGTAAAAGACGACGCTACAGTTAGTATTTTTCCACATTTATTTAAATTGACAATGCACACATGCGCTCACTTAAACTAGCGATTTGTTGTGGCTTTAGCAGTGCTTTAAATGGTCCGGGACTGAGTCATTTGAAAAGGAGAGTACCTGTGCTTTTCAGTTCTGCTATGAAACACTTTAGGAAAGAGTACAAGCACTTATCAGGAGCAAACATGTGCCAGCGCTTCTGTATTTCCATCTAAAGCCAGCTAGAAATCTGCCTTCAAATGTCTATGGTTTTCACACAGAAAGTACGTACCAAATACGAACCAATGGGGCGCCTGGGCGTGCATTCTGAACACCCCCTTCACAGTGAGTTTGGGTCTCAGCTGTGGGGCGTGACAGAAGCAGGCACAAGGCTAAAGTCCGAAAAGCTGGCTGATCAGATGGCACTGCTGGGTATTGTGAGAAGCTGACGCAGGTGGGCAGTTTTACAAGGTGGCACCCGAGGGTCGATAGAAGAATATAGCACTCATGTAAAGTGTCAGTGAAGTGAGAGGCGCTGGCATTACTTGGGAATACTAGCATTCAACAAGTGCCTAGATATGCATCAGTTTGTAGTGGGCGCTGTACAAGAGATTCAGATTAATGCTCACGGGCATAGGTGAAGAGTGAAGGCTGCTAGGGGCCTCTCGATGGTTACTTATGCCCTGCTTAGGGGAGTGACTGCATCAGTGCCAACCTTCCGGATATTGTCCTTTTTCCGGTTTCAGGACTGCTCCTTCTTGGCATGTGGTATTTTTGGCATAGGTTGGACGTGAGTGCGGCCTTAGCACACGCAAAGCAGGGAATGCCGCCCTCGGTGCACTGACAACAAGCACTGTGGGCAGGAGACCCCTTTTACCCTGCTTTATTTATAAACGTGGGCGCCTCGGGTGAGATCATAGGGAGGTTACACTTAGACAGGCTGGGGCCTGTTGAATATTAATAGCATTCCTCTGTCACTGAATTATTGGTGTTTAGAGCAGACAGCGTGTAATGTGGGGACAGGGTCTGCCCGCGCTGCGCAATGAATGAGTCAGGCTGACCAAACAGAATATTGGCTCCTCTGCTGTAGACGGTGTTCCATCTCCAGCGGGGCTGTTGTATGCCATGCACATCGAGGCCTTTACTTGGGCTCCTGCTGCAGCACTGTGAATTGAAGTGCTTAAAACGTGCACTGTATGGGGCCTGGGACAGGAGGAGTCAGGGGCTTTGCGGGAGGCTACGGCATGGGGTGAAATAACAATAAAGCCTTGTTAACAAGTAAATGGTCTTTCAAAAGACCTGTGAAGTACTCGGGTGCGGCTGTGTGTGTGCCTGGGAAGGTATTTCCAGCAGCAGGAAGGGGGCGTGGCGAGAACTCTGGATTCGAGCACGGCAACATTTTCCAGTATTTTGCCGTTTCAAAATATAAATACAGACAAAGGAAATATAGATTTCCGTCTGTATTTATATGTAAAAATCCGTAAAAACGGAAAACCGGGAGCCCTAAGTATAATAGAAGAATAGATATTGTGGCAAACAAGAGGGAACTGCATTAGTTGAGTCAGGTTGGATGAATATGTGTGGGATTCATTTAATTTCATTTGATGTATGTAATCTTGTTTTCATTATAATTAAGGCTTCCGTTTTTCCGTTTTTCCGAATTTTTACAGATAAATACAGACAGAAAACAATGTGTTTCCTGTCTGTATTTATTTTTGAAAGCGGCAAAATACTGAAAATGGTGCTTTTTGTGAGGAACTCTCCATGCTGTCTTTCATGAATTCTAGGCAACAGCTGAGCAGGCAGACAGCATGTAGGGTTAAAATACAGGATGAGATTTCCTTAAATACAGGCATATGTTAACATATATTTGTAGTATGACGCTAATATGTACCTGTGAATGTAGTCTTTTGTTATACGTGGCTGCTTAGTTTGCAAAAACGTGACAGGCATCCATGTTTGAGTGCACGTCCAAGAGTTAAATAAACGCGGAAATATACCATTTTACAGCTACATTTATTCTTGAAACACAAAATAAATATTGATACATACTAATAAGATGGCCGAAAAATAAATATGGATAAATACAGACAGAAATGCTAAAAAAAAAAAACTACCATAAAACCGGGAGCCCCAATTATAATACATCCTCATTTAATCCATGGGAGAAAAAGCTTTCGATTTTTATGTTAAGCCTACCAGGAAGTGGAAGCTGTGTGGCTGCAAAAGACCTTTTGTGGGCTTACCAATAATTTACAGGAGATTAGACACCACTCAAATTGCTGCCGGCCCTCCACAAAAGCACTTTCATACACTTGCAATTTCCTTTTTTTATTGAATGATGTAAGTGGCACAAGCTATCTTAGATCGGTCTTTAAAAAAATTAAAGAAATGGCACCTGCATGATTCCCTAACTTTGTGCATGCACAATGATGCCTGTGCACCTACAGTACAGCATCCTTTTTAGGACTTCTTCATTACTTACTCCTCATCCCTACTTTTCATTCCTGTTTCTCATCCATCATTCCTACTTCCCATCCCTGCTTCTTATCCATCATCCCTACTTCTCATCCCTTATTCCTGCTTCTCATCCCTATTTCTCATCCATCATCACTACTTCACATCCATCATCACTGCTTCCCATCCATCATCCCTATTTCTCATTCATCATCCCTACTTCTCATCCATCATTCTTACTTCTCATGCATCATCCCTACTTCTCATCCATCATTCTTACTTCTCATCCCTACTTCTCATCCATAATCCTTACTTCTCACCCAACATCCTTATGTCTCATCCCTACTTCTCATCCAGCACCCCTACCTCTCATTCATCATCCTTACTTCTCATCCATCATCCCTACTTCTCATCCCTAATCCTTATCCATCATTCCTACGTCTCACTCATCATCCTTCAGTCACACCAACACACTCTCAATGTTGTGAAACACCCCTTCACAATGATTGGTTGGAAAAAGCCAATCACAGTTAAGAGAGAGGGCTGCATTCTATTTGGTACAGCTACCGAAGAAATCAGCCTTGTCATTGCACATGCTGGTTGAGGACATAGGAGAGGAAATGCAACTGGTGTTTGCTTCCATTGAATCCAAGACTGTACAACATTTCATTGTATTTATGTAAGTGCTTTTGTGTTAGCACAGGCCTCTGTGGAAAGCTCTGATGGTTTGGGGAAGACAAGGGGCCTCCCACCTGGGCCATAAATAAACACTTGGGGAGAGAGCTAGACAGCTCATCAGGAAACCTTCTCTGGTTTCAGTTTCATATGCAACGAGGAAATAAAAAAAATGCAGTTCTCAGAGCTTAAGGCAGCCTCAGACTTAAATCTTTACTTTGTTACAAATAAAACTGAAACCAGAAAAGGTTTCTGATGAACTGTATTGCCCTGTATCCAAGAGTTTAATTAAAATCTTTTCTTTGTTACATAATAAACTGAAGCCAGACAAGGTTACTGATGACCTGCATATCCCTGTCTACGAGTGTTCATATACGGCCCAAGCCCAGGTCCCTTGTCTTCCACAAACCATCAGAGCTTTCTGCAAAGGCCTGTGTAAATAGAAAAACACTTAAATAAAATGAAATGCTGTACAGCCTTGGATTCACTGAAAACAAACTGCACAGTGTGCAATGAGAAGGCTGTTTTTCAGTCGCCTGACCAATAGAATGCAGCCTTCTCTCTTAACTCTGGCTGTTGCCAATCAATCAGTGTGAAGGTGTGTTTCACAACATTTAAAATGTGTTGGTATGACTGAGGGATGAGGTATGAGAAGTAGGGATGAGACGTAGAGATGATGGACGAGAAGTAGGGATAATGGATGAATGATTCATGAGAATTAGGGATAAGAAATAGGGAGGATGAATGATGTTTGAGAAGTAGAGATGAGAAGTATAGATGATGGATGAGAAGTAAGGAAGATGGGTGAGAAGTAGGGATAATGGATCATTCATGAGTAGTAAGGAAGATGGATGAGAAGTAGTGATGATGGATAAGAAATAGGGTTGATATATGATAGATGAGAAATAGGGATGATGGATGAGAAGTATGCATTATGGATGAGAAGTAGGGATTGATGGATGAAAGTAGGGGTGGTGGATGAGAAGTAGGGATGATGGGTGAGAAGTAGGGAGTAGGGATGAGAAGTAAGAATGATGGATGGGAAGTACAGATGAGAAGTAGGGATAATGGATGAGAAGTAGGGATGATGGAAGAGAAGTAGGGATGAGAAGCAGGGATGAGAAGTAGGGAGGATGGAAGAGAAGTCAGGATGATGGATGAGAAGCAGGGATGATGGATGAGAAGTAGGGATGATGGGTGAGACGTAGGGATGAGAAGCAGTGATGAGAAGAAAAGTAAGGATGATGGATAAGAAGTAAGGGTGATGGATGAAAAGTAGGAAAGAGGAGTGAGGAATGGTGATGTCCTAAAATGGATGCTGTACTGCAAAATGATGTGACTGCCAACAGGGTACAGGTCTTCACATTTTGTTTTGTTTTTTGCCAATACTGAACAGCTCCGGCAAAAAGTATTGTGTTTTTTAGCAATGCTGTTCAGCATTGCCAAAAGAACTGGTAAAGACAGGAGGCCTGAAATGCAAGACCTATCGGCCTTTACAATGCTTGTTTATATTGCCATATGTACCCATTTGGAAAGCAGAAAGAGTGAGATTAAAAAAATATAATCAGGGATTTATTTTCCCCGTTGATTTGTATTGACGTGGGGAGAATGTCAGCCTGCAGAAAGCAAATGAAGCTAAATTACAGCCATTTCTGGCCTTGCAAATTGGGAGTCTCCCACCTGAATTGAGTCTGTTGACATGTATGCACTGCCACTACGCACTGTCAGCTGGTTGGCTCTTTATCAGGGGCAACACATACTTCAAACAGCTGTGGAGTCAGGCAAAAACTGGAATCAAAATGCTGGCACAAGCTCCTTTACATATACCAACCCACACTCTCTAATCAATGCAAAGGTGGCTTCATGTCAAAACACCGTAATTCCTGGTAACTGGCTAGACCTGACGAATGTCTATTATTTTATCCTTACCTTAAAGACCATCAGTAATTACAAAAATTCTAATGGCAGGACAAGACATGGCACTTTTGATATCTTTACCAAGATCTTTCTTCGCTTAGTTGTTGTCAGGACAGGTCAGCAGCGCAAGATAAACAACACCACTAACCTCTTATATCGGCCAGCGGGGACGATGACTTGTAGATGAGCCCCCCTACTCCCCTGAGCACAACCTCCCACAGGGCAAAGAAGACCGCTATGCAAGGGAGCACTCCGGGGAAAAGGGAAGTGGATAAAATAACAAAACACGGCTGCTGGGTTGGTTCTGTGTGCGCCTAGGTCTGGTCTGTGCTTCTGGACGTCCTCACTGATCTCCCTTCTTGAGACTACTGCATGCAATAAGAGAGAGAAAGAGGTATGAACAGCAGTGCAGGGATTAGGATTCACATAACAGAACATGTGACTATTCATACACTCACAATGTGTCTTGCAGCTAACCACTTAGTGGGCAACGAACACCTATCCGGGAGAGACCACCATTCCAGGTAGACATCATAGCACACCCAGGATCATGCGTGCTCGATGCGTGCTTCAAATAAGGCAAACGTATACAAAACAGCAATAAAGTACTGTGCCCCCTCCCGCTGTTAACCAACACAGCGTGAGAGCTACATATGACCTGAATCCTAGTAGGTTCTCCAATCCATGTTAAATCCAACGCTGTTCAAGACACAGCGAGAGAACCTGTGGAAGGTACGTTAAACGGTGAAATCCCAGCCGCAAGCGCACCCGGCCGCTGTTTCGTAACACAGCGTGAGTGCTAGCAGGGATGGCGGCACTGTAAGAACCAGCGCGGAAAAACCAAACAATGTCGGGGTGTAGAAGAGGAGTGCACCTGCGCTTCTCTTTGAGTAAAAGTACAGGGACCACAAGCGCACCCTACCGCTGTTCAATTTCACAGCGGGAGTGCGGGCGCAATGAACGCGCTGACTGAAACAGCGCAGGGGGATAATCAACAATGCCACGGATAGAGAGGAGCGCTCCGGCGCTTCCCTCCTAGTAGCCTCACGATACCTGAGCAATCCAGCGCCGAGCTCGGGCGAGACGAATCACCAAAACAGAAGCAGTTCCACTCAACCAAAACGGAACCAATCACCAGAGAATACAGGAACTCCAGCGGGGAATACACTTCCGCTCTCGTAGAAATTCACAGAAGGCCAAATTGTCAAGCACCGCCTCCCGGATGAGGAGGGGCTTTATACGGGCGGATACCGTTCAGCTGCATGATTCGTGTTCCTCCTATGCTACCCAAGGGTTTCTGGGACGTGTAGTGCACTGGGCGCCTAGTCATAACAATCAAAGCATCATGCATACAAGGGAGGACGCTCTGTGCGTACATGCAATGCCTGCCTTTCTTCCCTGTCCTCGCAGTGTGACCATGACAGTTGTCCATTGCACATCAGGACCATTATTCTCCTTCATTTATCTGGAGCACATCCAGTTGATGTCAAGCTATGTCAACACCTCAGCTTATGATCTCCCTTCTGCACGTCATGGGTTTTCTGAAGAATATCTGAAAATCTTCCTGCATTCTTTCTCACACCCTTTATGGGTTTTACAGAATATAGCACCTCATTCGCTCAAAGACTTCCTCCCAAGAAGATCTCCTTGATTAAATCATTCTCTCCCCTGAGAGGCCTAACTTACTTCAGTGGCCTCCTCCCTGTCTCCATCCAAGTCATCGTCCTGGCCCTGCTCCATTACTGAGCTCTGCAGAGCTAGAAAATCAACGATCTCTGATTTCACCATTCTGAGGTTCTTTGCATGGGTTGCAAGGGGGGATGTGTGTCCGAGTTTAGGAAGCCACCATGTGGAGTCCCAGAGTGAGGTGTCTTTGCTGAAGATTACTACTTCCATCATGTCTTTGTTGAGGCAGTTGGTTTTCATCCATCTGGCGACTTTAGTCATTTGGGCAGAGATATTGGTCAATGTGTTTGGCATCATGTCGGAGCGGGAGAGTATGAGTTGGGTGTCATCAGCATAGGATATGTTGTTGATTCTGTGGGCAAGGATGGTGCTGGTGAGTGGGGTCATGTAGGCATTGAACAGAGTGGGGCTGATTGAGGATCCTTGTGGAACTCCATAGATGAGGTTGATGGCATCTGAGGTGAAGGAGGCCACACTGACCGACTGGGTGCGGCCTGTCATTTAAGTTTTAAAAATATAGATATCTGGGGACCCAAGTCCTTGCAGTGCACTCGCGGATCCTACTGAAATTTGATTGGCTGCCAACACTTCAACCAGGAAGTGTTGGCAGCAATCTTGGGACTCGGCTTGAGGCTGAGTGCCACAAAAAAAGTAAAAAATTAAGAAAAGGGGGCAGGGCAGAATACCCTGATCCCCCACATATGGTGGGGGGGGTCCCACAGAGACCCCGCAAAGGGGATAAAAGTATTTTTTTATTTACTTTTGCAGTGAATTCGCAGGTGGACCCACGGTAGACCCACAGATCTGCAGCAAAATGTAAAACAAAAAAAGACTTGGGGGCTCCCGGGCGTCTTATTTATGAAGCCCCCGGGTGGGCCAAATCCCGGGGGCAGTGTTTATTAATTATGCGGCACCCCTAGCGCCCCAGGGACCGCCACCTCCCTGGGGCTATTTGTAAGATTAGTGGGGGACGCCCGTATGGCTTCCCCCGCAGTCACGGGGACCGCCACCTCTCCAGGGCTTTAAATTTGAATAAATTGGGGGGCACGCAGATCCCACCCCCGCAGCCCTGGGGACTGCCACCTACCCAGGTTTTAGCAAAAATAAATACCGGGTGCGCACGCCCCCCCACAATCCCAGGGACCACCACCTCCTCGGGGCTTTAACTTTAATTAATCAGGGGGCCCCACGGACTACCCCAGCCCCCAGCCCCCGGGGTAGTTACGGACCACCAGCCCCGGGGAGCACCTCCTCACCGGAGCTAAAGTAAAGGTTGGAGGGGGCAGACCGGCCCCCTTCCTGGAGCCAAAGATGGCCCTGGGGACTGCCACCCCCCAGAGCTTGCTCCTGCTATGCCCTGGGGTGCCCACCCCCGGGACATAGCTGTTTGCTATGGCTTGGTGGGAGCTTTACCGCTCCCGCCAAGCCATAGCAAACTGTGCTCGCTTTCAGCAACAATTGCTTTGACAGAGCGGGAGCTGCATGGTAGCTGCTCCCTCTGTGTCAAAGCAATCCCAGCTCCCGCAGGAGGTGCTGAGCCAGCAGGGACCGCGGGGGCCTTGAGGCTCCCCCTGCGGTCCCCAACAGAGTGGGTGCTCTGGGTGGGACCAGGGCACCAACAAGTAAGGCCAGGTCCCAAGGGATGGGGTACCCAGGGCCGGAATTGGTACGGGGAGGGGGGCCACACTGCCCCCTCACCTATTCAAAATAGGCCTGGTCCCGGGGGATGGGGTCCCATTATTTATTAATTTTTAAAAAACACGTTTCACCCTGTATGGAATGTCTGCCAAGGGCTATCTCAAGGCTGAAAGTTACCAAAAGTACAAGGTCAGTTACATTAAATGAACAACACTAATGCACTCTTGGTTACAACGGTGAGCAATAAAAACATGCAGTGATAACTGCAAACTGGGAATGTAAACAGAACACACTGTCAAAAATGATTTTATATATATATATATCGCCACACTGCGGCTCGGGTTTCTGACACTCTCGGCGCTCTGTGGCGGTGCGGGGCGTGGAGACGGCAGAGCCCAGCCGTTTATAATATCAGCGCGTTATTTCTGTTAGAAACAAATCCACTCACACTCACGGGCCCATGAGTGCGAGTGGATTTGTTTCTAACAGAAATAACGCTGATATATATATATATATATATATATATATTATATATATATATATAATATATATATATATATTATATATATGACATATATATATATATATATATATATATATATATTTATACACACTACTTAGGTACACACAAATCTCACTGTCGAGTTACAATTATAGTCTGTAAATATAACAACACTAGGGGCTTAATTACGATGTCGGTCGGAGTTGCCTCCAACCAACACCGTTTCGGGGAACGAACCGCCCGCCATAGGTCGGAGGTTCTGACAACCCCATTAGGATGCGACTGCACATAGTGCGGGTGCAAACTTAAATTTTTCAATGGGAGCTTGTGCGCCGGGCCGAAACCGCCCGCAGCACAAGCTCCCATTGAAAAATGGAAGTTTGCAAACGGTGAAGGGATGTTTAGGGGGGCACCATAGGTGCCCCGCAGGCACAAATACGGAGGGCCAGGGGGTAAGGGGGCCCTTCTAGGGGTCCCCAAAGTCAGTTTCCAACAGCCAATCCAAGTCGGAAAGGCCGACATGGATTGGCTGTTGGAAATCGACATCATAATCCCGACGGCGGAAAAGCCGTCCTTAAGGGATTATGAGCGCTTTCCAACCGGCTGACGAGCTCCTTGAGCCCATCAGAACCGCGTTTGATTCCCTCGCCGGTTTAAACTTCGATCGCCATCATCATAAAACGGCGGTCGGACTTTAAAACTACCATGTCGTTCGGAAAGCCTCCGACTAGTGGTCGGAGGCTTTCCGACCGACATCATAATCAGGCCCAAAGTATCTACAAATGTTTACAATTAATTATGTATATATTCATCTCACACCATGCTTGAATGGGGGTGGAACATTACTGTAAGTGTCCTGTTACTGCTAAGGGGTCGATTCCGATGGCGTTCGGAAGGGCTCAGAATCGGATTCGGGTTTGCCGAATCCGATCCTGAACCCTTGTTTCCGACCGAATCGTACACACTTCCCAACGATCGAGTACGATGCCTGGAAACCGGTAGGGCTGTCCGAATTGGTTCTGAAAGGCATTCAGACAGGTCGCGTCTTTCGGAGCTGAATCGTACAGCTCTATGAACTCGGTTTCCGAGCGAGCGAGTACGATGACCGATTCGGTCAGCGGTTCCGATTCGGTGTCTCCGGAACTAATCGGCTGCCGGAATCGGTCTTTGGGGGACCATAGCAGGCCCGTCTTCACCCGGGGCCTTCCGAATTGGGCCCATGGGGGTACCCAAGGGACCCCCCTTTCAACCCATGCACATTGTGGCAGGGACCATGGGGTGCCCGCCACAGGGTGCAAGGTTTTCCCCAGCCACCCCATTCTTCAATGGGAGTCTGACCGAATCGTATCCGGAAGCATCTGGATACATCCAACTTACTCGGTCGGAGTCCCCCGATCAGGGTCGTCCGGAATGCTTTCCGGAACCGATTCGGTAGGAATGCTTTCCGAACAACATCGGAATCGGGCCCTAAGTGTTAAGAGGAGAGGTTCATCACGGACTCTTAAAAGAATCCTCACAATCTGGTGAACATCCATAGCAATTTATATTTTAGGTATATAATTTATCTTCAGGTTTTCTAAAGTTAAGTATAAAAGAGTAGCATCCTAAAAGGTAAGAATTAGCGAGTTCCAAAGATTTGTGCATTTGGCCTGCAATAAAGGAAAGTGAAACCAAAAACAGGTAGCTTTAGTGGGTGCCATGGTTCATGTATGAGAGATGATGTTTGGACAAAATATTGAGTTGTAAATATCGGGAGACAGAAATATCAGACATAAAATATTGTGATAAAAAAATCATGATGCACGAATATCGCTGTGCATAATATCGTTTTTAGGTAAGTAATATTGTTTTTAAGAATATCGTTGCTTTTAGTATCGTTTTCAGTAATATAGATGTACAAAATATTTTTTAATTATTTTAATGTGTTTAGTCCATATATTAATTTCATGTGTTACTATTGCTTGTATAATTTTTTTTTAAATATAATTTGTAATTTCATGTGATTTCGAATTTTTTATTTAATTATCAATAGTAATTTATAGTGCCATAGCAGGTTGTTGGGCTTGTAGGGGATTAGGATGGGAACTTAATTAAATAATAATTCATTATTAATTCATTAATACATTTTTATTAATTATGTGATTGATATTAATTATGTAAGTTATGTTATTTTAGTTATATTTTAGGTGCGGGTTGCTGGGTTTGTAGGGGTATAGGGTGGGAAGTTAATTAGGTAATAATTATTTAACAAGTAATTATTAATTTAAAATTAATTATTTAATTGTTTAACAATTATGTAAATTGTGTATTATTTCTATGTTTTAGTTATATTTTAGGTGCAAATTGCTAGGTTTGTAGGGGTATAGAGTGAGGATTAATTAAGTAATAATTAATTAACAATTAATTAATAATTGTAATTATTTAATTTATTGTTAATTATGTAAATTGTGCTATACTTATTTTAGTTTTATTTTATGTGTAGGCTGCTAAGTTTGTAGTGGTTAAAGGTATAAGGTGGGAAGTTAATTGAGTAATAATTAAAAAAAACTTTTTGTATTAATATTAATAATTAATTACATTGATTATTAATTGTGTACATTGTTTAATTGATTTAATATTTTTTTATAAATATATATTTTTTCATGCTAATTAATAATGTTACTATTAAGAGTTTGATAATTTTTCTAAATTAATAGGGTTATTCAAATATGTAATGTGTTTCAAATGATGTACTTTCCCTACTGTTGCTTATACTAGAGTAGGAATAGTAAATTTAACTCCTTTGAAGTCCAACGCTTTCCGTACTGTTGCACAGACTGGAACGGGAATAGTAATTCTTACCCCTCCGAAGTCTAACACTTTCCCTACTATTGCACTGTTTGGAGTGGGATTAGTAAATGTAACCCTTTCTGAAGTCCAACACTTCCCCTACTGTGACGCTGACTGGAGTGCGAATAGTAAATGTAACCTCTCTGAAGTCCAACGCTTTCCCTACCATTGCGCTGTTTGGAGTGGGAATAGTAAATGTAACCCCTGCAAAGTCTAACGCATTCACTAGTGTTCTTTAGACTGGAGTTGGGAACAGTAAATCTACCTGCTCTGAATTCCAACACTTTCCCTACTGTTGCGCTGACTGGAGAATGAATAGATATCATTGCGGATGATTAGCCGTGCTATACAAATGCAGATTGAGTAAATCTAACCTCTCCAAAGTTCAATACTTTCCCAACTGTTTCGCTGTTTGTAGTAGGAATAGTAAATGTAACCCCTCCAAAGTCCTGCCCTTTCCCTACTATTGCACTACCTGGAGTGGGATTAGTATATCTAATATTCCCAGACTCAAATATTTTTCCTAATACTGGTTACATATATTTTTTATTATTTGTTAATTTTTAAATGTGATATTTTTAAATATTTTTAATATTTTTTACATTTTTCGAATATTTCTTGCAATTTATTTTTACATTTTTTGTATTTTTTTATATTTATTACATATATATATATTTATATTTATCCAAAGCAGTATTCCACCTGGGGCCAGCCGAACTCGCGGCGGGTGCAACCGGGAAGCGGAGGTGGAAACCGCTTATAAAACAACAAAAAACAAGGAGTTCATGATACTCCCAAGGTCCGGTGCACTCACGGGGTGTGTGTCGGCTATAAAACATCCGCAGACGCGTTTCTGGCTCTTGCCGTCATCAGTGCGGAAAAGCAGTCAATAAAACAAACACAGTCATTTAAAACGGTCCTGCCATATGGTTGGTAGATCCTTGGCCAATGAAGGGCCAGCAATGGGGCATCACCGTCTTCATTATTTATTGCCTAATGCAATTTCTATGGCGCTCCCATCGCTAAAAAAATCAATTGGCAGCCGTGATAACTGTGCCTGTACATCCCCTCGCCTGCCGCTGGATTAAATATTTATATTTATAGATAGATGTCAATCCTACTTCATTAATTCTGAAACACAAAAACAGTATAGGTTGTGGAATCAGACCATACCACACGATGCAGGGTATATTCCCAGACAGATTTCTTAGTACAATACAATAGAATTGATATTGCCAGTAGATTATACAATACACTGATCTATTAATCAAATAATTTGGTATTACCATGATTGTGCGTTTCCTCATTCCTATTCAGGTTATAGTGGCACCAACGCCCGATTCGGTGCAAGAACAAAATGCGGTACCACCTTCTTCAGGGTGCTATAGAACCAGGGCTTAAACAGCCTAGAGAGGGAAGACTGGGGTCGTCCACAGCAATTTGGCAATATCTGAAAATAGGAAGGGCTCACGTTAAACACAATAATAACTCGTATTCCTAATGCTTGTGTATTCCAACCACCAACACCCAGTGAGGGTAGAGGCCCAACTTACCATGCCCACTACAAATAGGGACTCTTAGTTGGGACTCTCAAAGAGTCACATGTGAGTTTCACGCGTCCTAAGGGTAATATATACATAGGGTTTGCCACTGTGTATTTACAGAAATAGGTAATCCACCGTGTGAGACAAACACAAACCCAAGAGTGAACATATAACAAATCCGTTATGAACCCTGTAGTGATAATTTCCTTCACCAGAGAGGATCCTAGGAATGGAATGTTGTCAACAAGGCATAAACATACCTATCTGGATACCGCGAATTTATAATATTGAGAGAGAGAATAACCCAACACAGTTAGCCTCGGGCTCAAGTGGGGGCCGTACATGGGGCGACGGCCTCTATGACAGACAGGAGGAAGGGAGAAAAAGGGAAAAGCCTGTTAGGCCTATAGTGGTTTTCAAATAAAGGGAAGCAAGAATCTGCAATCAAAAGACACTGGGCGCTTACCTAGAAACAAGAGCTGATGTATAGTATCTTATGCTCCAGGTGTATAGATGAGGTAATAATCCACAGATGAAAATTAGGTCGATAATGATCCCCGGAATAGGGGAGGCCACTTCAGTGGTGAATCACCAGATGAACCGTAGTCTGTATGGAGGACGTCAACGCTGGGACTACAAAGAAGAAAGGCCAGGATGTCTAATTAAAAAGCCCAAATATCACTATTGCTGCAGTGGGTCAGGAACTTGGCCCAAGGGAGGAGAAGATCTAAATAAATAACAACAAACCCCAAGGCTGGTCCCTTTAGGCGTCGACATGCATGCTGGGAATTGGAGATGGAAGACAAACGCCAAGCTAACCAATGCTTACGGTCATAAAAATCCCATCATCGGGTCATCTAGTGGCTGGATATTGTCGAAAAAAGACATCATATGTATACACATGGAGTTAAATATTCCTAGGAGAAAGATGAATAAATGAGAGCCCCGTGCTACAAACTACATCACCTGAAAAATTTAAGGGACGAGCCTTGGGAGCAGAAAAGCAAACAGCTCACAGGCCGATAATAGTCAGGAAAAAGGTAGAGGTGCCTGGTGACTCTAGGACCAATAGAAACAGCGCAAAAAGCGTCACCTAGTGTGTCTCCATATAAAATATTGCAGAGTCCGTAAAGCGGACAAACACTCTGCCCCAGCTCCTTGTTAAGTCAACTGATCTGGGTTTAATCCATCATCATTCTTTAGCTCACTCCACCACCCCAGTTCAGACATGGCCATATGCAAATCAGTCTGACCCTGTGCCTCATGGGAACAGTCCAGCCCGAACTGCCAAGCCATGTCTTCCCTGGACCGGAAACAAGCATCCTAGGACCGGTTTCTGGCATTCCAGCCGTCATCAGCCAGGCTTGCTTGAATCCAGTGGCAAAGTGAGCAAGGGACCCACGTCTGGGCATACCCCCGCCAACTTAGGGCGAACAAAGCGATACAAAAGGGGATGATGGACGGAACGTTTGAGCCAATCAAACACTCACCCCCAGTCAACTGATCTGGGTTTAATCCATCATCATTCTTTAGCTCACTCCACCACCCCAGTTCAGACATGGCCATATGCAAATCAGTCTGACCCTGTGCCTCATGGGAACAGTCCAGCCCGAACTACCAAGCCATGTCTTCCCTGGACCGGAAACAAGCATCCTAGGACCGGTTTCTGGCATTCCAGCCGTCATCAGCCAGGCTTGCTTGAATCCAGTGGCAAAGTGAGCAAGGGACCCACGTCTGGGCATACCCCCGCCAACTTAGGGCGAACAAAGCGATACAAAAGGGGATGATGGACGGAACGTTTGAGCCAATCAAACACTCACCCCCAGTCAACTGATCTGGGTTTAATCCATCATCATTCTTTAGCTCACTCCACCACCCCAGTTCAGACATGGCCATATGCAAATCAGTCTGACCCTGTGCCTCATGGGAACAGTCCAGCCCGAACTGCCAAGCCATGTCTTCCCTGGACCGGAAACAAGCATCCTAGGACCGGTTTCTGGCATTCCAGCCGTCATCAGCCAGGCTTGCTTGAATCCAGTGGCAAAGTGAGCAAGGGACCCACGTCTGGGCATACCCCCGCCAACTTAGGGCGAACAAAGCGATACAAAAGGGGATGATGGACGGAACGTTTGAGCCAATCAAACACTCACCCCCAGTCAACTGATCTGGGTTTAATCCATCATCATTCTTTAGCTCACTCCACCACCCCAGTTCAGACATGGCCATATGCAAATCAGTCTGACCCTGTGCCTCATGGGAACAGTCCAGCCCGAACTGCCAAGCCATGTCTTCCCTGGACCGGAAACAAGCATCCTAGGACCGGTTTCTGGCATTCCAGCCGTCATCAGCCAGGCTTGCTTGAATCCAGTGGCAAAGTGAGCAAGGGACCCACGTCTGGGCATACCCCCGCCAACTTAGGGCGAACAAAGCGATACAAAAGGGGATGATGGACGGAACGTTTGAGCCAATCAAACACTCACCCCCAGTCAACTGATCTGGGTTTAATCCATCATCATTCTTTAGCTCACTCCACCACCCCAGTTCAGACATGGCCATATGCAAATCAGTCTGACCCTGTGCCTCATGGGAACAGTCCAGCCCGAACTGCCAAGCCATGTCTTCCCTGGACCGGAAACAAGCATCCTAGGACCGGTTTCTGGCATTCCAGCCGTCATCAGCCAGGCTTGCTTGAATCCAGTGGCAAAGTGAGCAAGGGACCCACGTCTGGGCATACCCCCGCCAACTTAGGGCGTAACAAAGCGATACAAAAGGGGATGATGGACGGAACGTTTGAGCCAATCAAACACTCACCCCCAGTCAACTGATCTGGGTTTAATCCATCATCATTCTTTAGCTCACTCCACCACCCCAGTTCAGACATGGCCATATGCAAATCAGTCTGACCCTGTGCCTCATGGGAACAGTCCAGCCCGAACTGCCAAGCCATGTCTTCCCTGGACCGGAAACAAGCATCCTAGGACCGGTTTCTGGCATTCCAGCCGTCATCAGCCAGGCTTGCTTGAATCCAGTGGCAAAGTGAGCAAGGGACACACGTCTGGGCATACCCCCGCCAACTTAGGGCGAACAAAGCGATACAAAAGGGGATGATGGACGGAACGTTTGAGCCAATCAAACACTCACCCCCAGTCAACTGATCTGGGTTTAATCCATCATCATTCTTTAGCTCACTCCACCACCCCAGTTCAGACATGGCCATATGCAAATCAGTCTGACCCTGTGCCTCATGGGAACAGTCCAGCCCGAACTGCCAAGCCATGTCTTCCCTGGACCGGAAACAAGCATCCTAGGACCGGTTTCTGGCATTCCAGCCGTCATCAGCCAGGCTTGCTTGAATCCAGTGGCAAAGTGAGCAAGGGACCCACGTCTGGGCATACCCCCGCCAACTTAGGGCGAACAAAGCGATACAAAAGGGGATGATGGACGGAACGTTTGAGCCAATCAAACACTCACCCCCAGTCAACTGATCTGGGTTTAATCCATCATCATTCTTTAGCTCACTCCACCACCCCAGTTCAGACATGGCCATATGCAAATCAGTCTGACCCTGTGCCTCATGGGAACAGTCCAGCCCGAACTGCCAAGCAATGTCTTCCCTGGACCGGAAACAAGCATCCTAGGACCGGTTTCTGGCATTCCAGCCGTCATCAGCCAGGCTTGCTTGAATCCAGTGGCAAAGTGAGCAAGGGACCCACGTCTGGGCATACCCCCGCCAACTTAGGGCGAACAAAGCGATACAAAAGGGGATGATGGACGGAACGTTTGAGCCAATCAAACACTCACCCCAGTCAACTGATCTGGGTTTAATCCATCATCATTCTTTAGCTCACTCCACCACCCCAGTTCAGACATGGCCATATGCAAATCAGTCTGACCCTGTGCCTCATGGGAACAGTCCAGCCCGAACTGCCAAGCCATGTCTTCCCTGGACCGGAAACAAGCATCCTAGGACCGGTTTCTGGCATTCCAGCCGTCATCAGCCAGGCTTGCTTGAATCCAGTGGCAAAGTGAGCAAGGGACCCACGTCTGGGCATACCCCCGCCAACTTAGGACGAACAAAGCGATACAAAGGGGATGATGGACGGAACGTTTGAGCCAATCAAACACTCACCCCAGTCAACTGATCTGGGTTTAATCCATCATCATTCTTTAGCTCACTCCACCACCCCAGTTCAGACATGGCCATATGCAAATCAGTCTGACCCTGTGCCTCATGGGAACAGTCCAGCCCGAACTGCCAAGCCATGTCTTCCCTGGACAGGAAACAAGCATCCTAGGACCGGTTTCTGGCATTCCAGCCGTCATCAGCCAGGCTTGCTTGAATCCAATGGCAAAGTGAGCAAGGGACCCACGTCTGGGCATACCCCCGCCAACTTAGGGCGAACAAAGCCAAGGGGTGATTGAAACATGCACCTCACCAATGAACAACCCTTTGTTTCCCGTATCAAAACCGGACATATCGTCTAGTTTTAGATTACAGACATTTAAACACATGCACGAAGACATTCACTGTCCAAAACGCACACAGTGCCGCATTAATGAATAACATTGTGCGGAAAAAATACAAAACTACACTTGACATCTCAAATGGATTTTTCTGCCAAAATATAGCGCCTGAAAGCAGGTATTTGACCGCATTCTCAGCGTTGGGGTCCCAGTGGCAATTTTGTCGTCTCCCCCAGGGGTATAAGAACAGCCCGGGGGTATTCTCAGCAAGAGTAACAGAGTTACTCCAAAATTTTGATGAAGAAGCATTGTCCTATGTGGATGATATTTATCTGACGGACGATGACTTAAAAAAGCACTTGACCAGGGTGAGCACCATTATTATGGGATTCGCCTCTAAGGGCTACAAATTTAATTATAAGAAATCAAAAATAGCCCACCTCAATGTCCTGTATTTAGGATACGAGCTTTCGAGTGAAGGGAAAAGCCTGGCAGCTAACATTTTTCAGAAAAGTGTGCGCTGCTTCAACCACCAAAATCATTAAAAAATCTACAATCAATACTGGGATTCCTAAATTTCAGCAGAACATACATTTTAGATTACGCAGAAAAGGTAAAACCTTTCTACGACTTAATCAAACCTGACTTTTCAGTCAGACACTGGACACAGGAACACACAAATATTTTTTTATTTTGCAGAGTTACTTAAAACCAATGCAATACATGCGAAAAATAAAACCATGTGTAAAATATTAATTCGCAATAATAAAATTTCAGCATAGTTAAAATAAAAATCGCTTCTGTTGTTTACAAGTTAAAAAATACAGATTTAAACATGCGAGAGCAGCCAATATAAGTTGACCGGTCATTGCAGCAATTGTTACTACCCCTGTAAAAATAGATAATCCAAAATCTCCTTTACCCCAAAACAGCTTTAGTGAGTTTGGCATTTTTGCTCTGGCCGCTTCAAGAAATCTGACTAGTCTGGAGTTCAATTGAGGTGAAGATGGGTCGAAGCAAGCCAAAACTGCTTGCCTCCTTGTCCGAATTCCCCTTTGATTAAAGGGGATTTTTAGCAGTTGCCTCCTTTCTTGAAGCATCTCTGTGCAAGAGCAAATGGTGTGGATGATGTTGCCCTGGCCGTTTTTACACAAACTGCAAGCTGTAAAAGTCTGCACCCTTTTCCATGGTGGAAGATGCTGCGTGCATGGTATCACTCCGAGTCGTAGCTTTAGGAATTTTAATTTCTGTGCGTTTGGATAGCCCAGGTTAAAATATGGTTGCGGGGCTAGAATCTTATAAGAATTCAACGTCATCCAGGCATGTGTTCTGGATGAAAAAGCAGCTTTATCCTCCACCAGTGACTGTTTTTTCAGCGACTTCCAGACTAGTTTCTTCATAGTTAAGTGATGGCACTGTGTATTCCATAGGGGCGATAGACCTGTGCTTGCCAGTGCCTCCTGAAGATACAATCTTGTGGATGAATTCTCCCTCTGTTGGAGATCTTGCCACAGGAGGTGGTTTAGTGAATTAGGGGTTGATGTTTTGATTTTGTTCCAACAGTTGATGTATGCTCCATATCTGGCCCAGGTTTGCTTTAACAGGCCAAACTCCAGTCTAAGTTGCGCCGGGGAGGTGTAGTTCGGGAGGCTAAACATAGTTCTGTATGCTTTTACAAGTGTTTTATCCAGAAGATTGATATCTCTTCCTCGCAGAGCTTCGCTACAATAGGTGATTGTAGGTAGAATTTTAGCCCGTGCTACCGTTAGGAGAGGGCTCAGCGTTGGGCCCATTAGTTTGGCAGATAAACTTTTCATGGTTATGGCAAGGATCATCCCTTTCCTTTTGATCTCTTCTTGGTGGCGGGTAAATGATCCTTCTTTATCGAAGTAGACACCCAGGTACTTATAAGACTCCGCTACACACAAATATCCTACGTTCATTACAAGAAGACATGATTGCTTCCAAACACTTACAGACACGCGTAAATGTACGCAACCTAGTGATCCGTGTAATAGCGGGTCAATGCGGGTACACCTACTTAACCTTCAATGAAGGCAAAACTGTACCGATCGCATACAAATCACACCTGTACACAAACGCAGAAATGCGTTTTACTTCAACAGAAAAATCCTGACAGCAGTGCAGACCTCTGTAGCAAGAGAAAGAGCACTGGCTCAGGGGAAATGCATAATTGTCGTGACCCCAGTACCAGCTTTAGAAGCTGTTACAAAGGCAAGCATTCCAAACGCAAAAGCCTTACATCCAAGATGGATACAATGGGCTAATTCTCTTACTGCAACGGAAGTTGAATACAGATTTGACCCACGTCTAAAAACACAAGCATTTCTGCAATACGAACAAGAATATCCTCTACCTAATGAAATATTGCCTCTCGATCAGTATGAGTATATTATTTACACTGACGGATCTGCTCACCCGGCCATAGGGAGTAAGCAACAATACAGCGCAGCATGTGCAATCGTTAAAGGTCGCATGCGGGATGGAAAGTTCCATCCAGGTTGCACCAAAACGCAATCTCTAGGAGACTGCACGGCTCAGTTGGCAGAGTTAAAAGATCTGATACTGGCACTAGTAAATACGGATCACGAATTCCCACACTAATTGTGTGTGACTCCTTTTACTGTGTACAGTCATACAATGAGTACTTACAACATTGGGAACTAAACGGGTTTAAAGATGCAAAAGGTGGCGCAATTAAGCATAAAATGCTATGGGAACAGGTAGTTGAAAAACGACCTACCAAGGGCTCACGGAATACACACACTGAGTCATTAGCGTGATGGCGTTCACGTTGAAGGGAATTCATTGGCTGACGAAGCCGCAAAGGGGGCTGTGCGAACGGCTTCCGTAGCTGCAATCACTCGTTCAAAAACGAGGATAGACGGTGAGATTATGGTGGCTGTTATTGCTTCAAGCAAGAACAGCGGTGCAGTACCAAAGAAATTTCCACTCAAGTACTCCTGCAAGTTAGATGCAAACAACATTCCATATGCTCAGATTCCTGGAGTTGGGGACAGAGTAATACCAAATATGGATCGTAGGTTAGGTTTAATACTAGCAGCACACGAGGGTTTGGGCTCTGCACATACAGGCGTTACAGCGACTATTTCATTGCTGAAACAGCGCTATTGGTGGCCCGGTCTAACAAAGCAAACTAGAGACTATGGGGCCGATTCTGATGCGGGTTGGAAAAGCTTCCCGACCGAATCGGTTGGGAAATGGTGTCCGACCCACTCGGATCGGGAAAGTCCGACCGGCGGAGTAGGATGCATCCGGATGCTTCCAGATACGATTTGGTTGAACTCCCATTGACTTCAATGGGAACATTTGTTCCTAACCGCATCAGAATTGGGCCCTCGGTCGGGAAGACACGTTCCCGATCCGATTTGGAAGGAGCAAATGCTGTTAGGAGGCCTTCCTAACCGCATCAGAATCAGGCCCTCGGTCGGGAAGCTTTTCCAACCCGCATCAGAATCGGGCCCTAAGTCTTGAAATGTGACATCGGCCAACAGATGAAAGGCTCCACCAGAACACGCCCGACACAGACACCATTACTAATATCTGACAAACCTCTTGCATGTGTGTATCTGGACCACTGCGGCCCCTTACAATCTGATGGGGCTTACAAGTATATCATGGTTGCAGTGGATTCTTGCTCAAGATTCCTATGGGTTTGGCCTCAGTGCTCGGCTGACGCTCGAACTGCTACAAAAGATTTGTGAGTCTTTATCGGGAATACGCAGTTGGCACGTTACATTCTGACCGTGGCCCGGCGTTTAGCTCTCGAGCTTACAAAGAGGCCATGAAAAGTATGGGCGTTGCACTGCGGTACTCCTCTCCGTACCATCCTGAGGGAAATTCGGTTGTGGAGAGGAAAAACTGGGACTTAAAGTAATCTTTAACAGCTAGGGTATTAGGCAAGGGTGGTAGTTGGGTCAGTCACCTTTATGGTGTACAAAGAGCACTTAATAACCAGCCAAGAAATTCTCTAGGGGGTGTCACTCCATATGAGGTCCTATTTGGGACGAGAATGTGGGTAGATGAACTTGAGTATGAAGGCACAGTGGCGGATGAGAAACCATTTGATATCCATGATCGTTTGGCTGTTTTACAGGATCTAAATGAATCCAGGACACAACAAAGTAACGTGCTCCAGAAACCGACCGCCACTGGGGAAGTCAAGGCAAACACGGCAAGACCTTTTCTGGATCCCAATAATCGGGGATCTGATCAGAGAGAAAATAGCGGACAAAAAAGAATTTGGACCATCATACAGAAAGCCTGTACCTGTCCAAGCAATTCAAGGAACACGAACTGTTCTTTTGCTGCTTCTTGCCGAGAAAAGATTTGTCTCAATCGACTTAATCAAACCACACTATGTGGCCGATACTGAACAGTAGGCCTTGTGGACTCCACAGTAGCAGACGCCCTCCTCTAGCTACAATCCAAGAAGTTCAAACAGAAAGACTCATCACGTTTGAAGAGCCTCCTGTGAGGAATGAAGGACTAAGCAACAATGCTATGGAACTCGTTCCCCTTGAACCCGAAGTTCATCTACAAAATGAAACTCAGAACAACACACAAGTTGCAATCAGACCAAATATAGACGTCTACATCAACATGCCTCGACGAGAGCAAAATGCGATTTCAACAAATCCCGATGCAATTCCTACAATTGATCGAACTGCTTCTGGCTACTTCATGAACTTTGATACGTTTTCTTTGGATCCAAGTGAACCGGAAAAGATGCCAGCCCAAAAATCACGTAAACAGCAAGCAAAAGACTTTGTGAACTTTCTTAAAAAGACTTACCTGGTATCGCCTTGGGTAGAACTATGGGTAATTACTGGGATTCTATTTTTCCTTTTCTGTCTAGGCTAAGTAATAACTTTTAGCATGCTTATTAATGGACGATATATTCAGCAAAGCTCTACAGCCCCGAAAGTTAATTTGATTTTAAAACCACATCGATCGTCTCATCGTGAACAGAGAGACTTGTTATCAGTAAACATCACAGCGGTTCCTATACCGGATGGTATAGTTTGGGACAAGGTTGATTTCGAAATATTCGGTCCGACTGCACTTTTAAAAATTTCACATTTATTTAAAATTTCATTAAGTGATATCATTATCTCCAGTACATTTTCTGATGATTGGGACTCTGAAACTGTCAATAACATGTCTGATTTAGAAAAAACTGCTGCATTTCCGAACACTGAAATGTTAGAAAGTAATTCAGACTATGACACTTTGTACTGTTACAAACATTATGGTCATCATTTTCTGCACAAATCTATTTCACCTAGAAATGTGTTTGAGTACCATCAGTGGGAACATTGCCCTACACCACCATAAGGTAGTTTGCATACATTTGCACAGAAATTTTCATATTTTTCAGGTTTTAACACCACTGACCCGACCTCATATTATAATTAGGTTACACCAACATCAGCACTGAAAATTATGTTGACAAACACCAAACAGATTTACTCTGCTTCCTTTATTGCCCAACTGTCTGAACAGGGTTTTGACCTATGGAAGGACACAATAGACTTAAAATCAGTCTGGGGTTCAAGGGACTGGCAAGTCCAGGGAACAGAAGCGCTATTTAGAGCATGCCTCATTCCGCAGCAGATGATATTTCTAAACGAAACTGTGCAACAGACATCCTGTCTTGGACTAGCCAAGAACAAGGACCTGAACACACCTCGATTTCCAACACCGTCACAGGTGGGAGGGTGGCAAAATTCGACTTCACAGGAAGGGGCAACAGTAGATGACATTTTAAAGTACAATAGATCAGACCCAAATTGGGAAAAATGGGTGGTTTGGCCCTTAGACACAAACATATGTCATAAACGATTCTTGGGTATTACCGAAGGGTACAGTATCCACAGGCCAGACCCACGTTATGTACAAAGAGAACATCCAGGGGTAGTGACATCCTACAGTGTTGGGAAGTTGTGCCTTGATTGGCTAGAAACCTCAACACTAACAGAAGTGAAACAGCACTTAGCCTTACTCTGACAAGACATGGATCTTAGGGATTTTTTACAAGGTCCCAGGAAACAACGTCAGAAACGTTTCATATATGCTGCCATTTATGCGGCCTATAATGAAAATTGGAAAATATCACAACTAGAGGCCGCAGAGAGAATACGGGAAATAGACCATATTAACTTAGAAAAATCATTGGCTGTGGTAGACAACGGGTTAACAACTTTGTCCTCCAGAATATATTCTTTGGGCAACGTTGTGTCTTCTGCGATAGATATCCTAGAACAAGATTTGGCCATACTACAACAAGGGCAATCTCAATTACGTTCTATCAAGTTATTGAGCTGGATGCTGCAATGTTTGCGTGCAGGCTTTGTGCCTTGGCGTTTTATAAACAGTGCGTCTCTGTTTTCTGAATATAATCTAACAGATAAACAGGTTGAAATGGCACAAAGGGGAGCTAAATATACAATGTTGCGTATTGAAAAACTGGACCGACTACCATTTACAGTTGCGGAAGCTCCGTCTACTGAATGGCTAATCCATGGCCACGTAACTCTACCGGTCACTACTTCCAGTTTCAATATTGCCTTGAACAACGGCAGGCGGGCAAATATGAAAGAATGGGCAAGGAATACATTAGGAATCCTGGGATTTAGCGTATAGATTTCGATGCCGGAGTGGGGACCAAGAAGTGTTTCTAAGTGGTACAAACTGCAAGAGCGCTTTGAGCGGTTCTCTCATGTGCCGGGACATTACATTGCACGGAGCATGTAATGGTTCGATAGCAAACTTGTCCTGCCACATGAAACGGACTCCAGCTGCCGTGATCAAACCGGTATTCGAGCTGCTCTCAAATGGGAGTTACTTGATGCTGAACGATCAAGGTTGCTGTGGTATGCTTCCGGGCACTGCCTATCTGGTCACTGTGAACTCCAGGATTACTTGCTGTATGCAAGTATTGTTTCCCCCAACAAGTACAGTCAGGGAGGCGCCGTTATGGCCTTCATTGAATGTTTCCTTTATACAATTTGATACATTGAGCAGACTTAAAGCCATGCTTTTACAGCAAACCGTACCCTAAACCTCCGCTCGAGAGACCTTTGATCTTCAAATCGCAAGGACCTCGACTGAGATACAGGCACTTATATGTACAAACTGCCCCATTCATTTTGCAGAAATGGTGAGTCGTATCTTTAATATGTCTGATACGAGTGGTATTGTACACCTATTTAAGACCATAGGGTCAGGACTTCTTAGCACCTTTCAGACAATCCTCGGAGTTATCCCGAACTTTATACACTCCGTATTTGGGAGCATTTTTGGAGGTCTACCTCTGATCCTGCTATCAATAACGGGAGTCCTGATTGTCATTTGCCTACTACGCAATGGACGGCCCAATTACCAACGAGATGGCAAAAGCACTCCTGGAGCGGAAATACCGTGAACGCATGGTACAACATCTGGGCACACCTCACCTGAGGGAACTAAGCGCCTCTTGGTTCCTATCATTTAGACCAGTCTGGATGGACTGCATCCTACCTGTTCTTCGATGCCTGTTTTGCGGTGAAGAAAGCGTGTTGGACCTCTGTCTGACACTTGCGACGGACACGCCTGCGGGCTTGAATACCAGGCTGGAACCCTTGAGGGCCCATGCTCGGCAATGTCCCCAGCGTATTCCCATCTTGATGGCTGCATTCCTCGAGAATCCGCAGGTGCCTTTTACAACTGGGGTAAGCTTTAGCTCCACCACTAGCACCACTAGCACCGAGGTATTGACTACAGCACCGGCTGCCTCTGCACCAGCTATTGGCAGTACTGAATATCAGCTATGCTCCATTGACATACTCTGTGAGGTGTTACAAGGATCGTCCTCGGCAGCAGAAAGCAGCGATGATGTTGCGTCTCCCAGCCAGGACATTTAATCTGTAATTGGCTCATCGTGTGCTGGGAAAGAATGCGGATTTTCATTTTTTCTAAAATTAACTACATTTGGAACACTTCCTAATAAATTGACACTTTCTCGCTGAAAAGCATGGCCTTTTGACGCTTGTGGACATTCAACTTATATAAATGAACTCAATTAGGACTGTGGCTTAAGTGACAATTCTGATTTTTTACTTTTTTCATTTTTTAATCTGTTTTTAAGATAATTTTAATACAAGATTTTAACGGAGCTCATTGAAAAATGTTCTATGCACTACTATCTAACAAAAAGAATTGTCCACTAGCATTTTTGTCATTGTTTTGTCAAGAAAAGATACCAACTCTTACTGGCGAGCCAGCAGAGGATTCCCACCGCTTCCACACCTGGATGACGGCCATAAGTGAGGAACTAATTCCCTCAAAGCACACCAACAGAAGGGGTAAAATAAAATCACATAATGATCCATGGTTCACTAAAGATCTTGCGAAGCAACATCTACACTGTAAACAACTAGAACGTAGATGGAGAAGGGGCTATGAGATAGCCAATTTACTCATTTTCAAAACCCACAGGAAACAATATCATTCAGCTATTAAATCAGCAAAAAAAGATTACTTTAGTAATAGAATAGCTATGGCGAAGCAAAACCAAAAAGAGATATTTGCAATCGTAAATTCTTTTATTGACCCCAAAGCCTTACACTCAGAAGTTCCTCCCTCGCAAACTCTTTGCAATGATATTGCAACATATTTCGAGGATAAAATCAAGAATATTCAAAAGCATTTTGGAACTCCAAGCTCACTAGAATCTGTTAACGAACATGAGCTGGATCGTAGGCAAGATAGACCTGTCCTTCACGCCTTTCAAACTGTCACTCTATCCCAGACACACAAAGCCATCTTAGCATGCAAATCAGGTTCGCCATTGGATGCATGTCCCCCAACGATACTACATCATATCATTGACATAGTGAATCCCTTGATTAATGATATTGTGAACTCCTCTCTTTCCTCCGGCATAGTGCCTGATGTGTGGAAATTTGCCATTGTGAAGCCATTAAAGAAAAAACAAAATATAGATCCTTCCAATCTTTCCAATTATAGGCCTATATCCTTACTGCCCATTTTGGGTAAGATCACAGAAAGAATGGTCTATAAGGAACTTTCTAATTTTTCTGAATCAACTCAGATTTTCCACCCTCGACAATCTGGCTTTCGTCCGAAACATTCCACGGAATCTGCACTATTGGAGATATCGGACACTCTGAAATTTATTACAGACAATGGCAAGAAGGCAGTGCTGATCCTTTTGGATTTGTCTGCCGCTTTTGATACCATCTCTCATAACATCCTCTTAGCCAGACTAAAATCTTGCGGCATCTCCAACACGGCACTAGCCTGGATCACGTCCTTCCTGTCCAATCGGAGGCAAGCAGTCTCCCTTGGCACCTTTCTCTCCTCAGTACGCACCATCACCACGGGAGTCCCACAGGGCGCCTCACTTAGTCCACTCCTATTTAATATATACATGGCCCCGCTTATCTACCTCATTTCAGCTTACGTGATTGAAACAACATCTTACGCGGACGATACTCAGCTGATCCTGTCCCTTGATAAACACTCCACGGAAGCTGAAGAAAATTTTAAAGCCTGTCTTACGGCGGTCATCAAATGGATGAAAAACAATCACCTACGATGTAACACGGATAAGACAGAGATCTTGCTGATAGGGAAAAATAACCCCTTTCAACCCAGCGACTGGTGGCCGGAAGAGGCAGCAGCCCCTCCATCTACCGTGGAGGTGGCTAAAAATTTAGGGGTGTGGTTTGACTCCTCCCTCTCCTTCAAACCCCATGCACTCAAGGTGGTGGGTACATGCTTTGGCCTAATTAAAACCATGAAAAAATTCTTTGATCTGATCCCGCTTGCTGCAAGGAAAACAGTGGCAGTGGCACTAATACTCTCACGTCTAGACTACTGTAATAGCCTCCTGGTAGGGGTTAATAAATTAACCCTGAGGAGGCTACAGGTAGTGCAACATGCAGCAGCCAGATTGGTCTTAAAACTTCCCCGTGGGGCGTCAGCTTCAGCGGCTCTGAAAACTTTTCATTGGCTCCCGTTACACAAGAGAATTCTATTCAAACTCCTTGTCACCACCTTTAGAGCTACTCGCCGACTAGGGCCAGTATATCTCTCCACAAGATTTACACCATACACTACAATGAGGACACTCAGATCTACTTCTGCAAACCTACTCAAATTGCCTGGTTTCAAACTTAAAACTAGGGGAGGGAAGTCGGCTACTGTATTAGGTGCAAAGGCTTGGAATTTCATGCCAAACAAATTAAGATCGATGGAATCTGAAATCCAGTTTAGGAAGGCCCTAAAGACATGGATCTATGGAACACCTGACGAATCTTGTCTTGCCCTCATCTAGGTCTTCATCCTCCACTGCTAAGTTTGCTATCTGTACAGCGCCAGGAGGCTCCTTTGGGAGTGACAGTTCGCACTTTATAAATGCCACATTTCATTTCATTGTTGACTGTTCGGAAGAGGAGTTGGTGTTATGTTTCATATAGGTACCCTAACATAGGCCCGGGTAACATCATACCCCTTCACCTACATTACCTCCCCTACACTACACTTTAACGAGCCTTCTTAGAATTGAACCTTTACCTAGTTCTAGTTCTGAGTACAGAAGGAGGGTTTCTCCTGAACAATAGAGTCCTATAACTCCATCAGTAGACACACACAGTATGAATGGATATTCATAAGGGTTCTTAGAAACCAGGCTGGGGCTACACCACCTTCCTACTCACATCTACGTACACAGTTCATCCCATACGTCATCCTCAAATCCAACAATGGCTAATACAAGCAACAAGGGACAAAGGAACCTTAGACACTTTCTGTATAAATACAGCACCTCTTGCTAGTGTTAGGCAGAGGGAACCGAGACTTCCAGGCCGACACACTGACCAGAGACGCTGAGGCTCCTGCATGCAGACGCTCCAGCTGACAGTGGTCTAACACATCCCTTGCGGGGTGTCCAACTCGAGACTCCCTTCTTGTAGGAGACCTACATTCCCACTTCAGGTAATGGGGTTCGACTAAAATCCTAGAGGGATTCTTGGCTTCACACCTACTCACATGCTAGGTACATTTAGGTACATCTAGATAGGCATCGTAGGAGTACGCGCTTTCTTTTATCAATGCATTTTATATTCATGTATTTATTCATGCGTAGTGCAAGATGGTAGAACTGTACTATCCATTTATATTTATAGTACTGCTAATCATATATCTCTGCTACTGTCTAATGGTTGTTGCAGCTCATATATTCTACACAAGAATAATAACTGTTCAATAAACCTTTTATTGAAACGCCCAGACTGTTTATTCTGTGTATCTCTGAGACAAGATAAGTGAGCACGAGTGACTGAGCAAAAAGTAGTACATTGTTTCCACGATCCTGAGGGATCAGGGTTCTCATGTTCTGAGGTTGCCAGAAACTATCCTCTCCCCGATAAGAGGAGACACTAGTGGCACTGTGAGCGAGCTTCCGCAAACAAACTAACATTTTCGGTGGGGGTGCTCAGAATCAGTCTGCCACCAAACCCACAGTTTATGTTATCTGAACGCGCAGGTCCTGTATAGGTAATATAGGAACTACACGACAAACATGGGATCTATATTGAGGATGTGACATTGGGAGTTTACTATTTGTCTGATCTTATGATCAAGATTTGAATGTCAGACCACACATACCAGTTTGTCTTCATTAGTTCTTGTTCTTCTTTGAAACATACTGTCTCTGTCATAATATCTTGCACGCTTCAGTGAGTCACGGACCGGGCACCTAGGATAACTGCTGGATAATAGTTTGTTCATCAGAATCTCTGCATCGGCCAGAAAAACCTGGATGTTCGTGTAGTTCTTGCACAAGCGTAAGAAATGGCTGTAGTGGATTCCTTGCTTCTGGCACTGTGGATGAAAACTGTTGAAGTGTAACAGAGTATTTCTTCCTGTGGGTTTCATGAAGAGAGAAACCTGGATCCGCTGAATATGATACTGTATTCATATATCCAGGAACTCCACTTGTTCCCTGCTGGTTTTGGGAGTAAACTTCATGTTGGGATCACACAGATTGATCCATAGAAGGAATTCCTGGAGTTGTTCCTCCTCCCCCTTCCAGATGAAAAAAAGGTAATCTTTATATCTAGCCCACTGCAGTATGTTTTCGTAGAAGGAAGCAATTTCATTGTATATGAATTTTTCTTCGAAGATCCACATGTAGAGGTGCGCCACGCTTGGGGCACAAGCCGCTTTCATGCTTACTTCCTTTGTCTGTTGGTAAAGAATGCCTTCAAACTCAAAGACGTTTCCACTGAGTACAATGGCTAGGCATTTCATCACAAACTCATGGTGTTCATTAGCCCCTATTTTAGTGAGGGTCATTCTAACTGGTTCCAAGGCTCGTTGTAGAGGTATGTTTGTGTACAAGGCCTCAATATGCATTGTGGCCAATATTTCTGTTCGGGGGTCAAATTCCATGCCTTCCAATTTGGAGATAATGTGTCCTTGACGTATGCTGGTACGGCACTCACTAAGGGTTTGAGGAATCTGGCCCTGAGTGTTCTTGTGAGTCTTGGGAACTCCATAGATTAGAGGTAACCTAGTATTGGTACGGTTCAGAAATTCATATTCCTGCTTACAAATGATCCCTTTTTTGACAGCTTCTTTGGTGATGGTAGAGATCCGAGCAATAATCTTCTTCTCTGGGTCACCATTGACTTTACAATAGTGATCTGGGACATTCAGCATTTGTTTCATTTTATCCTTGTATCCTTCCGTGTTTAGGAGGACTATCCCCCCTCCTTTGTCACATGGTTTGATCATTATTTGCCGGTTATTCTGCAGAGCATTAAGGGCTCTATTCTCTTGGGCAGATAAGTTATACAGTGGTTGATATGCAAATGTAAGCATGTTTTGTACCCTGAGCGACACCGCTTTCTCAAAAATTCAAATTTCTGGGCCCTATTTGTCCCGGGTGCGGATAAAGGTAGATTGTGGTTTCAAGCCTGAGATATTAGTTTCCAAATTTATTTCTTTGTCCATGATTTTGTTTTTAAACTGATCCTTCTGAAGAAGACAAATAGATCCTTGGAAAGTACAAATGTGTCCAAGATCGTACTTGGTACCAATGAGAGTCCCTTCGTGAGGAGTTCTTGAGTGTTTTGGTCTACTGTGGCAGAGGACAGATTAAATATAGGGATAGTGTTTAATCCCTCCAATATTGTTGGTGTCTGGTCTGCAGAAAATGGGGTGAAGGATCTGTGTTTTGGTACCTCCCCCTGGATTGATTTCTGAATCTGGTCCTGGAATTGCCCTTTCTGGATCATAAAAAACTGCAGTTCTCATTAGATCCCTCAAATTGGCCTAGTCTGTTGCCGTACAAGTCAAATTGATTTGAACTCCCCTCACCTTCTGACTCAGATGTATTTGAGAAAGGTAGGATTTTTTTGCTGGTGCAATCCTGGTTATCAGGTGGGTATGTATTCTCTCTTGAGGTATTATAATAGTTCTCGCCCAGATATGGGTAAACTCACTCTTGTGAAAAGAGTCTGATATCTTTTTTAGGTTTATCGGTCTTCTTCTTGAACGGGTAGTCGCTAAAGGAATCCAACTCTGGGTTAACTTTCTCTATTTGTGTTTTCGCTTCCTCCAAGGCGTTATGTTTTTCTCAGGTTCTCTTCTAGTACCTCAATTTCTTTCATCAAGATAGCCCATACGTCTCTTGCTCTCTCTATGATAAGGATCATACAGTCGCGAGAGCAATGGTTGGAAATCAGTGACCACTTCTCAAGAAATTTCCTGATCTCAATGTAAATCTCTGGGACATTTCTTACCCTTAATCCATTGGGTATAATGCCTGCCTTTAGGTACTCTAACATAAAATCGGCACGTGATTCAGTTTTCCTTGCCTTATTTTTTAAGGTTTAATAGTTTGTTCCATTCATCATTAATCCCCATGGTATGAAATGGGTCTATCACCCCCGCTTGACTGGCCCAAAAGTCTTGTGAAATCTTTGTCACTGGACCCAAAGGTTTTAATGCTCTCCATGGAAATAAGGCAGATAAGGAGTATATATAGTTTGGAGGATTCAGTCAAGGTGATGAAGAGGTGACTATATGGTGTGCAATGCTACTGAAGGCTAGAAATTATTGCAACCTACGGGTAGATTGTAGCTAACAGATAACTATTCAGGGTTTGAAATTCACCACAAACCACCACCACAATTAAAGTCTCAGCACCAGTGGATATAGATAAAGAGTAAAGGTGGAGTAAACAAACAAATAATTAACTTAAACCTTAGCAGATATTCACCACAATGTGTTGTCAGTACACTTTGCTCTATCAATACAAGAACCCTCACAGCAATGTGCTTGCCAGAAACTGCACATGTTCAGAAGAGGAAGGAGCTCGCCCACTCTGACAGAATGTTGCATAGTTGGCTGCCTCTCTTTGCCTAGATTGTTCTGGTGTCTCAGTGCTCAAGGTTACCTGGAGGGGAATGTCGATTCTCCAATTGATATGCAGAGAGAATCTTGATGTCATTAAAGACAACGGAGGCTAACATTATGCAAAGGCTTTTATTGCCGCTTCCAACTGCAGCCCCTTTAAAGAATGTTAACACATCACAAAGATAAGAATGTTCATGAGAGAGTACAAGTATCTGGTGCACAATGTCATCTTCCTCTTTTAGCTGCTAACACAAGAAGTCGACGATCATCTTAAAAAATTTGGTATCATCCTACAAGGTGTTTTCAAAAAGGAAAAAACAGAGAGTCCCAAAGTAAATGTAATCAACATAATCTGAAATCTTAAGACAATTTAAGTTACTCAATATAAATCTCACCATTTATATATGTATACCAATCCTCAAGGTAGAGGAGGGTGGGATAATGTTAGCCTCCGTTGTCTTTAATTAAATCAAGATTCTCTCTGCATATCAATGGGAGAATCGACATTTCATTACAAGACCGGAGGCTACCATTATTCATGTTTAAAGCCCCTCAAGGCTACGTTACTAACATGCTCTATTGGTTTCAGATAGAATTTAATAAAGGTGCTTGCGTTTGACCAATCAGCTGTCTTGAGAATTTCTGGTAGAAACCACCTGACCAAAAGATTTTACTAGACATTGCTCCTCTTGAAGGGTGAACTCCAAACCTTGAAAGGTCAACCCCCGCCTCACTCATAATCATACGTGCCCATCTGGCAAGTGTTGGTGTGGAAACAGGTTTATGAGGTTTCACATACAACAAAAGAAGTTGGTCAACTCCGTGCGCTCTGAATTCTAAAATCTTACTTTCATATGCTTTCATACATCTTACCACACATAGTTTTTCACAATCATGAAAGAAAGGGTAAAAACAGAATCAGACATGGTCTTGGTTCTTTTTCAGACATCGAAGTGTACACCCTCACTCAAATAGAATCTGTTGGATATTTCTAGAGCTTTGACGTCGGATACTCTTTTAAATGATATCAAACAGAGTAAGGTAGCAAGTTTCATAGAAATTTGTTTAAGGGATAGATGTGTATTGTTTGGCCAAGAACTAAAAAGTTAAAAAATCAAGTTGACATCCCACATGGATTCATAGCGTGTCTTTGGTGGTCTTTTAAGTCTCACACCCTTCATAACTCTTTTAGTTAATGCATTACTCCAAATCGCCAAATTATTTATTAAAGCATGACCAGAGGAGATAGCAGATCTTTAGCAGTTGATCGTTCTATAGGAAAGTCCAGATTCAAAAAGACTCACTAGGAAATTGGCTATAAATTGCACGGGGGCTTCCACGTGATCCAAATTCCTTTCCACGCACCAACTGCACCATCTACTCAATACCCCTTTGTATCTTTTCCGTGTTCCTGGTGCTCAAGACTGTTAGCTTCTGATGAAAGATTCGGGTATCTATTTGATCTCCTGAAATCTTCCAAACAAGAAGGTCCATTTTTCCCTCTAGTACCAAAGGATGTTCCTCTCCACCTGGGCCTTGTAAAAGGCCCAATGAGACTGGGATCAGGCGTGGGATATCCATGGCTAGTTCCATTACCCCTGGAAACCAGACTTGGGACTTCCAGAAGGGGGTCACTAGAATAATACTGCTGCACTCTTGTCTCACTTTCCACAGGACCCTTTGAATCATGGAGAAGGGAGGGAAGGCATAACCTTTGTTCTTGCCCCATGGTTGAAGAAAGGCCTCTACGGCTGTTGCTTTTCGGTCTGGTCTCCAACTGAAGTATCTTGTAACTTGAAAGGTTAGTGTGCTCACAAAAAAATCTATTTGGACTGGTCCCCATAGATCTTGTATCCGGGCGAAAACATCCGGATGCAACATCCAATCGCTGGAATCTCTGAGGAACCTCGAGTTCCAGTCTGCCCTTGTATTCTAAAGTCCTGGAATGAATTCTGCTCTCAGCACTATCTTATGTTCCCACCAGAAATATCAAATTTGTTTTGCTAAGGTCGAAAGCATTTGTGATTTCGAACCCCCCAGTCGATTAATATATGATACAGCTGAGAAGCTGTCTAGTCGAATCAATGTGTTGGAATTTTGCAGTAAGGACTTGAAGCTCATGAGGGCATTCAGGCCAGCTAACATTTCCAAAGAGTTTATGTGGAGTGATTGTTCCTCTATGGAGCATTTTCCTCCTGATTGCCTACTTGGGCTCCCCAACCCCAGTTGCTCGCGTCTGATTCTAGGACAAAGTCTGGGATATTTCCGAAGATGGCTTTGCCATTCCAAGCTTCCAGATTCCTCAGCCACCATATTAAGTCCTCCTGAGCCTCTTGAGATAGGGGAACAGAGTCTCCGTATCACAGACCTTTCCTTAGACTCAGAGCTTTTAGTCTCTATAGCCCCTGTAGTGAAGTGGACCAGGAGAGATTGATTGGATAGAGGATGATAGGAGACCCAAGACCCTTGCGAGGTCTCTCAGTAGGGCTGAATCTCTGGTTACGACTGTTCTTACCTCCTTTTTTATTTTTCACACTTTTTTGTGTGGTAACACTAACTGGGATAGAATGGAATCCAATTGGAAACCCAGAAACTCTAATTTCTGTGTCGGGACCATGACTGATTTTTCCATATTCACTATGAAACCTAGGGCCATATGTATCAACCAAAATTGCGATCGCAAACACTGAAATTCGCAGAATTTCAGCGTTTGCGATTGCAATTTGGCTAAGTGGTATGTATGAAGGCAAAACTGCCTCGCAAAATAAGGAATCGTAAAATTTGCGATTCCCTATTTTTTGAATGCATTAAGGAATCGCAAATTGCGATTCCTTAAATGCAATATGCAGCAACACAAAAAAGTGCAATTTGGCCTTAGGGAATCAGAAATTACCACCAACTTCAAGTTGGTGGTAATTTGCATTTCTTGAAAAATGCACTTTTTGCATTTTTCAAAGTGCAATGTGGCGCACATACATGCCCTTAGGGCATGTATGTGCGCCACATGTGCACCCATGCTTATTTCAGGGGTACAACAGGGTGTCCTTTTGACACCCTTGCACCCTTGAAATTGCATTCTCAATTTGCGATTCTCTAATTGCTAATCGCAAATTGAGAATGTCTTCCCATTCATTCCTATGGGCCTTTAGGCCCATAGGAATGAATGGGGAGGGTTTCCTTAATTGCGAATCGCAATTTGCGATTCACAAATAAGGAATATGTAGGATTCGCAAAACTTTTTGCAAATCCAACATACATCGCGTTTTGCGATTCTCAAATAGCGATTCGCAAAAATTTGCTATTTGAGAATCGCAAGACATGGGTTTGATACATATGGCCCGTAGACCCTCTAAGAGTTCTGCTGTCCATGATAGATGTTTTAAAAGTTCTGATCTGTCCTGTGACATGATGAGAATGTCATCTAGATCATCTAGATTTATAATAAGGCGAACCCCCCTTTCTCCGAGATGACTAACTACTGGGCGAAGTACCTTGGTGAAGCACCATGGGGCCGAGGAGAGACCGAAGGGAAGGCAGAGGAATTGGTAAGTTACGCCTCTCCATGTAAAACGTAGGTACTTCTGGCTGTCCTCCTCCATGGGTATTGTAAAGTAGGCATCCTTGAGGTCTAGTTTTAGCAGCCAATCTTTGGCTTGTAAAATGTCTCTCAAGAGGTGGATCCCTTCCATTTTGAAGAGTCTTGAGACTAAGAACTTGTTTAGTTCTTTCAGGTTTATGACAGGTCGCCAACCCTTGTCTTTTTCCTGAACGATCCACGGCTGACAGCCAGTCCCCTCCTGTCAGCCCTTCCAAAAAGGGGGCGAGAACCAAAGACCCTCCGCATATTGTTGTGTGCTTTGCTGAAGGCCGTAAAGTTGGACACATATTTCCCCAAGGTTTTGACAAAGTCATCTCCGAAAAGGAGGCCCTTGGTGTCACCCATGTTCTCGTTGGTAGACAAGTCTGCAAGTTTGGGGTTCATCCTCATTAAGACGGCTTTCCATCTTTCCATGATCAGGTTTGCGGTAGCATTACCTAGAATTCATATAGCCCTTGGGCCCAGCCTCTTAAGAGGTCAACATTAATAGGGGTCTTATTACATCTAGTGTCCTCTGCCATGACGAGGATGCGAGTAAGGGGACCTAGAATGTCCAGTACTTTGTCTTGGGATTGTTTCAGGCATTTCTCAATTCCCTTCCTAGGGTCCTTCCCAAATTTAAACAGAAAAGTTATTAATTCTGGATCTAAATTAGGTGTGTTGCAAACCTTGTCCAGTGTTGAGGGTCTTGGGCATTCATTCCTGAGGAGGTTACGGGTCTCCCTGTCCAGGGGGTTTTTAACCCAATGGGACAAATACTTGGAAACGTGGTCAATTGGCCACCACTCCGTGCTTCACGGATGTCTTATATTAGTAGGGTTAAACATTTCGTCCCCAAAGGGGTCTCTTATTCCCTCTGACGTAGAGGGTTGTTCTACATCCTCCTCTAAGCTTTCAAGGGTTTCAAAATTATCCTGGGGATCGAAAATGAATTCATCCATCTCATCAAAGGATAAAACATTTGCCAATGTGAGGCTGTCTCTATGGTCTTTTGTGCCAAGAAGGTCACTCTTTCTTATTATGCTGCTGAGGGCACCTCTTCTTTGAGCCCCGTCCAGGTGGCCAATCTTTCTTGTGCTGCTACGAGCAGCAATTTCTATTGCAGCACGAGGGCTGCCATTGCCAAAGGCATCGTTAGATGCCATATCAAAATGTTTCCTCTTTTGAGAAACCTTTCCCCCTCTTTGGGGTTCAGAGGTAGTAGGGGATTCTCCATCTGAAAGAGAGAAATAGTTTTCCTCTACAGGAGAATCCCTCTTCCTCTTAGACAATGCGGCATTCACCGCCTCTCTAACAGAGGATCTAAGTTTCTCTTCAAGGAATTTCTTAATACTATCTTGAGTTGTGGGGTTCCTTTCTCCCATTTTCTCTTATATTTAGTATATATATAAATATAAGGTAAGTATCTGTAAAAGTTTGAGTTTTTTTTTTTTTACTCACAGTTTTGCTGCTTATTCCTTGTTTTAAATGTCAATATATGCTTCTCTATGGTGGACAAGTCACCCAGACCTTTGTTTCTTACAATTTTAAATTGCTAAAGAGGAAATCGTATCCTCGTTGTTTAGCGCTACCCGGCCACCGGGTGGCGACTGCGCACTTGATTAATATATTTTTATGTTTTCCCTAGGTAAAAACGTTTGCGAGTATCTTCGTCCGATCCGGACGGCCGTTGCAGCTTGCTGTGAGCTGTTGCCGTGCCAACCATGTTGCTAGGCCCTAGACGTCAACAGGAAGGAAGGGCTAACGTCATTCCTCCCACAATGACGTCCAAGGCGGGGCAGGCATCTGGCTGCGCGAGGCGAAGGAGACACGTTGCTCCCCACCTCGGCTCGCCTGGATTGAATAATGCGGGAGCTTCAAAGGAGGCGCTTAGGAAAGGTCGCTCCTTTGCGCTCCTTCGTGCCTCTACGGGCACCAGTTTAACAATAAATCGGCAGAAACAGAAAATGTGTAGACAGCAGTACGCTCCCTTTTCCTTCTTTTTTTATGTATCAAAAGTTACCAAAGGAGTGAAAGGCATAACAGTTAGTGACAACTACCTAAACCAGACGTAAATTGGCTGGAACGTGGCATTAGAGAGCTAAAACCATATGGAGAGAAAAAACATATAAAACATGAAGTGAAACACTATAAATAGCATAAACGTAAAAAAGACGATTAAGTCCTACCCGAAGTCAAAATCATTGTTAGGCATATTCAAATATCCAATACAGTAACATGACGTAATCTTAAGACCCAATACTATACAAGTAAGAGTAGAGTATACTTATCTTGTTGGAAGCAGCTAATTAAAGAGGAAGATGACATTGTGCACCAGATACTTGTACTCTCTCATGAACATTCTCATCTTTGTGATGTGTTAACGTTCTTTAAAGGGGCTGCAGTTGGAATATGCAATAAAAGCCTTTGCATAATGGTAGCCTCCGGTTTTGTAATGACATTTTGTGAGCTGTTTCTAACACCAGACATAAAAGGCTATGGCGGTACTGCAAAATTCAGTGCTGAGTGAAGGGAGTCAATCTCAGGCTTCTTTGCCCGCCGAGCGAGTGCCATGATTTCAAGAATAGGGATAAGGATAAACTTTATAAGCAGACTTTTATAAAATTGGTTTGCTCATCTAATGTTATCTGAGGTTCCTAATCCAAGATGAAATAGAGTCTTTTCCTGTGATGTCAGTTCTTGTGTGAATGAAATAAATGCCACAATCACGAGAGGCAGATGCACCGCAACGCATTAGTCCCTTGATTTTTCGCCGCTTTCTTTTCCCCGTTGTTATTATTTTTAGCCCTGATTTTTGCATCTACTAGTTGAAACTTCTTCTAGATTCTACTTCTGGATGTTATTCCTGACTCTTTTTTCTTCCCTTATATCCTGATGAGTTTAATTTAATTTATCAATCTTCCTCTCCAATTAGTAACTACAAGATTTCCAAAAAGATTTTTTTTACCCTTTGTGGTTTTATCGTCCTAATTGGGTAGGGTGACCAGACGTCCCGGATTTCAGAGGACTATCCCGGTGTCCCGACGTTTTTGTTAATTTTAGCTACATGTCCCAGTTTTTGGGAAAAAGGCTTGATCATCCTGCGAAGCAGAATTGAAAGGTATCTTCCCCTTCACAGGGGCCTCTGAAGTCTTAAATAACGTATTGTTTTCTGCCAGGCAGCACAGGAGGAGGCTCATGTCTGCATCCAGCAGAGAGACAGAGTGGGGAGGAGGGGGCAGGGGGGCGCAAGGTGGAGGTACTGCCATTGCTAAGGGTATGTAGCCACGTAAATGTGTGTATGTATGTATGTGTATGTATATATGTCTATACACATATATATATATATATATATATATATATATATATATTCACTGAAAAAACCATAGGTTTCAGACACGTTATAGTTAGAAATTTGCATTTAAAAAACCTTACAAATTCACTGAAAAAAACCATAGGTTTTAGGGACAGTTATAGTTAGTTGGACATTGCACTCGTACAAAACCGGTTAAATTCCCCCGTTATAGTTAGTTCAGCTAACTATAACTTGCGCCCCCGCAATGCACTGCTGATGACGTCACATATTACATCACTCATGACATGGTCAGTGACATCACTGATGACATCACTGATGACATCTCAAATGACATCACTGATGACTTTATCCAGTGAGTGTGTGTTTCTGTAAAGTTTAAATATGTTTAACATATATAGGGAAAGGCGTATTGAAGAATGAGTGGGTGTATAAGTGTCTGTATGGATGATTTAGTAGGTGCGTGACTAACTCTATAAGTGAGTTATTAAACGTATCTTACTGAATGCATGGGTTAGTGACTAAACTGGGTGAATGTCTGTATCCGTCTGTCTGTTGCTGTGTAAGTGGCTGCATGGGTTTGTGAATAGCTACATGAGTGTCTATATGAGTTATTGATTGGTTGTCTGAGTATCTGTATAGGTGCCTGAGTGTTTGTGTGGGTGGGGTGGGTGCGACTCTGTGCATAGATGTGTGAGTGGGTGATTCACTGGGTGGATGGTTTCAAGAGTGCATCTGTGATAGACTGTATGGGTGGGTAAGTGTGTGTAAGAGTGTATTAGTGAGTGAATGTATGTCCCAGTGGTACATGTGTGAGTAACTACATATGTGAAAGGCAGTATATATGTGTGTTGGAGTATATAAATAGCTATAAGTGAGAGTGTGTGATTGTGAGAGTGACTGTATGGATGAGTGTGTGCTTGCATCAGTGATTGTATAAGAGCATAAGAATGTGCTAGTATTTGTATGAGTAAGTGAGCTGGTGTGTGTATAACTGTATAGGTGAGTAAATGGCAGTGTGTTTAATTATTTGCATGACTGACTAGGTGTGTGAGTACCTCTATGGATGAGTGGCGGTGTTTGAGTGTCTATATAGGAGTATGAGTGCATATGATAGTCCTGTACTGAGTGACCGTATGAGTGACTGTACAGGTGAGTGAGTGGATGTGTGTGCAGACCTAAGAATCAATGAGTGGGTATGTAGTTATTGGTGTTGGAGTGTCTATGGTTTTGCGAATGGCAGTCTGTAATTTAGAGTGTGTGTATCAAAGGTTATATTAGGGTGTGAGGAGGTGCATCAGATTATCACGTGGATGATGTCATCAGTGATGTCATTTGAGATGTCATCAGTGATGTCATCAGTGATGTCACTGACCATGTCATGAGTGATGTAATATGTGACATCATCAGCAGTGCATTGCGGGGCGCGAGTTATAGTTAGCTGAACTAACTATAACGGGGAATTTCACGGGTTTTGTACGAGTGCAATGTCCAACTAACTATAACTGTCCCTAAAACCTATGGTTTTTCAGCGAATTTGTAAGGTTTTTTAAATGCAAATTTCTAACTATAACGTGTCTGAAACCTATGGTTTTTCAGTGAATTTCAAAGGTTTTTTAAATGCTAATTTCTAACTATAATGTGTCTGAAACCTATGGTTTTTTCAGTGAATTTCAAAGGTTTTTTAAATGCTAATTTCTAACTATAACGTGCCTGAAACCTATGGTTTTTCAGTGAATTTCAAAGGTTTTTTAAATGCTAATTTCTAACTATAACGTCCCTGAAACCTATGGTTTTTTCAGTGAATTTCAAAGGTTTTTTAAATGCTAATTCCTAACTATAACATGTCTGAAACCTATGGGTTTTTCAGTGAATTTCAAAGGTTTTGTAAATGACAATTTTTAAATGTATTAATTGTTATATTTATTTTTTTGATACTGATTTACTACATTTTTTTAAACTATTTATTTTTAGATATTTTATTTTTTAAATTACATTGTAATTACATTATACATTACATTACAAAATATACTTTCTCAGAATGAATTACTTTAGTTTAAATACTTTGCAAATAGGCAATAGACTTTTAAGTACAGTAGTTACAGTTGTTGCAATGGGCAACACAATTTCAAACACAATGCAACATTGAGCTCAATGTGAATTTCTAGTTAAATGCAATTAGTTACTTTATGGATTACTTTTCTAACCACAGGACTGGATCCTAGATTCAGTCCTGGGACATCTCCTGTAAACAGTTGAGTAAAAGCGTTTTGGTTACAGTAGTGATTTTTAAGGAATATTATTGTATTTTAAAACTTGACACTTCGAAACTTTTTCACATAGAATCACCAATGTTATCCTACGGGAGGAAATTCACTTAGCAGGTAAGTAGTGTTATCGTTACTTTTTCTTACTCAGTGGTGGATCCTGGATCTCCTGTAAACAGTTGAAAGAATGCGTTTAAGTCATACATGCGATTTTTAAGGAATATTTGTAGTTTGTGAAAAACGACACTTTGAAACTTTTCTGCGGAAAACCAGACAATGGATTCCAATGGAAGGAAATACAAGTTACTGGTAAGTACGGTTAGAATTACTTATCAGTGGTCTAAAAGATGCAGCACTGGGTTCTCTCCTGATAACAGGTGAGTAAATCGGAATTCGTAGTTCGGCTGATTTTAGAGGAATATTATAAAGTTCCAAAACTCAACACTTAGAAGAATTTCCAAGTGAAACCAGTCAATGTTAGCCTATGGAAGGAAATTCAAGTTACTGGTAAGTACGGTTAAAATTACTTTTCAGGATTAGTACTGGGCTCAAAGATGCAGCACTGTGGTCTCTCCTGATAACAGGTGAGTAAATCGGAATTCGTAGTTCGGCTGATTTTAGAGGAATATTTGTATGTTTCAAAAATCGACACTTAGAAACTTTTTCAGCAAAAAGCAGGCAATGATATCCTATGGAAGGAAATTCAAGTTACTGGTAAGTACGGTTAAAATTACTTTTCAGGATCAGTACTGGGCTCAAAGATGCAGCACTGAGGTCTCTCCTGATAACAGGTGAGTAAATCGGGATTCGTAGTTCGGCTGATTTTAGAGGAATATTTGCACAATGGTGAAGGAAGGGCGTGGGGCCTGAGGTGACATGTCTGCAAACACGCCCTGTGGCGCGTTTTAAGTTGGAGAATTAATTCCTCCTCAATCCCGAGGGTCCCTAGGGGCCAACTGGCCCACCAGACACCTCCAGTATGCGCCAGAGAGCTGCGTTGCAGAGAGGTGTTCAGAGGCCCCGCCCCTTTTTACAACACTCTGCAACGCAGCTCCGTGGCGCTTACTGGAGGTACCTGGTGGGCTAGTTGGCCCCCAGGGACCCTCAGGATTGAAGGGGATTTAATTCCCCATCTTAAAACGCGCCACGGGGCCTGTTTGCACACATGTCACCTGAAGCCCCGCCCCCTCCCTTCACCACTGTGCAAACGCGCCCCGTGGCGCGTTTTAAGTTGGGGGATTAAGTCCCCTTGAATCCTGAGGGTCCCTGGGGTCCAACTATCCCACCAGGTACCTCCAGTAAGCGCCACAGAGCTGCGTTGCAGAGAGGTGTAAAAGGGGCGTGGCCTCTGTACACTTCTCTGCAACGCAGCCCCTGGCGCATACTGGAGGTTCCTGGTGGGCTAGTTGGCCCCAGGGACCCCCAGTATTCAAGGGGAATTCGTTCCCCTCTGCAAACGCGCCAGGGCGCGTTTGCAGAGTGGTAAAGGAAGGGGGCGGGGCCTGCGGCACGATCGTTTTTTTTTTTTCGAAGGGGGGCTGTGTGGCCCCCCTTCCTTTTTCCTTTTTTTGGGCCCTGGGGACCCCATCCCCCAGGGCCTTACCCCTTTTTTTTCATTTTTTTAAAAAAAAAAACGGGAAGGGGGCCGCGTGGCCCCCCTCCCGTGGCCGATTCCGGCCCCGGGGACCCCATCCCCCGGGGCATGGCCACTCTTTTTATTTTTTTTTTAAGGAGGGGGGCTGCGCCGCCCCCCTTCTCAGGCCTCCTTTTGCCCCGGGGACCCCATCCCCCGGGGCAGGCCTTTATTTTTCTTTCTTTTTTTTCTTTTTTTTGGGGGGGGGGAGGGGGGCCGCGTGGCCCCCCTCCCGGGCCACTACTTGCCCCGGGGACCCCATCCCCCGGGGCTGGCCCTCTCCGTTGGGGACCATGGGGGGGTCCCCAATCCCCCACGGTCTCAGCCGGCTCCCGCGTCCCACGGGAGCCGGCATTGCTTTTCCACATGGGGAGCTGCTGACATGCAGCTCCCCATGTGGAAAGCAATCTGCTTTGCTTCATTGAAGCGAGAGCAGGTTTCCCTGCTCTCGCTTCAGTGAAGCAAAGCAGTTTGCAATGGCAGGACGGGAGCCGCGAGGCTCCCGTCCTGTCATAGCAAACTACAGTGTCCCGGGGGTGGGCACCCCAGGACACTGCAGGAGCCGGCCCTGGGGGGTGGCGGTCCCCAGGGCCATCAATGGCTCCAGGAGGGGGGCCGCGCGGCCCCCCTCCCATCCAAATGCACAGCCCCGGGGAGGTGGAGGTCCCCTGGGCTCCTTAACGGACCCCCTAATTTACATGTTAGTGCCCCGGGGAGGTGGCGGTCCCCGGGGCGTGTGGGGGGGCTCGAGCCCCCCACACAGGTTATTTCAATTTTTTTAAAAGAAGCCCCGGGGGGTGGCGGTCCCCGGGGCTGCGGGAGGCGGAGAGCCCTCCCGCACCATTTTTAAAGCCCCGGGGGTGGCGGTCCCCGGGCTTGGGGGCCTTAGAGGCCCCACATAAAACATAAACCCACCCCGCATGCCCCCGGGATTTGGCCCACCCGGGGCAAAATAGCATCAAAGCGCGGGAGACCGCACTTCGATTTTTTTTTTAATCGGCTGGATCCGCGCACCCAGCGCGTTTTTGCCGATTTTTTCAAAAAGGCCTACGGGGTCAGGGTGTTTCTACCCGGCCCCCTTTTCGCGTTTTTCGCGTTTTTCTCACTGCTTTCTTGTGCCTCGGTTCTACCGAGGGACAAGATGGCTGCCAACACTTCCTGGTTTGGAGTGTTGACAGCCAATTAGCATGCAGCTCGTGATCGGGAGGGTGCGCGGATCCACCGCGGCCATAGATATCGAAACCTTTATTTTGGATTTTCTCAGCAACTACTGAACGGATTTACACCATTTTTAAAAAGGGTGCTTTCTGAACCAAGCACTACCTTTTTGCCAAATTTGGTGTAATTCCGTTCAGCAGTTTTTGCTGTAGCCTTGCATAAAATTTCCTATGGGAAATTGAGTTTTTCACTCTTATTTTTTGAATTTCTCCGCAACTACTGAACGGATTTACACCATTTAAAAAAAAGGTCGCTTTCTGAACCAAGCGCTACCTTTTTGCAAAATTTGGTGTAATTCCGTTCAGCAGTTCGGGCTGTAGCCGTGGCTAAAATTTCCTATGGGAATTAACATGGAGAAAACACGTTTTGGGACCCCCCTTTTTTCTCGGCCCCCGCTTGATGAATCACCCTGAAACTTTCAAGACAGGAGCGGACCGGAGCGCCCCACTAGTTTTGAAAATTTCGCGATGATTCGTCAAACGACGCCAAACTTATTGGGAATAGAATGTTGCGGATTTCCTATGGATAATAGGTCCTAACTATAACTATCTACTGGCGACCGCCAGTAGATAATATACACACATATATATACACACATATATATACACACACACACATTTACAAGCCTTGTGTGTGTGTGTGTATATCACACACATTTACAAGGCTATGCAAAAAGCGGGACAGGCCGGATATAGAAGTAAGACTAAAGTCTTTAGTCCTACTTTTATGTCTGACCTGTCCCGGTTTTTGAGTCTCCAAATCTGATCACCCTATAATTGGGACCCTCTGAGGAAAACATTGCATTATTGTAGTTAGTGGGAGGAGTAGCTCTTTTCTCAGGTAATCAAGAAAGGGACTCAACAGAAATTGACAGCGTCCAGTATCTTATTAAAAGTGCTGTTGTAACACAAAACATAAAGTTTTTATAGCTTGCAACAACATACTTACCGTGTTCATACCAGCTCAAATATAGGGCAGCCAGGAGGATACTGAAGTAGGCAGTAGATTTAATAACATGTACTGTATGTGACCCTGTTGACGCATTAGAGTACTGTGTGGGGCATCAGAATAAAACAGAGAGAACGGACTAATATAGTGAGGAACATAGATTGTGCCATGCTGGATGGGAGAAAATAATATGGGAAGATGATTCTATAGACACACAGATCCCCTCAATGTGCTGCATTTCAGAGCTTTCAGGCTTTAATTGTCTGACTTCTAATTATAAAAAACTAACAACTTTCCTTTCTTAAAAAAATATTTTTTTCAAAATTTTTCGGTTGACCATTACTTTGTTTCAAAATGCTCCAAGTGAATTCAGTATGTCCATGTTTCTTAGTCTTAAAAAGAGTTACTAAATTGGTGGATGACTTAAGATGCTTAAAAGTATTTGAATGTTTCTGCATCCCTGCTTTGATCTTACACATAATTAGAGCTCCCTGTTTTATGGTAGTTATCTTTTTTTGCATTTCCATCTGTATTAATCCATATTTCTTTTTTGCTAATTTTATCTGTATTTATTCATATTTATTTTTGTAGAAAAATTAAGCTGAAACTAGTATATTTTCACATGTATTTAACCAATAAATGTGCACCTATACTTGAATGCCTGACGGGTTTCAACGTTAAGAACACCGACATAATGTCAATGCACATATATGAAAACATGCAAATTTTAATATCAATATTGTGCATATCTTCTCTTTTTTAACCCCCTTGCCTGTCAATATGTAACTCTATTGGCCAGGCAGTCATGAGTGACAGCATTCAGAATGACTCAAAAAAACACTAATTTACGTTTTTATCCACATTTCTATTAAAATAAATTCAGACAGAAAAATAAATGATTTTCTGTCTGTATTCATCTGTAAAAATCTGTAAAAACACAAAACAGGGTGCCTTACACATTACCATCTTATGTATGAGTGAAATTACAATTTATAAGGCATGTATGTACTCGGCTATTACTGTCTTTTAGCAATAATGTGATGTTCCTATATGTGAGAGCAGGGCTTTAAGTGGGCCGGGTCTCACCGGGTCTGAGCACCGGCAGTTTTTTTAGGGGGGCCTCGAAACGGGTCTCTATCGGGCTCTGTTTTGTGCCCTGGCACAGGCAGTCCATTTTTTTTTCCGGACTGCAGTGACAGCAGGCACGACGATGTGCGCGTGGTGAGCGTTGTAGAGGAAGGGAAATCCTTTAAAGAGAGTCATTTTCTCTCTGGATTTCCCTTCTCTTTTTGAAACTCAGGAGCAGCAACATTGTCATGGTGTCATCAGGGCTTAAGTGGAAGCTTTTTCAATATTATATACAAGCCATAGTTGCTGCTTATTTATCTTATGGAACTAGCAACCATTGACAAAGCCAATAGTCCTGACTTGTAGGTATGATGTGACTTGTTGTATCATATATCTAGACGCAATGACAGGAACAGAAAAATACAAGTCGGGCGGCACACTGTGCTAAACACAGATTTTTAGCTTACGTGTTTTTAAGCCACGCCCTTAATTACATTGACCACGCCCCTTTGAGAGACCCCCCAGTTTTTTTATCCCACTTACAGCCCTGTGTGAGAGGACACATATCGCACATGATACAATAAAAATGTCCAGCCCTGGAATCTGATCAAGAGTTTTAACATTAGGTTCTATCTTTTGGTTGCGTCTTGTATGTACCAGTTGGACCTTTAAATGTTTTGCCTTTTAAATGCAAAATAAGGTGCCGGAAATGTTTCATTACTTATCTGTAAGGTAAATGTTTGTGACTACTGTGAGTTTTTCTTGAATATTATTCTCATTTTTACTTCAAGGTTAAGCTTCCCTAGGAGTATTAGTAGCACTTTTTGAAAGTATTCCAGTGATGGTTTCTTTCTTTGAGTTTAGTCTTTAGAATCTCTGATTCCTAAACTCGATAGCATTTGCCCAGTTCCTGATATATTGCAAAAGCTGGTCACCTATAGGTTATCCTGTAAGGTCTTGGGATGAAAAGACCCATAATGTAACCGAGTTTCTGTCAGTTGTTTTTCTAAACATAGTAGTATTAATGTAGCCAGCATGTGACATAATAAATTAAGAAGTAATCTTATTCTATATGGCCAGGTAAACAATGGATGAGCAAATTGTGCACTGAGCAATGTAAAGAAGAGTTTCAATTCGTTTTAAGTGTCATTTCATATTCACAAGACATCATCTACATAATGTCTCCATAAGGAGATATATTAATTATATGGATTATTGCTGTTGTACAAAATAAGCTCTTTAAACTTCCCTACATAAATATTCACTAGGCTTTGGGCTACAGTAGCCCCCAAAGAAGTACTGGAGATCTGTCAGCATAGCTGTTCCTCACATTTAAAATAATTTCTGGTCAACGCCAGTTTCACACATTACAGTACAAATGCTTTAGTGAACTTAAACTACTTGGTATTCTCAAGTGTTTTTTCAACAGCCATCAAGGTAGCCAGCCATCTTTGATATGGCGGTATAAAGTGACTCTCTTGTATCTTTTTATTAGGATCAAATTGTGAGGTTATGGTGTTTTTTAAATATGAAAGTTGGAACAGAACCCATTCTATAAAAAATAATCTGAATATTTAATTGTGTGCTAAAACAGACAGTTTTATCCTTGTGGACTACAGAAAGATGGAACAAGTTGGCATCATCACATTCTTCTCAAGTAAGAAGTTTGCTTCCTTTTCATTTAATACATTTTCTCCCTCAGCCTTGAGAACAATGTTCTCAGTGATACTCTGCAATTTGTTTGTGGAATCTTTAGTTAAAGAGTATAATGTTCCCTCATTCTTAATGTCCTTGTAATTCCAAACAGGAGTGTAATTGATTCTTAAATTCCAAGATGTGCGCAAATGTAGCTCCTCTTGTTGTTGGCCAGTATAAAACAACTGAGGTAGTATCTGGCTACATTTGTGTGTGGGAAAAACACAAGATTTTAGGTATGCAGTGATGGAGCAGGGTTTTCAAAAAAATAAAACCTGCTCGGATTGAGACCCCTAGTAACATTTTCTAACTTTTTTAACAGTGTGCAGTGAAAAACGTGTCGTTTTAATAACTAACATGAGGGAAAATAATTCTGCGCAAGCGCGTACTAAAGTACTGAACTAGGTCGCAAATGCTTGACTAATGAAGATAAAGAGACTAATGCTGCTTTTTGTGCATGATTATTAACGTTTGTCAGATAAATCTAACATGGGTTGCGCATGGTTAGATGCAGCATTTAGGAGGGTGCGTAAAGAAAATCATTTTAACGTAATTAATTATATTTGTTTTAATTTCCGTAGAAGCATGGGTTAAGCAAAATAAAGAATTATTAACTGAAAAAGCAAAAGAGAATGTGGAGGGAGAGCTGATGTGAGCGACCTTCAAAATGATGTGTGCCTGCCAAAAGTTAAACGTGAAAACGAAAAACAATCGACAAGTGATGAACGTTTCCTCTGGAAGCGCACGAGTGGCACAAGAATTAACCGAATTTGACACAATTCTGGATAGAGAAGGAAACTGAAGTCTGATATTGTATTATTGTATTTCCTGGGATGATGTAGTTCTAATGATGAAAAAACAAAACAATAGAACATTGAGAGAGATGGACATGCCGAGTGTGGTGTGACAGTACACCCCCTTCCTTAACCAATCACGATGTAGTTTTAACTCTGGAATGAAACAAGTGTGGGTAGGACATTTGGGTTTTAGGGTATAATTGAGGTGCCTTGGTGGGAGGGGTTAGCTAGCATTGCTCCTGTTCCGAGAGGTGCTGATGGCGTTAGGTGTGATCGTCGCTGTTGTCGGTTTGTTGTAGAGGCCTACCCGTTCTTTTCCCTGTTCCTGATTCCTAACTTAGACTTTGCCCTTACAAATCTTCTTCAGGGGCCCTGCTGTTCTCCTGGCCAGGGAGCGGATTTCCTGAATTCTTTGGGTTAGTATAGATAGAAACCTGACTTTGCATAATCATTTGCAAATGTAATTTATCTCTGAAACTTTTCTCTCTTCGCCTTTCCACTCCTTCAATGCACTGTCGATGTGATGTGATTTGTCATTTGCTCTTTGCTAATTGTTTATTCTGTGATATTCCATGGTTTGTACTGTGTATTGGTACTTGATGAGCATTTATTTCAAATTATTTAGATAAAACATTATAAATATACACACTGTGTTCATCTTTATTCAGGGTGTGTTATTAATTATTGCCATCAACTATTCAACTATAAAAAGATGCCATTGTTACATTATTTTTGTGAGAGTAATGCAGGTTCCGTTGGAGATTGGTAAATTAGGTCTGAACTTTGCATTTTACACTGAACCCAGCGCGAAGGGACTTTGTTGGGTAATGTAATTGGGCTTTATTTATTTGCAAAATGATTGATCTCTGAGCGCTGGATCAGTTGCAGCTTGGAACGGGAAAAACATACAGTACTACTTGGTTATCTCCATGATACCTTGCAGGGCTCGTAATGAGGAAGTAATACCATACCCTCTTTATTATACTGCGCCTTGCATTATTGGTATATACTGGGTGCAATATTTGTTCTTGTGCCACCAGCTGATGAAACAAAGAAAATGGTAAACGAGGAGGCCGTAAACTGGGATCAGCATGCCGCACCAATCAGCTTAATGGAAGTACAACAGCACTGTGATGTTATCCGCAATTGTTAAATACAGCATCTAGCATTGTATCTAGAAGCTGCTCTTTCCTGGAGTGCAAAGGTAGATTCTACAGTTATAAGTGGCATATTTTCATCACTTTCATCTGATTAAATTATTGACTCAATTTCTCGGAATCTGAAAGCCACTTTTGTAGGTTTCATTGTACCTTAGGAAACTGCCTCTGGGAATGATTTCTGGTTGTTAATTGTAAACCTACCTAAACAGAGAGACAACTTAGAACATGGATAGTAAACTTGTTTTAATTCTACATAAACAAGATCATCTTATATTAGCTGGATACTCTCTACATTGGTGCCCAGTTGATGCCAGAATACAGTTTAAGATCCTGTGCATAATCTTTGTCTGTAGACATGGCTAATTCTACAATATCTACTTAACACAATAAGTAGCTACAAACTTAGGGGCTCTGTAGCGGGTTGGGAGACACATACGGGAGACGAGATGGGGTCAAAGAAGGTTTTATTGGTCTAAGTACACGCTTGTTTCGTGAGACCAGTCTGTAATAGGGTAAAGGTGGCTCTTCTGGCTTCTCCCTGGGTTCTCGGTCCCTCAGTGAGGTCCGCACTCTCCTTGGCCACTCCAGCACGGGTCCGTCCGGACAAAGGGGAAGCGTGGATGGAAAAGGAAAGAGAAAGGCTGGGTGTAAGTGTAGGGCACGTATATACAATGGTGATAAGGAAACAGGGTGGTGAGGAGTCACACGGTGCGCAGCACGTCTATATAAGTGAGGGCAGTGCTTGGGACGGGAGTACCGGGATACGGGGACCTTTACACTAGGTTCTCGGGCTCTCGTTTTTTTCCCACCCAGCCCGTAAAGCGGTCTCGTACCTGCGAGAGCCACGCTCCTCCTGGAACGTGGCTGGGCAATACACGCGATCGTTGGCCTCCTGGCTCCTTTTCGTCTTGCGACCGCTCCGCCTCTGCTCCTTCCCTGGATTCCGTCTGCTTCACTCTGCTCACGACTCCCTCGACTCTTCCTGCTCCTCCGGTGCTAACACACCCGTACTTCCGCCTTCCTCCCGTCTTTGAAGGCCCGACCTCCTCATCGTCATCGCTGGGGTCGTGGTTCAGCGACCAGTCCTCCCACTTAAAGGAACGATGTCCCTTTTCGTCATCCCCGTCATATGTTCGGATGTCTGGACAAGTCCATTCGTCCTGCTGCTGAGAAACAAGAGTGGAGGCGGAGGTGATCACATTCCCCCAGTCATCAGGTGGGCGCACCCCGCACTTCATCCGACCGCCCTCGTTACACACCACCCCCCTTGGATTCTCCCGATCGGGGAGAGGAAACCTGGAGAGGTAATCAGCGCTCCCGTTCTCAGAGCCTTTCCGATGCTTCACAGTGAAAAAAAAGGGCTGCAGGGAGAGGAACCACCGAAGAACCCTTGGGTTCAGAGCGATGTTCCGGCTCATCCACTGGAGGGGGGCGTGATCCGTGTACAGGGTGAATGGGCGGCCCTCGAGGTAATACCTCAGCTTATCGACAGCCCATTTTATTGCCAGGCACTCCTTCTCGATAGTAGGGTAACGGAGCTCCCGGGGAAAAAGCTTTCTGCTTATATAGAGGATGGGATGGTCTATACCCTCGGGTGACAACTGTGACAGGACGGCCCCAATTCCATAGTCTGATGCATCAGTGTGGAGTATGAAGGGACGGGTAAAGTCAGGGGAGGAGAGCACGGGACCTGTGGTTATAACCCTTTTCAAGCAGTTGAATGCCTTCCACATTAGGGGCGTGGGGCATAAGAGGGTCTGTGCTTTTACGTCTTGTTTGAGGGTGTCTGTCAGTGGGGCGGCTACCTCTGAAAATTGGGGAATGAAACAACGGTAGTACCCTATCAACCCCAAAAATGCTCTCATTTCTTTCTTGGTGCTGGGGAAAGGGGTCTCGGCTATCGCTCTGATCTTTTCAATCTGGGGTTCAATCATTCCGTGTTCTAGCACATAGCCTAGATATTTCACCTTTTGATAACCCATCCTGGATTTCTTCGAGTTTATGTGTAACCCGGCCTGTTGTAGGGCATGGAAGATGGTCTGTAGATGGACCAGGTGGGTTTCCCAACTAGGACTGAAGATCACTATGTTGTCCAAGTAAGCGGACGTGAACGACTGATAGTCCCGGAGCACCGTGTTCATGAGGCACTGGAATGTTGCTGGCACCCCATGTAGGCCGAAGGGAAGAACTGTAAACTCGAATAAACCATCAGGCGTAGAAAAAGCGGTCTTCCTTGGATCTTCTTCCCGTAGAGGCACCTGCCAGTAACCTTTGGTCAGGTCCAAGGTGGTAATGTATTTAGCTTCACCTAATTTTTCAATCAGCTCATCTATGCGTGGGATGGGATATGCGTCGAAGGAGGAGATGTCGTTAAGGGGGCGGAAGTCCATGCAGAACCTGGTACTGCCATCAGGTTTTGGTACCATCACGATGGGCGATGACCATTCGCTCCTAGACGGTCTTATGACCCCGAGGCGTAGCATCTCTTGTACTTCTTTTCATACCGCCGTCCTTTTGGCCGCGGGGATTCGGTACGGACGCTGTTTAATGGTCTTTCCTGGGGGTGTCTCTATCCTATGTTCGGCCAGGGTTGTTTTTCCCGGTTTGTCCGAAAAGAGGGAGGAAAAGGAAACCAGGGTTTTCCGGAGGTCTTCTTTTTCCTGTTCTCTCAGTTCCTCATTGACAACCAACTGTTCCAAGGTGGAAGAGGAGGGGGCGTGCGTCGGTAACGTGAGGTGGGCGGCTTTCGGTGGGGGTCCCAGCCATTTCTTCAATATGTTTATGTGATAGGTCTGGCTTCTTCGGGGGTGATCTGAATATTGTAACTGGTTTTCCCAATGGTCCCCATGACTTTGTAGGGTCCCATCCACTCAGCCTGGAACTTCTTTGTGGACGAGGGTATCAATACTAGAACCCAATCATTCACTTCCAGTCGTCTCCATCGTTTTCCTTTATCGTAGAACACTCTCTGTTTTTCTTGACTCTTTTCCAGGTTGGAATAGGCCAGGTCTCTCAATTTTCCTATCTTTGACTTTAGGGCCTGGGTATACTCCAACATCCCGCGTTCTTCGTCGGCCTCTTCCTTCTCCCATGCCTCCTTGGTCATCTCCAAGAGCGACCGGGGTTGTCGTCCGTACAACATCTCAAAAGACGAACACCCCAGGCTGCTCTGTTTTTGCCCCCTGATCACGTACAACGCTAGTGGTAGTAACTGGTCCCACTCTCTGCCGTTCACTGAAAGCATTTTCTTCAACGTGGTTTTGAGAGTCCTGTTGTACCTCTCTACGAGGCCGTCTGTTTGTGGGTGGTAGACTGATGTTCTAATCTGCCGCAGTTGTAAAATCCCACATACCTCCTTCATTAGCCTCGATACAAAAGGGGTACCCTGGTCGGTCAAAATCTCCTTGGGAAACCCCACCCGGGAAAACAATTCCAGGAACTTCTCGGAGATCAGGCGCGTGGTGGTGGCTCTCAGGGGGAAGGCTTCCGGGTACCTGGTGGCATAGTCTATTATCACGAGGGCATATTGATTCCCTCCCCGTGTCTTTGGGAGGGGTCCTATCAGGTCCATTCCCACTCTTTCGAAAGGGGTACCTATTATCGGAAGGGGTTGTAAGGGGACCGCTGGGGGCCGGTGTGGGTTCTTTTTCTGGCAAATGTCGCAGGTCTGACAGTGGGTTTTTATGTCTTTATAGACCCCAGGCCAAAAAAAATGTCTTAACACGTTCTGGGTGGTCTTTTCGCTCCCTATGTGTCCTGCAGTCAGGTGTGAGTGTGAGAAGAACATGATCTGCTCCCTAAAAGTATTCGGGACCAATAGCTGATGGGTATCTTCTCTAGAACCCTGGCGATATAGAAGACAGTCTTTGATAAGAAATCGTGGAAAAACAGGGCGGGTACAGTCTTGTGTTCTATGTGCTTGTTCCCAAGCATTGAATAAGGAGGCGTCATTAGCCTGGGTGAATTTAAAACTCTTATCTAATGTCCACGGTTCAGGTGTTATTAAAGCGGGTCCTGGGGAGGTTATTACCGGTTCTCGTTTGTTCTGTGGGGTCTGTCTCTGAAGGGTGTGTAGGAACATATCTCGGAATTCGGGGTTATCCGTTCCGATTATAAGCTCTTCAAGTAACCCCTCCAACACCCCCACCCGGATGACATAGGTGCTACCGTCTGAATGGACCAGGGGTACTACCACCACGGGGTATGGTTTGACGTCTCCATGGACGCACCTGATGTGGACCATGGTGTCGGGGATGACTTGCTTGGGCTGTATGAAGACACCCTGTATTACGGACTGCCTACAACCGGAATCTAGCAGGGCCTTTATATCTGGCCCGTTCACCCGTACACTCACGTGAAAGGCGCTCCCCATCTCAGCGGTGTAAAGAATGGACTTGGGGACGTATCCCACCTCCATCGGTTCTTCCGTTGATTTTCTTCGGGGGCACAACCTCGCGATATGACCCCAGTCCCCACACTCAAAGCATTGGGGTCCCCTGAATGGTGGCATCTCTGATCTGCTAGGTCGTGGTTTGTTTGGTTCCTTAAACGCATGGCTTCTCCTGTCTTGTTTAAACGCCAGGGGCCGACTGGGTTTCTTGTGTTCCAACCCGCTCTGTTTGGGTTGAGCCCGGGAAAAAGTAGAGGCCATATCAATGGCTTGCTCCGTGGTCAGGTGCGAGTGCTGGCGTAACCATTTTTGCGTGTTAAAGGGAAGAGCGTCCAGGTACTGTTCGAGATAAATTTTGTCCATTATCTCTTCTTTTGTACACATATGCGGGGTTAGCCACTTATCTGCAGCCATCTTTAGCTGGAAAAACAGGGTTTTTGGGTTCTCTCCTGGGTTACCTCTCTCCTTCGAAAGCGTACCCGATATGCTTCAGCGTCGAGTCCTAGGTGGTCTAATATGACTGTTTTAATCTCAGCATATGGGGTGTTTCCTGCCGCATTGGCCACCTGGTAGGCGGCTTGCGCTTCTCCAGTCAGTAATGGGGCTAGGAAAAACGGCCACTTCTCCACGGGCCAACCACAGGCCCGGGCGGCTCGTTCAAAATTGAGCAAGAAGGCGTCGGGGTCCTCCCCCGACACGTATTTCTGTAGTGATATGCTAGAGGGTCCTGGGGTTAGGTTCCGGGGTTCTTGCGGTGTTGGGAGGGGCTGGTCACGCATCATCTTATGTAAACCCTCTATCTGAGCGGTAATGGTGTCCTTAAATGTGTTTCTGTCCGCTTGGGCCGACGTTAGCTGCGTCTCTACCGCCCATCCTAGTTGCTCCTGGCCCTTCACCAGGTGCTGTATCAGAACGTCCATCGTGGTGATACGGATGAGTGTCTCTATGCCCGCATTCTCCACCACTTGTAGTGGGTTGGGAGACGAGATGGGGTCAAAGAAGGTTTTATTGGTCTAAGTACACGCTTGTGTCGTGAGACCAGTCTGTAATAGGGTAAAGGTGGCTCTTCTGGCTTCTCCCTGGGTTCTCGGTCCCTCGGTGAGGTCCGCACTCTCCTTGGCCACTCCAGCACGGGTCCGTCCGGACAAAGGGGAAGCGTGGATGGAAAAGGAAAGAGAAAGGCTGGGTGTAAGTGTAGGGCACGTATATACAATGGTGATAAGGAAACGGGGTGGTGAGGAGTCACACGGTGCGCTGCACGTCTATATAAGTGAGGGCAGTGCTTGGGACGGGAGTACCGGGATACGGGGACCTTAACACTAGGTTCTCGGGCTCTCGTTTTTTTCCCACCCAGCCCGTAAAGCGGTCTCGTACCTGCGAGAGCCACGCTCCTCCTGGAACGTGGCTGGGCGATACACGGGATCGTTGGCCTCCTGGCTCCTTTTCGTCTTGCGACCGCTCCTCCTCTGCTCCTTCCCTGGATTCCGTCTGCTTCACTCTGCTCACGACTCCCTCGACTCTTCCTGCTCCTCCAGTGCTAACACACCCGTACTTCCGCCTTCCTCCCGTCTTTGAAGGCCCGACCTCCTCATCGTCATCGCTGGGGGCGTGGTTCAGCGACCAGTCCTCCCACTTAAAGGAACAATGTCCCTTTTCGTCGTCCCCGTCATATGTTCGGATGTCTGGACAAGTCCATTCGTCCTGCTGCTGAGAAACAAGAGGGGAGGCGGAGGTGATCACATTCCCCCAGCCATCAGGTGGGCGCACCCCGCACTTCATCCGACCGCCCTCGTTACAGGCTCCTAGCATCTTATGATAAGAATATAGTTGCCTTTTAAACTACAGTTGATGGGTAAAAGACGCCATAGCCATATAGAAGCGAAACCGTGAATTAAACTCCAGTTGTACTTGCATAGTACCACCAGTTTGCTCTTTTTCAACAAAAACCTAAGACCCTGCCAGGACAGATATGCAGCGAGGGAGTAAAAACATGTGTATTCCTACAGACAGAACTTGGCAGCTATTGAGAGCGGGGAGATTGAGATTGCATTGCTCTCACAACCTGGGTGCTCTGACGTGGAAGTCAAGGCCAGTAGCTCCTTCTCCCCTTTAGGACTCCACCTACTCCTCTGCCAAAATGTCAAAAGCAGGAAGGAGGACCCACGCTTAGGGTAAAAGGCGGTTAGGAGAATGAAGGAGAGATATGCTCCAAGGGTTGGCAGTTGTAAAATTCAGACCGGATATACACAGCACAAGGCCCCTCATCACAAGCACGGATTGACCAAGTCTCCATGTATATGCAGAAGAACACACATCAGTGAAGGGGCCAAGTCAAGAGGGGAAGGATAACATATAAGCAGAGAAAGAGTGCTTGGACTTACCCTGTGGGATCAATAGATGACCTGTAACTAGTCCCCAGACATATCAGTAGTCCAGCTCAGGAACCATATTTAAATAGAATACCACTGTAGCACCAGGAAGGAAGAAGGTTGGCCTAGGGAAGACGACTGTCACACAATGATGAAATTCTTCGAAAACTGCGGTTCTCATTGATATCATTCATTTTAATCCGTTCAGTAGACAGTGAAATCACTGTATGCAATTAATGCTTAGCTGCCACAATATATGACCATTACACTTGTTTCTTATCAATGACCAGCAACAACCCGTCCTCAAGGGCGGAGGGGCCACGCCTCTGCACCTTTTGGACATAAAGAGTGTCTGTCAGGCTGAGCAGAGGTCAGTCTGACATACACTTTATTTTCAGGTCAGGCAGCCAGGAGCTAGGCATGCGCTAAATGCAAAGTCTCCTGGCTGCCTGAGATAAACTTTGCCGGGCTGAGGATATCACAGCTCCTCTGGGCATGACCACCTTAGCTCAGCAAAGGTCGTTGAGGCCCTCCCCCTTGTAACGAGGGAGAGCGTCAGTGATAGCCTCATACCTGGGCACTTCAGTTTTAAGATCTAAAGTACCCAGGGCCGAGAGTCTATCACTGACACCTCATCACAGAGTCGGTGGGGTCAGCAATCTCTCTGACCCCATCCTACTCTGTGGTGAGTTAGGGACTGCTGCCTGAGGTCAACCAATGAGGGGAGGCAGCAGTCCCAACCCTCCTGGCACTTCCGAGGCTTCCCTCCCCGAGAGCTGCATCAGGTAAATGTTGTTTTTTATTGGCTGTTTGTTGCGTGCATGTATGTATATTTGTGAGTCAGTGTTGTGAATGGGTGTGTGTCTGCATGTTAATGCATGGGTGTGAGTGTGCATGTATGTATGTGCCCCCCGCACCCCCTTTCAGTTGTACTTACCGGCCTCCACTGATAATGACAATCTTTGTTAACAATATTTGTGCAAAAGTTATTGCCGAGGAATCAATAAAAAGATGTGCACTGTATTCTAAATAAAAGAAAACCACAACAAAGAGACAATTACGAGTCAAAAGAAAAAAACTTCCTGTGTATTTGTAACAACCAACTTTTGAATTCTCAATAGTCCATTAGCAATATATGCCATATAGTTTCATTTTTACTTCGTCCTGCTGACGACGTTTCAACCCTTTCCGTGGTACAAGGGTCCCATAATGAGTTAATGATACTGGGACATCTGAAATAATCAATGTATTTAATTAGAATATGGTGGTGGTAAATTACACCAATTGTGTGTCATTGGCAATGTGGTTACCTCGGATGGCAAGTGTCCTATGTGCTAGAATACAAGACAGGTCCTAATCACTGCAATAACAACACAAAAATGAGTGTTCACTAAGGTGGATAATAGAGAAAGTACTCACTCAAAGTACCTGTAATAAGTGAGGTAAACAAGGGGAAGCCATAGATGAGGGCTTTTCACATATTGTGGTAGCTATGCATTAATTGCATACATTGAGTTCACTTTCTAGTGAAAGGATTTGTATGAATGATATCAATGAGAACCACTGTTTTCAAAGAATTACGAAACACCCAGGTTCCCATGGATTTAAGAGTTGTTCTTGTTGTATAAATACCACACAATGCTGAAATGCAGGTAACATGTAAACGAAAATCAGTAGGGCCGGACTGGGAACCCAAAGCAGCCCTGGCAAATTTTGTCAGGCCAGTCCCATACAGTGCATAGCAATGGAGCACAGCGAGCGAGTCTGACCACTACAAGGGGGTTTGGGGAAAAATAGTGCATTCTGCAACACATTTTTCATTATATACTCAATGGTATTTGCTTTTAAAGCATAGTAAATTATGACCTTACAATGCACCAGGATATGGCAATCTTTATTGGGGCTCTTCAATGATTCCCTCACTATCACCCTCCAACAGTGCCCCTCATCTCTCAATAGCCCCTATCTCACATGTATTTAATTTGTTTTATAGCACCTCTCATACCAGTGTAGGGTGTTATAGCATTTTACATCACAAACACATACAGAGACAATAAATCATACGTGTGTAAATCAGAGTATAAAAAATGTAAGGGGACTACAAGGTGTAGGATTCACATGTCATCCATACTGGTAGGCAATTTTTAAGATCCCTTTGTCTGGGGAAGCACAAACTCAGGATTCAGAACGTAACACAGTGGTTAGAATTGACTTCATTAATAATAATGTATTTCTACCCAAACAAACTCTTGTTAGCAAAATGAGAATTGTGAAAAACTGGGGAAAAACATAACTTTCTAACCTAGATTATGATTGTAACTTATGAACTGCACAGTAACAAAAAGATCTCTGTGACAAAAGCAGTAACCCAGTGAGCTATGCACATAAAATACTGTTTTGCGATCTGCATAGTGCATGCTCTTTGCAGCCATATTAACCCTCTGTGCTACCTTAGATGAGTCAAAACTGCCACTAGACAAAACTCCGATCTCTCTCCTGCAGGTACATTAATCACCAGAGTTATCTTGGCTCTTTTATTGTTGCCTGAAAACTATTCGATATACAAGGAAGTTTGTAGTGCTTTTAAAACTGCTTCACTGCTACAAATCCAGCCTCTAGTAACAAAAGCGCCCCACCACCCTTCCAGCCTCCCAGGGAAACGCCTGATCCCAGTCCGGCCAATCCGGCCTTACAAATCAGGAAATCAAAGGGGACGAGGGAACTGGAGAGGGAGAAAGCAACAAAGGTGAGAGAGCGGAATAGCTAGATGCGAATCAAAGCAAGTAATATAGCGATAGAGTCACAACAACTGATGTTGGCAGACAGCTTTGCACATGTGTGGTCTGAAATATCTTGTCTGCCACTGACAACCTGTGTGTCCTTGTGGGGAGCAACCCAACTGTGTCTAGGGCTGCATGGCCGACTCTTGGAGCTGTTTTTCTGGTGGTGTTATTCCGTATTGTCTATTATCCTGTTCTCCATCTTCTCTATACCCTGTGTTTGTGGTCTCTTATGCCCTAACCCATCTAGTGACCTGACAAAGGCACAGATAAAAACTACGAACATGGCCTCCCTCAGAAGTAAAAGCAGTGTCACTTCCGAATCACCGCAAAGCCTTCTGGGGCAAGTCCATCAGAAAATGTATAAGAACACTTAAGATAGAAAGATGATGCCTTGCAACGAGTCTTGGTTGCCTCTGGTGTTTTTGCTGTTTGCCATGTTTGCGCCAGGCCTCGAAACCCACAGCTCTGTTATTTTCCTCAGTTCCCCTCCTTTGTTCTCTCTTCAGCTTGCATTTGGGCAGGCTCCACTCTTCCACAGCTCCTGTCTTCCCATCAGTCACCGGTTTGCTGGGCTGCAGGGTTGGTTTTCAGGTCCTCCCTGCTGGCTCCTCGTCACTCTTGCTACTGTAGAAGCCAGTAAGTTATTCTGACTGTGTGGACTATAAAATGTTTAAAACCCTTGTTGCTTTATGACCTTTGCTCTTTTACCTTCTATTCCTTGTGATGCTGTCTGAGTATGCCTTCATAGGGTTACTTGACAGGTTAATTTCATTCTCTATACTATTATTTGGCGCTCTTTTCTTCTGGTTGCCCCAGTGTCTCTTCACAGTGCTGGATTCGGCCGACCACCCTTCTGTTTATTCTAAGTTTGCAGCACAGTGTAAAGCCCTCACTTTTTTTCAGTCACTGTTCTCTTCGCGCCATGCGTCTGTTATTCCACAATAAGAATCTCATCATTGGAGATGCTCGGGTCCACTTCAGTCACGACTTTTTTTCATACGTATCTCACAGCCAAAGACAGTCACTCATTCCATGGCCCACCTTATCTCACTTTTTTTCACTTTCTTTTTACGCGAAAAATGTTTAATGCCCTGTATTCTGGGCCAATACGCCGAGGCACCACACAAAACCATGAATGTGGTAAAACACAAATTTATTTAAAGGAATGTACATCATTTTGAAATAATTAATGTGAAAGAGAAGCTCGAAACGTGACGAGGCATCGTTTGGAAAATCCAGAGCCTCGCGACAGATGCCTTTGCGCAGCTTTCAGAACGCAGCCGCGCGCCGTTCAATAGTTCTCATTACCTCAGACTGCGTGATGTGGCGCACTTGATGAGTTCCAGAGACCTTCATTCATATGGATGGGCTTGCTTATATTTACATATGAATTCTGGCCTCTCTGGTGGACCGGGTCTTATTGTTCTCTATTGATCTCGTTAGCGGGTGGGAATTGCCCACTTGAAAGCCTGGAATGGCTGAATGTGGTTGCAGAACAGTTTCTCATTCTTTTTTCGCCCTGCTGCCTTAATCAACAACTCCTCGTCGAAATGGTTTCTTAACATTCCTCACCAAACCAACCCTCGACTGCAGCACTTACTTACTTGGCGGATTTCACTCCTCATAGTAGAATATTTCCTGAGCCAGTAGACGAGAGACACGAGGCTCGTGCTTCGCCGGTTTTATGTCAGTGCTCTGTGAACCTACAAGAACCAATGAGGCTTTAAGGCGGGTCCTGGTTGTTCTTTTTGAATTCGTTACACAGTATCTTACAGTCTCAACCCTGGCAAACCACAATTGGATGTTTGCAACCTTCAAATAACCGTGGCATGTTACGTAATAATAGGGAACGTAGATTGTGTTTGGACTTTTATTTATCATGCATTGCCGTTTCCCTAGTTTATAGAACGTGATATATGTTAACGCGCATGAGTCCATTAAAGGGGCCAGTCTTACCATGTTCTTCTTACCTGCACCTGAAGCATTTTTAAAAGAGGAGCACCGGATTTTTTTTAGTTTTTTGTTAATTCCCATTCATTTAGACTTTTATTATAGCTGCCTTGGCAGATTATGAGCACTTCAAAGTGCTAAATTAAGCAGAAGCTTCAGAACAGACTGGGTATGTCTCATGGCTGTAGATTGTCCAGTTTGTCTGTGGTGTAGTATTAATTCCTGGTAGGGTTCCATATTCACTGAATTCCCTCCTTAATTTGGGGTAGGGGTTGGAGTTGCAGAGGTTCAGATCCATCAAGAGCTGATTGTTCACTTCATGTTCTTCTTGAAGGAAGGGAGGGAGGATGAGCCGAGGAGCGGGGAAGGGTGGAAGGTATCCTGTGTTACCTCCAACTTGACCAGCATGGAAGTGCCCGACCTCAGGTTTTGCGTTAAGATATAGTAAAATGTCAGTGTTCGTAGGCGTTCTAGGCAAAAAACACAATAATAGCAACAATCACTACACCCTTGCTAAAGCGTTCAATAATAATAACATTACTTTCGGACTTATGCCCGTTTTTGGCAACCACTGCATGCACCCTTCCTATACCATGGTTAGATCCAGAGTTTTACATCCTGATTATCCACTTATTAATTCTGATGTTTTTTATAAAGCTTCAGCATGTGACATTCCAACCAGTTTGCTGTGGAAGTAGAGTTAAACAGAAATGGATAAATTACTTGACAATGTACATAACACTCTATTCAGGACAGAGCGAGCCAAGGCATGGAAGAACCTCAAATATTTACTTAAGGAGGCATGAAAAGAGCTAAAGGCGAGTTTTGCGACTGGAAGTAGGGCGATATCATGGATGGCAAGTTTAAATAATACCAGGTGATATTGCAATGTGGAATCAAATGATTCACTAGGATTTGAGTTATACCTAGCCACTGCTCACCCAGAGCCCCTGTGAACATTATACTGAAGGGACTGAGCTTGTGCTCTGTCCTACAACTTCACCAGTGCCCGCTGAGGCAAAAGCCGCAAACAATGTGAGCACATGAGCCAACAGCAACAAGGAGAATATATCCTAGTTATTTTGCTCTATCCCATGTACCAGGTACTTCACAGGAATTGTCTAATTCTCTTCTTTGGATCTTTCAGTTTGTGTGCTTGCGTTGATGCTGTGCACTACACTGTCTAACTAGTTCACGACTTGCACAGCACACAGTCGCTTCCAGTATTTGGACACCATGGAATTTGAGCACCTGATTCGCTTCTATCTAGGGGGTCGTTATGCATATGTAGTTTTAAACTTAAGCTATTTTATTATCTGGGCTACTACGTTTCAATTACCCTTCAAGACACTGATCGACTGACTCAAGCTGATGTGTTCTTTTTTTTTTGCCTTACATGCATGGACGTTATAGTTGATTGCTATAGTTGTGGTAGCCAGAATACACCCAATAAAAGCAAATAAAACAGAAGTAGAAAAAAACATAAAAAGACATTTCTGGACCACAACGGGCTAAGCAGAAGGTCCGTTGAACTACAAGACCCCCGGATTGAGAAGAGGAACTCAAGAGAAAGGAACAGTTGGCTAAAATATTACTTAAAATGGTGAGACTGAATTTCTTTATTGTAAAGTAGCAGAGAAGGTGCATGCTGAATAGAGACACGGAGGGGGTGCCTGTTGCGGTCTAAGCTTTCTTAGTCAGTGTTTCCCAAACTGTTGGTGGGTCGCCAGCCGATCTTTGGTGGGTCGTGAAAGTCCAAGCAATAAATAAAGATGCCTTTAAATTCTGAATTTATCTTGGCACATTTACTGCTCTTCAAAGACAAATGTCAAGTTACGTCTTCTGACAAACTGCTGCTTATTTTATTCACATAGGGATTGGCCGTTTACAAACTCCTCTGACTTTGCAGCCAGAGAAAGAAAAGATGCTGGGGGCACAGTGAGTGTGAAAGGAAAGGCTGTAGGGTGTAATTTGTTTTGTAACACACAACAACATGTGAATATCTGTAAATGACCTATACACATTCAGCAGTTAGGAAAGCAACAATGAAGCATGATTTGTGTAATTCTGAAGTGTGATGGAAACAAAGATTTTAATAGAATCAAAGCAAATCAAGACACTTTACTTGGTGATGCACAAATGATAAATATTCACTGAAACTAGATTTCCACACATTATCATTTGTGTGCAATATAGTGCTATCAGTAAAACTGTGCAAATTTAGAGGCCATTTCAATGGAAAATGGGCTGTCTGTAAATGAGAGACTGTTGGGCTTGGACCTCTCTGCAGGGTCACCCCCAAACTGTTTGCCTTCTCCCCTCCTGCTATGCTGAATTTGTTTTCGTTGGCTTTAGGACTCTATGCACTTTACCACTGCTAACCAGCGCTAAAGTGCTTCGGCTCACTCCCTAAAACATGGTAATATTGGCTTACATCTGATTGGCATATTTAGCTTACTTATAAGTCCCTAGTAAAGTGGTATACCATATCCCCAGGTTGTAATTGTGGGTCTGTAGCACTTATTGTGCCATCCACTTAAGTAGCCCGTTTAAACATGTCACAGGCCTACCATTGCAGTCAACAAGCAGCTTTAAACTGCACGTTCGACTTGGCAAAATAACCTATTTGCCAGGCCTAAAACTCTCTTTTTCATACATATAATTCACCCCTAAGGTAGACAATAAACAGCCTATAGGGCAGGGTGCATTGTATTTAAAAAGCTGGACGTATATTTTTAAGTTTTACATGTCCTGGTAGTGAAAAACTCACAAATTTATTTTTCACTACTATGAGGCCTACCTTTCCAGTAGGATAACATTAGGTTACTTTATTACATTTAATAAGTGATAACTTTTGTTTGGGAGCAAGTAGAAATATCATGTTTGGTGTCTAAGAAATTGTAATTCAAAATTCTCTTTAATGGCAAAATAGGGGGGCGGAACTGTGCACAGCTCCACTTGCACTTCAAAGATCCTGCCTCAGCTCGTACGCAAAGAACTTCACATTAAGTTACGTGACTGCAGACATCCAGGCAGGAAATTCCAAACACTTCTTGGGGGGACTGCAGGGAGGGGGCTCCAGAAGTTTCCTCCACTTCAAAGTGGGCACTAGGAATAAAAACCCACTCTTCAGTTCACTTCTGGACCTACCAGAAGGACTCCCAGAAGATTGCCCTGCTGCCTTTGGCCTGCTGTGTTTTTAAGAGGACTGCCCTATTGCACCAAGAGGACTGTCCAGCTGCCTGAAGCCAGCTTGAGACCTTCTTTCCTGCTTGAACCCCAGACTTCCAGACTGACTCCAAGGGCTAGTTGGCTGGCCTTTTAATCAGAGTCTTGGGGACAGAAAAAGTTCCAACCATTTAGAACTTGCACCTGGACCAGCGGCCGTTCCTCCCTTAGGGCGGAGGAGTGTCGCCCCACCTGCTGCAAGCGCAGCAGTAAACCACAGTGAATACATTAGTAATATGATGTCATTTATCTACGATGTGCTTACCAGAGAGTGTGAGGGTGGGCGCGATTGCTGCTGATTGACAGTAGCAGCTATGACACGACAAGTGCAGAGTGCGCATGTCGGATTGGCCGGTTGGCTTGGTACGGACGGCCCGACATGTGCACTTCTGCCTCACCAATCCAGCAACACTGTAACAACCGTGGGATTGGAGACGCAGGCCCCCTGTTGCAAAAGGATCGTTGGGTTTGCCTGCTCCATCCAATCCACTAGCATCTCTCATGCTGAAAATAGCATAGAGAAGCTATGGGATTGGTTATAGATTCACGTTAGCGTAGCGAGACCAGGACGCAGCCTCCGTGGTAGAGCAGCGCGTGGGCTCTTGGTGAGGACCTCACCTTTGTGAAGTAGTTCTATAGTTCTACTATTTTAACCGACCTCGGATATCAGTGGATGTGGTGAGAGCCCCTCCCTCACCTTCCCCTAGGACAGGACTACATATTCTCCAGAAGAGTGTAAATGCAGTAACCTGACGAAGCCACGCACGGGGGTTTCACTCGATATTACAATGATCCTCGTCACGTCGCCTGCGTGACTCTCCCTTCCACGCTGCTGGGTCACCGATCAGGACAGCACACCTTCAATGATGAAGACCATCAGATCTGAGGTACGTGGTAAAAGTGGCCCATATGCAAGTTACTTTAAAAAGACGTACTGTTGGAAGCAGGCGGTTCTGCTATCATGTATTCCTGGTACATCTGGGTGATCAGGAATAGCTGTTAACACGCAACCATGTGTGGGTACTAATGTTGTTCGCACCTGCCTCACTTTTCTCACCTAATCACGCTATCCACTTGTCCCTGTTGAACACTAGTTAATTTTAGAATGTAAGCGCACTAGTCTACACAAATTTAAAACACATACCATGGGTGGATTCCATCAAACAATCCACAGTTTACTCAGTACGATATAAGTGCAGTGGCACCTGCTGCCGTAATGCATAAACTATAGCCAGCAGCAACAACCGTGATTCCAGCCATTATTCAGAGCCTGGCCACGCGTTGCGGATAAAAATCAATAAAACAAGTCCATTTCCCCTCAGCTCCGTGTAATTAGTGGCCATAATCCATTACATGTGCATGCTGTCACCGAGGACGTTTATGACATCAGGCAGGGTGAACGTACAAGATTTCTTCACTTGGTTCTTAAATGTCAAACCTTGCAAGCAAGTTACTTCGGTCTAAAGTATCTTGGAATCTTTCGACTCTCATAGTGAGAATATCAGCAACACTCCCCATCCCCCATACAGCAATCTCCTGAAGAAATAAACAGACAAGACACCTTTTTACCTGGAGAAAATTGCTGCAGGTTTATTTGCATACCAAATATGCCAACATGGTGGGTTATCTTACGGGTGATCCAAGGGCAGGCAGCCCCTCCGCCGCCTGCCCACCTGATGAGTCAAATTACACCGTGGCCTTAGCCAATCGGTGCATACCAATTTTGGGGGAGGGGGTAACCCCTCCCACCGGTGGACCGCCAGCCCACCCCATTACTCACACCCCCCGAAGGGGGCGGAGCGTTCTAGGCAACCCCCGGTTGCTCAGGTCCACAACCGCCCGTAGGACTAACCGGGTGCCACGCTCCTCAGGGTCCAACGCAAGGACCTCCCTGGGGATATTTGGCCTTTGCACCCTTGTTGTGCTCCTGAAGAGGGTACCCCATGTACCTTTCAGCCTCTGGATCGCTCTGTAACTCCGCCTGCAATACAAAATAACAAGTTAGAAAACCTCTCCCACCCCACACCCTGCAAGTACGCCGGGTAAGCGGTAGGGAGGGAAACGGCGTCAAGGGTCATGGGAAAGAGGACGCCAGGTGGGCGGGAGAGGTACTTATACCTCGTCCCCCGCCCACTCCTGCCCGGATATGACGTGGGCGCACGGACCCCTAGGGGGTCCCCCCAACACTGGGCTGTCTCGTGTGCCCTCATGTGGCACTAAGGCGGCCGCCCTCTTAGGAGGGTCCCCATCGTGGACCGCGGGCAGCCAACATAGTGCCAATATCAGGAACACTCCCCATCCCCCATACAGCAATCTCCTGAAGAAATAAACAGACAAGACACCTTTTTTCGTGGAGAAAATTGCTGCAGGTTTATTTGCATACCAAATATGCCAACATGGTGGATTATCCTACGGGCGATCCATGGGCAGGCAGCCCCTCCGCCGCCTGCCCACCTGATGAGCCAAATTACACCGTGGCCTTAGCCAATCGGTGCGTACCAATTTTGAGGGAGGGGGTAACCCCTCCCACCGGTGAACCGCCAGTCCACCCCATTACTCACGCCCCCCGAAGGGGGCGGAGCGTTCCAGGCAACCCCTGGTTGCTCAGGTCCACAACCGCCCGTAGGACTAACGGGGCACCGTCGCTCCTCCAGGGTCCAACGCGAGGACCTCCCTGGGGATATTTGGCCTTTGCAACCTTGTTGTGCTCCTGAAGAGGGTACCCCATGTACCTTTCAGCCTCTGGATCACCCTGTAACTCCGCCACAGCTCTGGGTGGGGCCACCGTCACAACCAGGGCCCCCACCAAGGCCGGTATTCTTACTTACATCCTGTTGATTCCTGGACCTCTCCCAGGTCCAGCAAAACAAGTCCATGCCCACTCTTGACAGGTGAACCCCTCTTCTTCAAAACACCCTGTGGACTTGGCATGCAGCCAAACATGCCTAATAAAGCCAAACCCCTTCTGTTCAGTAAATGTGGCCATGGCACTGTAAACTCTCCTGCGTGAGGTTTCCACGGCATCCCCTGACCGGGCCCCTGGTCACAATAAACGTGAGGTTATCTCTGCCAACATAACTCCCCATATTAGGATGGGAGATACCCCCCCTAGTCTGTGCCGCAGCTTCTACAGCATGCTGTTCCAGCGCATGCCTGGGATCCTCAACCAATTAACTCAGTGGAGGAAAAACCCATGCCTCCATTTCCTGACGCACGGAAGGCCATTCAACCAGACCTTTGATCCTGGCAAAATAAAGAAATGCTAGGTTGCTAACACCCTTTATTGCTCACTGCACACCCTTCTATACAACTACTCAAGTTTTCACCTAATTTACACACTAACACTGCATCCCATCAAACCTCTGGTGCCTCACAGGGGTGCCCTTGGTATACTCAAATTCGCCTGTACATAATACACTTAACCTGTCTTCCAGCCACTCCCCTGGGTGGCTCGGACAGAAGTACCTTTTAAAACATTGGGATTCCCATCGTCCCACCTGCATGATGCGCTCCGCTGACAAGCCCGCCTAGAATGCTGAGCTTGCTGCCCCTGCAAAAAGAGTGACTGCAAAAGCGCCTGCCAGGACCCGCATTGCCTGACATATTTAATCATGCCTTCACTACCTGTTCAACCCGAAATTGGTAAGGGGCGTGCTGTCAGCCTGAACCAGGAAGTAACCCTCTCCAGAAGGGCCAGCTAGGAGGCGACCAGACCCACTGGGCCATCCACATATCTCCCAGTTTGATGCAACCAGAAATACCCTCACTTGCCGAGCCCGGGCCGGTTTTGATCTTCTCACTACACCCCTGATGGGAGTACCACACCGTCCAGAATTCCTGGGCCATAAATTGGGAAGAGTAGTCCCATTGTTAGCTGACAACTCCCAAGGATAATTTGCTTAACTGAAGCAACTGGTAACATGCAATCCTTTTGGATCAGAGGACATCGAGTAAACCTATGAGTAATGTACCTGCACCCTCTAACTATGAATGCAAAATGTGCTCTGGTAGTTGTCCGTATTAGTGATCCACCCCCTCTATACAGCACTATCGAGGCAACCGCACCCTCTTAGGAATGACACACTCACGCCCCAGCTGACTGAAAGTGCCTATTCGTGTGTAGCCCATAACCCTAAGTTTTTCACTGACGGTATACCAGGATTATGCTGAAACTTAGCTTGCTTCACTGCTGAGTGCGCGTTGCACAATCACAGATATGTCTTTGCCTTTTCCGTTTCTGGCTGCAAAGTTTGCATGACATTGCCAGCACCAATCCCGGGCGAATAAAAGGAAGCTTACTGCTAACCATGTAAGCAGCTGCTGGTGCTAATGATGGAAATCACCCAGTTGCCACTTGAACTTATAAGCCGCAGCCTTACTGTGCTAAGTTATAAGCGCTGCATTACCTAACTTAATGTCTCTTCGACTAGGAAAGATACAAAAAACCGCAATGGTCATGAGAACCGTCATAAGCACAACATTTTAACATGGACATACCTCTAAGTGGGGATGGCTCTACCCAGCCGTAAGCCCAGAGATACACATGCATTAAGCCCACAGATACACCCTTGAGGTATGTTAACCTGCCTCAGCATCTGCTTCTCCCTGCTCCTGAAGTAGGAGCATGTTGCCTGGGGGTACAACCCCTCCGCCCCTAACATGAGGTATGCTAACCTGCCCCAAACTCTGCGGAAAACAACATGTGTGAGCTTGCAACAGACATCTGGGAAAGCATGCCAACCAACAAACCATCTCCAGCACCCGGGGGTCATGCAGCCCTCCTTGACCTGAATACTAACCAGGTTAAGATTATGGATGGTATCAAAGGACCCCTCTCTCGTCGCATGCATGCAACACTTACCACTGCATCACACTAATCGCCTGCCTGCGCGAGCAGACCAAGCATTCATCGCTCCCCAAGCCATCCGGACTGTCGATGATAACCCTTGGATGCGGTGGCATTACCTCCCCCCCTCCCCCCCCACATGCAGCAAATTACTGTACCGCTCTGTACCCACTACCCAGGTAGTGAATATTAGCAATTGTGAGTGGTCCAGCTGATATCACAGGTTATGTTCCAAACGCAGCCCCCCTTCTGGAATGTCCTGCAAGGACCCTCCTGCCTCACTGGGTGAAACCTGGTTACTTTGCGCTCAGCGTGCATGCCTGCCATTAAGGGAGGCCCTAGTGACAGCTTGGCACACTGCTGCTAAGGGAGGGTACAATCTGTTGCACCCGGCTCTGTGGGGCCAACTGGTAACGGTTGGGTGGCCAGGACCTTTTATATAACTATTTCTTCCAGTTACTTCTGACTGGGGGGGGGGTGGGGGGGATATATAGAGAGACTTTGTCCTGCCGCTATGTGAAATAGCAACATTGTCGGCATAGCCCAGCCAAGTAACTACTTTTGGACAGGATCGAGCACCATGCCCCCCGACGTGCACAGGGGGGCTGCTGAGGGGTTTAGGGGACATACCTACAGAGCTGTGAACAACATAGCATTGCAGTGCCGTGCTCAATCGGTCCCGAATAAAATTATCTGCACTGGCAAGATAGCCTAGATAAATTATTCCTTCCTGTCCTGTATGGGTCCTACCTAACCTTAAAAGGACATGTCTGCTTTCTAGCCATGGTGATGCACGTATCCGCTGGCAGCTACTAATGTTAATTAGCCTGCATCTCCTACGCTCAAAATAGAGTGTACTTGCTCTGTGTCCTCTGGGTTCGTGTCTGGCCTTCCTCTTATGCTCAGATATACCTAAAGCACAGCGTCAATTTGAGATGATGGGACTGTCCAAGAGCTGTAATGAATCTTTTCCTGCACCAGTCACCCAACAGTCAGGGTGGCTCAGACGGACCTTGTGTTCGGGTGCCAGATTTGGACAGGGCTTTGCCTTCCATTGCTGCCCCCTCGAGCAAACACAATGCCTGTGTACTGGCCACCGCGTGGCGATGCCCTCGCGTCGCCTTGATCGCTTGATGAAATTAACTTGCCAATTCGAACTACTCAAACCTACACCTTGGCAATAGTGCATTCCCTAAAACAAGCAACTAGGCCTGTCTGCTCATGTTTCCACCTAGAATGCCTCCCCCACTGGAGGTCTGATTCCCGTGGCGCCATGGGGTGACTATTTACGCATAACTCCTTAGATAAATGAGAATGCCTCCAAAGGTTACCTTCCTATAAGACATGGAATGCCTTAGTGGTATCCCCAGTGCTGTAAATTGAACTGCTCGCGCCTAACAAGCCCAAAACTGCACCCACCGAAGCAAACTGCTCAAGACGCCCAGCACCCAGAGTGCCCCCCCTGCATATCCGTGTTCAAGGACATCCGTGTGTCATAATTAACAGAGACTGACTACTAATACAACTAAGCAATGCGACATAAAGTATTGCTATGTTATCCCACAAAGAAAGCCAGAACCCTCTATGTTCTCCCTCACGATTAGCTTGCGGGATTGCGCGAGCACTCCCGCGACTCCGTCACACGACTCTGTGACACCGACCACACACACTGCCAAGGGCGCGGCTTGACTAATCAAGCATCCCACAGCAGCACGTTCTAAAGGCCAAATATCTGCTGCAGGGCAAGAGACTCACGGCCCACTCTGTGTCAGAATCAAACTATGGACCAATCAAAGGCGGACGGCTGGCTCCATGAGTTGAACCCCTAGTAGCCAAAACAAACATTAGCTTGTGTGTAGTGGTAGGTCCCGAGCTCGGGCCTCAGCAATCACAGCTGAGGTTTCCACCCACGGGTTGGCAACCCCAGTGCACTGGACAAAACACAGATTCTTTACTGATAGAGAGCACTGCAAGGATATATTAATGGTAGGTTGTGCCGTATAGAATTACCCACAGCACAATACACTGAGTGCTCCTTACACTATGCCCACTATTAATCCATTAGTGCAAAACTGCAGTGTACTGTTATTGCCAATTAGAACTTGATAGGCGCCCAATCTGCCATTACTTGGAGCCAGGGACAAAGCGGGCAAGATAGGTGTTTCTCACTGCAAAAGAGGAGTAGCCAGATGAATCAAATCTAAGTCGGGAGAGCGCGCATGGCATGTCCACGCTTACTAGTCTCACTTCCTCTTACACACGGTTACCTCCCGTGAAATTGTCTCCCCTTGCTTTGCCCGTCTATCCTGACCCCGAACACTTGCTGGTTTGCTGTGTTGCTTTGCCGGCTTGTCTCCCGGGTTTCTTATTGAGGGCTGCCCTGCGTCAACGCCAAGCCCGGATGTGCCGAGGCCTCACCTGTTGAATTGGTCCACAATGCTTAGAAGCACCAGAAAATGCCACCACCCTTTCCACGGCGAGCTCCGGCATGCTGACCGTCGGAACTGCGCTCAATGGGTAAAGAGGAGCAAATACGACCAACTATTCTATCGGCACCACACTGCCAGCAGCAACAAGCCAATCCAAATGCACTTCCGGAGTCGCCGCACCTACGCCGGAAGCCCTTTCCTAAACCATGGGCGGAACCATTTTAGCGAACAAACAGACGCCCGGGCTGCTAAACAATCCTGTGTGCCATATTGTAAAGGTGAAAGTGTCACCCATAGTCGAGAAAACGTCACACATTCTTACACTGAAGTTAGGAACATGTCCCACATAGCAATCTGAAACTTTGGCAGCTATGTAAAATATTGTAACTAACCCGCAGTACACTTGTTATCCTGCTACCATTGTGAGGCCCTCCGATGCCGCGCTATATAAAATTGCAAATAAAATAAACAATCCGGACGCACTCTGGCGCGAGAACCGGGCCTGACGAGAAACACTCATCCAAGGGCCACCACTCAGGCAGCAGTTGCCTCGATACAACCGGCGCTGGCAATGCGCATTTAAGATTCTACCGGGCCTGTTTCTGCGAGACCCTGCGCCTAACCTTCTGGGCCTCGTCCCCCTGCAGAAGTGTGGACCTCCGGTCCACGACAACGTTCATCGCGAGCTCCTGCGAAACAAAACTGCGAAAATAACTGTACGCAAGCAGGCACTCCCGCACCGCTGATGCCTCTATCGGTGGTTAAAGTGGTTAAAACAGTGTTAGCGATGAGGAGAATGCGCGGGCTGCCAGCTGGACAAGATCCCCGCCTGACTTCTGAACCAGCCACACTTTAAGCGCGTGTACTGCAAAATAATTCCCACAAGGCAAGTTCAAGGTGCTGACGCAAAACACACAAAATTGTAAAATGACATGGACTGTATTTGGACCGGGGCTGTCCTCCAACACTACCTCTCTGCTGCCAAACCGGACGACTTCTGAAACATGGAGTTTCAGCTGTACATATAAAATCACAACGCACCACATTCAAAACCATGCACCAGGGTTTCAACGCTCTATGTCCCCAAAGAGCGCCCACAGACCCCCCACATTGTACAGTCCTCACTCGCCAGGGATCTCACTCGTAGCTCCGGGTAACAATGCCGTGCCTGCCCTCACTCATTGCACGCAGCCCTCCCCCACTGCTCAGCGAGACGCTGAATACAGGCCGTCACCGAGGGGGGAGCGCCCAGAGACGGGGGTGGCTCGGTCACAGCAGCCCCAATGTTCCCCTCCTGGGCCCGTAGGAGATGCGAGCCTCCAATCGAGGTCCGAGCTCCGAACAGCGTGGAATGCAGGCAATCATTAAGCAGCAATTAAGCGATGACCTTGGCCCACTTAGCATTTGCGTACACAAACCCATTCAGTACTTCATGGTAGTGTTCAAATGAGCCCGACCTGAACAACATAGCCCCCGGGCGCATCACAGTCTGGGCCAAGGCACGCAGGACAACCCAAAGCCCCTGCCCTGGGGAGCCATTGGGTCGGATCCACAGTGTTAAAACGGGACGGAATAATGGCCCGCTCCCACCACAGCCGACCCGACGCCCTCATATCTCCGAACCATGCGTCGACCACCCCCGCGGCAACTCTGAACCGGGCGCAGCCGCACAGTTGTCCTGGACAGCGTGTACAAAATAATCAACTGTAGTATCTGGTAACCATACCTGCAAGTCCACCCTCATGCATGCCGTGCGCGCTCAACCCCCGAGCTATCGCGGAACGGTGTACTCCCTTAACTGCTCTGTAATCCGTCGACACCGAAGCAGCACAAGGGCACGCCGTTCATGTAGTTTTTAACACTGATATTATTATCCCGGGCCTTTCCTGTTCCGCGAGCCTCCAAAACACCTTGAAATCTTGTCCGTGGCCACACCGGGGCGCCATACTCCAGCGGATGATAGACAACCTGTTCATATTGAACTCGTTCCCCGCCGGGCAGAGCCCAGTCTGTCAATGTTAAAGAGGCACAGCGGGCCAACGAATGACCAACTGCGTGCCAGTTCGATATTGGGGGAGGAATCAGGACACAACCCCCGAAGCATCTGTCCAGACAAGCCACTCGGCACAGGGTCAAGAGTGAGCCAGGGCCACTGTAAAGTGTGACCCCTTCGACGAAAGCAAACACCAGCGGTAGGCCACGCGCCCGACGGGGCCAAGGGCCACCCGGCCCGACTCAACTGTTCCCCCAGTATGCACCACTCCTCCCACCGCCAGACCAGGGTCGAGCAACCGGCCAAAACGAGACCGCTGCAATCGTAAATAACCCTCAGAGGCTCACGACAGAGAAAGCAGTGGATTTATAATGCTTTCTGAGCCATAACGTACGGCCATTATAAGTTATCAAATCACATATTTATTAGTCCCGGCCAAGGGACGTGACCCAAGGCGGGCATACCGATGTTCGTGCCGGGGGGGGGGGGGTGGATGGGGTTGACTCACTGCAAAACCCGACGAGGCCACGGGGCCACGAGGCCGACCCCCAATCGCAAGACAGGGGATGAAACCAGCACGCCACAAGACCAGACGGCGTAGAACCTCGGCGCTAAACGGCGTCAAGGGTAGTGGGAAAGAGGACGCCAGGTGGGCGGGAGAGGTACTTATACCTCGTCCCCCGCCCACTCCTGCCCAGATATGACGCGGGGGCGTGGACCCCTAGGGGGTCCCCCGAACACTGGGCTGTCTCGTGTGCCCTCATGTGGCACTAAGGCGGCCGCCCTCTTAGGAGGGTCCCCTTCGTGGACCGCGGGCAGCCAACAAGCTTCCTACATGGGAGTGAACTGTCAGCAGCCAAGCAAGAAGCAGCAGTTTTATATGTTCGAGGAACCATCATTTTGTGCTTTGTTTTGTGGACCCCGGTGTCAATATTGGAAAGAAGGGAACACCAGTTAGGAAAAAAACACACATACATTTATATTGATTTCTAACTTTAACAATGCTACTAAATTTATTTTCAAAAAGTAGCTTAATTAATCTTTCCAGGATGTGATTGTATTAATTACTCAAAGTTACCTCAAGATAACTTCGCATGCGCGATTAAACTTGCACTAATTATTCTGACAGTCCTGAAATAGAAACACTGCAGCATCAATTATTTATAAGGTTGAAACACAGATTTCGTTTCTACCAGAAACTGTTTCCTTTTGCACTGCTCAAACTCACACCCATGGTTGAATGTCTCCCTTATCTCTGCTCATACCTGTTATAGGAGAAGGTCCATCAGTCCCCCTCTCCCCTCGTGGATTTTCCATGCTTAGCATTTCTGATTTTATTAAATGCAGTGAATGAACATTTAGAAAGTCAACGTCTCAAAGAGCGCAGAAGAGAAACTGAAAGATCACTCATAAATCAACAATTTCCTTCTGCATCTGTGTGCCTTATTGACACACCATTAAGTTTTATGAGGCTTTTTATTTTTGTTAATGTTATAATATTTTGCTTCTGAATTTTGACATGTGCTGCATCCAATTACATTGTTGCCTAAGTATAGAGAAAACAATATACAGTAGTGTGGTGACTGAAATGTTGGCACAGTGAGCTGATGGTTTAATGTTAGGAAGAACGTTTTAACAGTCATAAAGTCATAGCTGTCCTGGTATGTTTCGGTAATACTTACAGTTAAATGGGTTTTGTATTCTACCGTACGATACAACTGTAGACGCTCTCGAAATTCAAAGGTGTTTTTATTAAAATGCCACCATAGGCGCCATAATATGCAAAGTAGTGTCAGCCTGTGTCAATCGTTACAAGCTTAAATTCTTTTGTGCCCTTATGATGTCCTAACTACAATTGCTTTATTAACTTTCTTGCTATCTAAAATGTGCTTGAAAATGCACCAATTGCCCACTCTTTTTTTTTTTTAAATCCCGGGGAGACAACTCCCCCTGAACTCCCCCTTATGACAATCGGGCACGCTTGCTACACTCACACACGGCAGGGTACTCTGCCCAAACTTTACACCTCACCACTTTCAAATGTCACCAGCCGCACTGCAGCCAACTACAATATAAAACTTAATGAGGTTAATAACTAGTCGTGTGAAGTAACATGATGTTCTTGCTATCTTAATTGCAGTCTTATATCGACTTAAGGTACAATAATTACTCAATGGTTGTTCAAGGTCCCTTACTGAAGTTGAAGTCTGATGGTGCTGCCAGGTGTCTGTTCTTCTCTTTCTCTCAAATCCAATTCCCCTTTCCCCCACCACTGTGTTCCCACTAAGGGATAACTTCATTCAGCGTGTACAGACTTGGAGAGGGTATTGGAAATAAACACCAATTGTCGTCTCTTCATCATTCTTGCAAGACACAGCATCATCATACGAGGTCAGTGCTCATATACTTGTGACAGTACCATTCAAGACAACCGCTCACTGCTGTGTTTAATTTTTTACTTTTGTATTGCAAGCATATGCCTGCCACATTTCTGTGAATGCAAGAATAAAGCAGTGGGTGAATGAAATGATGCATGAGTGCAAGGATGAGCAACAGAGTGCGTGCATGATGAATAATTAAGTGATGAAACACACCAGAAACTGAAGAGGCACTCTTAGTTATAAGCCAATGTTTGTTAATCTATTCATTTAAGAACTTCAGTTACAATTGAGTAAAGTTAACAGATTCCCTCCTAAAGCTGACCCACTCACATCTTCTAATATTTTATGCAGACAATAGAGTTCTTTTGAACCAGTCTAAGCTAGGACTTCTACATCTGCTGACTGGATTGGGAGATTATTGCACACTTAATAAGCTAAGGATCAACTATTGAAAATCCAAGCCAGTGCAAGGGGTAAAGGATGGTGTCCAGATGACATCAGATGGATGTCATTAGGGAATACTGCTACCTTGGCCTAATGTTGAATAACTGTTAGCTCTAGAAACCTTTCTTGACTGACAAAAGTGAATGGTTAAAAAAAAATTCATTGTCCTAACTAGTTTAATAGCCACCTAGGCTGTCTTAAATTACAATCCCTGATATTAGTATGAAATCTTAAAATAGGTCCATATCTAACCAATGGGTCCTCTATTTGGCTGATTTTAATTTATAAAGTGCATGATTGCCCAGGAACTGATTTGCTGGTGTAGCGGTTGTTGACTCCATGCTCACACAGTTTAAGCCAAGTAGAAGAGATGAGTTTTCAGTAGTTTACGAAAGTGAGGGAGAGAGATTGTTGAACAAAAGGACAAAGAAAAAGTGTTACACGATTTGGTAGAGACTTATGAAAAGGCTCTGCCAACAGTTCTGATGCACTGGATCTTGGGAATTTTCATAAGGTTAGCATTTTCGGAGTGGACAGATCTTGCAGGATAGAAAAGAGAGAAAAGTGCCTGGGTATATACTGTGAAGAAGCTTGGTAAATGGCCCAATGGCAAATGCACTAGGATTTAAAACCAGCAACCAGTGAAGGGATTTCAGGTGATTGGAGATGCTAGGATTATTGTTCAAACCTAAAATAAGGGAGATTGCTGAGTTCTTAATGATGAATCTGATGATGTTGCATAAGATGACAGGACAGCCCAACAAAAGTGAAAGGCAGGAATTAAGTTTTCTGGAAATTGGGTTGATGAAAACTCTGGTTTTTCCTGAAACCATTCCAGATGAGAAAACACATCACTTCAACTTTATTATATGCTCCTGACAAGGCTGGATGTGATGCTAAGAAAATATGTTGAATTTCCTTTTTGATTACCTGAGGAAAGAAAAACAGCTCCCAAAAGACATGGTGCGACCCTGCTATTAATAGTACAAGGGAAAGATGTCAAGAGTTTCCTTAAGAGGGTCCCATTTAGGACGGAAAACACACAAAGGTTATAAAACCCTTGCTAATCTTGTAGCTCTTGATTGAAGATAAAGATTAAACAAAAGTTATTAGCAAGGTACCAAACTCCCCTGACATCAAGGAAAAGGAAAGAACCATGCAAGAATATCCAGAAGTATATCCAGTAGATGTTCCAACCGCTAGAAGCAAAGACTAGGGGACAAATTGTTGCAAGGGAGCTAGGAATGTAATGCAAAATAAGAGAAATAAGGCATTGCAATACTTCTCTTGCTTGTCCATGCCTTCTAATACATCATTCAACAAGCATTTGCAATTCAATCGGTCTCGCCTTTGGGACCCTATATGTATTTAGCTATGCAGCACATTAGCCTGGGTGTTGAAACATCTACTGTTCTTTAACATGGAGGGAAAGTAAGCACCAAACTGCGTGACATGCCAGGTATGGGAACACATGAAGAGAAATATTGCCTTTCAGCGGGAAATGGTATAGTCCAAAGCTCTGTTTTCAATATAAAATCAGGGCCTTCGGTGGTCATATTACTGAAAATACAAGATTTGAAAAAAATATTATTGTCTACGGGTGCTCGTGGAAGACAATTTCTATGGACTGGAATCAAGCGAATGCTAAAGTGATTCTGGTATTTTACTGACCTCAGGCGGTCGTTTTCTATCAAGAAAGTTAAATAGAGGCAGTTGCCAGAAAAATTAAAAAAATACAGTCTCTCAGCAAAGAGCAATTCTGGTATTTTACTGACCTCTGCTGGTCGTTTTCTATCAAGACAGTTAAATAGAGGCAGTTGAACAGAAAAAAAAGTCCCTAAGCGGAAGCAGACAAGTCCTAGGGCTGATCTCCAGAGCCCACAAAGTACATACACATATAAGTATATAATAAGTATATACTAAAGTATATACAAGAGGTCTCGAATGCTCGACCTAAAAAGGACCACGAATAACAATGGTAACAAAGGGGCAAGAAATGTGACAAAAAACCATGGCAAGAATGCACTGTAATGCATCCTTCTCACATGATTGCTTCCCTTATTAATCATTCAAACAGTAACTGACATCACAGGAAAAGACGCTACTCATCTTCAATTCGGAACCTCAGGTAGAATTCTCTGGACAGACCACCGTCTCCGAAAGTGAAGTTTATGAGGCTTATCTACACCTCTTTCCTGAAATTCATGGTGTTGGTTTGGCACATGAAGAAGTCCAAGTTTGACATCCTTTGCACATTACTGAACAAGAGTCCCACCACTGCCCTTCTTACGCAATGCTCCATGTGACTCGCAGAACACTTCTCCAGGTGTCTGTAAGCATGAAAAACACTATTACAGTCTAGACAGTGAGTGCTTAACAATGAGGGGTGCACCACCTTCTCCTCAATGCCTGCAGTATCTGGTAAGCTTCCACTACAGATGTAACAGCTCTTTGAAAACAAGATGAGAATATAAAATAATGCTGAGATTGCGGGCAGAAGGGAGAGGGATGGAACCCAAACCTCCAAGCCCCCTGTCTGACCCCATGCAGAGGAGCTGTCAAAGACCAAAACATCTGCACTGGATGAGGTATCCATCCAGAACGCAATTGCACAAATGTAGCCTCTAAAATTGGTTTTGACAACAGGACATGTCTATGACAAGACACAAGATGAGTGATGGGTCATCAGCTGAGGTGAAACAACTCAGACCAAGAGATCAAATTACAGTGGTCAGTGGGCTACATACAGATTGAAATAGGTATGGCTCATGGCAGAGCCCGAAGGGATCCCACAGGTGACAGCTTTAAATTCCAGTTCAAAAGGGGAGATTAAGATTAAGCCTGAGAAAGATATTTGTCAAAAGAGGCAAGCTAACCAAGGGCACAGTTGTCCTCCTCAATTTGCCAAATCCTGTTCAGGAGGATTGGGTGGCAGACAGTGTCAAATACTGCTAAGACGTACAACAAAATCAAGGCAGCCTCCCCTCCTTTGTCAAGTTGCATTCAGATTTCATAAGAGACAGCAACATGAAGTGTCTTAGTTCCAAAGGAAGGGCAAGTGACGGATTATTCACAATCTAGTCAAGAATTTGTCTCCAAGAACTAGAGGTTTGAGTATTATTAGAACTTTATAGAAGTTTGCCAAGGAATGAGAGCAAAAAACAAGAGCCCTAGGATTCGCTGAGGAATTTAGGAATTTTTCAGGCACGATATAACCAAAACATTCTCAGAAACCTGAGGGACCTTTCCAGAGAATAAATTAAAAATACACACCTTAGTAAGAGCAGGAATAATGATGAAGGCAACGTTGTTTTAAAGATTTTCATGGGCTAGGGAATCTAAAAGCGAATAGTGGACTTTTCTTCCTCTTCAGTAACAAAGGAAAATGAGAAATGAAGAGGGAGACCATTAGGGTTCAAGACAAAAGTTTTTTTTTTATAAATTCATTTTACTGAGTACATCAATATGTAAATACATTTATACCACTCAAGGCATTCAAGTATTGTCCCCCCCCCCCCCCATTTAGCAGCACACAGCTTTATCAGTTTGATACATACATAATGAAGCAGACATTTTACTTTTCCCAGGCAATTCAAAAGCTGTCTCTCTTGTTACATCCTTATATGTAACACACGATCGTTTACCACCCTTCCCAGACCTTAATCCATTTCTTGGGGCAACTTCGGCTGTTGTATATTTGTTTTTCTGCCAACATGGCACCAGTCCATATCTTCCTTCTTCCTTGTGGTCTGGTCTCTGCTCCCCAATGTCTGGCTATTTTTTGCTTTGCCACCACACATCCTAGGGTCACCCACATCTTCTAGTATTTTGGAATCCGAGCATCTCCCTTTACGTTTATTATACATTGTTTGGCAGAGGCCTCGATTGAACCTGCTAAAACTTGACCCATACACTCCCTTATTCCCTCCAAGAAGGGTTGAATCTCTGGGCACGAACAAAGCATGTGGAAAAAGGAACCCTGCTGTAAGCATCCCCTAAAGCAATCAGCACTAGACGTTCTACCCATTTTCAGCTGCGTTGTTCTGGAATAATATGATCTATATAGTATACATAACTCTGTTTGTTGGAAGCCCAACAGTATTGTCACTTACCTTGGCGCTCCAATTGCCTCCACCCATTCCTTGTCCTCCATAGTACCTATATCTACCTCCCATTTCTCTTTAAGCGCCTGCATGACATCAGGTGAGTTGTTGGTTATTTTCGGTATGTTAGGGAGACTGCTTTCTTTTGTAAGGGGTCATTCAGTATCCTGTCCTCCAGAGGGGAGGATAACTCTAACTGTGCGCTGGGATGCCAGCGCATGTCTGACCTGTAAACACTTATAACATTCACTTTTTGGCATCTGGTCTTCTTGCCAAAGTGTATCCAAGGGACTTGCCTCATCTCCCAATCATATCTCCATACGTCTGCTTATGCCAACAGTGCCTCACCCTTTAAGTCCTTGAAGAACACCCAGCTCCAATAGCACATCGCTGTCCCACATGGGAGTGGCCCTGGTAAGATTTCCCTCCATCCCAGATACCTCGTAGCCTCCCTCCATACTGCAATCGCTGTTTGAATGTGGGCTGGTAGAGCCCTGGGGGGGTCTGCACTTGTAGACTTCTGCTTGATATCCCCTTTCTTCCATCGAAGACATATCTACTCTCACTGCCGGCTCATTCTGGAGCGTGAGCGCCTTCTCATTAATAATCAGCAGTTGAGAGGCCCAGTAATACTTCATAAACTGTGGAAGGGCATAACCCCATCATACACCGCTCTCATTTATTTGTTCAGGGCTGTACATGGGGCATTCCTGTTTCACAATAGTAAATGGACAACTGGGCATGTTTTGCATCGCATAGAGGAATCGAGGCTGGGAGATCATCTTGAACATGGTCATCAACGTGGGTGACAGGAACCTGTAATGCTCCACATTTCCCCTGAACTAATGTAGGAAGCTGGCTTTTTATGTAGTGACACCAATGTAAGGGTACACCATGCAAAAGGTCCAGACTATCCTCATGAGGTTTACAGGGCTTACTTTAATAATTCCAAAGTGATCTATTTGTGGTAGTGTGGTTGAGCAGCTTAGGCTTATCAGAGAGGAGTTTTTAAGCATTTGTTGTACACACACAGTCAATAAATGGTTCACATACTCAATAAGAAATCTGAGACCAATTTATGAAAATAAATTTGATTTTTATTTGAATTTAAACACCAAGATCTTTAGAATAACTTAAGAACTTTCGGAGATATTGATTTTAGAAACAAACAGTAAAATAACTCGAATAACAATTTTGAGGCATGAGCCTCAAACCCTACAATGTTATCATATGGGGGGACAAAATCACATAGCACACAGGTACTTGCAGTCGGAGTTCAGAGGTGCACTTTGGGAATTAAGGTGCTAGGGGGCCAAGGTCCAAAGTACCACCAGCAGTTTTCTTTTACCTGATCTGGTGTGTTTCCCCACAAGTGCAACTATGCTTGATATCCCCTCAATAGCAACTCAGGGTAGGGGCCCTGGAAGCCATACGTGGCGCTCCTGCAGAAATCGGCCTCCGAACGGTCTGCTACGGTGCCGCTGCAGGAATCACAAGATGGACGCGATGGAAAGTGACAGACCAGCGGTGATCAAGCAGTGGCCCGGGTGAAACAATTTTTGTGACTGCGACTGGTCGCAACCCGGGCTGCCGCAGAGAGGTGTGTGTCCTTCCCCGGAGAAGCCCAGTTTTGGAGTCGGTGGAGTGACGGTGTCGGGCTGGGGACTGGATCTGGTGGCACAGGCAGCAATTCCCCAGCGGCGTGAGACACGAAGAGTGGCTGTGTGGAGGGAGTGACGGAGTGCCGAGGACCGCGCTACGGGGGGGGGGGGGATTCCCTTCTCTGTCTTGCTCTCTCACGGCTGAAGGGGTGAACAGGGACAAGCTCGTCTGTTGGAGGCAGTCGTCTGTGTGCGAGACCCAGTCGGGCTCTGCAGACTGAGAAACATAGAGTGCCCCCTGACACCTTCCTCCCCACACCAAGTGGAAGACAGCGGCCTGATAGGATACAGCGGGCCCCGAGCCCAGGCTGGGGGTTCAACAGAGCTGGAGGGACAAGGCGACATCAGCACCCTTGGCAGGGACATCTAGCACTGTAGGGGAGACTGCGGTGGGCTCTTACTGCATTTGTGTGCTGGGGCCTGGCTCTCCTGGCTTAGCCCTGGACATTGGAGACCTGCTGAACTTGTGGCCATGATAGCGAATGAACAGCAGCTGAACTCAGGTGCGGAGTGCCACGGACTGGGCCGCCCCTGGACTGGTGCCCACCTCCAGCTGGGAAGGGGCCTGGTCCTCGCCCTCCCCTTCTTTCTCCACTCCCGGAGGCCCGCAATAAACTCTTGAGGCGTGGTGGGCTCTGGCACAGCGGCTGGCCAGGGGGGCTGTTCCTGGAGCTGTTTTTTAGTAGTCCCTGGGCACCAAATATAGGGACATCTTCAGGTACAGAGCAGCAGCCACATGGTACATATTTAACCGCCCCCTGGGACACAGCAGCCAAGAAACCTCTCCTCATTCATACCGTGCTTGGAACACTCCTGTCTGAAAGACTGGGGGCTCCCCCCCTTCAATCATTCGCCTGCGCCTTGCGCAGTCCTTCCCCACTGGGCAGCTTCGTGCCGGCTCCCCAAGGCCTGGGGTGAAAAGATACTGAATCCCGCACGCCTGGCCCCGGCAGCAGAGCCTGCTGGCCTAGATTGTTGTGAGGTCCCAGACGGGAGGCCTACACCCGGCACGGGTGGGAAGTGATTCTCAGATGTTCCCTACAGAGGGGCTGCAATCGAGGGCTTCTGGATGGAGGGCTTCATGGGGGCTCAGGATCGAAAGGAATCCTCATGAGGAGCCAGAGGTGCTGCAGGGGTCAGTTCAAATATCCAGGTGGAAGCCCCATCGGGGTGCCTTGATAGTGCACACACTGTGCCCTGCTCAAGGGGGGGAGGAAGCACGTCTGAAGGTCTTTGAAGTACCACGCTCCCACCACCGCATCCATTTCCCTTTCCTCCTGCTTTGCTTGACACTCAACTTGACACAATTATGGCCAAAGATAAAGACCCAAAACTGCCTAAGCAAGGGAAAATAGACCGCTACACAAAGGCACTGACCCGCAGGTGGGGCCCGAAGACAGGGATCCAACCATGCAGGAAAATGTAACACTCCTGTTGACAATCCAATCGTCGAGGGAGGTGTTGGAGGGGAGAATCGGGAGGTGCCCTCTGAGGTCTCCCTGCTCTGACAAGACCTCCAAAACGTCTCAGAAAGGGTCGCGGCAGTAGAAAACAGAGTCTCGGAGTTGGAAGGCGCGACCCAGGGGCTCCGCGTGGAGGTGACAGAGCTCGGCGCTACTGTGAGGGAAGTGTTTTGGAGTGTGGATGATGTAGAAAATCGCACAAGGAGAAACAACCTGCGCTTTGTGGGTTTTCCGGAGGGTTTGAGGGGGCTGACATGGGCGCCCTTTTGAGCAGTTGGCTGAGGGCCTCCCTCCCCCATGAACAATTCTCATCCTGCTTTGTAATCGAACGAGCCCACAGGCAATTGAGCACCAGGCTGCCCCTGGGAACCACCTAATGGCCGTTGATCGCCCATTTTTCGAATTTCCAAGACAGGGATATGATACTGAGAGAAGTGCACAGCTTGGGAGAGATTTGAGATGAAAATTCTAGAATTATGGTCTTCCTAGACTATACACATGAGGTTCAGAGGCAGAGGGGTACTTTTGAATTGGTCGAAACAAAGCTAAGGGCCATCCAGCTAGAGTATTTGTTGCTATTCCCAGCGAAACTTAATGTCCTCTTTGGGGGTAAAGCGTTTTTCTTTCATACACCTGAAGAGGCTTGGTCATGGATGGAAGAATGGCCACCCTAAAGGGGGGTGGATGGGGTCAGCCGAGTCAGCGTAATACCTTAGCAGAGGGGGCAAGACTAAAGACCCGTGGATCGGGGAGGAGGCGGTGAAACGGCGCCATGAGTGCAAGCTACAGAGGGACTCCATTGCCGGTCCGACAACAAATACACCGATCCGGACTCTCGTTGGATACAGAGGGGGAAGCCCGTCAGACACAAAAAAAGAAGAAATACAGCAGACAACAGAGGGTAGCCACGTCAGACTTGTCAGCGGATTTGGAAGATGAACATCTACTGCTGGCAGAAATTGCAAACATGGAACAAGCTTCTGTAGATAAAAGAACTTTAGAGCCTGGCGAGCAAGGGGAGCCGGATAGCTGGGGCAGTTGAACTGAGATGATGATCCATGACGGAACCTTGGGAGGTGGTCAGATTTCCATTCCCCTGCAGCCCCCCAAAGGAGGCTCTCAGTGTTAACTGGGAGTGAACCTGTCTTTCTTTCTCCTCTTTCTTCTCTTTCGGTATTAGTTGTTTCCTTGATGTGCAAATATTTATTGGGGGTGCCTGAGTTACCCTACCAAAAAGTGGGGTACAGACCTCTCTTACTCTCTTCAAGCATGGTTTGACCCAGTTTTCTTGGTTTAATGCTGCGGGGAGACATCGGGGTGGGGTGGGGGGTTGGTTGGGGTAGGAGGGGATGGGTTACGTTTTATTATTGTTAGTTTTGTTGATTCTGAGGGTGCATGGTCACAATGCTGAGCAACTAGATGCAAAAACACTCAGACAGAGACACAGCTTAAATACTACATCAGATGTCTTAGACCGGACCGGCAGGAGATCCACCCCTAAAGATATTGACCTGGAATATTAATGGCCTTGGCAACAAAATCAAGAGGGGCCTAGTGGTGCAATACATTAAGCGAATGCAGCCAATATAGTTCTCCTTCAGGACACCCATCTACTGGAGACACAATGTAGATTTCTGTGAAGCGAGGCCTACACTACGCTCACACATGCAGGATTCACCAGAGGGGCAAGAGGGGTAGCCATACTGGTGAGGAAAAGTCTTACTTTTAAGGGTACAAGAACATGGGTGGGCCCCCAAGGCAGCTATATGGGAGTGCAGGACCACCAAGGGCGGCTTGAGATGATGTTGCTAAGTGTATATGCTCCCCCAAGACTATAGGCGCCCACCATGGCCAGAATAACCAATATTCTTTTAGACTCTACCTCGACATTGCGCATTGTAGGTGGAGAATTCAATGATGTAATGGTCAGAGATCTTGACCGCTTCGGGGCACAGAATACAATCCCCCAAGTGACCTTGCTGCACAGTTCACTGATAGGCTGGGTATTGTTGACCTATGGAGCAGCCAACATCCTGATGACATGAGATACTTCTATTTTTCGGGGGTCCACCGGGGCTACTCAGGGTTGGACTATGTCTTTGTGCCCCAGGGTGAAGTAGGGGGAGATACGACAAGCAGACTATCTAGTGAGAGGCCTCTCAGACCACTCACCCCTACTGATTCAAGTTGGGCATTTTAGGGAGAAGAAGAATACGGGGTGGAAAATGAATACCTGGGACTTGAAAGACCGGGAGGTAGCACAGGGTTTCCGAGTGGACATCGAATTATACTTTTCTGAAAATAAGGAGTCAGTGGAGTCTAAGGTTGTGTTATGGGAAGCATTTAAGACGGTACTCTGGGATCAGGCCCAGAACCTGTTTGCTCAGAAAAAGAGGAGGGAGGCGGCAGAGTTGGAAGAGCTGGAAACCCAGATTTTGTAGCTAGAAGGGTCACCGGGGGAGGAGACAAAACCTCTTTATCCTCAGACAGATCGCAACCCTATAGGATAAGTATAGGGACTTAGCACAAAACAGGGCCAAAAAGCAGATGAGGGCCACACTACACCGTCTCTACGAGGCAGCAGACAAAGCCGCCAGATTCCTGGCATCTTTCAGCAGGAGGGAGCAGAAACTTGCTGGGTACATAGTATTCGCAGTCAAATGGAGGTGGTCTACGACACTGATGCCCTCATTGTTGGTGAGTTTGCTCTCTATTATGAAGACTTTTATAAGGCCCGATCACTTCATAAGTCAGATGTCATGGTGGAATATCTGGCTGTGATACCCACCTCTCTATTAGATGCAGAAGCACAAGACCTCCAAGAGGGAGACCTGGTGTTAAATAAGGTACTGGCCGCCATAGCAAAATTGAGGCTGGAAAAAATCCCCAGGGTCCAATGGCCTCCCAGCATGAAATTTTCAAGCATAATGCGAGTCTTATTCGGACCCTCCTGCTGAACCTGTTCCAGGAGGTGGGAGAGGCGGGAGAACTTCCCCCGTACCTTTAGGGAGCTATCATCATTGTCCTTCCTACAGAAGGGAAACCCAGGGATAGATGTGACTCTTACCGCCCGATCTCATTGCTCAATGCTGAGACAAAATTATTGACCACAATCCTAGCTACCTGTTTTTTGCAGGTCATAACCCCACTTATACATCACAATCAATCGAGCTTCATGTCCGGCAGGTCTACACGCCTTAACCTGTGACACACACATAATTGGCTCAATGCAATGCAGACTCGTTAGGCACCACGCATCTTCCTATCTCTAGACGCCGAAAAAGCTTTTGATGCTGATCACTGGCCCAAACAAAAGTGAAATTTGGCTTTGGCCCCAAATTCAGGAACTGGGTAGCTGCACTTTACCGAAACTCAGATGCAACAGTAAGGATTAATGGGAAATCATTCTCCGAATTTCCAATAGGCAGAGGGACAAGACAGGGCTGCCCCCTAGCCCCACTACTGTTTGCCCTCACGCTGGAGTCTCTAGCATGTAAGGTGAGGCAGCATCCTGAGGTTGGGGGCGTCCACATTGCAGAGGACAATGGGGTGGACGAAAAGCTGTCGCTATACATCAATGATATTCTCCTATATATTACAGACCCTGCGCACACAATTCACGCTCTTTCAGACACTGGGGGAATACGGTGCCCACTTTTGGTATAGGATAAAATGGGACTAGTCGGTGCTTTATACCACACAGGATACACAGGAGATGCTGCCGCTTCCACGAAGGCTAAGGGAGGCAACAGACGGCTTTAAATACCTTGGGATATTTGTAACATCACAGAAAGAGCTCTGCTTCAGTCATAATGTAGGAAGGTTGTTGTCAGATTTTTTCAGGCAGACATGGCCAGGTGGCCTGCCCCTTTCCTTGATGGGACAGGCAGCTCTCTTCAAAATGATCATGCTCTCCAAACTACTATACGTGCTCCAGAATACATACTATTGGTTACCTCAGACAGTATTCACCAGGGTCAATGGGGACTAAGGACCCTGTTGTGAAAGGGGGGACACCCATGAACATCGCTCAAAACACTACAGCGCACTCAATATAACAACTGGCTTGCATTTCTGGACATAGAGGAATATTACTGGGTGGCACACTTAATAAACATAAATAATGGGATCTATGCCCCGCAGGAACACCACGACATTCAGACTTGAACGTACTTTGCTGGAACATAGGACACACGTGCACTATCTGTATGGAGGGAAGGGGTCTTGGGTGTTACTGCCGGCCACACGGTATGCACAGACAGCTTGGGATAAGGTCACAAATACACTAGGGTGGGCGCACAAAATCACAAGGGAAACACCCCTCCGGAAAGGGATATGGCTACGAGAGCTCGCGAAACTGGTGATTTGGAACATGGGACAACATAGGTATCTCCAAGGTGGAAGATATCCTTGAGGCGGGGGACCTTATGCCCTTCTCATAGCTACAGAGGGAATATCAACTACACCCATCCCAATTACTAAAGTACGCTCATCTCAGACATGCCTGGCGGGCTGAGGGGCTGGCGGTTACGAGATACCTGAATATGCCCCATTCGAGGGCCGTATCTTAATGGATGAACTAGAAAGGGGTGCAATTTCCGCTATATATCTAACAATTAATAATAATATGCCAGATACACTGGGCACGCTACGAGAACTGGAGGATATAGAATGGGAGGTTAAACTGATGCAGCCCGCAAGGTCGTAATTAAGTCCCGCCTACGCTTGATACACTTCAAAATTTAACAAAGGGTCTATGGTGACTGCCATAGGTTACATAGAATGGGGAGAGCATCTACCCCAGACTGTTTGCAATGCACAGATGCTTGGCTCCTTTATGCACACCCTCTGGAAATGTCCTCATATACAAAGCTACTGGTGGATGATCATCCAGGAGCTCTCAAGCGTTCTTGAGGTGACACTCCAGCTCGACCCGAGATTTGTCCTTTTGGGGATGCCAAATGATGTCGATATCCCACGCTTCAAGCTTGTCTTTAGTGCTTTGGGTGTAATCGTGGTCACAGAGATGTGGGTAGCTACTGGGGGGCGCCCAAGGTACCTTCCATACTGGAATGGAGACGAGGGGTGTACCTCTATATGGCGGCAGAGAAAGTGACATATCGTAGCAGAGGTTGCCCTCACAAATTTTATAACATTTGGGGTTGGTAGAGAGCATATTTGGGGCTTGGGTCTGCAGGAGAAGGCCTTGATGCACTGTCTGGCCTCACTACTAGTCAGTCTGAGGTGCTATGAGAAACATATTGCTATGTGTGAAGGTGTGATTCTTCCACTTATAACATTAATATGTATCCACAGCTTGGAACTTTTGATCTTGATGTGATAATGTATACTTTCCTCAGAATATTGTGGACAATGGTGCACATTGCAAATGACGTAATGCCTTTGTTGGTTTGTGCATTAAAATGGAAAATAAAAATATATTTTTAAAAAGAGGCTGCATTGGGGCACTTGGGGACAGGTTCGGCTGAACCCAAAGGGGTGCTCAGGTCATGGGGACCCCTAGGCCAAGGGGACGCAGTCAGAAGTCATGAGCCCTGCATGGGGGGCTCGAGTGCAGGGGTGCTTGGCTGGCTGGTCCCCTGCGTTTGATGTCCCACGGTTATCGGTACTCCTGCAGAGACGGAAAAACAAGACAGTAGGGCCACTCTGGTCGTGGGTCTCATTGGTCCTGAAGTCCTTTGAAGTGCAGGAGAATTTCCAAGGTGGTGGTGTCCGGGCTGTACGAAGAACAAGCATTGGCTGGTGCAAGTGCACCAGTACTCAGGGTATTGGTTAAGGGGACTCCTGGAGGGTGTAGCATCTCGAAACTCGTCAGGAAGACGGAGCTGACCTCCAAGATCCATGAAAACCTCCTCCTGAAGTGTTGCTTCCTCGGTGGGCCTGATGGCCAACAACACGGTGAACCAGGCATGTGTGGTCGGTGCCTGCGGATGATAGCTGGTTGTCGAAGTGCTGGGCAGTCCTCCAAGTGTTGGGGGGGCATAGCTGCCAAGGTTTCAGATCGCTTGTGTGTGACATTTTCATAGTTTCAGTGTAATTATGAGTAACATTCAACAACTTTGAGTGTCACTTTCTCCTGAGCAAAAATCAAGCAATGAAGACGAGTGAAACACAAATATCAGAAATTACACCCATTTGAGCAACAAGAAACTCTAAGAAGATCTTAAAACTGCTGCAAAGCACCAGAAATGGGAGGGCACTAACCTAGTACTCTTGTGACCTGATCGTACTGTTAAACAAATGTGTAGCCAATAGCAATTAAACAGATCCGCTGCCTCAGCCAGCCACCGCCGACCGGGCCTCTTGGCTCCTCCCTGGTAATCAATCAAATTAATGCAGCATCATGACACACACAGAGTCTGTCCAGGCTCTCCACGTGGGACCACACTGACTGTAACCAAACTGAAGCAGGATGTGAGAGGCCCCAGCACGGATCTCATCTGCCTCAGCCTTCTAATAAATTATGATAATCATTCACAGACGTGTCAAAGTATAAGCATTAGTCCATTGAGTCAACAGACTGGCGTTCTCATACCAGGCTTCTGCCATGCAAATGCCAATGCCGTGCTATGGAAATTTATATAATATGCTGGTATTTTGACACTGTGACAGAGCTATGAAAACAGAAACATTTAGATGAAATGGACTGTAAGGTGAACATGTCATGCAACTAAAAAAAAGTGCAGTAGTTGAAATTTTTCAGACATGCAGGCGACTTTGACTTTCAAGATTTGCTGCACTGAAACGTGAACATGACATCTACTTGCCTCATGTTAATGACATGCACTAAACACGTGGTTGACATACAGTGGAGCGTGAATGACATAATGAAAGAAATACGACGTGAATGCCATCCATTGAAACCAGAATGGTTTGCAACTAAACCTATGAAAGGCATGTACTGAAACGCGAATGCCCCATATATCGAAATGTGAATGCCATGCATTGAAACTTCTGAATGGTAGGCAATGAAACATGAATGGCACACCACACTGATTGAAACATGCAAATAACATGGGCTAAAAAACATGGGTGGTAAATGTACTGAAAAACGCAAGAGGACCATATACTGAAACGTGAGCAGCATGAGGTCAAACATGTAAGTGTGGCGCAGTGAAACACATAAATGATATTAGAGAGGCAGCACATGGCTTTGGCCATATCTGTGTTTCAGCAGGTACAGTTTGTTTGCTGCACCTCTGGGTGAGTGGATATGTGGTACTTGGCAGGGCTGCTTACCCGATCAAGCGGCGTAGAGCCCAGTGGCATACTTGTGTGTAACAAAACCTTTCACTCTCCTTTAAGCCGAAGTCTCTCTTTACCTGCTCAAAAGTCTTTCTGCAGCAGAAAACACCCAGTATCATGCATCCATTTATTTCCCAGTGTCAAATGCCTCCCTGTTGATACCTGGCTGAAAGTATGAGAGGTGAAGGGGGACGAGAAACACATCAAACCTCTAAATATCTGTTGCATCACAGATCACCAATATTGCAAGCAGCGAGCGGATGCTCACCGCTGCAGTACAGTGCCACCTGACGGCACTGCTGCAGCCCTGGCCATGTCACAGAGCTCACACCCGGGACAGGGCGCAGGGGCCGATCACCACTTTTACCCTTCAGCCATATTCACCGCCAAGAGAGCTGCCGCCATGGGCGTCCGCAGAAATGTTTCCAGGGGGGGCAAAATTTTAACATCATCACCAACCTCCGACATGATGTGTGTCAGGTGGGGCACAAGAAAAAAAGTAACAACATCCTGGAAAACGCAAACCCTCATAGGGAATGCAAGATTAAGTGAAGCATGTGAAATGTAAGCAGAACATGATTACCTTAACACTTTTACACTCATTATTCAGAAATCAATTAGTGTTTTTTGCCTGAAACGTTAAGCACATGACTACAGGGCAGTAGCGGCCCGTGGTGGGAGTGCTGCGGGGCGGTGGGGCGGGGTGGGGCAGGGAGGGGGGTAGTAAACTCCGGCTCACGGCCGACTGGAGTAATGTAAATAAATAAATAAATAAAACGAATATCATTGCGCGCGCTGAAACCCAATTGGCATTTCAGCGCGCGCAATGAAATTCGTTTTATTTATTTATTTATTTACATTACTCCGGTCGGCCGTGAGCCGGAGTTTACTACCCCCCGCCCCACCGCCCCGCAGCACTCCCACCACGGGCCGCTACTGCTACAGGGCCCAGAAGGGACCTGTTTCAATGTTCATTGCTTAAATCCTTACAAAACATAAGTAGCATAGTTTAAAAAGACAACATACCTGAACAAAGAGCAGCAGTACACATTATAAACTAAAATAAGGAAAAGAGCTGATAAGGATTACATTAAAAGTTTTCCACTACAGTCATCAACCAGGTATTGCAGAACCTCCAGGAATGGTGCACTTCCACACCCGGGAAAAACAATGCTGTTCAAAGAATGACGAGAAAAAGAAAGTAGCGCTTCACTGGCAAACTCTGTGAAGTGGCACTAATGTGTTTGGGTGAGAATAAACCCAATCTGGCCACTTTGCGACCACTCTGTAATGATTTATTTAGTTATTTATTTTTTGTATTTTGCACCTATTTTTCTCTTGGTCCCGAGGCTGCACTTTGTAACAGAAAAATGTAATAAAAAGAGGACATTTCCAACAAAAGTGTTTCTTTCATCTTTGGAACCATTTCACAGGGGAAGGAATGAAGGAAAGTAGAGGAAACAGAGGGTAAGAGACGTTTATTGAAGCACGGATTTCAGCAAGTGAGGAGCTGCGAGAGAGAGAAAAAAGGGAGGGAATAAGAGGGAGAAAGAGAGAGGGGGCAGCTGACAGCGGCAGAGCAGGAAAAGTGAACACTTCGACCACTAATCTTACCTTAATACACCTGCTGGCACCTAAGGACTCCCACGCGCAACAGAACACAGAAGCAGGCTGCAGGGTCGGCCAACCAGCCCTTGCCTTGACGTTCCGGACTGCGCCTCTTGAGCTCCAGACCACAGCACTCGGAGTCTTCTGCGCGCCCGCGCCAAAAGAGGCAAATGCAGGGATTCAAAAGTGAAGAAAAAAAAATTATGACAGGCCTGCCCCTCGTGAGATCATTGGTCCATTCTCTCTGGGGGCAGGCCAGAAACAAGAAACAGGGCCGTCATAAGTAGCGCGTTCGCGCTATGAATGATTGACAGCCCTTATTGTTATAGATCATCTGTGGGCGCCGCGGAAACCACGGATTTTGCGCACACATGGGCAAATGTCGCCCAACTTTCAGCAACCCGCCAGGGCCGTTTTTACCGCACAAATGGGAAAAATGTCGCCCATTTGTGCAGGAAACAGCCCAATCTGGCAACACTGCTGGAGAGGAGCCTGCACGCAGTGTGCACTTGCTGGGGGCGGGGGCAGGTCGGAGTCGGACCATGATTGGTCCAGACCAGCTCTCGACTTGCATAAGTCAGGCGATGCGGCAGGCAGCTATCATTGGTAGCGCTCAGCTACCCAATGACAGTGCTGCCTCGCCTGCCTGCAATGACGCCTGAGCCTCAGGGTGGCTGTTGAGACCCACGGCCGGGAGCAGTCCGATGTCATTGGTAGCTGAGCGCTATGCTAAGTTTCATTGGTAGTAGCATAGCGCTCCGCTACCAATGGCAGGCACAGTGAGGCAGCTAGCACCGCCTCTGCACAATGGCGCCTGCACCGCCCGGCAGTAGCCCGTACTAGACACTCTAGTTACGGCCCGTGGTGCGGAAGGGCGCCATTCTTTTTTGTAACATCGCTCGCACTCCAGCAGCCCAGTGAGTCACTGGGATGCTGGAGTGCCAGCATTACAAAAAAGAATGGCACCTGCACCACGGCACTACGACCCGCACCAGCGATCCAGGGGGGGGCAAGCGCCCCTCCTTGCCCCTCCCTGCGGACGCCCATGGCTGCCGCATCTGACACGGTGTAGACCATTGGGGACAACGCGCCTTGTGTGAAGAAACTGTAGAGTGAGGAGGTTGAGATGCCTGTGTGCAGCTCTTGAGCAGGAAGGGTTTTTTTTGCCCTTAGGGCACTCGTGGACTCTGAGCATTGCTGCAGCACCGGGCAAGCCTCAGGAGAGTGAGAGGCTGAGGCTGCAGTGCACACAAGAAAAGAAATTAAATTACAGACTGACTAGGAGCACAGCGGTTGCCAGCCAGCCACAGCACTGGGTAAGCAGTGCCTCAGGAGAGCAACTGAGAGGCTGTGGCAGACAATGCACGCACATTTGACAGTGACACTTACTGGTCTGTGCGAGCACCATGAATGGGCCGGCCAGCTGCGACAACAGACTTTCTTTCCTCTTGCCGGGTACTGCATGGTCCGAGGACAGTCCGGAACTCTCGACTTGCTATGGCATAATGGATGCCTAACTTAAGTGCAGGCTCAGTTGAGTCACCACTCCGGCGGCGGCCGGGTTGCGGGTGCCGGTAGGTCCAAAAGAGGTAATACCATCATGCTGCACAATGTTATCAGCGGCGGGAGCTGCCTGAGCTGTTTGAAACTACTGCAGGGCGCAGCCCGCCTATAGCTGTGTCTATATGTGACACATGAGTCTCTCATTAATGGGCAAAATCAGACTGACTCTTGTGACGTCAGTGCTGATGCCACGCCAATGTCGGATGAATGGGTTACATTATAGCCTATGCAAGAGCAAGCTCAGCTGAGCCAGCCCCCAAGCCTGTCCCAAGCAGCACAGACCGCGTGCTGCCACTATTAGCTTGCTCAGTCACACAGTGGTAAGGGCACCCAGGACAGCTGAGGAGGCGCTATAAATGCGTGACTTTGCATTTCAGTGTGGTGATGCGGACCATTGCACTGAAATGCGTTAGCCTAACGCCTGATGCCTGATGCAGGGCTGGGGAGGATGCACAGCTGCAGGACAAGTCGGGTCTTTGCAATTGTTAAAAAGCAAGCAGCAAGGCAGGGTTTGGCGCCGCTTTCTGTGAAGGTCCTTGGTTCTCACGGTGTTGTCTCTTCTTTATCCTTCTTCTGTTCCCAGGTAGTCAAATCTGTCTGTCTGGTGTAGGGGAACCCCTAAATACTAAATTTAGGTGCATTTAGGGAAGTATATGGTAGCACCCAATGGGCTACCTACCACTAGGGTGACTACACCCCCTATATAGGGCCACATCCTGTGGGGAGTGCGATAGCCCTGACCCAGAAGTCTCTATTTCACTAAATATCAAGATGGTGAAACCCTTCTTTGGCTGTTCACTTCAGGTATCCCACCTTAGGGGTATGACTAACCTGTGAGTGAAACACGCTTCCTGGATATCTAATTTCCCACCTGCTCTGGTGCCAAATGAGCCCCAGGGGATGGTGTTTCCCAGGTCTGGGGGGAAGCCGGGGTCAAGTATCAAAGGCGGCAGAGGCTTTGAAGCCTCTGGCCTTGATATGCTAAATCACTAGTCATCCTGCTGGAGGATGTGAGAACACCTTCTGCCTAGCAGGCATGGTTCCTGGCCTCTGAGAGCGCGGGCTCTCCCTTGCAGGGCAACAGAAACTCGTCTGTGTTGGCAGGCCGGAAGATAACAGTCAGTCGACACACTAAGAGACTAGAAGGGTTACAGGTGGCACCTCTAAGGTGCCATCTAGGTGCATGTCTTCGTAAATTTGATACTGGCATCAGTATGGATTTATTAAGATAATGTGTTTGATACCAAACACCATTATTTTCAGTGAAGCCATTATGTAGCTGGGTAGCTCGTAATGACCAGTGCCCAGTACATACATTTCAAATGGCTTTCTGGTCACTTGCAATGGCTAGGAATGGAACTAGGCATCACAGGGGCATATCTGTTCATGCAGTCGTGCCCTCACATGTACTATAATGCACCCTTTCTTAGGACTCTAAAGGACTGCTGTAGGGGTGACTTACATATAGTACGTGCAGTGTACTTTGGCATTGCATACAGGGAGTGGGCAATGTCGTATTTTCGGAATGGTTTACACCATTTCACACATCCTGTAATTGGAGTCTGCATGCAGTTTGATTGTGGGTCCTTTTGGGTGGCATAAAACATGCTGCAACCCTTAGTTATCCTCTTTAGTACCCATGCCCTGGGTACCGGGGGTACCATTTACCAGGGTTTTACAAGGGTGCTAAAGTCCTTGCCAATTGGATTACAATTAACATTTGTATCATTTTAGGGAAATAGCACTGGCACTGTGGACTGGTTAGTAGAGACCCAGTGCACTTCCAATCAAAAGCATCACTGCCAGTGAGCATAAAGTGACCATGACAAAAAGATGTACTTTCCTACACACACACATCCCCCCACCCCAAATGAAGGAGAATGAGACTACCCTTTCCCAAGGGAGTCTTCATCTTCTAAGTGGAAAAACCTGGAAAGGCCATCGGCATTAGCATGGTCAGTCCCAGGTCTGTGCTCCACTGTAAAGTCCATTCCTTAGTTTGTATGCTGTTTGCCGTATATTGTTTGGACAGGATGTATCCATATCACAGTCTGGGGTGGGAGTTGGGGTGTTCTTGTTTGTGTTTGTTTGACTGTTCTCTGTTTGTTCTACTCTCTATGAGGGCGTATGTGGTCCGTGGGGTTGCAATGTGTGACTGGCGACTGAAGCTACGAAGGCATGACAGTCGCGGGGGACTAAAAGATAAAAAACATACAATACATAATAAAGGGCAGGTCCACAAATCATATATAATTGCCAAGTATGGGTCTCAGAGCCCGAATATACAGATCTTCTGCGCTTTCATAGACCTCGTTAAAAGTGCATGCTATACAGAACTAGCAATAATTAAAAACAATGCCCCCTAAAATATGACATTTCTAAGACCGGTTCAGTGCATAGTAAAGGGAAGGTCCACAAATTCATATACAATTGCCAAGTATGGGTCTCAGAGCCCTAATAGACAGATCTTCTGCGCTTTCATAGACCTTGTTAAAGTGCATTCTATACAGTACTAGCAATAATTTAAAACAATGCCCCTAAAATATAACATTTCTAAGACCGGTTCAGTGAATGATCAGATTTTTTCCTTCGCCATAGGGTGCCTGTTAAAAATCTTGCGACCCCAAAACATATCAAAGGTGAGGACAACATCTGCAGATATATCAGAGCAGGCCTCACTTGTGTAAAATTACAATGTTTTAAAAGTGGTAAGATATATTTTATCCAATGGTCATTATAAAATCCACAGAAAAACATAAAATGTAGATTATCTTGGTCCGATAAGTCGTCACAAGAGCAGGGCTTTAAAGACCCTGGCTTAGAAAAGCCCTTGGGGACCGTGAGACACCAGTGAATACAGTTAAACCTAAATCTAATTAAAAGAAAGCGATGGTGTAAATTTTCAATGTAAGACCAGAAAGGTTGTTCCAAGGTCCCAGGACTCAACATTAAATATTGTCTTATCGTGGGATTATTGAGTTCACTGTTTTCCCTTTCCACCATCCTCCTGGCTAAAACTTGCCTTTTAATCTCTTTCAACTCTCCAGGGTACATCTGTCTAGGGTGTGTAAAGAGCTCAGGGCAACCTATATTCGATAGCTGCTGTGAAATGTAACCTAGCCAAGGAACGTCAGCAGCCCTATCAAGCCTCATACAATCTTCTAAAACAAATTGGTTCAGGGTAGAGGTGGGGCTAGACCATATATTTTAACCACTGAATTAAGGGGGCCACTGCTATGCGAACGGAAATGTAGCTCTGCCCTAGTTTTTTGTGCACCATAAAAGAAGGGGTGCTAGGGGGTACAGCTAAAAGTTTCCACAGATATTTATTTTCGGCCACCTGCAGATCGCCGGTCTCCTTATAGCCCCATACCTCACTGCCATACGTGGCCATTGGTATGCATTTCTCGTTATAGACCTTCAATAGTGGTCTTAATGGTTTACTTCCCAATCTCCTAGCAAGGTCCATAGTTGCTCCTGCTGCTCTAGACAGGGTATTTTTTTTAGTATTTGCTGAGTCACCCATTACCCTTTTTCGTCAAACAGACTGCCCAAATAAGGAAATGTAGCCACATTTGTCAGTTCTCCACCTTTGCATATGAGCGTACGCTTGTCACGATTTATGTTACCGGTCGACATTATATGGGACTTAGAGAAATTTATGGAGAGGTCAAGTGAAACCATAAAATCAATAAAAGTGTTTACCAGTCTTTGCAGCCCCATTGGTGTCCTTGCAAGTAAAACTGCATTGTCTGCATATAAGAGAGCAGGGATGAGTTTAGAGCCTGCTCTAGGGATGTCTTTGCTAGCAGTTGACAGAACAGCCCCAGGTTGTTAATATATAAAGTAAATAAGACAGGGGCCAAAATACATCCCTGCCTCACCCCTCGTTTAACATCCCAGGATTCTGTAAGGGAAACATTTTCATTATATCTGGCCGAGGCAGTCAAATTTAAGTGGGACCAGTGCAAGAAGGCCACCAGATCGGCATCCATTCCAATTTTTAGTAGTAAAGGCCATAGTTTTGACCTATTCACTCGGTCGAAAGCGGACGTTAAGTCCATGAATGCCATGTACATACGACCCCGTTTAGCGAGTGTATATTTGCTGATCATCATAAGTAGATTTATGCATTGGTCTACTGTCCCCATGCCTTTTCTGAAACCGTATTGCAGGTCTGAGATTATGTTGCTTGCGTCTAACCATATTGTTAACCGATCTAAAATCACCTTCCCCAGGATTTTAGGCACCGCATCTAGTAATGAAATCGGGCGGAAACAAGCGAGTCATCCCTGGCGCCTTTTTAAAAATGGGTAAAATAACCGCTGTGGACCACGAGGGCAGTGATCTGCCCCTTGTTGCAGTGTTAAAGACCATGTCCCTGAATCGGCCATGTAAAGATCCGCAGGAACCCCGTCGTGCCCGGGGGCTTTTTGTCCTGATATGGCCATGATGGCTTTCTGGACCTCGACTACCCCAAAGGTTAGCGGACGCGTCTCTATACAGGGTTCCCAAGGGGTAGCATTTTTCTCCAGGTCCACTCCTCTATAATTCTGCTCAAAATGGCACACCCATCTATCAGCAGGGATGACACAATCTGTTCTCACGGAGTGTTGATCTAGAAAAAAAGGACTGTTCACAATTTTTCCAGAATTTTGAACTGTTAGACAAGACACTAACCTGATTCAGATCGTGCCACGCCTGCTCCCGTATCTTGTCTTTCCTTAGGTTTGTGGCCAATTTATAGGCTTTCCTACAAACCTTAATCTTTTATTTATCCTTAGGTTTATGTTTTAATGCGTTCATAAGAGCCTTATGGGATTTAGAGCAGTCTGCATCAAGCCAGTTTTCACCCTTAGAGTCCCCTGTCCTACCTCTTTCCATTAGATTTTCTGCAATCCGCTTTACAAGGTTACCAAAAGCCCCTATTACTACACTGGCCTCGGAATGGTTATCAAGACACAGTTTGATATCTTCTTTGCCCTCAGTGTATAGCTTAGCTAAAAAGGCCTCCGGCATTATTTTACATGCCTGATCCATAGGTTTAAAATCCCCATTTGATAGACTCTTTATCTCAGCCCCATGGAAGACCAGCTCCCCCAACATTTCCAAAATCAGCGGGTTGTGATCACTATAGCAGCTCCAAATGGGGTTTACTTTTAATATATCAGGAAGCAAAAGAGCAGATACCAGGATGAAATCTATTGTCGAACAGCAGCCCCTGCCAATAAAAGATGGAACTGACTCTATCTAACCCGTACGTTCAAGACATTGTAGGTTATTTATAGCAAGTAGGGTCTCTAACCGACACCCTTGGACAGAATGTTCAAAATGAGCAGAAGGAACCATGGTGTCCCAAGGTCCCCTACCATGGGTGCAATTAGAGGGACAAGGATGGACATTAAAATCCCCCATAATAATGACCTCAAAGTAGGAGCAACTCTTCTCTCCGTAATGCTCCAGAAAGCCCTCATGTGCGGCGATATGCTCGGTATCGTTTTCCCTGCAAAAAGAATTATAAAAATGAATTACCACCAAGGTGGGACACTTAGAGAAAATTAATTCCACTGCTAACAGATGGGGGGAGGAACAGAGCAACAACTTCATCGTGCAGGCTAATTTGAGTGATAGGGTAAGCAGGCCTCCCTTTTGCACGACCTGCAGTGGAGGGGGAAGCAGCTTTATAAAAAGGGGCCAAACCATCCAAAATGAAAGAGTCAGACGTATCCCAAGTTTCTTGTAGTGTGACAATATGACAGGACCTTATTATAGCCAGCCACTGCTCATCAACTTTTTTATCCCTTAGACCCGCAATATTCCAGGACATTAGTTTAAAGGTCAATGAACCAGGTTGGGTGTGGACAGACTTTGAGGTAGTATTAGTGACCTCCATAGATGATGTTTCCCCACCCTCAGTTTGAGCCAATTGTCAATCGATGCTGTCTAGATCCCTCAATGGGGCAAACCTATTTACAAGGGGAAACGCTATGTTCACATTTGAGCGTTGTAGTGACCTTGCTGGTAAAAGACCAAGGAGGTCATTACGATGGCGGACGGAAAAAAAACCGACCGCCATGGTAGCGGGAAAACACCGCCCGCCGCTACCGCGGGAAAACCGACGGCTAGATTAGGATCCTCGGCGGTAAAACTCCAACCGCGGCGGAAAGGAGACCCGAGAATCCGCCGTACGCCTGCGGAAAGGGCCCAAACCCGTCCGCGGCGGTCGGTGTCGCAGCGGAAACAGGCCAAACGCCCGCAACCACAGCGGAGACACCGCCATCAAAATTATGATATTCCCGACATCCCCGCGGTGCAGTGCGCTGTTTCCGACCGCCGCGGTCGACAACAGTGAAGAATCGGTGAGACGGCGGAAGCGCCATAGCCGAGCCACCACTGCGGACGCTCCGTCAAAAAAATGGCGGTCGCTAGAAAAACACACAACATGGCCACAAAGTGCACCAACCATACAAGGCATGCACCCAAAAATAGCTAACACAGCCCAAAGACACACCCCCATGGGAAACTCCAAAACTACAAATCCCAGGTCCACACACACCACACCTGCAACCAATACCCCATCCTGACACACCCACAGACACCAGTATAAATCCAGCCCACAACAGACCACAATCCTTTGCAAAACTCCACAACTGAGGGGACATCCACCACAGATGACAGGAGAGGCAAATCTGCACAACACACACACACCACCACCACCACTTCCACACCTGCACCTCTAACACCTTTGCACAGCACACACCATACACATCACAACCACCACTACCACTCCCAAACCTGCACCCTAAACACCTTGACACATCACACACCATGTCACCACAGAGAATGCCCAAATTCACTGAGAGTGAGTTGAGGGTCATGGTCGATGAGATAATCAGGGTAGAACCACAATTGTTTGGTAACCAGGTCCAACAGACACCACTAGCAACAAGGACGCAAATGTGGAGAAGGATAGTAGAGAAGGTCAATGCAGTAGGGACCGTGCCACGCAATAGAGATGAAATCATGAAGAGGTGGCACGATCTGAAGGCAGTGGTCAAAAGAAGAGAGCCAAGAACCATGAGCTGGCTCAGAGGACAGGCAGTGGCCCTCCTGTTCCACTCAAAACATTCACTGAATGGGAGGAGAAGGTGCTTGGCATTCTACATCCAGAGAGTCTCTCAGGAATACCCGGGGAGTGGAGGCTGGTAAGTACAAACAAATGCCTAACATCACACAAATGTACTGTCTTGCACTATTACAAAATAATACCTCCTAGGTACAAATTCATACATGTGCACAACACTCCCCCCAACACATCTCTCACAGATACAACAGACACTCCCCCTGAAGCCCCCCAAAGGTAGTTAGCAACATCACCATCGGTACATGTGTACATGCTGCCAGCACTACAACTCCCACCAGGCCCCCTTGTCCCACAGCTGAGCAGGATGGAGCACTCCCCCCACCCAGAAGCAAGCCTCAGCCATTGTGTGCTACACCCACACCTAACAGGTAGGTAGCCATCTTCACAGGGAGGTGGGTGGGTGTTTGGGAGGCCTGCACTACAACTCCCACCAGGCCCCCTTGTCCCACAGCTGAGCAGGATAGAGCACTGCCCCCACCCAGAAGCATGCCTCAGCCATTGTGTGCTACACCCTCACCTAACAGGTAGGTAGCCATCTTTACCGGGAGGTGGGTGGGTGTTTGGGAGGCCTGCACTACAACTCCCACCAGGCCCCCTTGGCCCACAGCTGAGCAGGATGGAGTACTAGTCCCACTCATAGGCATGTGACGTCTGTGCAGCCGCACATGACACCATGCCACTTAGTCCACAGTCACCAACACAAATAATGCAAAACAGTTGTGTTGTAGTCACCATGCACAAGTCTCTGTACAAAATTGACCCACATTGTGTACACTGTGCCAGGCATCACACACTGCAACACTAACAACGATCATGCTGCCCTGCAGCAGTGTCTGGCCGTTTGTATGGCAAAGTGCAAATCACCCATGTCATACCACAGTGTTGCAATGTAAACAGTGGAAGTGCAGTGCACCCAAAAACTACACTGCAGCTGGGACTCACAATGCTAAACTAAGCAGATCCCAAATGTCCTGCAACACACCCAGCTACCACAGTGCTGCACTGAATTGCAGAACAGCACCTTGTATGAATTAAATTGTCAAAGGTGTCTTGTTTGGACCACCAATGTGTGTATGCATTGACAATGTTCACATCTCACACTGTCTGTCTGAACAGTGCTGGTATAGTCTGGCCCCAAAACCATACATTGTCTGCACAGGGCTGAGTACATCTCACACACACACCACTGTTGACCACAACATGTCAGTGTATGGATGCCCTGGAACAACTGCTACACCAGTACTGGGCTCATGTTCTCAGGTCCACAAATACCATGAAACCATGACAGTGTGGAAATGTATGCTGGGTGAGATCTACACCCTGCTGTATGTCACCACTGTGCTACGAGACCATACCCCTTGCCCTATTGTGCCTTCAAATGTCGGGGGAGTGAACCCCACAGCCAGATAGCTGGGACAACAGTGATGTGGGGCTCTACCCCATGACCAAATGTAATCTGAAATCAATGGGTACAAAAAGCCACACACACATCATGCTCACCACACGCACATTCCATCCAAAGATTTCTACCAAGTCACATAGCCATGTCATTGCTCACCTTCACCTCAAACGGTAGTTAGCCATCTTCACAGTGAGACGGTGCAGTGTGTTTGGCTATCCGTCCCACAAAATGCAACATGCATGCTGTTCCACCACTATGGAGGATGGGACACTACACCCCCAATAAGAAGCATGTGGCAGGCAATGTATGCTACCCACCCAACTCACAGGTAGGTAACCGCATCTCACAGGTCGGGGTGTGTGGGGCTGGGAAGCTTACACAACAACTCACACGGGCCCACCTGACCGCCAGCACACAAGACCCATTACTTCCTGGCACCAACATGCATGTGTCAGTCATTGCAATGTACACTGCAAAAGAACTGGCATGTGGACATATCATGCTGACTTGTCCCACACTGGACCAAGATGGAAGCCCTCATCCTACACACACGGAGAGGTCTCACAAATACAAAGAAAACACAGCAAACACAACATATCAACAGCCACAACATGCAGCCAGATATGCATTTAAAAAAACATGTTGGCATAGGACACCAGGCCTCTCAATGCACAACTGCACACCCAGATAGCATTGGCAACTATAGTGTGCACACACCTAAGAAAATGAAACTGTGACAGCAACCAAAGTGTGAATGACTGAAACACATGTCGATGGAACTCATGCACACCACTACATGCCATCTGACAGTAGCAGTGGACCAGACCACCTAGGATCTAATTAAAGCAAACTTAAGCATGTCTGGAATTGCAAATACAGATATCTACACCACATTGAAAAGGTATGCATGAAACTACAATGCTCACTCACTGTGCAGAGAGAACCGCTACAAGGGCTCTACAAGTGACACATACGCGTAAATGGATGACATATGATTGATCAATAACAGGATGCCAACATGAGACTGTCAATGTCAAAAAATTATATTGTGCATGTCATGTCTTGACAACTTCCAATATGGACAAGTAATGTATGTACCACAACAGCTTGTAATGCATCACTGGATGTCGGTCAATGCTAATTTGTACAGTGAACAACTGCTGGATGTACAACAGTTGATGTAACACTGCTAACACAAACTTTGATGGGTGCAACACAATGACCATTTCTCATCTGACCCACAGGTGACCAAGAACTCACTGCAGAGGATGACACCACCCTGCAGAGCCAGTCCCCCCCCCCCGGAACAGAGACAACTGGATGAGGACTCCCTGGATACATTGGATGAGGAGCTCCACGCTGGCCCATCTGGTGTGGCAGGCCGCAACCAGTCCCAGGCACCCATTGTCCCCCCAACCACATCAGCTGCAGCCCCTGACCATCCTCTGACAGCTGCTGTCACGGCCTGTGTGTCAACCACTACTACAACCACCACCACCACCACCACAGCTGTCCGCAACACCCTCCCTGCCCCAGGGGTTGAGCAGCCCTTCACATCGACTGCGGAGGCCAGGGAGAGGATGCAGCGGGCCAATGTGAGGACCGGACAGGACCGTGGCAGCAGTGCAGCTGGTCGGGACAGGCTCATGCAGAGGGGGACTGATCCTGGGACGGAAGCCCTGGGCCACATCGACAGAGTCCTTGGGGCATACCAACAGGCCCAGGGACGAATGGGCCGGTTAGAGGAAGAATCTCGGGAGCACCTCCTGCTGCTGAGGTCCATGGACACACGCATGGGACAGATTGTGGACCTCTTGGGGCAGCTAGTGGCGGTTCTGAGGGACAGGCAAGCACAACATTCTACCCCTCTGCCTCCCCCGTTGGGCAGCAGGATGACACTTCATCATCCTCCCCTGCGTCCACAGAGGGGGGTGAGTCCTCAGACACCACTGCCCCTGCAGCAGTGGCCCCTCCAGTGATTCGCAAGAGGGGCCGTCCAAGGAAAGGCCAGGGGGACTCACGTGCCCAAGCACCTGCCAAACGCTAGTCCCCGAACCAGCCATGATGGCAGACCACTGCATTGACCTTTTGGACTATCCTTCACCACACTGCCATGTGAATGGCATCCATCTGTTGGACTGGGTCTCCACATCATTGTGGGGACTACTCAAGTATCTCATTTACCATGACTGTCAACTCACTTCTTCAATTCCCCCCTTCACATTTTCTCTACCCTTGCATGTCACAGTTGTAAATAAATACACCTTACACACATGTTGTGGTGTCTGCTCCGTCTTTAATACAGGATGTGCAACCTTCACCGTGTAGGACATGGTCCAGGGGAATGGAATGTAGGTAACAAGTGAGATGCTGAAGGGACCTAGGGAAACCGCAGAACAAGAGTCACTTGTATGGGTGTGGCATTGCACACATCACACAACACTTGTCAACAAGGTACTCAGATCTACAAACTTTACACAGAGCAACAGTCACCATAGAGACAATCTGTATCACACCAACCAATCACACATACATTGGCAGGCAGCAATGAGTCAACACCAAGCTGCAGTCAGCAAGCTCACATACAACCACACAGCAACAGCAACACCATCAGACCATTTCGTCCCTTCTACATCGTCACTCACCTTCAAGTGAAGTAGCGGGTGATGAGCTGTCGACGCATGTCGACCCCTTCCTCCTCTCCACTGCCCTCGTCACTGGATCCGGCTTGATTTGCAGGCGGCGGCCTTGGCTGCTCATCATCGTCATCCAGGATCAGGGGTATTGCCTTGCGAATGGCCAGGTTGTGGAGCATGCAGCATGCCACCACTATCTGACACACCTTCCCTGGCGAGTACATAAGGGCCCACCCAGTACGGTCCAGGCACCGAAATCTTGATTTTAGGAGACCAAATGTCCGTTCTATCACACGCCGTGTCCTCCCATGGGCATCATTGTATCGCACATCAGCTGGCGTGACGGGGTTCCGCAATGGGCTCAGCAACCACGGGCGGTTTGGATATGCCGAGTCACCTGGGTGTGAGAGACACAGATTAACCTTGCAGTCCCAAAATGCAACACAACAGCATGTCACACACACACACCACTCAAATCCACTATGCATACTCACCCACAAGCCATGCACGCTCAGGAAGCAGATTGGCCATCAACTGAGGAACGATGCTGCTGCGCAAGATGTGGGCATCATGGACTGAACCGGGAAACTTGGCACACACGTGTGAGATGATCATGTCCGCCAGGCACACCACTTGAACATTTACCGAGTGTGAATGCTTCCTATTGCGGTAAACCTGTTCACGTGCCTGTGGTGGCACAAGCCCAACATGTGTGCAATCCATTGCACCAATGACATGGGGGATATGTCCAAGGGCATAGTAATCGCCCTTCACAGCCACCAACTCAGGCCCCCTGGGAAAATGGATATATCTGTCAGCATCATGGCCGACAGGACATCCCTCAGCACCATGCTGAACATCGGCTGTGACATCCCGCCTGCACTTGCGACCGTGTGCTGGAATGAGCCCGTTGCAAAGAAATGCAGGCATGCCATCACCTTAGATGTTGCGGTGAAAGCTGTTGGATATGTCCGACGTGGCTGCAGGTGGGGCTCCAACATGGCACATAGGTTCTGCAGGGTTTGTCGGTCCAGCCTGAATTTGCGGATTATCTCCTCATTCTCCATGTCTGCCAGGACTGTGAACGGACGATGGATATTGTGCCTCCTCCTCCTAGGACAGATCACAGTGCACAGATGTCAATGCAGAAGACCATGAAATGTGCATCACATCAATTTCTTCTACAGACACATTCCCAAGTCTTACAACATGCACCATTAACCGACAGGGCACTTCACAAGTAGGTTCACATCAGGCACACTACTCGTACACCTGTCCCCTTACCAGCAGCAATTATCTGTGCACCCCTCCGGCTCATTCGCATGCACAGTGTGATATACTAACAGATATGGGTGCATACCTGTGAGTATGACCCCCAGCATATGTTAATAATTGCAATACTACCCGAACACACCATGTTGCTGGCCCTGATACACCTCCCAACACAGGTTGCACATGGCACACATCAACTACACACTGACCACCGGCTGAGCGTGGGGGACACGTGTGTGCATGTGCATTGGACAATGTGCCAGTTGCTGATGCCCCTAGTCCAGTCAATGAGACGACATTGTGCGTTACATTGCACACACAGACATTGACCATTATCTCCATATGCTATGCAACACATTAACTGGACAGTCTACATTTCATTACACAGCACATGTGACATGTGCGAGTGTATGTGCCCATACAATGTATTGGCGACCCATATATGGTATGTGTTGGTGACGTGGAGTGACATGTCCCTTTTGTGCATTTGCCCTCATGAGGACCCTTCAATTGTTGAGACACTGGGCACTGTACATGTTGGCCTATGCAGAGAGCTGGAGGACACGTTAGGTGCAGCACAGCTACTCCACAACTCCATTAACGCTCACTCCAGGCACTGTCTGGCAGACATATGGCGGTGCCTACCGCCTGGCCACTGAGGTGTGGCACTGCCCATAACCCATGCACGATCGCGGGAGACACCGCCAGATATGTGTGTGACAATAGCGGTCACCATGCACCGCTACCCAAATCACAGTCACTCCAGGCACTGTCTGGCAGACATATGGCGGTGCCTACCACCTGGCCACTGAGGTGTGGCACCGCCCATAACCCATGCACGATCGCGGGAGACACCGCCAGATATGTGTGTGACAATAGCGGTCACCATGCACCGCTACCCAAATCACGGTCACTCCAGGCACTGTCTGGCAGACATATGGCGGTGCCTACCGCCTGGCCACTGAGGTGTGGTACCGCCCATAACCCATGCACGATCGCGGGAGACACCGCCAGATATGTGTGTGACAATAGGGGTCACCATGCACCGCTACCCAAATCACGGTCACTCCAGGCACTGTCTGGCAGACACATGGCGGTGCCTACCACCTGGCCACTGAGGTGTGGCACCGCCCATAACACATGCACGATCGCGGGAGACACCGCCAGATATGTATGTGACAATAGCGGTCACCATGCACCGCTACCCAAATCACGGTCACTCCAGGCACTGTCTGGCAGACATATGGCGGTCCTACCGCCTGGCCCTTGTGGTGTGTCACCGGCATGGACCATGCCCCTGCAGCCAATGGGAAGCAGCCTCGCGGTAGCCTGATGCGAGTTTGAAAATCGCGGTAGGCGTGCACCCCCCCCGCGGAGGCGGTCACTGGAGGCATTCAAAAGATGCACCACCGCGGTAGCGCGCACATGCATCCTACGGTGTGTCACCGGCATGGACCATGCCCCTGCAGCCAATGAGAAGCAGCCTCGCGGTAGCCTGATGCGAGTTTGAAAATCGCGGTAGGCGTGCACCACCCCCGGGGAGGCGGTCACTGGAGGCATTCAAAAGATGCACCACCGCGGTAGCGCGCACATGCATCCTACGGTGTGTCACCGGCATGGACCATGCCCCTGCAGCCAATGGGAAGCAGACTCGCGGTAGCCTGATGCGAGTTTGAAAATCGCGGTAGGCGTGCACCGCCACCGCGGAGGCGGACATTGGATGTATTTGAATGAGGCAGACCTGGTACACCAATTGCAGCACCCTGGGACCACTGACACAGCCCCAGGGGCCTATATATGTGTGGGAGGGCGCACCACATTCCCACAGCTACCAGGGACTGCTGACTGACAACCCTCCACCTGCTGCTGCTGCCTCAAGGGACTGCTGGCTGCCACCCTGCACCTGCTGCTGCTGCCTCAAGGGACTGCTGACTGCCACCCTCAACGTGCTGCTGCTGCCACATGTCCATTGTGATGTCGAGGACTCAGAAGATCCGTGCCAGTCCCTTCACCAGTGAGGAGCTTGGGGTCCTGGTAGACGGGGTGCTTGCACAGTACCCAAGGCTTTATGGCGGCCCTAATGTCGTGGTAAGTCTCCCAGACTGTGAGTGAGAGTGCAGGGTGTGCCCACGTGGGGTGGAGGTGCTTCGGTATGTGTCAGTGGTTGTGGGGCTCTGACATGCACTGTCTATCATGTTTACTACAGCGGGATGGGCTTGGTGGGCTCTTTCACATGTTACCCTGCATGCCTATCCTGAATAGAGGGACATGTCCTGTAGTGTCAGCCATACAGTGCAGCTGCATTTTGGTGATGCAGGAGTCTGGCCAGTTAGTGTTTGTGTGAATGGCTGTGTTGCTCCCAATTAACCCACTCAGTGTCAGTCGACCTGCCCTGCACAGTCCCCACCGAATGCCACATGTCCACATCACTGCATGTACAGTGTGTACCATGTGTGTTTGGCTCACGCCTCTTCATCTAAGTCCCATCTCTGCCATGTAGATTGCACAGGAGCAGGCGTGGGAGAAGGGTGTGTGTATGACAGTTGTTGTCACTCTATGTGAGTTCCAAGACACAGTGAGGCTTTCACAGGGCTAGGACACTTAGGTCTGCGCAGTGTTGGACATAGTGAGTCCAACAACATGACACATGTTTTGCTATCTTCTCTATGTGTAGTTGTAGGTAACTGCAGACAGTAGCTGCAGGCAGACTACACGTTGCTTGCTGTGTTGGTATCCTGCATGTGAATGGGATGTGGAGGTACTGTGTCCACCATCGAACATGCATGCCTGTACGTCTGATTGACCAATGACATTGCACCATGTTCAGAGCAATTGTTGGCTATGTGACAGTTGTAGCTGGAGTTTTGGATGAGTCACTGTCGTGCTACTGCATTTTCGTTGTGTTGTTATTGTGCACTGTGTCACTGGAACATCACCCCTCTTGTCTCCCATGCCTGCAGCTGATGGTCCACCAGCGTAAAGCCGTGTGGAGGGCCATTGCCTCCAGAGTCCGGGATTTGGTGTGTCAAACCGAAGGCGCACCCACTGTCATAAAAGGTGGGACGACATCTGCCGGCTGAGCAAGAACGTGGCCGAGATGACGCTGGGGCTGCTCCCTCGGACTGGCAGGTTGGCTAGGCGCAGCATGACACCACTAATGGCCCGCATCCTGGCTGTCACACAACCTGAGCTGGACAGACGACTGAGGGAGCATCAGCAGCGAGCCAGGGGTGAGTATGTGTTGCAGGCTGCCTTTGGCTGGGAGTGGGTGCATGTGTCTACAGAGTGTGCAAATTGTCAGCTGTGTGACGTTGGTTGTGTGGTGCAATGTTTTGTGAGTGGCCTCTGTGCTGGGTGTATGTGCCATGCTTTTGCCCAAACGGCGCTTCATGTAGTGAGTTTTAGCACTGTGCATCTCTCTTACATTTGAAGTTGTGGCCTTCAGGTACCTTCTGCTGTGGGGTAGTGTGTGAATTCTGATGGATGGTAATGCCAGTGTGCCAACTGTGAATGCGTTTCAATGAATGCGTGCAATTCCAGACCTCAGATGTCTGCCAGTCAGACATCTGAGGCCAATGTGCAACAGTAGATGTGCCCATGGACTCGATATGGTGGATGGCATGTGTGCAGGGTCATTGTGGGCTGGTATGTTGTAGTCTGTGTGGTCCCCTACTGCTCCACACATGTAGGTGATGTGCACCATGTCGTGGTGTTCATCCTTGCCAACATCGGGACAGTGTGTGTGCACAGGCCATTTTGGGGCTGTGTCTGATGTGAGCCAACTGCAGGATGGTGTGCTGTGTGAATCACCTGGGGCACTTATGGCAGGACGTGTGGCGGACATGCACCGTTGTGTAGAAATTTTGGGTGTCAAGATATATGTGTGCACAGGGTGGCATGCAATGTGCGGCACACCTCTTTCTAGGATGCAGATGTATTGGCACGTGTTAGTTCTGTTGATGCCACTCATCTCACAGTACTTCTCTCTCCTATGCAGCAGCTCCCGTATGTGCAGAGGGAGAGGGGACGGACACCAGTGGTGAGGCTTCCACTGCAACAGCCACACCGGAGCTGACTGACACAGATGTGACCAGCGCCGAGGAGGGGGACAGGAGTCTGCTAGAGGATTCACAGCTGGAGACACAAAGCTCTACCTCATCAGTCGCCAGCTGTGACACATCCATGTTGGGGGGTACAGGGAACTGGGACTCTGCCTCCTCTTCCGCCACACAGCGTCCAGTGCCCAGCCTCCCTTCAACCTCCACTGGTGCTGCCCGTGTCCGCACGAGTAGGAAGGGAAGAGTCACCTTCACCCCAGGCACAGCTGCCCCAGCCCATGTCAGCCCTGCTGCCCTCAGTGCAGAAGCAGTCGAGCTATTGCGCCAGCTGTGTGTGGGGCAGACAGCACTTCTCAATGCCTTCCAAGAGCACGACAAAAAGTTGGGGCAGGTTATAGCTTTCATGGAGGGCTTACATTCCGACGTAGGTGGGCTACACCGCACTGTGCAGTCCTTGTCATCAACTGTGACAGCAGCCCTGCAACAGGCACATAGTCAGGGAGCGGCTCCCAGCACTCGGTCCGGCCCCGTGTCACTGTGCACCTCTGACGACAGTGACAATGCCCAACGGACCCCAAAGTCCCGATACAGAACCCGCAGCACACAGGAGCAGCAGCAACCCAAGCGTACTAGGGCACAGACACCATCCCCACATAAGAGTAAGGCCACCCCAGAGCGCAGAGAGAAAAGCCCATCAGGCGACAGCAAGGGCCACAAAGCAAAGAAAAAAGCATCAGGGTCACAGGCCTCACCTTCCTCCCCTGCCAAAGACTCCCCTGTCCCAAAGACGTATCGCAGAGGCAAAAAGACAGTTTCCACACCCACTGAGAAGGTGTTGCCTGCAAACATTACACAGGATGAGGGCCCCATGGATAACCCATCCTTGACCTCCACTCCCATCCCAAGCCCTGTGAAGCCAGCATGGGAGGACACTGTAGTGGGCAAAGCTGGTGGACAGAGGGAGGCAGGGCGGCGGCAAACACCAGGCAAGCGCACAGCGGGTTCCAGCATGTCCCCAGAGGGGGGGGTCACCATCCACACCAGAATCAGCTTTGGTTTGGGGTCACCTGTTGTGTCTGCCCCAGTTCCCCTCAATCCCCTCACAGGGAAGCCTTTCAGGATCCCCAAGAAGTGGAGAGGCACCCCTCCACAATCTCCGGCACACACTGTGTCTCACCAGGGCATGAGTCCACCTCCCCGGGCCACCACCCCACCTGGTCCAAGCAGCCCCCCAGCTACCACATGCACAGTTGGCTCTTCCACAGTTGTTACTCCCACTGCCCAGGGTAGTCCGCCAACAGACCCCAACACACAGTCAGCTCCAAGTCCGACAGACAGCCCCATCTGAGTGGTGGTCACCCTCACACACCTGTCTGTCCACAGGGGTGCGTGTGATGCCCATTGTCAGACCCATTACTCTGTTGCTGGGCATGGCATGGTAGAGTTGCATACATTCCCTGTGTAGCTTCTGATGTAACTACTCTGCACATTGTACTTGCCTTGTGTTTCACTGCTGTGTGCCCCCTGCCTGTGCAGCTTCTCATGTACTCACTCTGCACTGTGTCCTGGCCACTGGCCTTGTTGTTCACTGCTGTTTGCCACTTGCCTGTGCAGCTTCTCATGGACTCACTCTGCACTTTGTCCTGCCCACTGGCCTTGTCGTTCACTGTTGTGTGCCCCCTGCCTGTGCAGCTTCTCATGGACTCACTCTGCACTTTGTCCTGCCCACTGGCCTTGCCGTTCACTGCTGTGTGCCCCCTGCCTGTGCAGCTTCTCATTGTCTCACTCTGCACATTGGACTGGCCACTGGCCTTGCTGTTCACTGCTGTTTGCCCCTTGCCTGTGCAGGATCTCATGGACTTCATCTGCACTTTGTCCTGCCCACTGGCCTTGTTGTTCACTGCTGTGGGCCCCCTGCCTGTGCAGCTTCTCATGTACCTCACCTGCACTGTGTCCTGGCCACTGGCCTTGCTGTTCACTGCTGTTTGCCCCTTGCCTGTGCAGCTTCTCATGTACCTCACCTGCACTGTGTCCTGGCCACTGGCCTTGTTGTTCACTGCTGTTTGCCACTTGCCTGTGCAGCTTCTCATGGACTCACTCTGCACTTTGTCCTGCCCACTGGCCTTGTCGTTCACTGCTGTGTGCCCCCTGCCTGTGCAGCTTCTCATGGACTCACTCTGCACTTTGTCCTGCCCACTGGCCTTGTCGTTCACTGCTGTGTGCCCCCTGCCTGTGCAGCTTCTCATGGACTCACTCTGCACATTGGACTGGCCACTGGCCTTGCTGTTCACTGCTGTTTGCCCCTTGCCTGTGCAGGATCTCATGGACTTCATCTGCACTTTGTCCTGCCCACTGGCCTTGTTGTTCACTGCTGTGGGCCCCCTGCCTGTGCAGCTTCTCATGTACCTCACCTGCACTGTGTCCTGGCCACTGGCCTTGCTGTTCACTGCTGTTTGCCCCTTGCCTGTGCAGCTTCTCATGTACCTCACCTGCACTGTGTCCTGGCCACTGGCCTTGTTGTTCACTGCTGTTTGCCACTTGCCTGTGGAGCTTCTCATGGACTCACTCTGCACTTTGTCCTGCCCACTGGCCTTGTCGTTCACTGCTGTGTGCCCCCTGCCTGTGCAGCTTCTCATGGACTCACTCTGCACTTTGTCCTGCCCACTGGCCTTGTCGTTCACTGCTGTGTGCCCCCTGCCTGTGCAGCTTCTCATGGACTCACTCTGCACATTGGACTGGCCACTGGCCTTGCTGTTCACTGCTGTTTGCCCCTTGCCTGTGCAGGATCTCATGGACTTCATCTGCACTTTGTCCTGCCCACTGGCCTTGTTGTTCACTGCTGTGGGCCCCCTGCCTGTGCAGCTTCTCATGTACCTCACCTGCACTGTGTCCTGGCCACTGGCCTTGCTGTTCACTGCTGTTTGCCCCTTGCCTGTGCAGCTTCTCATGTACCTCACCTGCACTGTGTCCTGGCCACTGGCCTTGTTGTTCACTGCTGTTTGCCACTTGCCTGTGCAGCTTCTCATGGACTCACTCTGCACTTTGTCCTGCCCACTGGCCTTGTCGTTCACTGCTGTGTGCCCCCTGCCTGTGCAGCTTCTCATGGACTCACTCTGCACTTTGTCCTGCCCACTGGCCTTGTGGTTCACTGCTGTGTGCCCCCTGCCTGTGCAGCTTCTCATGGACTCACTCTGCACATTGGACTGGCCACTGGCCTTGCTGTTCACTGCTGTGTGCCCCCTGCCTGTGCAGCTTCTCATGGACTTAATCTGCACATTGGACTGGCCACTGGCCTTGCTGTTCACAGCTGTTTGCCCCTTGCCTGTGCAGGATCTAATGGACTTCATCTGCACTTTGTCCTGCCCACTGGCCTTGTTGTTCACTGCTGTGGGCCCCCTGCCTGTGCAGCTTCTCATGTGCCTCACCTGCACTGTGTCGTGGCCACTGGCCTTGTTGTTCACTACTGTTTGCCCCCTGCCTGTGCAGCTTTTCATGTAAATACTGTGCATATTGAAATGCCCACTGGCTTTGCTGTTGCCCAAATTTGTTGGCTCTATACGCAAATTGTGAATAAACACAGTTGGACCTGCAGTGAGTTGTGTCAGTGTCCTTCCTGAATAAAGTTGTTTCTGTGTGTGCATGGTTTACTGTGTCACAGGCTCAGTATGCCACTTCGACATTGCCAATGGGTTGTGTCACATTTCATTTTTTGCAGGGGTGGGAGGCACTTCATTTCTACATGACTGTGATACTTATGGGTGCAGTGCAGGTGGTTGGCAATGAAATCTTGTAGTCATCTTCCTTCTTGGCTCATGTTATCTATGGTGGACACATGTCAGGTTTGTGGGCAATGGCAGCACAGGGTGGGAGTTTGGGCACAGGCTTACAGGCAGGCAGGCCATGGTCATGGGGTCTGTGTGAGCTTCCTTTCTGTGTGCCAATCAGTGTCGGTGTATGGACATCTTGTGGTGATGAGTTATCCAGGTCCCATGGCTTACTTCCAATGTGTGCACTTGGGTGGTGGAGAAGTGTATGGTGTGAAGGGGGTGACTTTGTTGTGACTGTGGATGTGTGTGCACATGCATTGTCAACTACTGCCATGTGTGACCCTGGAGTGGTGTGCCTGTATGTGTACTTGTTTAGCCCTGTGGTTGTGTTTTGTGCACATGGCAGTATTGTGTGTTGCTGTTGTGGGAGGAGGTATGTGTGACATATCCTACTTGTGCTTGGCTGTCATGTAGTGTGTCACTGGGCCCTGTGTGTTCTGCAGCAGACGTTGTCTTGTCCAGTATTTGGATGCCTATGTGTGGCTGGTCAGTGTTTGTGTTCAGGGCCTTCCTTACATCCCTGTGCCTATACATGGGTGTACTTGCTGTCTCCAGGAGTTGTGGCATTGGGGTGACCGTGGTTTGTGTTGACTGACTGTGTCAGCCATGTGTGCTGTGATGGGCTGTGTGTGTTCTCACATGTGTCTTGTCTTGCATGTGCATCACACATGCTTGATGGTTGTGTCACTGCCCTTCCATTTGTGGGCACCTCACTTTGGCTTTCCTATATGTTGTCCTCCATTACTGCTGGCATGTGGTGTGTGTATGTAGGTGTGAGTCAGGGTGGTGTGTGTGTGTGTGACTTGTCAGGTAGTGTGTGCAGTGAAGTGTTTGGTCCTCATCTGTGTGTGTGTACATTTTGTGCCTGGCCTAAGTGTTCTTGGCTTGTGTGTGATGTTGTTGTGGTGTGTGTGTTGGCTGGGGCCTGGGATTCTGTGCTATGTGTTCCTTTGCAAAGGGTCCTGCTGTGGCTGTATATGCAGTTGTTGGGACGTGGGGCATGGTGTGGCTGTAGTTGTGTTGTTGTTGTGCAGGAGTAGCACTTGTGAGGCACATGTTGTGTCCCTTCAGGGAGGTAGCTGGTGTGTTGTGGATGGGGTTGTGGCTCTGTGCAATTTGTACGGTGCCCTTGGCATGCGCTGGCCCTGTGCTCTGCGTTGTGTGCATGGTTTCATGCACACTGACCGCGGCGTTGACGTGACCGGGACATTTGTTCATGAATGCGGTACATGGGTGGGCAGTATGTGGCGCGATGTTTTTGTGACAGGTGGGACATGTGTGTGTGCAGTGATGGCTGTGTGCGTGTCCCCACAGGGGTGTGTGGTGTTCCCATGTGATGTTTTTCCCCCTTGGAGCTGTGTATTGTGTTACTTGCACTGTTGTGTCTGTACGTACCTGCGGAGGCGTCCGTGGCGGTGGATGACTTGCAGGTGGTGGATCATGTACAGCACCGGGAAAGCGTGTAGGGCAGGATCCATCGCGGTGTGTCCCGGGTGTTTCTTTTCTGTCTCCGCTGTGATGTCTCCGCCGTCTTTCGCTGTGCGGTTTCTCAGTCGCGGTGCGCTGCCCTGTTTCCGGCATCGTGATATCTTCGGCGTACGGGACGTCATTCCGCACGGCGGTGTGTGGTGATTGGCTCACTCCGCCACGGTGGCGGGCGCTGTTCGATGGCGGTTGGCGTCACACCGCGGCGGACGGTAAATGCCTATGTTTTCCCATCCTAATATGGCGGACGTGAAGACCGCTGATGGCGTGCGGAAAAAGGCATTTTTCCGCACCGCCGCCACCGCGGTCGTGCCTCCGTCCGCCATCGTAATGGGCCCCCAAATTTGTACTCTGGGTCGTAAAAGACCAAAGTTTGTACTCTGGGTTTGTACATGGGCCTGGACCGGGTTAAATTGATTACCTGGAATGTGCAGGGCTTGTCCACTCCCTCCAAGCGTTATAATGTCCTGGCCTATTTGACACGTAGGGGGTGCAGGTTGCGTTTTTGCAGGAGACCCACCTGACGGAACATGAGGGTCAGGCCCTCTGTAAACGATGGAGGGGACAACTGTATAACACTTCTTATTCAGCTTTTGCGAGGGGGGTCCTTATCTGTATTAGGCGCAGGGTGCCCTTCTAGCTGCATAGGGTGGCCATTGACCCTGAAGGCTGATATGTGATGGTATTGGTTCAGTTGGATGGTAACGACGTGATGTTGCTTAATGTGTACACTCTGAAAATGGATGAGTCCTCCTTCTTCAACAGCCTGGCGCCCCTCTTCCCACTGATGTTACCATACTGGAGGATTGTGGGAGGGAACTTCAATTGTGTGGCAGACTTCACCTTGGATAGATCATACCACCTGCTGCGCTCTGTGCCTGCCCATAAACTGGTGGAAACGCTTCGTGCCTGGGCTAAGCAGTGGGGCCTGGTTGACTTCTGGAGGGTGCGGAAACCCGAGGCCCAGGTGTTACTCCTTTAGGTCCAGTCTGCACGATTTAGAGGTACGGCTAGATGAGGTGCTATGCTGGAAAGTGATGTATGATAGAGTGGTGAACACGGAGTACCTGCGAGAACTTATTCAGAGCATTCTTCCCTCGTATGCTTTTTCGGGGGTCACCCCGCAGAGCTTGGCATGGCGTTTGGACTCAGCCCTGCTCGATGACCCGGTTTTCTGGGCCTCACTAGATGAGCGTATCGCTCACTACTGGCTTGACAATGCAAGCATGGCGTCGTCAGTTGGGATTGAATGGGAGGCTATGAAGGTAATGGTACAAGGTAATTGAATTTCTAATACGATTGGAGTGCGTTCACAACTACTCTCAGACATTAGACAGCAGGAAGCAGTTCTCGATGGGCTTCTTCGAGTTTGGAGGAGACATTGGAGGGCACGGAGTGGCTGCTCATGGATTGGGAGAAACTGCTTGCAATGGTGGAGCGTTTGCGGCTGTATGATTATAGAGCGTATATTACTAGAGCCCACGCGGAGAGGGATAAATCGTGTAGCCTGTTAGCCTGGCTCCTATCGGAAGAGACAAGGGGGCATACTATACCTCATATTTATGACATGGGGGGCCAAGAAGTGTTCACTCAGAAGGAAATACATCTTTTCCCCATTGCTATTGTTATTTGCACTCTATGAGGGTCGCGGTTTGCGAGGCCAATGTTTTGAGTTACATTGCAGACTTCTCCCCACTGATAATTGAATCCTTGGTGGTGGACCGACTGGATGCAGACATTACTGTGCAGAAAGTGGGAGGTTCGATTAAGGAGATGGCAAGGTAGAAGGTCCATTGGGTCTGACAGATTTCCCATAGAATTCTATGATGCTTTCTCCGCTGACCTTGCCCCTAAACTGGTAAAAGTATTTAACGGGGAGTTCTTCTGCCATCTCAGCTCGAGGCCACAATTGTGTTGCTTCCCAAGAATGATAAAGACCCAGTCTTGCTTGACTCTTATCACCCCTTCTCGATGCTTAACGTAGATGATAAAATCCTGAGTAGGATTCTGGTGAATCTAGTGCACACTGATCAGACAGACTTTAAACTCACCCGTAGTACGTTACCTAACCGTCATCAATTGATTCATATTCTGAATTGGCAGGAACGTTTCCAACCGAACGCACTAGCTCTATCTGTGGATATTCAGAAGGGGGTTTGACTCACTCCCATGGGAGTTTTTGTATGCCATCCTACTCGGTATGGGTTTTGAGGTAACCTTTGTAAAGTGGACTATGCTGTTGTATACTCAACCGATGGCTAGGGTCAGGACTGAATCAGTGATTTCTGAGAGGTGCATGGTGGAGCAGGGCACTCAGCAGAGTTGCCCCTTGTTCCCTCTGTTATTTGCTCTCGCTTTAAAATCGTTTGCACATACAATTCAACAGGGTGGTCATTATCGGGGCCTGCATATATCGTGAAACAGTCCGTACATATCTTTTTATGTGGATGATATGCTATTGTGTATGAGGGGTGGCACTTCTGATCTAGAGGGGGGCTGGTGACCTTGTCAGATTGTGGGCACGTGTCGGGACTGGAGGTTAACTGGCACAAGTCCTGCACATACTCACTGCGATCTGATTTGGGGTAGTCTGGTCCATTAATGCTGTGCCGGTGCTACGGTGGGAACTTGTTATCATCTGATACTTGGGAGTCACCATTTATCATTCTGTGAAATTACTCTATGAGGGTAACTTTGCTCGGGCTGTCGCGTCCTTGACACGCTCAGTATCCTTCTGGAGCAGTATTACACAAAAGGCGCATTAAAAGGTGCGCCCAGCGCAAACTATGAAAATGCACCGTATTATGATGAATACGCTGCCCCCGGTGCAGCCGCGAACTCGAACTGCCCTGGGGGCAGCTCATTCAGGTGAAAAGGAGTGGCTTCTTTAAAGCTGCTCCGTGTTTTCACAATGCAGGCGGCAACCCGCCTGCACTTTGAAGGGGGATTAGAGATCCCCTTGCAGACGGGTGCAGTGGGTGACTGCACCCGCCTGCAAGGGGATGTCTGGGGGGTCCATAGGACCCCCTTTACCCTCTGCAGAGAGCTGCCATCAGGGACGTACTGATAGTGCACCACCTTCTTTGCCTCTGTGCCCGTGTCTGTAATACAGTGCAGGCGCAGAGGCAAAGGGATTCCTTCATTTGCATGAGGCATGCCCCCATCCAAATGAGGGAACACCCCCTTAAGACAGCGCTGGCGTTTTATGTGCGCCAGCACTATCGGTATTACAGAAGGGGCCACACAAGCGTCCGCTGCCCCTTCTGTAATACCAAAGTGCCCTGGGGGTGCACAAAGCGGGCGCAAATGCCCGTTGCGCCCCCGGAGCATTTGTATAATACGGTCCCTGGAGTACTTTGCAACTGTCGGTCGGTGGGCGATTATCCGTCTCTAAGATGGTAGTTTTGCCGAAGCTACTTCCCTTGGTTGGTGCCCTACCGGTGGCACTTCCAAGGGTGTTTTTTCGGGAACTAGATAGTCTCCTTCTTATCTTATACTGGGAGTCTTCAAGGTGGCGGGTGGTGCTGTAGAAACAACGTTTGCCAGTCAATGAGGATGGAATGGCAGCACCGGATTTCGAGTGATATTATTTAGCTGCCCAGTTGCAATGGGTTGCCTGGTTGCGTCGGTACTCTGGGATATGGTGGGCCACTGAGAACATGGCTTGCCTTCCAAAGCTCTTCTGAACTAGAATCTTGTTAAAACCTGTCCCCGCTTCAATGGTGTACAACGGGAATGTGTTGGTTAAGATGGCACACTATGTGTAGGTGTGGGCGTTGCTGAGAACACACACCAGGGTTCCATACAAGGGCAAGCTTCCTTTAGCGGTCGCCCGGAACTGCCACAGTCGGAGTGGATTGGTCTGGACTGCACCAGTGGGTGAGGCTTACTATATTGACATCCCAGTGGGGAGTTTCGTGCTGCATGGGGCTTTGATTGGCAGGGTCCATGAGTGGTGGGGGCAGGGTACTGTGGAACCACCAGAACCTGAGTGCATGAGCTATTTAATCCTCATAACAGGGAGCACAAGGACGGTCACGCTACTTTGTAGGGCTCTGCTGAAGGGGGCTCAATCAGACCTGTCCCATCTACGTCAGCGCTGTGAGGTGGATTTAGGCCCCTCATTTAATGCCCCAACTTGGAGGAGAAATCTGGGGTTCACCCCCAAGGTGTCCCGGAATGCTACATTTAAACTCATTACATTTTATTATCTGCATAGGGTGTACCTTACCCCAAATGTCTGCATATCATGTTTCCTGGTGCTTCGTCAGCATGCCCTAGATGCCATGAGGCTGACGCTGGAGTTTATCATATGGTATGTTCTTGTCCGACTTCGCGCCATACTGGGCTATTGAGTTGCAAGTTATTAGTCGAGCCACTGACAGGCTCTTTGCTTATACCCCGCAGCTCTGCCTGCTGGGCCTGTACAGGTGCAGCGTGGCCCGGAAGGAGACGAACAGGTTTGCAGATGTGACGCTCATCCTTGCCCGTAGCCAGCTGACGATGAGCTGTAAATCTGCCAGTGGACCCAACTTGTATAGATGGGGGAAAGAGCTAGTGAAATAGGCAGATTGCGAGAGGGAAGCGATCCGGAAAGAAGAAGCTAGAGGAGTGCATAGGGTTCCGATTTTGCCTGCCTGGGATGCTATATTATTGGCTTGCCCCAGATTAGATGAACTGGGAAAGATTGTGACAGAGCAGGTTCCCTCCAGGACTCCCTCACTGGCCACTGATGCGCTGCCGTTGTCCCCAGAACCTGTTGCCATGACTTGAAGGGTTGTAGTTCTGGCTGTGAGAATGGCGTTGGTCAGGTAGTTGGATGTGGATGGGAGAGGAGTGGTGGGAGAGAGTTGACTGCCTGTATGGGAATCTGCTTACACTGTCATCGCTTATGTGTGAGTATTAGGAGCCGCTGCGTGGCCTCTGCCTGCTGCACAGTACCGCTGCTCACTGCTTCGCCAGATGCCTATTCCATTTTCTTTGCCTGAGTGTAACTGGCTACCTAGATGACCGCACATGCATGCCCCACTATGTTTTTGTAGTTTAGAACCGTTTGCTGTAAAATTGCGATAAAATATTATTTTTTTTTAAAAGGGTCTGGTATTGAGCACTGAGGGCTTGATTTATTGATATTTGCAATGTAATAATTGTATTGAGTGCCTTTTGATGGTTTAAGGCAGTGGTTCCCAATCTGTGCGCCGCGGCACCCTGGTGCGCCGGCAAAACTAGCCAGGGGCGCCATACACCATGTACAGAGTTTGGGAATCACTGGCAGCTAATTAGGCCGCCAACTGTTAGGCTCTTATTCCTCTGGCACACTACAGCTGTTACCAGCGTTAGCTGATAAATCTGAGAATATCGGGAGCCAGCTAAGCCTTTTACCCAGGCTGAAAAACTGTGAAACCACCACATAAGAATACCACATCGTGGCTTTTTCCAGTATTTAAAGAGTGTTGCCACTAAGACTCGAAACAGTTTCATGTCTGACAATTTTAAAGAAGCTTTTGATTCTACACAAACAATATCACCATTCTTGAAAACAGAAAAGAAAGTGGAGCATTTTTTTCTGTGCCGTTTGTTTGGCTGATTTCCCAAAGCAAAAGATAAACTCGTGTTGGGGATGCGATATCTTTCGCTGCTCGTTATTTGCACATTGCTCAAGTTGTTTAGCTCCTGTGTGTAACTTCTTCAGTGAAGTTTTCTAAAGGCAGCAAATGAAGAACATGCAAGTCTCCATCAAACGTCATGCGCGCAGACTAGATACCGCTCACGCTCTGGCTACTTGAGCGCACAGATCAGCTGGGCTTCTCCCAGATTGATGGGCCCAAGCAGCTGACAACGATGTACAGCAGATATGAATATTGATTCAGCTGCTTGATCTAAAATGCATTTTTCTAGAAATCTTTTGTTTCTTTTAGTGGGGACAAAAGCTACCTGCTCTATTTACTGGGACAACAGACAACAACCACTAAGGCAGACAGAAACAATGGAAACGGTTTCAACATTTAAAATAAACATTAATACATTTAAAAGAAAAGAAAACTAACAATATGTATGTTAATCTGCCTCAAGAGGCCTTTAAAAAATGATTGACACGAAAATTCCCATTTTCAGTCATATATAACAAACAGATCTAGAACACTCCATGACCTAGGTGGATGGCTACCCGAAGAGCCACGGAAAGGGGCGCTGTTGGCTTCTATTTCTTTGGCCTGTGGGCTGGACCTGTACAAGACTAGACGCTAGTTCCCTGTGGGCGTGGTCTTAGGTTTGTGGGCGTAATTCCTGGGTAATGGGCGTGTTTCCATGCTTTCAGGCCGTACATGATTATAATTCCTTCATCTGCTTCATCCCAATTAATTTTGGGGAGAAATATGGAAGTACTCCTGAGGCTGAGCTTGCATCTCCCCATCGAACATAATAAAGTAGCATAATGGGGAGCCGTGGCCAACCACCAATAGGTCAAGGGAGCCATGGGTTGAAACAGTTTGGGAACCACTGGTTTAAGGGTTTGACAGGCTTGCTTAGCCAATGGCATGTGAAGGAGGAGTCAGGCTTCTGTCAGGCTCTGATACAGCTCCAGAGCTTCTGCAGGGATCTGATCCTCATTTGCGTTGTCCATGGAGGGGAAAAGTAGCAGAACGACTGCAGCAGGAGCAGTAGAGCCGGGGCACTACTGATGAGGCTGGGCACATTGGTGTACTCAATGAGGGAGAATGTGTGTCAGTGACAATCAGCAGGACACGAAGATGGTTACTCAGTGATCAAGCATAACCAGGGAATGTTTTCGAACAGAGACTGCAGCAGGTCCAGTTTTGCACAGAACTAATATATCCGTCATAATCAGCTGGCTTCCAACTGTTCCATCTGGGGCGAACCCTCGACTATCTGTGGGGGGACTATCTCGTTGCAGTCGCTATGTGGATGCGTGGGGGAGGTCGCTGTGCACGTGCGTTTGTGTGTGCGGTTGTGCATTGGACAAGTAATTTCTTTTGCTTCCACACTCCAAACAACTCTTCGTGGTAATTTAGTATGAAAAATTTAAAAAGTACAAAGAAAGCAGCCAAAAAAACAACTAAAAGAGCTGCTAACTCTTGCCTTCTGTGTTCCTTTGAGACAAAGACCTGGCTAGAGGGCATTGCAATGACCACCCGTATTCACCGTGTGTGAAATGAAATGTTAAACAAGTAGTCTGGAGCAATCATTTCTCCACGGCGTGGTTTCATATTCCTCGTCCTGCCACCGTCTCCCTTTTCCCTTTTCCCTTTCATTATCCAGTAGGTAATTATCGTCACTGTACTCGAGCACTTTTGTCAGACGCCTAGAGTTGGCATTTTTTTCGCCCCAGATTGCATTTCTTAACTTTCCATTCACCGCATTGTTCCCTCAACTGTATAGATGGTTTTCAGCTGACAGGTTGTCTTTAATTTCACTTATCGTTTTCATTCGTTCTTTAGCGACCTTGCCCCTGGTTGCGGCAGAAGACATGCTGACGGAGCAGCGCTCTTATTTCCACAGTCAGAGGGCAGGCGCTGTCGTAAAAACGTCCTGTTACTGCTCACAGATTAAGATGTTCAGATTTTGAAAACCAAAAACCGGGACATTCCACAAACAAAGAAGTAGGACACATTTTTGTAGTGACCGAGGGGTACAGAATGACTAATTTGGCAGCGTTCACCACATAGAAAACTCAGAAATTAGGTACTAAGGGGAATAAAATGCAACTTTTACCAACAGCATCATCTGTGTTAACTTAATTGCTATATTCAAGGGACCGGCGGACCGCTAACTAATTCGGCACTGGAACACACAAAAATTGCATCCCTTGGTGATCAGCCAGCACTCTCTGGCAACAGGGACATGCAACATTTTCTTAAATTTGTTGACAGATAGTAAACAAGCATTTGCAATGCAACAGGTCTCGCAGTTGCAAGAGTTTAAGCTATTGGCATTGTAAATGACAATGCCTTTTATTTATCTGTTTTGATAATTAACACATATATGAAAGGAATTGTCATTTACAATGCCAATAGCTGAAACTCTTGTAAATGCGAGACCTATTTCATTCCAAAGAAGCGGCTGCCATTGTCCCGGTGTAGTATTGTGTTTCACTGGTAAGTCATGTAAGGGTTAATGTTAGAATATCTCTATGCTCTAGAACCTTAGAATGTTAGAATTGTACCATGGAGTTTAGATTCTCTATGTGGGCAGTTTTGTTGGGGACTGTTCGTGCTGGCTGTACCTGCGACGCAGGGGTTGGAATAAAAGGAACCTATCTACATTTATTCAAAGTGTCTTGTATGCTCTGGAAGATACTACATTGTTTTGGCGACGACTGATGGTCCAACCCCTGCCAACTTTCTACGTGAAAATTCATGAAGTCCTGTTTCACTGCATCGTGATATTCAGATAATTCTACAAATGATGCTTATTTCAACCTCTACATTAGGCATTTGAAGAGAAGTTCCTTTGAGAGACCTCTGCTAGTTATCGTGAGTCAATTTCCTCAATTTTTACTTTCCTATCTACAAAGCTGTGCCTTGATTACCTTTGAATCTTTTCAACCGTTGCTTCACGCGCAGCCATCGTTGAACGAACGCGGACTCACACTCTGCATTCTCTTTTTGCGTTCCAAGCCTCCAGCTCATACGTCTAAGCGTCCAAGAGTACGGGGTCACGCTGCGTGACCTCTTCGCAGCCATCTTTTATTTTTTTTACATTTTTATTGTTTCAAGCGCGTCTTCACAAACACGGCTCACATTTTCTGATATTTGTTTCAGTGGTCCCGTTTTCTTCAACCGCTTCCTGAGAAAAGTTGTGCCTGGATGGTATGTGGCAGTAAGATTACTATATATTTTTTTTGGTGCAACTGTTCATCTGCCATTATTTACTGTGTACTGTATACAATTGTTCAGCTAGAATATGGAAGGAAATTTAAGCACAACGTCTGTGACACCGAACTCTGCACAAACAGCTAGTGTCAGTATTACCCTCAATAACCCCAAAGAATTTTTAACTGATCCAAGAGAGCCTAAAGTGAAATGGTTGGAGTGGAAAGAATATTTTATCAATTATATTGCTACCTTAGAAGATAACGGCAGTGTTATGTCACCTGAAAGGAAGAAAAGAATATTAATGCATTGTTTAGGACCTGAAGGTCTTAGAGTTTACAACCAGATGCAGAAAACGGATAGAAGTGGAGACTTAGATGTTTTCAAATGTGCAATTACTGATCTCGATGAGCATTATTCTCCAACCGTGTGCGTAGCTGTTTCCAGACGCACATTCTACAAACACAAACAAGACTCTAATGAATCTATAGAAGACTATGTCTCTGCGTTAAAAAATTTAGCGATTAAATGTAAATTTGGCACATTACACGATGATATGATCAGAGATCAGGTTGTCATGTGTACCAAAAACAAAAATATTCAGGACAGACTGTGGATTGAAGGTGAGGCTTCCCTCAAGGACATCATCACTTTAGTCAAAAAAGCGGAACTTTCTGAAAGATGTGCCAAAGCAGTTACTCCTTCTTCTGATGGGTTGTCTGTGAATAAGATTAGTGACAATAAAAGTGAGGAAAATTCCGCATTTAAGCAACAAAAATCTTATGAAGATACCAATTTCAGGAAAAAAGAGAACGTTAGTCAATCAGGCTTTGTCTGCTATAGATGTGGAAGCACATCACATACAGCAAGATTTTTTAAGTGTCCTGCTAAGTCTGCTAAATGTCTAGAATGGGGGATTGTAGGACATTTTTCTAAAGTTTGTAATAAGAAACGTTTTAAGAAATCTCGTGTTACATGTCTTACGAACAATAGCTCAGACTTATCAGGTAATGACTCTGATGAGTCTCCTGACAACCCTGATGTAATTTCCGCTGGTGCAAAGAAATATATTGTTGTAAACATAAGTGGTGGTGATAGTAACAAACCTTTATGCATGATTTCCTTTGGTGGTATAAGTTTACAGGTTGCAGCAGATTCCGGATCACCATTTACTATTATTGCTCGATCCATCTGGGAAGACAAATTTGCTAAGACAATTGGTTCTCAGTTACAACCTACTGATGTAAATCCAGAGAGTTTCACTGGAGATAAAATAGAGATGCTAGGGTATAGATCTCTTATGTTTGAATTTAAGGGTAGAAAAGCATTGTGCAAGCTGTACGTAGCTACTGATGGGCCTTCTATTTTAGGTTGGAAAGATCAACGTTCTCTGAATATTATTTTGGATCCTAACAGTCCTGAACAAGTGTTAGTAATGTGCGATGCTGAAGATACAAAAAAATGGGTTTTAGGTGAGTTTCCTAAAGTTTTTAGTGATGGTATTGGTAAACTAGATGGTTTCACACACAAAATCCTTGTTAAACCTAATGCTGTTCCCAAAATACATAAGGTACGTCACATTCCGCTGATTGTACGGAGATGAGGTGAAGAATGAGCTTAAAAATTGCAAGATGCTGGTATAATTGAGCCAGTAGAGGCATCTGATTGGATTTCTCCCATTGTAATTGCCAGACGTGCCAATGGGAAAATTCGCATGTGTATTGATTTAAGATATTTGAACGACAACATCATAGTTGACCAATTCCCACTTCCTAGGATCGATGAGATGTTGTCGTTAACCAAAGGTGCTAAATGGTTTTCAACCATTGACCTCTCTTGTGCATATCATCAAATCTCTTTGCATCCCATGAGTAGAAGTCTTACCGCTTTTTGTACTCCTTTCGGCTGTTTTCAATTTTGCCTCATGCCATTTGGGCTGGCATCCGCCGCTGCGGTTTTCCAGAGGCTCATGTATGAGTTGTTTGGTGATATGCAAGGAGTAGTGTTCTTTCAGGACGACATTCTAATTATGGGTGCCAACAAGAAAACACATGATGAACGTTTAAGGAATGTGATAAAAGTTTTACAAGATAAGGGAGTTACAGCAGAGATTTCTAAATGCAGGTTTGCAGAAAAGAAGGTTACCTACTTGGGCCATGAAGTCAGCTCCCTAGGCATTAGACCTAAAACCAGTCTAGTGAATGCTATCATTGATGCACCTGCACCCAAGTCCAAGGAAGATCTCAGATCTTTCTTAGGGCTTGCTGAATTTTACGCTAAATTTGTCAATAAGTTTTCTGAAAAAACTCATGCCATGAGGTCCTTACTTAAGAACAAAGTGCAGTTCACTTGGTGCGCTGTTTGCCAACAGTCTTTTGAAGAGATAAAAAAGGCTATTGCTGAAGCTCCAAATCTTCAAGCTTTTGATCCCCTTGCTAATACTATCGTCACCACCGATGCTAGTAGCAAAGGTTTGGGTGGTGTTCTAACCCAATTAGATGAAAATAAAAAAGAATCTGTTATCGCTTTTGCTTCTCGTTCTCTTACTCCTGCTGAGGAGCGTTATTCTGTTATAGAACGTGAAACCCTAACGTGTGTTTGGGCCCTGGAACATTTCAGAAAGTTCCTATGGGGCAAGAAATTCGTCTTGCGTTCCGATCACAAACCCCTTACTAAATTGTTAACTACTGAGGGTTTGACCAATGCTACAGCTAGAATTGCTAGACTCTCTATGAGATTGCAAGATTTCATATATGATATACAATATGTTCCTGGTGTCAAAAACTGTACTGCTGATTTCTTAAGTCGCATGTCTCTACCATTGACTGAAGTGGACAAGAACTCCTGGAATGATTTTTCGATTGCTTCAGTGTCCTTTGACAAAACTCAAAACAGTTTTAGTAAAGAAGAATGGGTTGAAGCTGAGAATTCTGATCAAATCTTACTTGAACTGAAACAATTAATTGTGAGTGGGTGGAATGGTATGGACAAGAAGTTGGTCAATGATGAACTTAGAGGTTTCTGGGAAGTTCGCGATGAACTCAGCTTGTGTGATTCATTAGTTTTACGAGGTGACAAAATTGTGCCTCCTAAGAGTTTAAGAAGCAAAATACTGGACCTATGTCATGAAGGACATTCAGGCATTACACGCACCAAGCTCCGATTGAAAGAACTTTATTGGTGGCCCAAAATTGACATTGAGGTTGAAAGGTGTGTGAGGTCCTGTATCAAGTGTGAACTTTCTGATAAAACCTTCAAAACATTCAACCCACCTTTAGCTTCTCCGACATGTCCAAATCTTCCTTGGGAGGTAGTTGCTATAGATTTCATGGGACCTGTTTTATGGCAAGATGATTCACATAAATATATTTTAGTTCTTGTGGACACTTTTTCCAGGTGGTTAGCAATGCGTGTTGTTGAGGTGATTAACACTAGAACGGTTATCAAATTTTTAGATGACATTTTCCTGAGAGAAGGGTTCCCCAGTATTATTTTGTCTGACAATGGTGTGCAATTCAAGTCTACTGAAATGAAGAATTATTTAACTGCTTCTGGTATTCAGCAAAGGTTCACTGCACTGTATCATCCTAGTAGAAATGGTATTGTTGAGAGAGCCAACAGAAGTATTAAAGGAATTCTTCAATTGGCCAATAAGAGTAATTTATCTTGGGAGGAAGAGTTAAAGAAATTGCTATGGGCTTATAGAAGCACTACCCATTGCACAGTTGGCAAGAGTCCCTTTTCTTAAATGAGAGGCAGAATTCCTCATTCCAAAATTAACCCTGGTTGGTTGGAAAGAAATGGAATGATTCAATGTGATATACCTGAAGTGAGAGAGCGCATTAATGAATCTCAGTTGAGAAATAAAATTTATTATGACCAAAAACATGGTACTAAACAGGTAAATTTATGCAAAGGTCAATGGGTTTGTGTTAAAAACGCTAAAAAAGTTCCCAAGGGAGTAAGCAAATTCAGTGAACCCAAGCTAGTAGTTAAAGTTATGAATAACACTGCTTTACTACAAAAAGGTGAAGTGTGGCATTTCAGCCGTCTTGCACCTGTTAATTCTGGTGGTGACAGTAAAATGAGGAGTGTGGAGAGTAAAACACAAAATTTTTGGTGGCTAGATACTTTTGATCTCACTCAAGAGAATCTTGATGTTGGAAATACCAGCAATGCTAATTTAGATTGTGGTAACATTGTACCTGAACATACTGAAATTCAAGATATTTCTTCCACCCTCAAACCTGTGCAAGATAAGGATCTACTTAGTATTCCTAATTCTGTCTTGCCTTCATGTGATGGAAATGTGATTAAGACTTCTTGTGGTAGGATTGTTAAGAAACCTAAATGTTTAGAAATGTTTGATTGCAGTTAAGTTTTTTGTTGTTGTTTTTCTTTTTGGGGGATTGTGTAGTATTGTGTTTCACTGGTAAGTCATGTAAGGGTTAATGTTAGAATATCTCTATGCTCTAGAACCTTAGAATGTTAGAATTGTACCATGGAGTTTAGATTCTCTATGTGGGCAGTTTTGTTGAGGACTGTTCGTGCTGGCTGTACCTGCGACGCAGGTGTTGGAATAAAAGGAACAGGGCCGGACTGGGAACAGAAACCGACCCTGGCAAACTGCTCAGCCGGCCCCCCCCGGGGTGAGGGGGAGTGCAGCCGAGCAGTTTGGGAACGCCGGTTTCAGCCGATTTTGATACAGGGGGTCGATATTGCCGACCCCCGGTAACAAAAACGGCCCCCCAGGGGCCCAAAACCGGCCCCCACCCTAGCGGCCTACCGGGGAAACGCCCGGTGCCCGCTATGGCCAGTCCGGCCCTGAAAAGGAACCTATCTACATTTATTCAAAGTGTCTTGTATGTTTTGGAAGATACTACACCCGGGCTGCTTGGAAAGTGAAAGCGAGCATGGCACGCTGAATGTTTGCAGGAAAGCATGTCGTGCCTGCAATAGGAGAAACTCGTTAAAGAAAATAGTGCTTACAAACTAAATAAGACATACTGTGTAACAACAGAAGCAAAAGGGCCAGTCCTTATGGGAGGTTACAAATAAAGACAAGGCGGTACTAAGGCGGGCTAACAAGCCTATTAATGAATCAAAAGCCAGCATTTACGAAGGACAATGACACAAGCCAATGAAAAATATGGGCAGAGAGTGGGCGGAGCTTCAAGTCCATACTCGAAACAGCATGCCTAGCCGAGCAGCGCATGCGCTGCCCAGGCTCGACCGTAAAAAGGGGGACTGTCCCAGCAAACCTGGGGTGCCTGTTCATCCTATCACAGAATAGCATCTTGACACTGCAGCCTCTGACTCGTGATAATGGGAGTGGAGAGGTGGCGTTCTGACATTGGCAGGACTGTAAAAGCATCAGAGAAGAAATAAAAAATGTATTGAGTTGTTTATGTTTATATTTTACAAAGTGCCTGGTTACTCATAACGGAGTGTCCCCGCGCTAGGAAAAAAGTCCTCGCCTTCAATGCAGCCAACCACCTTTCAGACCCTTAAACTACTCTGCTGTAAAATTGCCTAAAAAGCCATGTCTTTAGCGCTTTCCAAAATCGTTGTTCAGAGGGCTGCATCCTTAAATCTAAGGGGAGAAGGTTCCACTTTTTTGCTGCCAGCCAACAAAAGGACTTGCCCCCCAGGCGAGCCCTCTGGACCTTTGGGACCACCACCTGGCAGTACCCGATGATCTTGCCTTTTCGGAAGATAAGATTTGATCAGCAGGAACAGAAAGCGCGGGACCTTGCCATTTAGAATTCTGTGGCAAAAACAGAGTGCTTTAAAAGCAACTCTTTCCTGTACTGGGAGCCAGTGTAATTTCGTCAGGGCATCACCCAATGACGATCTCCTCAGGATTTTCAGCAACATTCTGGCCGCAGAATTCTGTACCTTCTGCAGCATTGTTTGTCTACTTCGGGAAACTCCAAGATACAGCACATTACCGTAATCCAAGCGTGATACTATCAACGCCTGGATAACTGTTTTTTTGGCTGCCTCTGGCAGAAAGTCTAGAATTTTCCGCATCATCCTCAAGATCCCAAAACAGGTACCAGCCAGTGTGGTGATTTGATGATCGAAGCTAAGGGGCGAATCAAACCAAACTCCTAAATTCTTCGCTCTAGGTTTGGGTATGGGAGGCTGACCCAGTTCTGGGGGCCACCATACCGCGGACCATAGGGACGGTTGCTTCCCAACCACTAGGATATCTGTTTTTCCTGCGTTCAGTTGCAGACAACTCAACGTCATCCAGTTTGCAAGGTCTGCCAGACATGCTCTAAATTTCAGGGCCGATTCTGCAGCGTCCTGTGTCAGGGTGATGATTAGCTGCGTGTCGTCCGCATACGATACCATCTGCACCCCATGGTTCCCCACAACCTCTGCCAATGGAGGCATATACACATTGAACAGAGTAGGGCTCAATGCCGACCCTTGGGGGACGCCCTGTCGCAGGGGGCAAACCACAGATTTATGGCACTGTTGGATGACTTGGAACAATCTGTCTGACAGAAAATCAGTCAGCCAGTCAAGCGTCGTTCCCCTCACACCCAGTTCCCATAGGTGTTTCAAGAGAAGACCATGTGATACGGTGTCAAATGCAGCACTTAAATCCAACAGGATCACGGCTGCTGTCTTGCCCTCATCAGCTGCCATTCTCAAAGGTTAGTTGGAGATTAAGAAACCTCTCCGCCATTTTAGCAAAAAGAGGAAGTAGGGGGACTGGTCTCAAGTTTTCTGGAAGAGAGGTGTCCAGTGAAGGTTTTTTTAGTAGGTGGACTATCATTGCGTGTTTCCATTCTATTGGTACTATACCCATAGTGAAAGAGTGGTTGAGCAGGTAGCAAACAATCGGAGCTATAGCATTTCTACCCCGAAGCATCATACTAGGGGGCAAAGGATCATTAGGTGAACCAGATTTAACACTGGTGAGAAGGTCGAATGTTTCCTCTAGGGTCAGCATTCTGAAGTTAAACACATTTACCGCCGGGATAGTAGTTTACGGAGAGTTAAACGTATAGAGTCTGCTATCCCCAGGAATGGAGGCATAGATTGTCTCGCTCTTTCTGGTAAATTAATGGGCCACTGCATTGAATTGATCCTCAGAAGAAGGTATAGGAGTAGTAACCCGTTCCAACGAGGACAGATTTTTAACAATCTGAAAGATCTCTTTAGTAGACCCTTTGGAGGCCTCAATTTTGTGCGTATAAAACTCAGTACGCGTTTGTTTAATCCGTTTATGATAGTTTCTCAATGATTTTAAATAGGTGTCTTTGTCCTCCTTCTTGTATCCTTTCCTCCAAAGACGTTCCAATCTTTTGCACTTCTTTTTTAAATCTAGAAGTTCTATATTAAACCCTTTGGCCGTTGGAGTGCGTCGTAAGCTACTCCCTGTTTTCAGAGGCGCCAGCGAGTCCAACGATTCCGTTATCCAGGATGTTGTTTGTCTGTTGGTGTTCTGTGGACAGGTACCTAAAACAGGGGGACTTTCAGCTAGTTTAGCCGTCAGAGCCTCTGGGGTAACTAGCGACCAGATGCAGATGTTTTTGCCCGCACTGGCTGTATGGGAGGGCCCCGGATAGGTTAAACGATCTTTGATTCTAAAAGAAATAATAGAATGATCAGCGTTATGGAAAAAGTTTCTACAAAATTGCCATTCGCAAAAATGGGATCGAGAGTATGCCCTCCTGAGTGCGTCGGACCAGTGACGAGCTGAATCAGCTACAACGCCTCAAGATCTTTCACGAACAATGATGCTGAAGGGCATTGGCTATCATCCACATGTAAATTGAGGTCCCCTAAGACTACAAACTTAGAGTAGCGCAGGAGATAGGGCAGAAGAAAATCCACAAAAGAATTTAAGAAAGCCTTGGCCGATATATCAGGAGCCCTGTTACACAATACGAATGAGTTAACGAAAGAGAGAATAGGGCTGCTTCACATCCCAAGATGGTCACCTCAGTTAGTTTAACTTGGAGTTCTTTTTTAAAAATGATTGCCAGCCCTCCTCCTCTTTGAATTGGTCTGTCTAATCTCAGCGTAACATATCCCTCAGGAATCGCATCCAGAACATCTGGTGCAGATTGATCGTGCAGCCAGGTTTCTACCAGGAAAAATGCAGCTGGTTTTAGAGAGCTCAGCAGATCAGCGATCTCAAATTTATTTTTACTCAGGGACCTACAATTCAAAAACAAACATTCCGTCTCTCCTCCTCTTGCCCGTCCCTTGCCACCCTCCCTCCCTGGAAATATAGCGGTGTTAAACGCAAAATCACACTTACCACAGCCCTTTGCCCCCGAACCTAGCTCAATCCCATAGAGGCAGTGTGCCGTTAAGACTGGTCTAAGGGCCAGTAATTCAGCAGGTGAGTAGCATAAACGGTCTTTCAGGGAACGGGCAGGGGGCCTGGCCCCTAGCGCAGGCCAGGCGAGGACGGGTGCAGACGGGCTTGCCTTTGGCGCGCCTTTGGCGCGGCTGCGGAGCTGATATCGTTTTATAGCCCGCCTTTAAGGGCGTGGCTAATCGCCAAGAAGTAAGACGGGGGAGAGGCAGACAACCCACTGCGGGCCCCGTTCCTCCAGCTCCGTATACCAAGAGATGCCAAGTGAGCCAAGTGAGTCCCTAATCATAAAACCTCAGACCAAAAAATAAGAATGCGTGTTAATATGTCAGAGTCCGACCACCTAATATGGCCGCCAACCGAGACAAGGAGCCAGGCACCTCCTTGCGCTTAATGCGCTACAAGGAACTAAAATAGAAAAGAGTAAACTTGGGAGCCAGACACCTCCCCGCGCCTAGAGCGCTACAAGGAAATGAGCGCAAGTAGGAAACACGGGCTGTCAAGCCCAAGTACAGCGTTGCGCATCTCTATGGCAGAGGAAAAATCCGCCTAAGCCGCGCAGCTGCCATAGTTTTATAGCCCACCTCTAAGGGCGTGGCTAATCAGCAAGAAGTAAGACGGGGGAGAGGCAGACAACCCACTGCGGGCCCCGTTCCTCCAGCTCCGTAAACCAAGAGATGCCAAGTGAGTCCCTAATCATAAAACCTCATACCAAAAAATAATAATGCATGTTAAAATGTCAGAGGCAGACCACCTAATATGGCCGCCAACCGAGACAAGGAGCCAGGCACCTCCTCGCGCTTAATGCGCTACAAGGAACTGAAATAGAAAAGAGTAAACTTGGGAGCCAGGCACCTCCCCGCGCCTAGAGCGCTACAAGGAAATGAGGTTAAGTAGAAAATACGGGCTGTCAAACCCAAGTACAGCGGTGCGCGTCTCTACGGCAGAGGAGAAATCCACCAAAGCTGTGTAGCTGCCATAGTTTTATAGCCCTCCTCCAAGGGCGTGGCTAATCTCCAAAAAGTAAGACGGGGGAGAGGCAGAAAACCCACTGCGGGCCCCGTTCCTCTTGCTCCGTAAACCAAGAGATGCCAAGTGAGCCAAGTGAGTCCCTAATTATAAAACGTCATAACAAAAAATAAGAATGCATGTTAAAATGTCGGAGGCAGACCACGTAATATGGCCGCCAACCGAGACAAGGAGCCAGGCACCTCCTTGCGCTTAATGCGCTACAAGGAACTAAAATAGAAAAGAGTAAACTTGGGGCCAGACACCTCCCCCCGCCTAGAGCGCTACAAGAAAATGAGCCTCAGTAGAAAACACACGCTGTCAAGCCCAAGTACAGCGGTGCATGTCTCTCTATGGCAAAGGAGAAATCAACCAAAGCCACGCAGCTGCCATAGTTTTATAGCCCGCCTCTAAGGGCGTGGCTAATCTCCAAGAAGTAAGACGGGGGAGAGGCAGACAACCCACTGCAGGCCCCGTTTCTCCTGATCTGTAAACCAAGAGATGCCCTAATCATAAAACCTCGTAACAAAAAATAATAATGCGTGTTAAAATGTCGGAGGCAGACCACCTAATATGGCCGCCAACCGAGACAAGGAGCCAGGCACCTCCTCGTACTTAATGCGCTACAAGGAACTAAAATAGAAAAGAGTAAACTTGGGAGCCAGGCACCTCCCCGCGCCTAGAGCGCTACAAGGAAATGAGCGTAAGTAGAAAACACGGGCTTTCAAGCCCAAGTACAGCGGTGCGCGCCTTGATGGCTGAGGAGAAATCCGCCAAAGCCACCCAGCTGCCATAGTTTTATAGCCCGCCTCTAAGGGCGTGGCTAATCACCAAGAAGTAAGAAGGGGGAGAGGCAGACAACCCACTGCGGGCCCCGTTCCTCCCGCTCTTTAAACCAAGAGATGCCAAGTGTATCTGCAAATACCGCATTGTTCCTCTGTGCCATTTTGGCTTAGAATATGAAGAGTTCATGAACAGCCGGCGTACAGTTTGTATTGTAACTACATTTCGGTAGGGGGGGCGCTAGAGGGCGCACTGCGGAATGGCTGCCTTCTAAGACAGCTCCGCCGGTCAGGCTCAATATCAGATAACAAAGCTTATTAAGCGGACTCAAAAACGGCCGCAAATGCACAATCTGAGGATCGGAAGGTGCCGGCACCGCAGCGAGCAGAGCGAGAGAGCGGCAACATGCAGTAAACGCCGATAAATTGAAAACGACAGCCGGGCGCGAGACGGGACCTGCCAGATACAAGATGGCGGCGCCTTGAAGTGCGGGCGACTCGGGGAAAGAGAGGAGCGACATATGGAAATGAGCCATATTCCGGTGTGTGTACGCCCTGAGTACTGTGCAAATATGGGTAAGGGCTCGTACTGAACCGCCAAAGCGCATTGGATGCATTAAATGGAGAGTGTGGGACATTTGATATTGTGGATTCCCGTGAGTGAGTTCAAAATGGCGGACAGTGGTGGTGCTGGCGATCTTTACTGTGTGGAGCGCACGCAGTGGGGAGTTCCAACAAACACGACACCCGGGATGGTGATTAGCCTGCGCCTGGCCTTGCAGTAGAGACATAAAAGGCGTAGCCCATGCAGGCGAGGACCGTATCCCCAACACATGTGACTGCGCCATGATCCTAGCGCCCACTGCATCGCGCTTATAACTGGAAGGTGTGCGGAGGTAAACAGCGACGAGTATTAAATGTAAATTGATACGCAGTAAATACCCCCCAGAAACGCTGAGAATTCCTATACAGGCGCCTTACGAGGTGGCGAATGGGATGTGTGCTGCTGATGCCCAGTCACGAAGAGGGGAAGAGAGTGAACTGTGCTGCCTGAACACTTAACAGCCCAGAGGCCCCTGCTCAGCGCGCCTTGCTACATGTGCGTGATGGGATTGAGGTGAATTACTGATTGCAGCGAGGGACAGGCAGGAGAGGGTCACACTGTCGGAGAGCCTGCAAGCCCGACCGTCTCGCCGGGTGATACCGTTCTGGGGCTTGGAGGACAGGTACTGAAGTGGCGCGTCACTAACGGCTATGCACTGCTTCTGCTGAAGGTGAGACGTGTGTTGCGCTGTGCTGGGGCGGTGCACTAGCGGCAGAGGGGCTCAGGAGGCAAGGCGGCCGTTTCTCTGCGAAGTGGTGCGTTGCACGACGCTGCGCAGGCACCAAGACAGTTGGTGATACTTTCCCTCCAAAATTGCTAGGCTCAAAAACGCAGCAATGGGGAAGCCAGACAAGCAACAACCCAAAATATCATTTGACACAAGACGACACACCAAGGGTGCGACGGCTCATTCAGACACCGAACTTGATACCGACAATGCAACTCGGACTGGCATGGAAGGTGTTCTACAGGCAATCCAACAAAGTCTACAGGACATTAATGGGAAACTAGACACCATCACCCAACGGGTCGACAATATGGCGACTAAGCTGCACAAACACGGAGAGCGTCTGGTCGAGGCCGAAAATCGCATCACGGCGGTGGAGGATGAGTCACATGACACGACACAAAAATGCACTGAGATGGAGAAACTATTGGAAGTCATCAAAAATAAGGCGGAGGATTTAGAAGCGAGATCTCGACGCAACAACATAAGAATAGCGGGAGTTCCGGAGTCCACAAACACAGGGCGGATGGAAACGTACGTGGAGGAAATGCTGCGTGGCGTGTTTGGCGCGGAACACCTTTCAGCGGTATTTTTAATAGAACGAGCGCATCGATCGATGGCCCCGAGGCCAAAGCCTGGCGCCACTCCGAGACCTATCATTGCCCGTGTCCTCAATTATAGAGACCGTGATGTCATTTTGAGGCTAGCCCGAGAGAAACAGCAGATCAACTACCAGGGCAATGCATTGGAGTTCTACCCAGACTTCACTTTGACGGTCCAACTAGCACGAAAAGAGTTCAACCCAGCGAAAAAGAAACTGCGAGAATTAGGAATAGAGTATGCTATGCTCTATCCAGCCCGGCTGAGAGTAACACATGAAGGCCAATCTACGCTTCTACTGTCACCGAAAGCAGCACAGGACTTTCTTAAAAAAGTCAACAGTAAACGTAAGGATCGTAAACGAGCGGAGCAAAACCAAGACTCGGAATAAGTACTCATGGGAAGGACGGAAATCCTCGGCAATCGGACATTATAAGCTGATGAGGCACATGTGAGTATTGGGATAACAGATGGAACTGTTGACACACCGGTGCAGCTGCGTCGTCACGGGATGTAGATGCCATCCGGAGCCTAATGCAGGTGCCTAAGGACAGACATTTGTTTCTGCCAAAACTGAGTTGCCCTGGGACCCGCAGGGGATGTGGGGCCCTATGGCTAGCCAGTACACTTGTGATCACGTAGAAGGGCGCTGTCTGCCCCGGCTGGGAGCAGGTATAACTCACATATGTGTGCTGGTCTTGTCAGGAATGAGGGATGCCGAATGCCAGAATATATAGACTACCTGATTGACCCTGTAGCTCTACAGTTACCGGACAGGAATGTAGCTATGGATAGGGAGCAGAGGGAGAATACTGCAGATTAAGCTATTATGTTGGTACTAAGCACACAGAGGTAGAAACTATAGCAATGTTGCCGGTCTGGACCTGCAGGTAGTACCTCACTGTTAGTTTTATCGTGTATAAGGGCAGTGCCTGGCAATTCGCTACAGCCGGTTGTGCTAACCAGATATAGGCATATGGCTGTCAATATGGTAACCCATAGGTTGAAGGAGATATTTCCAGTCTGCAACACTAATGTATACCTGACCACATCCACTAGGTTGGATGGAGTTGTGTGCACTTGGCGGACCCCCCAAGCGGGAGTTCCCCAATCAAAGTTAGATTATGTTGTTACTACTTTCAGGGGTATGTCTTTGGCATGGTTGGGATGCTGAAGTGGGTGGTGGGAGGAAGGGGGGGTGTTGGGGAAGGTTATATAGGCCAATGTACTTGAGAAACGTCGCTGAAATCCAGAGTAACGTACAGTTAAACAATGCCATTAGTTTCATTTTAGAAAACAGGAGAAGTGCATGCTGCACAAATTGTACTTCAATACACTGCACACAAGTAACTAGCAATGACCACTGAGAGATTACAACCTAAGCACTTAAACTTGTTAACTTGGAATGTGAGAGGGCTTAATAACCCGAAAAAGATCCGGCAAATATTTGCTTCCTTGGACAGGCTACAAATTGACATCGCGTTCCTGCAGGAAACGCATCTTGCACCCAATTCTAGCACTCACATCGGACACAGATGGGCGGAGACAATACACAGTTCACCATACTCCTCCTACTCTAGAGGGGTCATCATATTGATTAAAAAAGGATTGCAATTTAATATAGATGCCACCATCACAGATGAGCTAGGGCGCTATGTTATCATTACGGGAACACTAAGAGGGCAGAGACTCGCTTTAATTAATACATATGGCCCAAATATAGATGATCCTGAATTTTACCATGCATTATGACGCAAACTCATCGATTTACCGAACATCCCCTTAATTTGGGGGGGAGATTTTAATATTGCATTACATGACGACCTTGATAGGTCGGGTTCATCATTGGAACCTCACAAAAGGGCGAGGGCAAACTAAACGATATTATGACTGATATACGGCTTACTGATATTTGGAGAACCCGAAATCCAGAACGTATGGAAGCCACGCATACATCAGCAGCGCACAATAGTTGGTCCCGTATTGATTATTGGTTGGTATCGGACGATATAGCACTATGGACACGAGCTGTGAATCACCTACCCAAAACAATATCCGATCATAACCCAGTGCTCATTTCCATGTCTATGCCACACTATGTGCCGCCCCTTATAGCTGGAGGTTCAATGCGAAAGCATTGCTAGACTCAATGTATACTGACACCATTAGTCAAGCTATCACAGAGTACTTTGACATCAATAAACCCACAACTGAGGACCCAGGCCTACTATGGGAGGCTTTCAAAGCTACTATCAGGGGAGTCTGCATAAGTACTAAAGCTGGCATTCTCAAAGACATACGCAGGCAGCTCGAAGTGCGTGAAGACCAACTGCGCACGCTGGAGAATGAATACGAGCGCACACAAAACACAAAGATATTGGGAGACATCAGGACCACACTGACAGAATACCAAACATATGCTGATGACGAACTCAAATATGTAGCAAGGCGTCAGATAGCGAGATCCTACGGTGAGGGTGGTAGACCGGGTAGGATACAGGCAGCTAAAATATGTACAGGGCATACTCCACAGGTTGTCCGGGCGGTCAGGGATGCAAATGGGAAACTGCAATATACTGCACAGGGCATATTGAGGGAATTCATGAATACATATGGACAGCTCTACACTTCGCAGCCCACAGCTTCACTAGACACAATAAGGGACTACCTCGCAGATGTAGCGATAGCGTGGTTGTCGGATGCACAAAGAGACTACCTGTCCTCACCGATTACAGTGGAAGAAGTAATAACAGTCATCAAATCACTGCAAAATGGTAAAGCGCCAGGCCCTGATGGGTTCACATGTGAATTTTATAAGTCTTTTGCCGATCAGTTAGCGCCCCACCTGGTGGAGATGTACGGAGCAGCTCATGATAAACAGATGTTACCACCAACATTGAGAGAAGCCATGCTTATAGCACTTTTAAAGCCTAACAAAGATCCGGAATATTGCGACTCATATAGGCCACTGTCCCTAATTAATGTAGACACAAAAATACTGGCCAAGCTATTGGCTACTCGACCTCAACCACTGATGACCAATTTAATACTGCTGGATCAATCAGGGTTTATTCCCTCAAGGTCAACAGCCCATAATACTAGAACGCTCTTTGCGCTTTCGCATTACTTAAGCCCCACTACTAAAGCTGCCGCAATTCTTCTAGATGCTGCTAAAGCATTCGACTCTATTGAATGGGTATACCTGCACACGATCTTACGGAGAATGGGATTCCCCCCTATGTTCCTGCAATGGATACAAATACTATATACTGCACCGATGGCGCGTATTAAAGTCAATAAATACATATCTGAGGCCATACCGATAGCTAGGGGACGCGGCAAGGTTGCCCATTGTCCCCGTTATTATTCGCAATAGCGATTGAACCATTGGCATGTAAGATTCGACAGGGACATCACTACTCAGCGCTCCAATTCCCGCAGAGGCCCTTGCATATATCGTTATATGCAGATGACATGACGCTATATGTACGAGACCCTGAAATGAATCTGAATCCTCTACTGAGGGAGTATGTTAAATTTGGGCAGCAGTCGGGGCTCAAAATAAATTGGGCCAAATCAATAATTATACCATTAACAGACACCACACACCCGCATTCAACCGAATATCCCTTAGAATGGCAGTCAGAGCCAGTTAGATATCTGGGTGTTTGGTATCACCGTGACCCAGAAGTTGTAATCCGCGCCAATTATGGCAGGGCGATTAGTGTGCTGGAAGAAAAAATAGGGCGATGGATTCAACTACCGTTATCGCTGGCTGACCAAATAGCCATTGTAAAGATGGTTGTCTTGCCAAAATTGCTGTACCTATTTAATAACATTCCGATTAAGGCCCCGGCAGAGGTGTTTCGTAGGATAACCACCATGATACTGCGCCTGATATGGGCGGGTAAACAGGCCCGGATAGAACTACGCGCTCTTACACTACCTTACTCAAAGGGTGGATTCAAGGTCCCGGACTTCTTACTTTATTATTTATGTGCACAAGCGCAATATGCACACTTTTGGTATCATAAGATCCCTTACCTCACACATGTCGCTATTGAAGAAGGCGATGCCTTACCAACTCCGTTAAATGCGATTATAACGCACCGTAGGCCACACTTCATAAACAAGACATAAATACAATAGATACAACAAACAATGCATGGCGTGTAATGGGTCAAAAAGCGCATAAATTACCACTGTACGCCCCTGCACTGAAGTTGCATCATTATCCGGAACTATCAGTTACCCAGGAACAAGTGGGCATGGGCCCGCTGAGACAAGTGGGTATCGATACCATGGGGGATGTATATCACAATGGGGCTTTTAGGTCACTTGATGAGCTATCATACATAAGCAACCAGACATTATTGTTTAGATTTACGTATCACAGATTACAGGAAGCAATAAAGAGGTTGTACCCATCCTACCCTGAGGAACCACCACAGCTGTCCACGCTACAGCTACTGATCACAACACCCGCTGCTAAACACATGGTGTCTAGACTATATGTTAAGCTACAGGAAGACATAGCGGATAATACACACAGGGCATTGGAGAAGTGGAACGATGGGCTAGATATACCATTGACAGAGGAGGAATGGGCTATAACCTGCTCGCTGACTGGCTTGCTCACACCCAATGGGAACTTACGTATATTACATTATAAGTACCTACATCAGACTTATTATACCCCTGCAAGGCTCTGTAGATATGGTTTACGAACAGATTCTAAATGTCAACGCTGCAATACTGAAATAGCAGATTTCATACACCTGGCATGGTCTTGTGCAGAAGTGACAGAGTTTTGGTTAAGGGTGACACAGATGCTGAGCACTATGGTGGGCATTGAGGTGGAATGCACTGTTCGTACATGCTTGCTGGGTCTAGTTCCTGCTGTACGTGCCTCTAAGCGCAAGTTCTGTGTAATTGCGCTGCTATTGGCTAAACGCAGAATATCGTTATGTTGGGGCAGTAAGAGGGCGCCAAAAGTTAGGCAATGGATCCAAGATCTGTCCTATTGTAAAGACACATTGCAAACGTATGAGGAGGAGCTACCCATGGGCTCAAGGCCTAGAGATTACTGGAAATGCTTGACTGACTATCTGCAACAGCGCCAAGTTGACTAACTATGTGTAACAGCTGCACTGTAGAAAATTTATTCACAGGTAATAATGCAAAGTTGCAAAAGCTGGATGATGGATGTTGTTGTACAACGGTCTGAATGTTAATTATATGTTGGACATTGTATGTCTTTGAAAATGTTAATAAATTTTTTTTTTTTTAAAAACTACATTTCGGTAGCACTTCATACTCCTGGCAAGGTGCTGAAAGGTATTAGCGGACCAGTAGAATGGTACACTGTGGGAAGTGCTTGGTTAGAAAAGTGTTGAATAGCAGTGTGGCCTATGCGTTATCATGTCAGCAGAGTGCTTAGTCTTATCTTGTCTTACATCTCTGCACCTTGGCATGTGATGGATGGAAGAAGAATGAGAGATAGAACATATGCAATTTACAGCGTTTCTTTGTTTGTAATCTTTGGCTTTTTCAGTGAATTTCTAGTTTTTTTTACTGTAAAGCAATAGTTTCTTACCATACCTAAAACCAACCCACCTGCTTCGCACAGCCACTGACCGTAAGCAGCGGGGTTGGCCACAAGGCCTTGCTTGCAGAAAGGCTCTGTGTCCAACCCTCCTCAGGCAGCCTACCCCCTGTGTGTGGTTGGCCACAGGGCCTGGCCTACTAGCAGGCAACACTACGCCACGCAGAGTCTTCTGGCATGCACAGCGTGCGGTTGGTCTCACGGAACCTCGCAGTAAAAAGTGACCCATTTGGCTTTAGCAAAGATGAGTATATATATATATATATATACATATATACATAAAGCAGATATATCCTCTTTCTCAATCAAAAATTCCCAAATATTTTTAATAAAATTTATATTTCAATAATTGACTCAATGCAATGTTTATAAATATTGATTATTAACAAAGATTAATAATATTTTAATGTAAAAAACATGTCTGTGACCCTTTTACGTTTACGTTTTTATCATTACACTTTGTAGGTAAAAAATGTCAAAATATATATTCAGAAAAATCGGATTTTTCTTTTTAAATAAAACCAACATGTCTGAGTGTTTTAACAATTTGTGGCCCACAAAATGCAATCATAAAAACAACCACAAGAGGGCCTTGCACTCCAGCTGAAGAGCATAGAGCTCCAGCTAGGATCATGGATTTAATGACCCAGGAGATTTACTGATTTTTTTTAATGCTGCAGAGGGCTGCTGGACACTCTGCAGTCCCCAATTACATTAAAAAAGAATCTGCAGCCAGGAAGAGGACCTAAATAAGGCACAACAAGCTTGTGCCAGCAGATTCAGAGCCAGGGGTTATTCAAATAAATTTATAGACCAGGCCATCAAGAAAAGCAGAGAACAGGCAAGAGGCAACCTGATAGGAAATAATAGTAAAAAGGATAAACAATTCCAAGAACCTTCCACTTTTAGATTTATCCTTAAATATAGTAAACAGGATAAGCAAATCAGGAAGGTCATTAGAAAAAATTGGGCATTGATTTTAGACGATCCAATCATTGGCCATACTCTCCCTAAGCGAGCCTCCATAACGTACACCAGAGCCACATCAATGAAGGATGTCCTGGTCAAAAACGACCCCTTTGTGCAGACTAAAAATACCTGGTTATCACAGAGAAAAGGCTTCTTTCGCTGCAAGACGTGCAAAGCATGCCAGTTCGGAGTGAATAAAACATCTTACGTTACTCCTTTCAGTGATATAGAAAGACCCATTGAGAAAGCTCTAACCTGCAAATCCGACTTTGTGGTATATATCTTGGAGTGTCCCTGTGCCCTTAAATATGTAGGGAGCACTATATTACAGGGACACAAACGGATACTACAGCATATTAGAGCTATTAAGAACAAAGATACTACGTACCCCGTAGCGAGACACTTTGGGGAAAAGCATAATGCGGACCCCAAAGAACTGAAATATTTTTTAATTGATGCTATCCCACCGTACAAACGAGGTGGAGATAGGGAAAAGGCACTCCGAAGGTTGGAAACCAGATATATCTTAGATCTCGACAGTAAACAACCAGGAGGCCTTAATATTACTGAAGAGCTTTACACCTGCCTTTAGTAAGAATGGTCCAAATGATACAATTGAACAGATTACCTAATTCACCTAAATAACCTGTATAATTAAGAGAATGAAGGGTAGTTGATGGGTTAATCTGACTTAGAACTAGAACAAGTAAATAATCATGGAATAGCCATTAGGTGGGTAATTATGAAGATTAGAATAACTTGCTGCTATAAAACCCTTTTAGATATTATATTAAGATAAAAATATTTTTATACACATTTTTACACGGTCTTTTAGAAGGGGTTTTTATTAATTTTTATACACCATATTTATATTATTCGCACGGGTTTTAAATAAGGAAAGTTTGGCTGAATCAAGGCTTGAACTGTTTGGGTTTCATGTAAATGTACTGTAAATTGCACTAGCAACTTTTGATACTCATCTGTCTAATGATTACATCTGTAATGACATGGTATTTAAACCTGGACGTAACGAAAAACACACTATTAATATTTATTAGCCATGTTTCATGATTTTAAGGTATTTAAACCAGTATTTTTTTTAAATGTATTGAGACTAATGGCATTTGTAAGTTTAAACAGTACTGCCAAACAGTATTTTGTTTATGTCTATGTCAAACTATGCACTTTAGGCACCTGTCACTTTAAGGGCAAACAAGAAAAAAAGAGAAAAAAATAGTAAAAATGGGGCTAACCAATTAAGTTTGAAAATAACGGATGTATAAAAACAGGATGAGACCAGTAACACGCATCATGTGATCAAGGCACTTGTTGTGCCGAAACGCGTAATGCTGCTAGTGCTGATGGAAAACTCAATTTAATAAAATCTGCACTTTACCTGAGGTCCGTGCTCCGTTGTCTTTTTGAAGAAGAGTTGGAGTTACTTGGATATTTATAGCTGGTTTTGGACTCCTCCAGCTAAACACGGACCCCCTTCCAATTCGTGGCCAACAGCTATCAAAGGAGCCGCTGCCTGTAACCGGGCGAAAAGAGTTGAATCCGGGAGGATTGCTTTCAGCATGGCCCCCCAGCACCCTAAATAATGGCAAAGACTGCACCCGAGGACAGCATCAAGGAAGGCGAGCTCGAGTCGGAGGACGCGCGTTGCGCTTGGCCGGAGGTTGTTCGACGGTGAGATAAGCCTGATTTAGTGGGCGGCTGGGTTGAGAAGGTGTGCAGTGAACCGCGCAGCGAGTATTACAGACAGGACAAGGAATCCTCTCACTGCGCGCATAAAGTTATTCAAAAGAGACATTTCTCACAATAGCGCGATGTCAGCGGATGCGCTTAAAGAAAGGGAGGCAGCAGCAGCTGATATGTTCAGTGATATTAAAGTATATAATTTGGACTCAATCTCCCAGCATGCACCACAGGGGGAAAGAAATACCAGCATAAAAGAAAAAATTAAACATTTAGAAAAATTAAGCAAATCAGAACAAAGTAAATGGTGGGAGGCCAAGTCACTCCAAAGGTATCTGGACGTTGGAAGAATACCCCGAGGGTTAAGGATTTTAACTGTCCCAAGTTATGAAAATCCGGATAGAGAGATGATGAAGGAGTGGGCAGAGACTAATTTAGATTCGTCTAGAAGACTTGTAATAATCCTCGTAAAGTATGCAGAGAAGGACCGCCTCAAACTTCAAGAGCAAATAGAAATACTGAATCAAGAATTAGCCACAATGGGCAATGTTGATGAAATCACAAAGCTAAAGGAGGAAATGAACAAGAGGTTGAAAAAAGAGGAGGATAAGATACGGGAGAGAAAAGCCTATAAATTTCACCGTGATCGCACAGATTACGAGACGGGGTGTATCTTCACATTCGCCAAAAAATATGATGCACTGAAAGTCTCAAAATATGGCGACACAGTAACAACCAATGCAGGGTCCAATAAAGCAGGATCTAGTACATCATCTAATTCAGAGTTGAGTTCTACATGCGGTAGTGAAGCAGAAACGGTTGACACAAGAGTACAGAATAAGCAAGTACCGGCAAAAATCTCCCTAGTGGAGGAGGTGGATTTTTTGGTGTACGAAAGGCGCAATACCCTGCGCCAAGGTCTCAGCAAAGCAGGCAACAAAAAGCAGATCCACCAAACGCCGCGAAAGGCGAAAAGCTAAATCAAGAAGGCACAAGGAAACCGCAAACACGCCCACCCAGACGGAATTGGAGACGACAATAGAAAAATCAAATCATAGTAGTCAAACAGTCATCAATCTAACTGACATTGATCTAAACAAAGCAGAGGAACAATTGTTAGCTTTGGGACTTTCCTACTGCCCAGTTAGTTCGTTTGACTACCCCAATACAAGGTTGGATGTCTTCAAAAGCTTCAGAAAATTAAAATTAAGGAAATACCATTTGCTTAATAAAAGCAAAGGCAAAGACATAGCGGCGCAAACCAATCCTTCGATACTAAGCCCCTCACTCTTAAATCCTACAGATATGGAGCAATCTCTACTGGAAGATTTATGTGAATTAGCCAACGAGAATTATACCCCAGATGACAACACGGGGACAGACACTACAATGGAATTAGACACAAAATTGGCCAGAACCACCACGCACTTTAAACCAGCTTCCAAATTCAATCCCATTACAGTAAGGGATTCGATTGACATCTTTCAGGAACAGCTGGAAAAAGGTATTAAACAACTCAACTATAAAGCACAGAGAGCCATGAAACATAAGATCAATCGGACAGAACTCCAATACCATCAATTGATAAAGGAGTTAAAATCAAATCCTGATATCATTATCCGCAAAGCGGACAAGGGAGGGAATCTAGTCCTGTGGAGCAAGAAGGATTACACAGAAGAGGCCATGAACCAATTGGCAGACACGGCTTGCTACCGTAGGAGTGACTATCTTGAACTGAAAGCAACATATGGGGCATACAATATGAAATTGGCCACATGGAGAAATGGCGGGCTAATAACTATAGAGGAATTCAAGTTCTTAAAGAATGAAAAACCGGTGACGCCAATCCTATATTTCACTCCAAAAATTCACAAAAATGCACACAAACCACCGGGGAGGCCTATAATATCCGCACGGAACAGCCTCCTAGAAAAAACATCGCAGTATGTAGATTATTATCTACAGGACTTTGTGCAGATGTTGCCCTCATATGTCAAGGATACAAGTGATTTCCTCCTAAAGATACAGGACATACAATGGCAGCAAGATTATCTGCTAATAGCCTTGGATGTGACAGCGTTATATACATCCATCAATCATCAGGATGGTTTGCGTGCTCTCCAATACTATTTAGGAAAAAGGACTCCTGAACTCGTACAACATAACAAAATGCTTTTAAATATCGTAGAGTTCTGTTTGCATAATAATATTTTTCTATTTCAGAATACTATGTATAAACAACAACGTGGAGTAGCCATGGGTGCCAGCTTCTCCCCCAGCTATGCATGTTTGCCTATGGGCTGGTGGGAGGAGCTGGTACTCATGAAGAAACACACTACAACAGTTAAAACCAATATCAAATGCTGGTTACGTTTTATCGATGATTTGTTTTTAATTTGGCAAGGTAATGTGGAGGAAGCAGAACAATTCATTGCAGAGTTGAATATAAATAATCTTAATTTACATTTTACGTCTGATATTAGTTCAACATCCATTAACTATCTAGACGTAGAAATCTATATCAAAGAAGGCAGGCTTGAAACAAAGCTACACAGAAAGCCTACTGCTGGCAATGCGATACTGCACGCGAGCAGCTTCCATCCGCATCATTTAATTCAAAGCATCCCCTACGGGGAGATGTTGCGCTTAAAAAGAATCTGCAGCCAGGAAGAGGACCTAAATAAGGCACAACAAGCTTGTGCCAGCAGATTCAGAGCCAGGGGTTATTCAAATAAATGTATAGACCAGGCCATCAAGAAAAGCAGAGAACAGGCAAGAGGCAACCTGATAGGAAATAATAGTAAAAAGGATAAACAATTCCAAGAACCTTCCACTTTTAGATTTATCCTTAAATATAGTAAACAGGATAAGCAAATCAGGAAGATCATTAGAAAAAATTGGCCATTGATTTTAGACGATCCAATCATTGGCCATACTCTCCCTAAGCGAGCCTCCATAACGTACACCAGAGTCACATCAATGAAGGATGTCCTGGTCAAAAACGACCCCTTTGTGCAGACTAAAAATACCTGGTTATCACAGAGAAAAGGCTTCTTTCGCTGCAAGACGTGCAAAGCATGCCAGTTCGTAGTGAATAAAACATCTTACGTTACTCCTTTCAGTGATATAGAAAGACCCATTGAGAAAGCTCTAACCTGCAAATCTGACTTTGTGGGATATATCTTGGAGTGTCCCTGTGCCCTTAAATATGTAGGGAGCATTATATTACAGGGACACAACCGGATACTACAGCATATTAGAGCTATTAAGAACAAAGATACTACGTACCCCGTAGCGAGACACTTTGGGGAAAAGCATAATGCGGACCCCAAAGAACTGAAATATTTTTTAATTGATGCTATCCCACCGTACAACGAGGTGGCGATAGGGAAAAGGCACTCCGAAGGTTGGAAACCAGATATATCTTAGATCTCGACAGTAAACAACCAGGAGGCCTTAATATTACTGAAGAGCTTTACACCTGCCTTTAGTAAGAATGGTCCAAATGATACAATTGAACAGATTACCTAATTCACCTAAATAACCTGTATAATTAAGAGAATGAAGGGTAGTTGATGGGTTAATCTGACTTAGAACTAGAACAAGTAAATAATCATGGAATAGCCATTAGGTGGGTAATTATGAAGATTAGAATAACTTGCTGCTATAAAACCCTTTTAGATATTATATTAAGATAAAAATATTTTTATACACATTTTTACACGGTCTTTTAGAAGGGGTTTTTATTAATTTTTATACACCATATTTATATTATTCGCACGGGTTTTAAATAAGGAAAGTTTGGCTGAATCAAGGCTTGAACTGTTTGGGTTTCATGTAAATGTACTGTAAATTGCACTAGCAACTTTTGATACTCATCTGTCTAATGATTACATCTGTAATGACATGGTATTTAAACCTGGACGTAACGAAAAACACACTATTAATATTTTTTAGCCATGTTTCATGATTTTTTTTGATAATCAATTTTATTGACTTTGAATTAACACAGTTGCAACAAGAACAAACCAGCTTTTCGCACAGTGGTTCGTACAACAGTGACAAAAAATGGGAAATAATACTCACACATGCATGAATCCAGCAAGGAATAGCAAGCAACACTGTCCACAGCCCTGCCCATAGAGAAGCCTCGGGAATTTCAGTCTTCCACCACCCCGACCCATTTACCCCATACCCTTCGAAACTTTTTGGGACAGCCGCGGGCTGCATACATTGGTCGCTCCTGCGCCGCACACCAATCCACCCCCCTGCGCCATCGTGTCATGGAGGGGGTCGACGGGTCCAGCCAAAGGGCTGCGATATCTCGTTTAGCTACCATCAGTGCCGTGGTGAGGCAGAGCTTCTCGGCCCTGTTCCCATTCAAGCCATCAGTAACCCCTAAAAGGATGGTCAGTGGATTCAGTGGGACGTCCCAGCCCAGGACCTCTGTAAGTTCAGCAGTCACTAATTCCCAGTAGCGCGTAATAGCGGGACAGAGCCATACCATGTGATAGAAATCCGCTTGGGAGCATTGGCAGCGGGGACAGGACGCACCAGGCCGGAGCCCAGAGCGATGAAGGCGCAATGGCGTGAGGTAAGCCGCGTGTAAATAGTATATTTGAACTAAGCGGAGTCGCGCTGAAGCTGTAACAGTTTTAGGGGCCATCAGCGCGTCTCTCCAATCAGCATCATCTAGAGAGCCTATCCAGCCCTCCCATTTATCCCGGAGAGAGGAGAGGGAATTGGGGGTGTTATTTGTGAGGGAACGATAAATGCGAGAAATCCCCCCCTTCCCCAGGTTGCCAGTCATGACCTGTGCCTCCGGCGGGCTGTATGCAGGCAGGGAGGTCCCCTCCGAGATGTGGACATGAAGTGCATGGCGCAGCTGAAGATAGCGGTAGAACTGAGAGACGTGAAGGGAGAACCGGGTCTGCATGTCTGAGAAGTCGCGAATATGGCTTCCGCGCCAGACATCTCCCAGCTGAGAAATGCCAATGAGATCCCAGACTCTGAACCCAGAGAGAGAGGCAACGTCGTTGAGCCATGTTCCGCTCCACAGAGGGGTACATTGGGTTAGTCTGCCTGACCAGCGGGTATGGCGCAGGGCGGCTCGCCAGGCCAAAAACACCCCACGAGTAATCTCCGGCATGGTGCGGGGGATAGCGGTTCCGTACAGCATCCCTTGAATACCGGAAAAACCCAGGGCATGTAGTTCCAGTCGGTAAGCCGGATCCGCCCAGCCGCCATTAAACCAGTCATGCACGGTGAGAAGTCTGGTCGCCAGGTAATATAGGTGTAAATTCGTCATTCCCAGCCCCCCATCAAAGGGTGGAATTCTGCAGTGACTGAGGGCCAATCTCGGCCTCCGCCCTCCCCATAGGAATTTAGTGGCCAAGCCATCCATCGCTCTGAACCAGGACCGCGAGAAGGTGAGGGGCGTGTTTTGGAGCATATAGAGAAATCGGGGCAGGACCATCACCTCAAAAAGAGCGATCCTGCCCAAGAGGTTCAGCTGCAGCGTTTGCCATCGAAGGAGATCCGCGCGTACCCGTTTCACCAGTGGGGTGACATTGAGAGCCCAGGCGAGGTCAGGAAGGAGCGTCACCCAGATCCCCAGGTATTTAAACGACTGTCGCCGGAGAGGGATTGAGGACTGCCAATCGAAGCATTCTCTCGACAAGTGAAGGGGGACCAGGACCGACTTGGCCGCGTTCAAGCTGAGACCAGAGACACGCTCGAAGAGACGTAGGGCTCGGAGACATCGAGGCCCTGAACGGGCTGGGTCCGACAGGAAGATCAGGACGTCGTCGGCGTAGAGGGCAATCTTGTCCTCCGCCAGACCGGGCCACTGCCATCCCGTGAGTAACGAGTCGGCGCGGACGAGAGAGGCAAAGGGCTCCATCGCTAACGCGAAGAGGAGGGGCGAGAGGGGGCAACCCTGCCTCGTGCCTCTCCCACTGGGGAAGGGGCGGGAGAGACCTCCGTTCACCATCACCTGGGCCCGCGGCTTGCAGTAAAGGGTCTTGATCAAATTGCGAAAGGGGGTTCCAAATCCCATCTCTGACAACACTGCCTCCAGGTACCGCCAGTCCACAGAATCAAATGCTTTCTCGAAATCCACGAGGAGCAAAGAGAGATAGGGAGTCAGTTGTTGTCGGTGTGCCAGAGCCAGGTAGAGCCGTCTCAGGCAGTGCCTGGTACCTCGGGCGAGCATAAAGCCGCACTGGTCCATGTGGACCAATTTGTCCAGGTGAGGGCGTATGCGGTGTGCCAAGACTGAAGCAAATATCTTGAGTTCTGAGTTGATAAGGGAAATAGGGCGGTAGTCAGAGCAATGGACCGAGGGGGGTTGAGACTTAGGGATCACCACAAATTTAGCCAGATCCGTTTCAGGACGGAAGGAACCACGATCTGCTGCCTCGCGGTACATTGCCAGGAGATGGGGGATCAGCGTGTCCCGGTAGGACGCGTAAAATTCCTGCGGGAGGCCATCTGGTCCTGGCGTCTTACCCGCCGCCATGCAGGAGATAGCATCGTTGATTTCTTCCAGAGTAATCGGGAGATCAAGATCCTCCGCCGCAGCGTCAGTGAGCCGCGGGAGTGGGAATCTTTCACTTCGGAGGAGTTCCGATAGGGCGAGGTCTGGAGGCCGAGCGGAGTACAGAGAAGCGTAATAAGAGGCAAAGCACTGGGCCACTGCTATGGGGGTCTGATGTGTCTGCCCCCGGGAATCCATCACTTCAGGAATAATACGGTTAGCCATAGGATAAGTGGCCAAACGGTGAAGGAGCTTCCCATTTTTATCCCCCCACCCATACACTCTCGCCACAGAGGACCTCCACAGCAGCTTAGCGGACTCCATGGAGGCCTGTCTGAGCTCATCTCTGAGAAATGTGAGTCTCCGATCCTGGGCCTCCGTTCGTTCCCCAGGCGGATGGGCCTCCAGCCGGGCAGCTTGGGCCTCTAGGAGTGTGAGCCGGGCCTCCTGCTTCGTGCGCTGGATTTTAAGTTGGCCTTTGGCGAAACCGCGAATAGTTGCCTTAGCGGCCTCCCACAAGGTACCAGGGGACGACACCGAGTCTTGGTTAGCGGCGAAGTAGTGACGCAACTCAAGCCCCACATGTTGCCGGAAGTCTTCATCCTGGAGAAACCAGGCGTTAAGCCTCCAGATCGGGCGTGAAGAGGCTGGGAGGCTACCCAGGTGCATGGAAACTGGGGAATGGTCCGAGAGGCCTCTGGGAAGAATAGTGATAGCTTGGATCGATCGACAGTCCAAGGCCGGGAGAAACAGATAGTCCAGTCTGGCCTGTGTGTGGTGGGCAGCCGATGTGTGAGTGAACATACAAGTATTCGGGTGCCAGAGTCGCCAGGCGTCACCAAGCCCCAAATTCGCAGCCCAATTCGAAAGGAGTGTGGATTGGGAAACCCGAGAGACAGAAGGGGCCGCAGCAGAATCAAGGTCTGGGGCCATGACCGCATTAAAATCCCCCCAACTACAGTGGTCCCCGGAGGCAGGGCGGCTATTAGTGGGGTGAGGCGCTGGAGCGTGGAGGACAGCAGAGAAGGGGGAGAGTACACAACTATCAGGTTCAGGGCTTGGGTCCCAATGTTCCCTTCCAGGATGACAAAGCAGCCTCCCGGATCATGGATTACTTTACGCTCGACGAAAGGAAGGGCACAGCGCAGCAGGACCGCCACCCCTCGGGATCCCCGGGTAAAACCAGAGTGCCAAACCCCACCATAGCCATAGCGCGCAAGGAAGGGGCAATGGTTGCCTACCAGATGGGTCTCCTGAAGCAGCAATATGTGTACATTGTGTCGCTGTGCATACCGCAGGGCTGCAGTGCGCTTAACTTTGTCGAGGAGGCCATTGACGTTCCATGACATAATATGAAGTGATGTTAAACCGGTGTGGCCGTCAGACATGGAGAAGCTGGGTAAGGGGTCGAGTGCCCAATACGCGCAGGGAGCGTGGTATTGGAAGCGCGTGGAGTGTAAGGCATAGAAGTACAAGGTCTGTCACCGTATGGATGTTGCAGAATGAGGCAGAAGTGCTGGCATAAGAACAACAAAAAACAAACAAACAATAAACCCCGGGACAATGGTCCCCCCACCCGAACCCAACCCCCACCCTATACTTCAGGAACGGAAGCATCTGTCGCCCTAACAGTGGAAACCAGCAAAGACCAAACTAAAACGTTCGGGACTGGGAAACGTGGAGGACCCCTCCTCATTGCAGGATGTGCATAGTTAAGTCCATCTGGAGTTGGAGCAGTGATGGGCCGAGCCGCCGTCTCCGGCCGCGGAGCCAGGCCCGGCAGGCAGAGACGAGCTCATGCGGGATCCCTGAGGAGCATTGGGCTGCGCGACAGTTCAGTGTCTGGGAGGTCCAGCGGTGAAGGCCGGGGCGAGGAACTTCCAGGATCCAGGTGTCCCGAGGAGCCGGACCGCCGCAGACCGGGAGGCCTTCCAGGTAGCGGAGTTGGGTGCCGAGAGGGGCCCAGTGGAGAGTCAGAGCGGGCCCGTCTCTGGCCACGGCGTCTTCGTGAGCGGTTGCGTTGTGACCGGGGGCCAGGAGCCTCTTGGTGGCTAGACCCACGAGTCACGCCGCCTGATGAGGGTGGACGGTCATCGGCTCTCAGGGGACGTTCTTCCGTGGCCCAAGTCCATGCCTCCTCAGGGGTATCAAAGAAAAGGGTCTTGTTGGAGAAACCACTCGCAGGCGTGCTGGAAAAAGGAGCCGATACTGTATGTTAAGGGCACGCAACTTTTGCTTAACTTCACCAAACGAGCGGCGCTGACCCTGGACCTCCCGAGTGTAGTCAGGGAAAACCATGATCGTTTGATTGTCATACTTAAGACACTGCTGTTTGCGGGCCTCAGCCAAAATGGAGTCACGATCTTTAAAGTTGAGAATTCGCATGATGATGGGTCTGGGGGCTGCCCCCGGCGGCGGCCTAGGGGCAAGGGAGCGGTGTGCTCGTTCAATCACGAACCACGGGGAGAGGGAGCCCTCGGTGACCCACGAGCGAAGCCACTTTTCCATGAAGTCCGCTGGGCGGCCTTGCTCCACTCCCTCCGCGAATCCCACTAGGCGGAGGTTGTTACTACGGGATCTATTTTCAGCGTCTTCTGCCCGCCGATGAAGCTCTCGGGTGTGGGACTGGAGACGGGTGACCTGTTCCTTAAGTTGTTGGACATCGTCCTCCACCGTGGAGATGCGTGACTCGGTTTCCGTGATCCGGGCCACCGCATTCCGCATATCCTGGCGGATGAGGGTAATGTCTACCCTGGACCTCAGCAATCTTACCCTCCACGGAGGACTGCGAGGCATGTATGGCCTGGAGGATGGTAGTCAGGTCTGCGGCCGGTGGGGCTTCTTTATCGATGGTTCCCCCGACTTCGCCGGTGTCCGTGGTGGTAAAGCGGTCCATCTTGGTCTGGGTGGCCGGGGTCTTGGCCACTTTGTCGCGACCCATGATCGTCACTCTACGGGTCAGAGTCCAGCCGTTTCTTTAGACAGTCTCCGTGGCAGGGCCACCGAACCAGGTCAAAGGGCGCAGGAGCAAGTTGGACCCAGAGCCCCAGGATCTCACAACAGTCGAAATGCAAGGCGGTGCGGCCACCCCCGACGTAGCCCCAGGGCAGGTGCAAGGTCTTCCGCGCCTGGGGACCTCAGACTGTACCAGGTTCTTTCAGGGCAGGTCAGAGCCGGGGGATGGTGGAGGGAGCGCTCTGCTAGTCTTCAGTAGTTGCCGCCAAGTGGATCTCCCTTGGGTCACGGCCTCAGCGAGAGGCAGCACGATGACGGGTTGGCCCAGATTTGGCAGCGAGGGTCTTCGCACGGAAGGATCTACAGTCCCCAGTGGGTATGTCAATACAGATCAGGGGGATATGGGGGGGGCCCCTCGTCCCGCACCGCTCGATGCGTGCGGTCGAACACCCACCTCCTCCGCGCCACAGGCCCTCGGGGGCGGAGTAGTGATGGTCAGGATGTAGGCCAGCAAGGGAAGTCTCCAATCCGGAGGCCCGAGGACAGCACCCGGAGGGCAGGCAAGGCCGGGGACAAGATGCGGCGGAGGGCCCCCTCCGGAAACCCCCCAGCAGATGCAGGCAGCGCCACCTCACCAGGCCTCCCCCCGACAGGGCCCACCGCAGGTGAGGTAAGGGGAGCAGCAGGCCAACCGACACAGCACCGCTCAGGGCCCAGGTCACACAAGCAGGTCAGGCGCACAGGGGGTCCCCCTCAGCAGTTCCAGGACCGTCGCCCGGACTCACCGCCCATATAGGCCGCCAACCGCCGGGTCTCCCCTCTCAGAGGTTGCAGCGCTGCGTCCAGGATTTCCCACCGCTGCCAGTCCCCAGCCCCCTGCCGCCCGGTATGGTGGCCGATACCACGGCGGCGCCGTAGGGGAGCCGGGGTGCAGCCTCACAAGGAGAAGCAGGTACAGCGCCTCACCGCAGGCGGGTCGGTCCTGGCGGCGGGAACTAACCCCAGCAGGCAAGGAGGAAGGAGGAAGCAGACAGTTCCAAGGGGTAGGGGACAGTTCCAACCGGACAGCGGGAAGAGCTCCAAGGCCCAGGAGGTCTGATGCGTAGTAGATAAGGCAGGGGGAAGGCCGCAGGCCAGATCAGCAGGCCAAACCGCAAGCCGCACCGCCCAGGTCACACAAGCAGGCCGGGCGTTCGGGGGGTCCCTCTCGACAGTCCCAGGACCTCCCCCCGTCGCCCGGACTCACCGCCCTCAAATTCGCCAGCCTCAGGTTCTCCACCTCTTGTAGGCCGCAGCGCAGCATCCAGGGTCTCCCTCCAGCGCCTGTCCCCAGCTCCTCGCCGCCCGATGTGGCGGCCGTCACCACGGCGACGCCGAGGGAGAGCCGGGCTCAGCCGCAGGGTCCACTGCACAGGGAAGGCAGGGACAGCGCCTTTCTTCAGGCGAGGCCAGTCGGTGGTGGTGGGCCAGCCCCACCAGGCAAGGGAGGAGGAGGGGGCAACCGGCTTCAGGTTCTTCAACAGGCTACTGCTCTGCGTCCAGGCCCTGTGCGCCGCCGATCTCCAATCGCCAGCTCCGGATGCGCGCCGCCCGATGAAGCGGCCGATACCGCGGCAGCGCCGCAGGGGAGCCAGGCGCAGCTGTGGGTGTCTCTGCCGCGGGCTAAGGCCGGGAGGCAGTTTTCGCGCCAGCTGCGCCAATGAGGGAAACGGTGGGCCGGCGTCCGTGGAAGAATTCCGACCGGCCAGGAAAAGGAAGAAGCAAGCGGTGTCTAGACCGCTCTCGCACCCACAAGGTCCCCCGGTCCCCAGGGGCCTCTCAAGCCGGGACGGACAGCTCAGCAGGGGCCTGGGGAACTCACACCCTGGCTGTAGGTAGTGGATGGCCTGAGGGGGCGGCCGCCATTTTGGGGGCGAGCGCCGGCCGTACAGTCAAGGATTACGGTGAGGCGCTGGTATCCTGGGTCTCCACAACCAGGGGCACCGTCGGGCAGGCGGCAGCAGTGGGTAGCGCCGGATTTCAGAACTGGATGGCTGGAAACGACGGACAGATTGCGGGCGGATAGCGGAGGGGTCCGGGAGCACACTCAAGGTGCGACCGCCATCTTAGCTCGCTAGGCCACGCCCCCCATGTTTCATGATTTTAAGGTATTTAAACCAGTATTTTTTTTAAATGTATTGAGACTAATGGCATTTGTAAGTTTAAACAGTACTGCCAAACAGTATTTTGTTTATGTCTATGTCAAACTATGCACTTTAGGCACCTGTCACTTTAAGGGCAAACAAGAAAAAAAGAAAAAAAGAGAAAAAATAGTAAAAATGGGGCTAACCAATTAAGTTTGAAAATAACGGATGTATAAAAACAGGATGAGACCAGTAACGCGCATCATGTGATCAAGGCACTTGTTGTGCCGAAACGCGTAATGCTGCTAGTGCTGATGGAGAACTCAATTTAATAAAATCTGCACTTTACCTGAGGTTCGTGCTCCCTTGTCTTTTTGAAGAAGAGTTGGAGTTACTTGGATATATATATATATATATATATATATATATCGTACGTTTTCTCCTTCTTGTCTCTGGTTTTACGCCAAAAAAGATGGAAACGGACTCCTCTTTTTCTTGTGCTTGATATTTATTATTGCTGTGCTGCCATGACGCGTTTCGGCCTCACAGGGCCTTGATCACATGTTTCTTTCGTCACTTCCTCCCCATATTTAAAGTGCCAAGTGCTCAAATAGACATTAAAGACAGACTACTCGTCTGACTTTGTGATGTTACAGTACAATTGTGGGTAGACAGATGTTCACAACGGTTGTTTTATGGTTATATATTATCTACCACCATGTGCAAATTACGCAATTTTATCTGTATAAATACATTTTAAATAGCAACATTAATGGATAAAATCTAATACACAACAATTAGGTAATATTTACAAAAACAATTAAATACGAGTACGCCAATTGCGGCCTTGAAATTGAATGTTAAAAACCACTGATCATTACTCGTAAACAATTGCTCTCTAAAAAAATTTTTTCCCAACAAATTGTATATATATATAAAAACCATTTAAAAACAACCTCCTGTGCAACTACTGCTCATATCCCGGACACTATTGCCCCCTTTGGTTTTTATCCTCAGAAATGTACTGTTTGATCATAAAGTGCTAAGTGCCCCTGTGTGCAAAAGTGTCTAGTGCTAAGAAGTAAAGATAAAATTAATAAAAAGGGTAAAAAAAGAGAACTTGTGTTATGCAGTATTCGTGATATAGCGGCCTAAGAATTATATAAAACCCCAATGGTTTGAATCTAGATTTAAAAGTGTGTGAGCATTGTGTAGACCTCATAACCAAGTATGTAAGTCCTCAGTCGTATTTAATCCTTGAGGGCTCTTACTGTCTAATTCTAGAATATACTTGGTTTCTAGTCTTCTCAAACTGGCCTCCCTATTACCCCCACGTCTTTGTGCTGGGATGCAATCTATCACATAGTACTTCAAGTGGTCCAGATTCTTATCATGGACCTCACTGAAATGACGGGCCACTGGGTAAGTAATATCTAGATTTGTTATGGCACGTAAGTGCTGGAGAATTCTCTTGTGGGCCGGCAGTTTTGTACTGCCCACATATCGCAGCCCACAAGAGCACTCCAGCACGTAGATTGCAAATTCAGTTTTGCAAGTGAGATGTTTATCAATCAGCACCGGTCTGTCCTTAAAGGGTGTTTTAAATGATGTTTTGCTGGTGCCGAACTTGCATGCTCTGCATGTTGTGCATCTCACAAATCCCTTGCCACCAGTTAGCCAACCGGTACTAGTTTGGACTTCCGGACTACTGCTTACTAGAAAGTCACTCGTGCTAGGGGCTTTTCTATAGGTGATTACTGGAGATTGAGATACTGTATCTCCTAGTATGGGATCGCTACGGACCAACTGCCAATTCTTTTGATGATCCTGGCGAGGCTGTCCTTTTGTTTGTTATAAGTCATGATCAATCTGGGATTACCTGTATTATGCCCTGCATTTTGTATCTGTTTTATCTTGCTGTTGGAAGGTTTAAAAAGCAGGTCCTCCCTGTTCATTGTTCTAGTACGAGACATAGCTTTATTAATTGTGGTACAGGTATATCCTCTAGCTAGAAACCTCAACTTACATTCTTCTTGGGCCTCTATTAGATCATGCTCATTGTTGCAGATTCTACGTATCCGCAGCATTTCCCCATATGGAATGCTGCTGATCGTGTGTTTTGGGTGGAAACTACTTGAATGTAGTATTGTATTGCCCGCTGTTGGTTTTCGATGTAATTTTGTATTTAACCTGCCCTCATTTATATATACCTCCACATCTAGAAAACAAACTGCATTTTTACTGATGTTGTGAGTCAGATGTAAATTTATGTTATTGTTATTCAATTTCTGAATAAACTCTTCTGCACTTTGTCTATCACCCCGCCATATAATGAATAAGTCATCAATGTAGCGTATCCATTTGATAACATGGTTGGCTAATACATCTCTATGGGTGGTAGCTACAACTCGTTCCTCCCACCATCCCATGTGCAAACAGGCGTAGCTAGGGGAAAAGCTTGCCCCCATAGCCACGCCTCTGGTTTGGTGGTACACCTGTTGTAGAAATAAAAAATAGTTGTTTTCTAGGCAAAATTTGGTTAAATCAACAATCATTTTGTTATGCATATACAATTCTATTGGCCTAGTACTCAAAAAATGTTCAAGTGCCCTTAGACCATCACTGTGATTAATTGACGTATATAGGTCTGATACATCCAATGTTATTAAAAGATAGTCCTCACACCATTGGACCTCATGGATTTGTCTTAAGAAGTCTGTCGTGTCCTGTACATAAGATGGTAACGTTTTTACTAGATTTTGCAAGAAATGATCAATATACACCGAAATATTCTCCAGAAGGCTCTGTTTAGCCGATATTATTGGTCTACCCGGGGTTTGTGTTTGTCTTTGTGTATTTTTGGTATGAAATATATAACTGGTGTAATGGGATGGTCTTTTTTAGAAATTTGTATTCCTCCTGATTAATCATACCCATACTTTTCCATGCCAAAAGCTTTGAGAACAGTTCATTCTGTGCTGTTATCACTTATTATTCACAGCTCCTTTGAAAGAGCGCCCCATAATGCTCTGTAAGGCCTTTATTTGTATATATTTTTGAGCTTGGTGGTGCCCCTAGAATACGAAGGGGCACCACCGTGCCTTTTGTAATGTTGTTGCGGGCTGCAGGGAGTCCGATATATATGAGCAAAATGTCGAAATGTATCAAATCAATCACACGAGCAAGAGTTAAGGACTAAACTAATCAAAATGGAGACATTAATAATGGTTCTCAATGCTTTAGCCACAAAGGAGGTTGAAAAAGGCCTTTGGAGATCTGGTTAACACAGATATCCCTGGAAGAGCCAGGGGTTTGCTTTTGGCACGAGGGCAGCAAGTTCATTTGGAGTAAAACTCATGAAGAGAAAGTGGTCTAAAAATGTCTTTGAAAATGGCTGCATTTTGCTGGGGCAAAAGGAATCTATCGAGTTGGAAAGCAATTCAGGTAGAAATTTTAAATTCAGTACTATCAGACTTTTAAACTCATCTGGGATACAGCAAAATCCTTTCTGGTGAGTGATTAATGAGTCAATAGTCGCATTTCAGTTACTTACTCTCAAGGGCATTGTGATGTCTCAGATATCTCCAGTATGATTTCCTGCTTGGCTTATAATAACTTATTCTTTGTTTTCCTTCGGGAGAGTGATGTGCGTTTTTTAGATTCGACCAACATTTGAGTGTATCATTTAGTCTCTTGTTTACATATAACTTAATACAATTTTGCATGGATTTATTGGTCTAAAACAGAAGTGACCCATCTGAAAAATTGCCTCAGGTAAGTCAAAATAGGATGAAGGCACTTCATCAAATCCATGTACAAATGTATTTCATTAGCATTTTTCAAGAACTTTATGTAACTTGCTTTGAGTGTGATAATTGCTAGGCCAGTCTATTTGTACAATTTTCAATCTCCTCGCACTTCTATCTCTACGTTAGAAGGGCAAAGACCTTAAACAAATCTATTAAATTATACACCGTACGTATTTAGGTAGACTAGTTGTCATTGGCACATGTTTTCTTTGACTTCATCTTCTTCAAAAACCATCCATAGCTCTCTTCTTGCCACTCCTGCCTGCCTCTATTCCTCCTGATTCTACAATAAACATCCAGAATTTCAAATAGAGAACTAAACAGGGCATGGAATGCGATGATTAAGCACACCTCCCTGCGCCACTTATGGGCCCAGGGGACCCCATACCCCAGGACCAAATGCACTTAAAAGGGAAGGGAGACATGCGGCCCCCTTCCAACGGCCTCTACTGGCCCCCGGGATCCCATCCCTCAGAGCCGGCTGGGGCCGCAGTGGCACTGGGGCTCTCCCTGCAGCCACAAACGTAGTACTTTGTAGGTGCCCTGTGTGGGCACTGGGGCGCCACCTAGAGGCCACGGGGGATGGAGTCCCTGGTGCCATAAAGTCTCAGGCAGAGGGTTGCGTGCCCCCTCTCCATAATTTAAAAACAATGGCCCTGGGTGATCGGGTCCCCAGGGCCCCTAGTAGCTTGAGGGGGGGGGGGAGGGTTGTGCACCCGTACCCCTTAATACAAAAAAACAGCCCCATACGATGGATTCCCCAGGGCTTACAAAGGACCCTCCCTGAGCCACAGGAGTCCCAGGGGACCCAATCACCCGGGATGTTTTATTAACATTAAAGGGAGGTGGCACACAGCCCCCCTCCCAGAGAGACTAAGGGCCCTGGGGACCTCATCCCCTGGGGCCACTTTATTAAAATTAAGGGGGTATGTGGACCACTCCCCAACAGACTAATGGCCCTGGGGACCCCATCCCCAGGCCCTTTTTTTAAATTAAGAGGAGGGGCACAGTCTCCTTCCCCGAGCCTTAATGGCCCTGGGGACCCCATCCGTGGGGTCTCTAGTGGGCGCCTCAATGCCCACCCTGGGCACCCACAAAGCACCACGTTGGGGGGGCAGAGAAGCCCCAGGGCCTCCGCGGTCCTGTCGACTGTCCAACCAGCGCCATGCTATATTCTGGCGAGCGCAGGCACCTTTTCTTTGCTCCCGCTGGGAGTGAGCAGCAAGTGCAGTCGCCTGCCTGGGAGAGCGCAGGCGGGCTCAGCGGGACACAGTGTTGTATCCCGTCCTAGGGGTTGGGATACCAGGAACAAATACCACCATGGGAGGAGGGCTCGTGGCCCACCTCCCCTTGTGTAGTTGTTTTGGTCCCGTAAGACAGACATCACCCTGAAACTTTCCACGCACAAACTAGGCACAGAAGAAAAACTGTTTGAAAGTTTCATGGAGATTTGTCAAATGCCACCAAAGTTATTAGCAAAACAAAAGGCATTTCCTATGGAATCGTGAACCCAACTATAACTACAACTGGGATATATATATATATAGCAGCTAACACGATCCATCCTGGGAGTCGAACACGCGGCGGGTGCTTTTGATGGCGGGGGGTGCTACCGCCTTTGTTCCACAACAACTACTGACTCGGAGCACTCACGGGGTAATTCATTTGATTTCTTTAATGCAAATGCATTTCGGCATCGGCCTTCTTCAGTGCATAGAATTCAATCCAAAATGAGCACAGCTTCGCGATATTTAAATATTTCAAAGTGTCTCTTATTGGTGGGACAGTAACCAATCACTGGACGGCATCTCCAACATCAGGGATATCTGAAAGTAACGTGAAGGCATCAATGTCCCATAATACATCATAATTCTTCATTTTTTGCCAATGCAAGTAATTTATAGTTTTTGCCCTTCACTGCAATCACTTTATATATATATATATATTAGGTTATGCACCGAGAAAAACACACTCTTTGCATCTTAAGTGTCCATGCAAAATTCTTTAATTATCGTCCGTCCTTGTTCAGACACGAAACAAGTTGTCTTCAACTTTGGTAGAAGTAACATTTGAAGTACATCATATGCTTGATCACAAAATTCTCTTCACATAGTAGTGGTACAGAACAAGTGGCGCGCAGAGCCAGCGGAGTACCCGGCGAACAAATCCAATTTACCACACGTAAGCGCGCACTCAGGAAACAGCCAGGCAATGATGATACAAAATAGATTTATTGCATCATAAATCTATACGTGACGCGTTTCGGCAGTCCAGCTGCCTTGATCACAACAACTATTGCATGTATACATTGTGGTATATAAGCATTACATGGGAGTAGAAAGAGGACTACAGCCGTAGATCCAACCAGTAACTGAGTACAGCGGCCATTTTGGAGTGGTAAAATTTTAACATACAATGTTTAAATACAAATGTCATCACAATGTAGGAAAACCGGCAAGTGCATGATAGTAGTGTATAGGACATAAGTGCTGTAATGCTACGGGGTCGTCACAGTGAATAGACATCACATGCAGCAAGCATTACATAATGTATAAGACATAAGTGCCGTAATGCTTCGGGGTCGTCACAGTGAATAGACATCACATTGTTGTTATGGTACACTATAACGTGTGATCACAAAATTTATTAGCGTGGACATAGTGATGTGTCCTGCTGCGTTATTGTAGACAAAGTGTCCTTATGCTAAAACACATATTGTAACCATCAAACCCCTATATAATCAGTTTGGCTTCTATAACAAGCCCATCCTTCATTACTAATGCTGCTGATTAAGGGCCTATAACATCTCTGTATAGTAGTTTATCAAGCCAATGCCGTGCTACATTAAATAATGACCACTGTCCACATATAGAGAAGCCAAAGATTGCAAAAAATACCACAAAGGTAAAAATCAGTTCCCAGGTGGGAAAATACATGTTGTTTACCTAATAGTTTGAAATAACTAGTAAAAAAGCAAAATATAAGAAAAAAGAAAACATTCTTATCTGGGGTTGGTGGACCAGATGATAAACAAGCCAATATGAAGAAAAGGGTAGGGATCCCAAAAGAGGACAGCCTTGTTACACGGGTCCCTTCCTTTCCTCCTGGAGAGATAAAAAAGAAGAAGTAAGACAGTGTTAGAGCACAGAAAGAAGACTTGGAATAAAACGAAGTATTACATTACACAGTATAATCATTGTTGAATAAATGCAGAAGTTGTATCACATAGTGTACACAAACTGTTATTGCAAACCAATAGTGCTCAACATGCTAACGCATAATCAGTTGGTATGTAAATGTATGGTCATTTCTTCGTCAATGTTATGCCCCCCAGGGTGGCGAGTCCCTAGATCAATAATATGCATAGATTCACGTTTACGTAGCTGGAGTAACCTATTACCACCTCTGACGCCCACATTCACTTGTTCAATGGCAAAGTATTTCAATTTTGAGCTGTCGGAGAAGTGATGTGTTTCAAAATGATGTGCCATCGGGTAGTGCGGGTCTTTATTAACAATGGCCCTCATATGTTCCAGGACCCTTTTTCTTGCCATGTGCTTGGTACTGCCCACATAGCGCAAGTTACATGGACACTCAAGCACATAGACAACAAACACGGAACTGCAAGTGATGAATTGGTTAATGGGCACCTTGGTACATTTGTTGGGATGACTGTATTCTTTAACCATAGTACTGTTTCGACACGCCTTGCAGTGACTGCAAGGATAGAAACCTTTGAAATTCATAATGTTGGATTGGGGCTTGGTAGTGATGTCATTGTGCATGAGTGTATCTCTAAGATTCCGTCCCCTACGATAGGTTATTCTTGGTCTAGTGGGGATGGAACTGCCTATAACCGGATCTTTTGTGAGTATTTCCCAGTTTTTAGCAAGGATCTTTTGGACTTCTTTAGAATCATTGTTATAGGTAAGGATAACCCTGGTTGTGCCAGTCTCCTCGTCAGAGCCAGAAATGGATTCCTGCAGTGTCATATTTCTATCAACATGCTTCACCTTCTCAACAGCTTTGCGAAGAACCCAACCAGGATAGCCTCTTTCTGTAAATCTACCCAACATGATCTCTTGCTCTGCCAGAAAAAACTCCTCAGAGCTACAATTACGTTTAGCTCTGAGAAGTTCCCCATAGGGGATACTCCATTTTAAATTTGCTGGGTGGCTGCTCATTGCTTGCAACAAACTGTTGCCCGCAGTGGTTTTCCTGAAAAGTTTGGTGTGTATTTGATTGTCCATTATCTCAACTTTGGTATCTAGAAATTCAACAGAGATGTTATTGATGTTACTGGTCAGTGTAAGATTCCTCTTATTACAGTTAAGCTTTTTGATAAAATTAGTGACCTCTGTTTCAGTACCCCTCCAGATCATGAACAAGTCGTCAATGAAACGTAACCATATAACGACTTGTTCAAAATCTTTTTTGAGATTGGGATCATTAGTGATGTCATCCTCCCATGCCCCCAGGAATAGATTAGCGAAACTGGGGACAAAACAAGTTCCCATGGCAGTGCCAAGGGTCTGTCTATAGTTGTTGCCATTAAATAGGAAGTAGTTGTTAGTCAGTCAGTAACGTATCATCTCTAGGAGCATATTAGTATGCTCTAAGAAACGTATAGGGCGTTTAGTGAGGTATTTTTGGCAAGCCTTTATACCTTCCTCATGATCAATGATCGTATATAAAGAATTGACATCCAGGGTAACCAGTAAAAAATCTGGTTGCCATTGGATGTCCTGAATCTTTGTGAGGAAGTCCTTAGTGTCCCTAACATGTGAGGGTAGAGTGGTCACTTTATCAATGAGAAAGTGATCGACATATCTGGAGACATTCTCCAATGCACTGTCCCTTGATGACACTATGGGTCTCCCTGGAGGATTTAATGCATCTTTGTGGATTTTAGGGAGGAGATAGAGGACTGGGATTTTTGGGAAGTCACGTTTGAGAAAGCAATACTCCTCCCATTCTAACAACCCCTGGTCCCTCCAATGTACAAGCAATTTCCAAATGCCAATGACACTGTTGGTGTATTTGTCCCTATTGGTTTTGGTGTAAAATCTAGAGTCATTCTATTGACGCCTGGCCTCGGTGATATACATAGCTTTACTGAGAATCACGACATTGCCCCCTTTATCAGCGGGCCTGATAACAATGGTCTCATCTGTAGCCAAATTCTTTATGGCATCTTTCTGTGCAATGGTAAGGTTAAATTTAGGTGGTCCTGATTTCTTAAACCACATGCGTTGTCTAAATCTCAGCAAATAACTGGATACTATGTCTTGGAAAGTATCAATATTATCATGTGGCATTGTAGGGAGGAAAGTGGATTTGGGTTTAAATTTTGAGGTTGCAGCCTTATCATAGGCGATTTCTAATTCATCCAAAATTTCACATACATTGCTGTTATCACTCCCACCACCTCCCTCTAGATCATGCATTGTTATAAGCGTATCAATGTCACTGATATTAAGTTCTTCCATCGCGTCTCACCCCTGAGGTCTATTGGCCATTTCCTTCTTGCCGAGCTTGAGTTTATGCCATTTTTGTAATTTCAGTTTACGGCAAAATTTAAAAAGGTCAATGCGTGTATTCACATAGTCTAGTGGAAGTGTAGGGCAGAAAGATAGGCCAAGGTAAAGAGTTCTCTTTTCCAAGTCATTCAAAGGTCTGTCAGTGAGGTTAATGATTGTTTGATTTACCTGTTTATCATCCATTACAGAGCTTCTCCTGAGCGAGTTGATGAATTTCCCATACGCTCCTTGTTGTTGCCTCTTCCGTCTCCTTTGTTGGTCTCGTTTCCTCCTCTTGCATTGGCGCCCCTGCCTCTTCCTCTATATATATATATAAATATCCATCCCAGTGGCAGTCGCCACTGGGTAGTTATAGTTGGGTTCACGTTTCTATAGGAAATGCCTTTTTGTTATTTATATACATATATATATATATATATATATATATATATATTTATTTATATACACAAATATGTACCCACTCCCCTGCATAGCAGGAAGGAAGCGACGCATCACCTCCCCTGGGAGCAAGGAACCAACACATCCTATTCCCTGTGTGTAAGAAAACGATGCATTCCTTGGCTTTCTGGCATCTCGCCTCCCCTGCACCTGTTTTCGGCTTGTGATTTTGACGAATCCCAGGTATTTTGTACTAAAAGTGACACATCCATAGTTCTATATGGACTGAACAGTTTTATACCTTTTTGAAGTGATATCTTGTTCTGTGTATGTTAGATTTCTGTCGTTTCGGTCTTGTTTGGTTTAGATAAATATTGGTTATTTTTCTAAAAGGTGTGGTGTCTATTTGTAGTGTTTTCACTGAGTTACTGTGTGTTTATGTACAAATGCTTTACACATTGCCTCTGAGATAAGCCTGAGTGCTCATGCCAATCTACCAAGGCAGTGAACAGGGGTTATCTTAGCTGTGTGATCCCCTTACCCTGACTAGAAGGAAGAGTCCCTACTTAGACAGGGTGCATACCACTGCCAACTAGAGACCCCCATTTCTAACAACACTCTGCTCCTCTCTATGCCCCTCCACTCTAAGCCGCTGAACTCTATGCCTCTCCACTCTACAACATTTTACTCCACGTCACTCCATGTCACTTCACTCTATAACCCATCAACCTACACAATTTCACTCTACGACAGCCCACTATACGACATTCCACTGTACAACACTCCAATCTAAGACACACTGTACCACTCCACTCTACACCACTCCATGCCACTTTATTCTATGCCATTCCACTCTATGACGCTTTACTTCTCTTCATGCTGCACCACTCCACTCTACTCTTTGGTACTCCACTCTACAACACTTAACCACACTCTACACTAAGTCACTCTATGAGACTCCACTATATGCCACTGTACACCACTCCACTCTATGCCACTTCACACCACTCAACTCTATGACACATTACTCAGTTCTATGCCACTTCACTCTACGCCCCTCCACTCTTCTCTTAGACACTTTACTTTACTGTACACCCCTCCACTTTATGCCCCTCCACGCTATAATGCTGCACCCCTCCACTCTACAACACTCTACTGAACTCTATGCCATACCACTCTACGCCATTCCCTCTACGCCACTCCACTTTACTCCACTACGCCACTCCACTCTAGTCCGCTCTATGACACTCCACTCAACGACTGTCTACTCTACAACACTCCTCTCTATGACACTCCACTCTATGACACTCTACGGCACTCCACTCCACTCTAAGTCATTCCACTCTACAACACTCTACTCCACTACTCCACTCTACACCACTCCATTGTACGCCACTCTATGCTACTCCACTCCACTCTACACCACTTTACAACACTCCACTCTATGACAGTCTATTCTAACACACCCCTCTCCACTCTACACCACTCCACCTCTCCACTCTACGACACTGTACTGTTATGTTTCGTATATAGGCCCTAATGTAGACCCGTTCATATATGCCATAATGTAGAAATACTCGTATATACCCTATTATGGTCATACTCGTATATGCCCTATTATGGTCATACTCGTATATGCCCTATTATGGTCATATTCGTATATGCCCTATTATAGTCATGGCTCCTAATATCGGCATGATCTTTGACCTACATTAGCTCCTTACAGTACACAACGAGCTCTGAGCTCTGAGGGATGAACGTTATCTAGTCTGTGGTTAGAACACTGCAAGGTCGTTCCAGAACACAGGCCTACAATGTACTCATAAATTATGCATGAGCATTTACCAGCTACATCTCCCGCATAATATGTATGTACAAAGTTCACCCCTGACGTCTTCCTCATGTCCAACAAAGACCAATACAAACCATACTGAGGGACAAGACACTTTAGGGTATAAATTCACCACATCTTGCCACGGTAAGATAGAGGGAACCGAGACTTCCATGCTGACACACTGACCAGAGACGCTGAGGCTCCTACATGCAGTCGCTCCAGCTGACAGCGGTCTAACACAGCCCTTGCGGGGAGTCCAACTCGAGACCAGGACGGTGTCCCACACTCTCTCTATTCAGGTATGGGGGTTCGACTAAATCCTAGAGGGATTCTTGGCTCTTAGGCTTTTAGACCTACACATATGCTAGGTACACTCAGGTACATCTAGTTAGGCATAGTAGGAGTACGCGCACTTGCATAATGCATTTTATATTCATGTATGTATTCATGATTATTGCAATATGGTAGAACTATTCTATCCGTTCACTTTTATCGTACTGCTGATAATATATCTCTGCTATTGTCTGCTGGTTGCTGTAGCACATATATTTTACACTAGAATAACAACTGTTCAATAAATACTTATTGACACGCCCGACTGTTTATTCTGTGTAACTCTCTGAGACAAACCGAATAAGTAAGCACGAGTGACTGAGCGAAAGGTAGTACATTGTTTCCACGATTCTGAGGAATTTGGGTTGTCATGATCTAAGGTTCCCAGAAACTAATCTCTCCCCGATAAGAGGAGATTCTAGTGGCACTGTGAGCTAGCTAATGCAAACCAGGCTAACATATGCGGTGGGGGTGCACAGAGTCAGTCTGACACCAAGCCCACGGTTTATGTTATCCAAACGCGCAGGTCCTGCAGGGGTACTATAGGAACTACACGACAGTACTCTACTAAACTCTACACCACACCACTGTACGCCACTCTATCCCGCTCCACAACACCCTATGCCACACGATGAAACTCAACTCCACTCTACCCCCCTCTACTCTACGCCACTGCACTCTATGCCCCTTCACTGTACAACACTTTGCTCCACTCTACGTCACTCCATGTCACTCCACGCCACTCCAGCCACTCTTTACTCCACTCTACGCTACACTACTGTAGTCTACACCACTTCCCTCTATGCCACTCCACTCTACGACACTATCCCCCATGGCACTTCACTCTATGCTGCGCAACTCCACTATACGCCACTTCACTATACAACACTTTACGCTACGCCACTCTTTGACACTCTACTCTACACTCCTCCACTCTATGTCCCTCCACTATATGCCACTCCACTCCATGACACTCTACTCTTCTCCACTCTACGACACTCTACTTCGCTCTACGACACTCTTCTCCATTCTATGCCACTCTACGCCACTCCACTCAATGACAGCCTATGGCACTTCACTCTAGGCCACTCCGCAACACTCCACTCTACTCTACTACACTTTACTCCATTCTATGCCACTCCGCACCACTATATGACAACTTACTCCACTCTATACCCCTCCACTCAATGACCCTCCACTCTACAACCCTCCATTCCACTCTGATACTCCACTCTACTACAGACAACTCCACGCCAGTCTATGCCATTCTACGCCCCTCTACTCTTCAACTCTCCACTCTACAACCCTCCAACCTACCACACTCTTCTTTACGACAGTCCACTCTACAACACTCTACTCCACTGTACGCAATTCCTTCTACGCCACTCCACACCACTTTACTCCACGCTACTCCACTCTAAGCCACTCCATGAAACGTTACTCTACGACACTCCACTCTACATTACTCTATTCCACTCTATGCCATTCCACTCTACGACACTTTACTCCACTACTCCACTCTACTCCACTGAATTACACTCTATGCTACTTCACTCTATGCAGCTCCACTCTACTCCATTCTACACCCCTCCAATCTACACCCCTCCAATCTACACCACTCCATTCTATGATACTCAGCTTTACAACACTCTACTCCACTCTAATCCATTCCACTCTACTCCATTCTACTCTAGTACTCCACTCTACACCACTCCACTGCAAGGCACTCTATGCCACTCCACTCTATGCCACTCCATGAATCCCTACTCCGAGCTACGCCCCTGCACTCTAAGCCCCTCCATTCTAAGACACTTTGGTCAACTCTATATCACTCCACACCACTCCACTGTACTCTACTACATTTTACTCTACTCTACACTGCTTCCCATTATGCCACTCCACTCTACAACACTTCCCTCGCTCCACTCTATGACAACCTGCTCCACTCTATTCCACTCCACTCTACGACCCTCTACGGCACTCTATGGCACTCTGCTCGAATCTACGCCATTACACACTGTGACACTCTACTCCACTCTACACAATTCCCTCGATGCCACTGTACTCCACTATACACCACTCCACTGTATGCCTCTCTATACCACTCCACTCTACATAGTCTTTGCCACTCCACTCAACAACACTCTACACCACTCTACTCTATGGCCCTCCATTCTATTCCGCTCCACTCTATGCCCCACCAGTCTATGCCACTCTACTCCACCCCACTCTACTGCAGTCCACTCTACTCCAGACACTCCACTCCAGAAAACTCCACTCCATGCCACTACACTCCATGACACTCTACTCTACAACACTCTACTCCACTCTATGCCATTCCATCTACAACACTCCACTCCAATGTACACCACTACTCCACTGAATGACACTCGATGCTATTCTACTCTACGACACTCTATCCCACTCCACTCTACACCCCTCTACTTTACACCCTGCCACTCTACATTACTACACTCTATGACACACCACTCTAAAACACTCCACTCTACGACACTCTACACCACTCTGTGCCACTCTACTCTATGACACTCTACTACTCCACTCTAAACTAATCCACCGTATGCTAATCCACTCTACAACACTTTATCCCACTCCACAACACTCTACTCCAATCTATGCCCCTCCACTCTGTGTCACTCTACTCTACTCAATGACAGTCTATGCCATTTCACTTTAGGCTATTCTACTCCACTCTACGCCACTCCACTGTATGCCCCTCCACTCTATGCCAATCTGCTCCACTCTAAGCCACTCCATGACACTCCACTCTACGACAATCCACTCTACAACACTATATGCCACTCCACTCTACGACACTCTATACCCCTCCACTCTGTGCCACTCTACTCAACGACAGTCTATGCCACTTCACTCTAGGCCACTCTACTTCACTCTATGCCACTCCACTCTAGGCCCCTCCACTCTATGCTAATCCACTCCACTCTACGCCACTCCATGACTCTCCACTCTCCAACACTCTATGCCACTCCACTCTATGCCCCTCCACTCTATGCCCCTCCACTCTACAGCACTCCACTCTAGGCCACTCCACGACACTACCCTCTACAATATTTTACTCCACTCTACGCCACACCCATCGTATCTACCACACTTTACTCAACTCTACTCCACTCTACGACACTCCACTCTGACACTCCACTCCACTCTACAACACTCTACGCCACTCCACTCTACACCCCTCCACTCTACACCCCTCCACTCTAGGCCACTCCACACTACGACACTCAACTCTACGACTTTGTACTCCACTCTACGTCACTACGCTCTACGCCATGCCATTCCATCTAACACACTTTACTCAACTCTATGCCCCTCCACTCCACGCTATGCCCATCCACTTCAGTCTACGACACACAACTCTATGCCACTCTGTGCCCCTCCACTCTACGCACCTTCACTCTACGACACTCTACTCTACAACACTCTACTCCACTGTATGCATTTACCTCTTCACCACCCCAAAACACTTTACTCAACACTATGCCACTTCACTCTATGCCACTCCACTCTATGATACTCCACTCCACTCTACAACAGTCTATTCCACTCTTTGTCATTACATTCTACGACACTCTACTCCACTCTACACCACTTCACTGTACGCCACTCTATGCTATGCCACTCTACGACACTCTACGCCACATCACTCTATGACACTTCTCAACTCAATGCCGCTCCACTCTACACCTCTCCACCCCTCCAGTCTACGATACGATACTTCATTCTACAACACTCTACTCTACGACACTCCACTCTATGACACTCCACTCTATGACACTCTATGCCACTCCACTCTACGACACTCTATGCCACTCTCTGCCCCTCCACTCTACACGGCTCCACTCTACAACACTCAATGCCACTCCACTCTACGACACTCTACTCCACTCTACGCACTTCCACTCTACACAACTCCACTCTACACAACTCCACTCTACACCACTCTACACCACTCTACACTCCTCTACTCTATGACAATCTACTCTACCACTCCCCTCAATACCAATCCACTGTACACCAGCCTATGGCACTCCAGTCTATGCCACTCTACAACACTCTACTCCACTCTATACCCCTCCACTCTACATCCCTCCATTCTACGACACTTTACTCCACTCTACATCGCCCCACGCCACTCCACCCTACAACACTTTACTCCACTCTACGCTATGCCACTCCACTCTATGCCACTGCACTCTATAAAACTCTAGTCTACGACACTCCCCTCACTTCACTCTGCTCCACTCTATTCCACTCTGCTCCACTACATGCCACTCTGCTCCAATCTACACCACTCCACACTACAACACTCTACTCCATTCTACACAATTTCATCTATGCTACTTTACTCCACTCTACCCCACTTCATTCTACTCCACTTCACGAGCCACTACTCCACTCTACGCCACTCCACTGTATGCCACTCTATACCACTCCACGATACTCTACGCCTCTTCACTCTAATCCACTCTACAACACTCTATTCCACTGTACGCCCCTACACTCTACACCACTCTACTCCACTCCACTCTACATCACTCTACTCCACTTCACTCTACTCCACGACATTCCACTCCACAAGCACTAACGCTCAAGATTGCTGGTACACAGAAGAGCTAAGAGACTTCAAGCACTACTTCAAACAACTAGAAAGAAGGTGGAGAACAGGCCATGATAACACCTCTAGAGATGCCTACAAATCTGCACTCAGAAGTTATCGCACCCAGATCAAAGAAGCCAGGAAAGCAGCCCTCATATAGAGACTAGAATCCTGCTCCAACTCCAACTCCGACAAATAACTTTTCAACATCGTCAGAGATTTCAACAATCCAACAGCAGACACCAACACCATTACCCCCTAACAGGACCTCTGCAACAACCTCTCCGATTTCTTCCACAACAAAATACTCAAGATTTACACTAACTTCGTATCCCAACCTGCCGCAGAAGACATCATCACACAACCACCCACATCTAATGAACTGGAGCATCCTCACTACAGAAGACACCGCCGGAATTATGAAGACCATCCATTCAAGGTACCCTACAGACCCCTGTCCTCACCATAATTGCAACTTGGGAAGAACACTGATCAGCGCCAACTTCTCCACCATCATCAACTCCTTCATCTTTAGCAGAATCTTGCTGGATAGCTGGAAACACGCAGAAGTCACAGCTCTCCTGACGAAGCTCTCAACGAACCTGAAAGAACGCAGCAACTACAGACCCATCTCGCTCCTTCCATTCCTGTCCAAGGTCTTGGAGAAAGAGATCAACAGGCAACTCTCCTCCCATTTAGAACAGCATCACCTCCTAGACTTCAGCCAGTCAGGGCTTTGCAGCAACCACAGTAGGTGAATCGCCCTCCTGGCAGCAACAGATGACATACTGTCCATCATGGACAGAGGTGAATCCACCGCTTTCATCTTCCCCAACCTCTCGGCGGCCTTTGACACCGTAATCCATGGCACCCTCATCACTAGACTCCGGACTCAGGAATTCAAGGGCCCACCCTGAGATGGATTGCCGCCTTCCTCGCCAACAGAACTCAACAAGTAAGACTCCCCTCATACACCTTCGAACCCAAGAAGCTTGTCTGCGGAGTCCCCCAGAGATCCTGCCTCAGCCCAACCCTTTTCAACGTGTACATGGCACCCCTCGCCCGCATCATAAGGGCCCATGGCATCAACATTGTCTCCTACGCTGATGGCACACAGCTGATCCCCTCCCTCACCGATGATAACAACACCACCAGGACTAACTTCACCTACTGCATGATCAACGTGGCCAACTGGATGAGGGAGAACTGCCTAAAATGCAACATGTACAAATCGGAGATCCTGATCTTCGGAAACAAGAACTTCCCATGGGACTCCTGGAAGAGATCCGAATTAGGACTACTCCCACCCACACAGACCACGCCAGAAACCTCGGCATTATCCTAGACGACAAACTCACAATGAATAAACAGGTGAACGCTGTGACCACATCTTGCTGCCTCATTCTCAGAATTCTTCTTAAGATTTTCAAATGACTTCCCACGCACATGTGACGCACAGTCACCAGGCCCTCATAACCAGCAGACTTGACTACAGTAACATGCTCTACATCGGCATCTCTAACCAGCTCATGCATAGACTTCAGACCATCCAAAGCACCACCGCCAGACTCATTCTAGACGTCCCCAGGAGCCCTCATATCACTCACTACCTCACAGAACTACACTGGCTACCCATTCAGAAATGTTGCCAATTCAAACTGCTCGCCCACATCTACAATGGCCTCCACAACACTGGACCAGCATACCTCAACGACCTACTTCAACTCTACCATCCATCCAGACAACTATACTCAACCTGCCTCACCCTCGCAAGGGTCCCCCGCATCCGCAGAAGCAAGTCAGAAGGGCGCTCCTTCTCCTTTATTGCTGCCAAGACCTGGAATGAACTTCCCCAACACATCAAGACAGCTCCTGCACTACTCAACTTCTGCAAGAAACTGAAACCTGGCTGTTCAACTAGGAGCTCCGCCTGGCCTACGTTCCTGCTCCAGCGCCTAGATACCCTCACAGGTGATAAGTTGCGCCATACAAATCAACCTAACATTCCCCTCTGCTCTACGACACTTTACTCCACTCTTCGCCACTCCACTCTTCTCTATGCCATTAACTTTTAGCCATGCTGCACAGCACCCACACTCGTGTACACCATGGCTAAAACACATTGGCAAAGCCAATAGCTCTTTGCCAATAGTTTAGAAACGTAGATCAAAAGAAGTAAAAGCTGGTTCCCGTTTTACCCTGTCTAAACTGCAGCTGCAATTATGCTCGGTGACCTGCCTTTCAGCCTGGTTGCTCATTTTAGCAGCTGGTATTGAGACCTCAGAACTCAATTGAAATAAATTATTGGAATTGACCGGCTACATCATTTGTTTATTACAGGTGACCAGAGGCGGTCACAAGTCGCCTGTCATAAGGAAATTAGAGACAGGCTTTTATTCAGGCACTGCAGGGCCCCATGTTTTGTATTAATATTATCAATCTGTGAAATCCCCAGGCATACTCCGCCTCGATTGTTCTTTAGCGTCACGTGTCAATCAATCCTAAGGAAATCAATAGTGAACCTGTCCTGGAAGACCTTTCATACACACCAGCCCCACCCTCATACATGCAGTCATTCAGAGTCTAAAGTCTCGTGGGTCTTAAGTAGGATGAACCCAGCAAGAAGTCATTCCTCCAGGAAGTCATTCACCAATGTACTGCCCTATAGAATTGCTTGGCTGAGGCATCACGCTACACCATGCATGCCTATGCACATCTATTCACATTATTGCACATATGCCAGCAGGGGTTCTAGTGTTAAGGCACTTCTTCATCCCCTGCGCAACTAGGAAGTTTCACCCATTCATTTAACTGCCCAACTACCACCTTACTGCCAAATAACATATTCACATTTTTTAACACATATCATTTGTCTTTGCGTTTGCACCCAAAATGCTCCCTGCACCAAGCCCTTGCGGTATGCATTACGTCTATGCGTGTGTAGGATGGTTTTCATATATCACACTCTTGCTTGTAATTTCCTTTCCACTGCCTTCTGTGTCTGAATTATTTATACTGATTGCTTCCGGGGCAATAGCTGAGTAACACTCTGTCCACAACAGCTCAGCATTTTCAAGCATTTACCTCCTTTTCCTTGACATGAATATTCATTCTTCGAAAGTGCAATGAAAAAGAAGCCTAATTGAAGTGAAAGGTGCAAAGGAGTGAGACTTTGGGTGCTGGAGACCTTCTATGTTGCAGCTGTATTATTAATAGAGCAAACCTAGCCCCAGTGAGCTGCAAAGCACTTAACAGGCACCATTTTAATTCTACCAGGAGGAGGGACTTAAACACGAGGGTTACAGGGGGGCAGAGTGGAGTGTGAAGGCTGCTTGAGGCCGGGGTTCAGAACCAGGATCCGGGGAGGTAGAGACGCTACACGATGGTTGGAGAATGCACGCTCTGAAACTGGTTTGCACATATTTACATTACACAGATTGACAGCTTGTTGCACAAAGAGATGAATCGACTAGAATCACACAACCTTGGGGCAAGCCGTGATTATAACCCAAGTCATCAGGTTTAAGGGTTAGTTGGTGGAGCATCCATCTTCCCAATGATAAGCCGTAACTCCCTTAGGCCTGACATTTGGTGGAAGTAAACATTGGTTCATACTTTTTCAGCAATAATGCCGGATGGGCATTCAAAATGGCTATAACCCAGAGCAGTGCACGCGTCTCCGTTAACTCCCTACACACGTCACTAACACTAAACTCTGCTCATACCTGCTTCAAATCTGGCGGTGTTAAGCAATGCATCATTTAATAGTATTAATGATTAACAATTCATTGCAATTGGGGGCGCGGCGAACCAGCCGAAGATGGCGGACGCGTGAGCGGCGAGCTCCGCACCGGCCCATCACTTATCCGGTAAATGGTGAGGTACAGCCCAGCCTAGACGGCCTGAGGCAGTGGGCTGGCCGCTGAGAGTCGGAGTGGCGGTGCCTGCTGCGGTGCTGCGGCTTGCGGCCACAGCTGATACCGAGAGAGAGGCCTCGAGGACTGGCCGTGCCCGGAACCCAGGCTCCAGTGCTGGGCGGGGCCGACACTGCCAAGGTCGGCCCATTGAAGACGCCGCGCAGCTGTGGGGCTCAGAGACGAGGTGGCGGCCGCGCCCGGACAGTGGGCTCTAGGTGCTGGCCCTGAACAGGCGGTGGGACCTGGATTCACCTGGGGAGCAGCGTCTCCTGGAATCGACGCCGTGAGGCCTGCACATACCCTGGAGGCGTGGCCGCGATGGTGTGCAGCATGCCAACTGGGCCCAGGCGGCAGAAGGGCCGCGTGAAGAGTATGCAGAGGTGAGTGCAGCCGCGGAAGTTCTGGTGTCCCCTGCTGGATCTGTGGCGCGCTGGCGGGATCGCCGCTTTTATTGACCCTGAGGTCGGAAGGTGGAAAGGCCGAGACTGCGCGTAAAGCCGGGCGGGGCACAGTGGAGCGGCTTGCTGGCCTGCGTGAGTGGCCCCAATGGAATATCTGCCCTGTAACGGACAAACCACCCCCACCCCCCCCACACTGAGACACTGCCAACGCCCTACGTGGGGGACCAGGCGGGATGGCGCCTGGCCGATACTGGCGCATGAAGAAAGAGCAGACCCCTGCTTTGTGGTCGGTGCGTGGGACCTGGGGCTGCGAGAGCCTGTGGCCCTGGTGGGGAGAGCGCTCCTAGCCCCCAACTGCTGAATCTACCCGGAACTGCGGGAAGTGGAAACGGGAGTACCCCTGACCCATGAGCCCTGAGTTAGAGCTCAGCGGAGGAGTAGAGATGCTGTGCATTGATTGAGGCCTTGAGGGGGCCCATGGTGTGTTTGCTGGCCTGGTGGCAAGCAGGAGAACTGCATTGGAGGGGGGGTGAGAAAGAGAAGGGGTCCTAATCAGCGGACACCAGTATAAGTTAAAGGACTGGTCTCAATGCACATTGAGTGGTGAGGAGCTGGAGCGGTGCCATTAAGGGGAACAGTGATCGGCCTGCGACTATCTGCCCGTTCTACTCCTGGAACAGGAACACTACCTCTTGACTTTTGCGGGCTGAGTCAGACCCCCCTCTCCCCCGCGACTTCTGGAGTGTGGGAGCCTGAGTGAAAGGGGGTGTGGGACTGGTGGAGCAATCTCCCCGGAATTGGTGGGAGTGTTCGTGAAGAGCAATATCTGGTGGCCACGGGCAGGCAGTGCTCGGCTGCGGCGATGGGTAAACCACGCAGGAAACACGCTGGGATTACCCCAGAACAAGAGGAGAACCAGCAGGAACAAGCACGGGGTAGACGTGAGCCCCAGCTAAAATCGGACCCTATCCAGCAGCAACTGTCCAAGATCCTGGAGGCCATCTCCGACACGAAGACCACGCTCCACCAGGACATCAGCAATGTGTCGGTGGGCCTTGGACTCCTCCGCGCGGAGCATCAAAAACTTAACCAGAGGGTGAGGGTGAAGGTGGAGGAGTCGGGGCTTGAAGACCTATCACCTGCGCACAAGGCCCTCTCGCAGCAAGTAGCAGAACTAACTGACAGGGTCTGGACCCTGGAACGCAGAGCAGAGGACGGAGAAGGACGCAGCCGCCAAAACAGCGTACGGATCCTTGGTCTGCCGGAGGGGATCGAGAAGGGCAACATGGTGGCATATTTGGAACCGTGGCTCAAGGAAGTGGTGGCCCTGGGAGCACTGACGCTGTTCTTTACTCTGGAGAGGGCGCATCGAGTGCCGGGCCGCCCTCCGCGACCCCTGGTGGCCAGACTACTGCACTATAGGGACAGAGACATCCTCCTGCAGAAAGCCCGCACAGATGACCCCTTTGTGGTAAATAACACAAAATTCTCAATGTTCCCTGAATACACCCTGGAGGTTCAACGGAAGCGCGCCTCATACATTGATGTCAAGAAAGCACTCAGAGATGAGGGCATCTAGTACTCCCTTATGTTCCCAGCCACGCTCCGCATTGTGGTAGATGGTAAGACTCATTTCTGCGAGGATCCCAAAATGGCCTGGGATTGGACAGAGGCTTACCGAACTGAGAAGCCTCAGCCAGAAATGAAACCCCCACAAGCGGCAAGAAGCCGCATACCCAGGAAGCATGCCCAGCAATGATCTGAACGCATAGGGGCAAAGAAACCAAACTCCTTGCAGACAGAACGGGAGAGGGCTGCAGCGCTACAATCGGTGGCTCAAATCACCAGGAAAAGTGGTCCTCCATCAGAGGAAGGATCGAGGTCCATGAAGGGAACTGAGGGCTCGGAATCGGACATCTCCGACAGGAACAGTCTGGAGCTCCCGGTGGTGACCCCGAACAGCTCAGATGATATTATATGACAAGAGATGGCCAGCCCGGGTTGGTCTTAATCCTGGGCCTGTGCATAGGGCACCACTATGCGTCACGATGTGTTTTATACTCTTGCTGTACCCAACAGAGTAAGCAGTCTTGCAAGGCCACGACCCCCTGGAGGCCTTCACTTTGACTGGTTTGGGCCCTCACTGTTGTGCACTACAGTACATTTGGAGTTTGGGCAGATGGCCATTGCCAGGAGTCTCTGGGGCCGGGGAGTTGTAAGTTGGGGATTTCTGTGTTTGATTTGCTATGTTCCTCATGCATGCAGGGATGCCTCATTTCCAAATCCTATTGGTTTAGAAGGGGTTGGAAATCTCAGAAGGGAAGGAGCTTGGAATTATATAGGATGGTGATTGCACCCCAAGACCTGAAGTTACTCACATGGAACATTAGGGGGATGGGGTCTATGTCCAAACGCCACAACATTCACAGCTACCTGAAACGCCGGGGAATACACTCTTACAGGAGACACATCTCACTCAGGGGGAGGTGAGGAAACTACGAAGAAGATGGAGAGGACAGATCTTTGCCACTACGTTTTCAGCGTATGCTTGAGGGGTGCTGAAATGGATCCCTCCGGGGGTCCCCTTTGAAGCAACACGCACATTAATTGACAAGGAGGGAAGATATGTGCTAATCGAGGGGCGATTATTAGGTCAGGAAATTACACTATGCTGCTGTTATGCTCCTAACCAAAATCAATTGGCCTATTTGTCCTCCCTCTCTGCTCACATAGCTGACATAAAAGTTGGGCAGATAGTGGTGGGGGGAGATTTTAATTGTGTAGCGGATGTACAGTTGGACCGATCCCACCCTCCCTTTCGGGATCTCAGGCGCACAGGATAGTGGCTGGACTGCGGGAGTGGATGGCACACTGGGACTTGCAAGATGTATGGCGGCTCTAGCATAGTAGAGATAGGGAATATTCCTTTTACTCCCACATACACCACCTCCACAACTGATTGGATGCATTTTGGTGCTCTCCAGCAATTGGTAATCTCTTTAAACACACTGAATACCTTGGCCGGACATTCTCGGATCATAGCCCCCTGTTGATATCGTATCAACCCCACGGGCGGAGGCCCCCAATACCTTCATGGAGGCTTAATCCTGTGGCACTAGAGAATGCACCATTTGCGGAATCCTTGCGATCTATTATAGACACGAATTTCACCGAAAACACAGACACAGCCTCTACAGCATTAGTAGAATGGGAAGCTTTTAAAGTAGTGGTGAGGGGGCACTGCATGGGGCAGACGACGGGAATACAGAGGGAACTACACAGGGAGCTCTTGGATCTGGAGGGAGAAAAGCGTACACTGGATAATATGCAGGGTCCGGGGGTGCAGGCACATGAGCAATTATTGACCAGACGAAAACAATATGATGAGGTTCTGGAACGGTTTCGATCTCATGATTATAGAGCGTACATGGACAGAGTGCAGAACGAGGAAGGGAGGGCTGGATGCTTACTGGTGATCCAGCGGGTTACTAGCAACGAGCATTCATACACCAAATACTCACTTGGGCCCATACATTCATACTACGCTAGCAATTTCCGCTGGTGGGTCAGTTGTACTCTTTATCAAAATCCCTGCTACCAATTACTTTTCTGATTGAAGAGTAATGACTTACCAATGGACCCTTTGCCAATTGGGAAATTTAAAATGAGTGACATTCATTACAATTCATAATCTTAAAATAATCACTGAGTCAAGAAGTTTTAAAATGTTTATCTAAAGATTAGCAGATTAGCAGAGTAAAGTACAGAGCCACATGATACTTAATCGTATATCAAGGATGAAGCATAGTAAATCAATTATCGATTAATGACGGTCCCTCAGAAAGGAGAGGATAGAGACAGCAGCGCAACTAAAGGTTGCATTTATATTTACCTAAAGTGCGAGAACCAAACCCTTGGCCAAGGAGTTGGAAAAGATAGGACCCAGGAAGGATGAAGAGCAAAGACCTCCTCCAGGTTCAGGACAGGACCGGTGACCTCTCTACCAATGACGCCTGCGTTGTTCCCCTCTCTGATACTCCGCTTCTCCTCGATTCTCCCGTGCCTTCCTTCTAATGGACTCCGCCGCCCCCTCCTCAGGACCTCTCTGGACAGCGATTCAGTATGCAATCGATCAGCTTGTCGGTCTGGAGCTAATGGCTATACCCATCTAATTAGCTAATTCTATATCTATTATACCCTTCTACGCCCATGTACCTCCCATTAATGTTGCAAAAATATGGGCCCACTACTTCTGATTGGACAGGGACAGGGGGTTGATCCTCACACCGTATTGATTTAGTTCAATTTCCTAAAGCCCATTGTTTTAAAATACAGCCCATCACAGTTAATACATTTGCTTTATTTCCCACCCGTCTCACGACAAAGTTTATACATTGTTCATATAAATTGTTGCTTTTTCAGTAGGGACATCATGGGTACAGCAGTGTTGGCCATCAGGTCACGGCCTTGGACGACGTCCAGGTTGACTTCATCCCTTCCTCTGGGCAGCCGTGTAGGACGCATGCGCAGAACCATTTTCTCTCGAGTTTCAGTTCACCAACCCCAGGCCCAATTTACAAACTAATAAAAGTCAAAGAAGAAAATATTAAAATCACAGATAAATTGTTTCACTGTATACCCACTCTTTCTACTCTATTCCCATTTACTTATAAATTCTATCCCGCATTAATAGCGTTAGAATACCACAGTTTAATTGCAGCATGAGCAAGCTGTAGCACGTGAAAACATTAAGCAGCCATTTTAATACACACTGCGCAGAAGCAAGGATTTCCCACCAAGCAAAGAAAGACGTCACACCACGTGATATGGTTGACACATGCGCAATAAAGATTCCCGCGCTTTAGCGGCCATTTTAGAACAGACCAGCGTTATTTGTTAGTTTAACACATAAGCAAGCTTCCTCTCTATTTATGTTCGTGTATGCAAGAGTTAGTATGAACAATACAAAGTTTAATAAATTAATACTGTGAGGAGATAGCCTCCGAGCAAGTCTCATTTGTGAGTCCTTGCTCCATCAATCCCCTCTCTGATGGCGTTTCTGAGCCATCAAATACTACCCACAACCAGATGCCAACTTTTAGCATAAAATAGTTTCATTTTTACACTTTCTATTTTTCACATCCCCTTTCAGTTTCTTGTATAATTCACTTCTCAAATCTTCAAGTTCAATTTCGTCAAACTTTCGCTTCTTTCCTTTTCCTGTCACATTATACGATTCATTCCTTCTACAACATTTGCACCATATTATTATTGACAGTACTATTATCGCTATCCCTGCTAAGGGTACTAATATTTGACCTATAAGTCCTTTCCCTACATTAGCAAACCAGGTACCAATTGACGCAATTCTACTTGTCAATCTTTCCCATACACTATCAACTTCCAGTGGTTTTAATTCCTTCTCAAGTTTCGTTATATTCTGTATATATGTTCCAATTTCTGCACTTTTATCAGGTATGTAAGTGCAACAGTGTTTCGTCTTCAATAATTTACAGACTCCGCCCTCTTTTGCCAATATAATATCAAGAGCAAGTCGATTTTGCATAACCATAGACCTAATCGCAACCATCTCCGCATTAATCATTAGAAATCCTCCAGCAGTGTCAGTTGATAACCGATCAACCACTGTAGATAATTTACATATTTTCCTTGAGTTCAGTATTATTCCCACTGAAGGTATCAATGCACCAAATATATCACCTACTATTTCAGAAAAACTCGCTCTTTTACTACGTGTTTATTCACCATCATTTTCATTGCTCCCAGTGTTTCTTTTTACGTGGTATATTTTTGGAAATACTATTCCAAAATAACAACTTCCATACCACCGTGCAGGAAGCCTAAAGTAAGCCTTATTCCCACACAATCTGTTCCTCCTTTTAGTCCCCAACCTCCAAGAATTAAGAAATTGTGTTCACACTCACTGGTACCGATGAAAACATTGTTATACTCAGTCTTTAACCTATGTAGACAAATTTTCCCTGTCTTTATAAAATCCAGAGCCATAGCAGCTTGAGCCTTGCAAGGTGTGTAACTACCCTCTTTCTCAGCCCAAGGTGGCAAATGAGCCTTATGCTCAGAAGCTTTCTTTTAAAAATCTTGTCTTCTATCTTCTACTAAATTCAAAAATATCTTTTCTTCTTCATGTAACGAACATGTTAAATTGCTTCTATGTGCATGTGTTATATCTATCGATTTCATTGTTAAGAAAAATTCTCCCATAAACTGTGCATCTTGACTACTAAGCACTGGATTCATATTCTTTCGAATGGGAACCTCAGAAAATATCACATCTATATTTGAATAATAATACTGAAGTCTCCCTGTTCTATAAAATAAACTAGTCAATACACTACATGATATGCCATAAGTTAATGGCAAGTGATGATATGTTAACCCTTCTGCTACTGATTCTGGTAACTTCATACAGACATAACAATTACTAACTTCCATGGTATCTACATATTGAAACAATAATTTTGTAAAAACATTCAAACTAGTGTCATTATCTGTTACTTCATGATGAAATTCTGGCTCATTTTCTGCCTCTAATTTTACTCTATCACCCTTTAAGTTATCTATCCTTCCCTTCGTTTCGTTGTTAATCTTTTTATCCGTAATCATAAGGTAAGGAATTGCTACAATCAGAACTAACCAAACTATAAGCACCATCACCAAACTACATATGCATATTGCACAGCATCTTTTACAACATTTCTGTTTTGATCTCCCAGTAACTCTATCGTCAGACATTTTGACAAGGAAGATTGCTCTTCTTATCGATTTTCAATTTTTTCTTCACGTTATCAAGGTGGTCTTGTTTCTTTCTCATACGTCAGTTCCGCACTAGTTCCTTCGTCACCACTTTCACTTGACTCTGAGCTCCCGTAATCTTCAAGGATGATATAAGTCCAATCAGGACCTTTAAATTTGTTGTTCACAAGTTTCAGTCTTTTACTTCTTCTTTTCTCAGTTTTGCTTTCTTGTCCCGTTTGGCTTGTTACTTCGTTTACTTGTTCTGGATCTTCACTTCTGGTTGTTATGTGGTATTTTATTCTTTTAATGACACTAGGCCAATGATCACCTTTTTTTGTTTTCTTGGTCTGCACTGTCTCTTTACTTTCTTCTTCAGAAATTCTTTTATTTTCAGGTTGTGTCACAATCTGGTTTTCAACAATTACAGTTTCTTTTATCTGTTCTTTTTCAGGTCTGATTGGTTTCTCTTCAGCAGCTCCGCTGTGAGTTCCTAATAACTGACCTTGTTCAGGATTTACGTCTTCATGTTCAAGATTTTCGAGATCTTCTGTTTGAATGTATTTCCCTTGATCTAACTGGTTCTGATCAGGGCTTATTGCACTCTGTACTTCTGCAGCCTGACCGCGTTCTTCTAGACCTGTCTGTCCCTGCTCAAAATTTGTTGGTTCGTCATTATTTTGAGCCCAGTTTCCTCTCCCTATCTGGTCCTGCTCAGGTTCTCTTATTGTGTCTTCTTCTTCTTCCTGAGCTGCTTCTTCTTCACCTATCTGATCTTCTTCAATTTCTTCTAAATTTGCTTGACTTCTTGTTCTGTGGTAAACTTCAGGAATTTCCACCACCGGTATCCAGTCCTGACTTGTGCTCGGTTGTTCTTCTTCAGCTTCCCTCGAATCTTGTTCCTGAGATTCTTCAGCTGGGCAACCTTCAGCTTCCTCCGTGATCGGTACTGTCTGAGGATTTTCTTCTTCAGGGTCTGGTACTCTTCTGGTGTGGCTTACATGAATCCAATTAGGAAATCCTGCACACTTTACTGCTGTGTTTGTAACCAGTATGACCTGACAAGGTTCGCCCCACCTAGGTGATAGACACGTTTCTCTGGTGTGATTCTTCACTACCACCCAGTCACCGGGATTCAGATCATGTTCTTGTTCAGGCTGCCTGGAAACTGCGTCTTCTCCAACCTGGTGAGAAACAGAACGCACTAGGTCAGCCAATCCTTTGCAATAATCCAGAACCATATCATCAGATATATTCAGCAGTTTATTTGTAGGAACATGTGCTTGTCTCATTGCTCTTCCCATCATTATCTCATGTGGACTCAATCCGGTATTTCTATCAGGAATGCTTCTGAGTCCCATTAAAACAAGTGGCAATGCATCCGGCCAATCTAATGATGTTGATGCACACATTTTTCCCAGTCTGGATTTTATTGTGCCATTCAATTGTTCAACCACTCCAGAAGCCTCTGGACGATATGCACAGTGCAATTTTAGCTCAATTTGGAATGCTTCACAGATTATCTTAATCACTTCACTGTTAAAGTGCTTTCCTCTATCTGATTCCAAAGTTACTGGGAAACCAAATCTAGGAATGAGTTCTCGTAGCAACAACTTTGCGACTGTAATACTGTCATTCCTCCTAGTAGGGTAAGCCTCCACCCACTTTGACAACTGAGACACTATGACAAGTACATATTTCAGCACTCTACATGGTGGTAACTGAATGAAATCAAGTTGCAATCTTATAAATGGACCTTCCGCCTTTCCAATTTTTCCAAACCCAATTATTGTTTTTCTTCCTGGATTATGCATTTGGCAAGTTAAACATCTCTGGCAAAGACTCTCTGCTACGGCCCTAAACCTTGGATTGTACCAATTTTGTCTGAAGAGCCTAATCATTGCATCTCTCCCTACGTGTGTGTCTCCATGATACATCCTGGCCATTTGTGAAAGCAGACAATCCGGCATGACTGGTCTGCCATCGACATAAATCCATACATCGTCGTCTGCCCTTTGGGAACATCCCATTTTAATCCATGTACTCCTTTCACTCTCATCAGCATCATCTTGCAATCGTTTTACATCATTCCATGTTTCAGGAGGTGCATACAGCATAAGTTGGCAGCTGATTCCCATTCTTTCCACCCTTTTATTTACTGACAATCTATTTTTGGCGCAATGTTGAGCCACAAGATCTGCGTATCTGTTGCCGACTACCACCCAGTCATCTCCTGACTGGTGTGCGGCACATTTCACCACAGCCAATTGTTTTGGTGATTGTATTGCTTCCAATAGTTCTTTTACGAACTGTCCATTTTTAATGGGGGATCCTGAAGAAGTCATGAAATCCCTCTGCATCCATAGTTGGCCAAAATCATGCACAACCCCGTAACCATATTGGCTATCTGTAAATATAGTTACCTTTTGATTCCTCCCAATTTTGCAAGCCTTTATTAACGCAATCAATTCAGCTACTTGTGCAGATTTTACTCCTGGTAAATAGGATGCTTCGACTATTCCAGTCAATTCACACACTGCATATGCTGCAGTTAGTTTACCATCCTCATGCCTTTGGCACGAACCATCAACAAACAGCTCCCTGTCTGGCTTTCTGAGGGGCAGTTCCTGAATATCAGGACGTGGTTTCGTGCATAACTCTGTGACTTGTAAACAATAATGTTCCTCTTCGTCATCTTTAACTTCTTCATGATATGGGTCTGGTAGTAAAGTAGCGGGATTTACTATTGTGCACCTTACAATGGTCACATTTTCAGCACCCAGTATTATTCTTTCATATTTAGTCAGCCGACTAGGAGTAAGATGCTGAGTTCGGGTTCTTGTCAACAGAATCACAACCGAATGTGGAACAAACACTTTTACAGGGTGTCCCATTACAATTGACTCACTTTGTTCAATGCTCAAACAGGTAGCCGCCACTGCTTTTAAGCAGCCTGGCAACGCGGCTGCCACTGGGTCCAATGTAGCAGAAAAATATGCTATAGGACGTCTGTCCAAACCATGTCTCTGAGTTAGGACTGAAAGTGCACAATTTTCTCTCTCATGACAGAATAATGCAAATTTTCTTTTATAATCAGGCATGCCTAGGGCAGGTGCTGCACACAAAGCATTTCTTAATTTTACAAAAGCTCCTACGCTCTCATCATCAATCAATCAATCAATCACAAGATTTATAAAGCGCACTACTTACCCGCGAGGGTCTCAAGGCGCTGAGGGAGAGGAGGGGGGGTGTTGCCGCTACTGGTCGAATAGCCAGGTCTTGAGTCGTCTCCTGAAGGTCAGCAGGTCTTGGGTCTGTCGTAGGTTGAGGGGAAGGGTGTTCCAGATCTTGGCGGCGCGGTGAGAGAAGGATCTGCCTCCGGTGGTGGTTCTCCGGATGCGTGGGACGGTGGCCAGGGAGAGGTCGGCGGAGCGGAGCTGACGGTTGGGAACGTAGAAGGAGAGTCGACTGTTGAGGTAGGCTGGGCCGGTTTTGTGGAGTGCCTTGTGTGCGTGGATCAGGAGTTTGAAGGAGATTCTCTTGTTGACGGGGAGCCAGTGCAGGTTTTTCAGGTGGGGGGTGATGTGGCTGTGGCGTGGAATGTCGAGGATCAGGCATGCAGAGGCGTTTTGGATTCTTTGCAGTCGTTTGATGAGCTTGGTCGGCGCTCCTGCGTAGATGGCGTTTCCGTAGTCGAGTCTGCTGCTGACGAGGGCCTGGGTGACTGTTCTTCTCGTGTCTGTCGGGATCCACCTGTAGATCTTGCGGAGCATGCGGAGAGTGTTGAAGCAGGAGGAGGAGACTGCGTTGACTTGCTTGGTCATGGTGAGCGTTGAGTCGAGGATGACTCCCAGGTTGCGTGCGTGGTCGGTTGGTGTCGGGGGTGCCCCTAGTGACGAGGGCCACCAGGAGTCGTCCCAGGCTGATGGGTTGGAGCCGAGGATGAGGATCTCCGTCTTGTCTGTGTTCAGCTTAAGTCGGCTGCACTTCATCCAGTCGGCAACGGCTTTCATTCCTTCGTGGAGGTTGGATTTGGCGGCGAGTGGGTCCTTGGTGAGGGAGAGGATCAGTTGAGCGTCGTCGGCGTAGGAGATTATGTTGAGGTCGTGCTGTCGGGCGATGTGTGCGAGTGGAGCCATGTAGATGTTGAACAGTGTTGGGCTGAGGGAAGATCCCTGGGGTACGCCGCAGATGATCTCGGAGGCTTCGGATCAACTGGGTCCTTTGCCTTCTTTTTCGTCATTTGAATTAAGGGCTTTGCTAACGGAGAAAACCCTAGTATCCATTGTCGACAATAACCTACTATTCCAAGGAACATTCTCACCTCCCGTTGGGTGACAGGCATTTGCACTTTCTTGATTAATTTTTCTCTTTCAGAAGTTATTCTTCTTTTTCCCCCTCAATTTGGTGTCCTAAATATTTAACTGCTGTTGTACAAAACTGCAACTTTTCAGGTGAAACTTTATGCCCTTCTTCAGCTAGATGATTTAATAATGCAATGGAGTCAACAACACAGTCCTCTCTGGTATTAGATGCCACCAGTAAGTCGTCTATATACTGCACTAAGACTGAGCTTCCTGGCATCACTAGTTTCTCTAAGCACTTTTTCAATATCTGATTAAAGATGGAAGGACTTTCCGTGTACCCATGAGGAACACGATTCCATACATAGACTTTGTTCTCAAATTTACATGAAAAAAGATACTGGCTATCTGGGTGCAATGGTATTGAAAAGAACGCTTGGCATAAATCAATCACAGTAAACCATCCTGCACTCCAAGGAATCTGATATAGAATTACTGCAGGATTTGGCACTATAGGACAACAGGGTTCCACAATCTTATTTATTTTGCGCAGGTCTTGAACAATCCTATACTTTCCACTAGGTTTCTTCAGACCCATGATTGGTGAGTTACAAGGGCTACTCATTACCTCTTTTAATATTCCCTGATTTTGTTGGACCTCTCTGCCGCCTTCGATACGGTGCCCCATAGACAATTACTAGCTCGACTTTCGAACATTGGCGTTACAGGTCTTGCTTGGGACTGGCTTAAATCCTTTTTAGATGACCGCACCCAGCAGGTCTGGATGCCACCCTTTTCGTCGGCTCCCAGGAAAATGTCCACTGGAGTTCCACAGGGCTCTACTTTGAGCCCTTTACTTTTTAACATCTATATAACACCCCTGATCTATCTTGCGGAGGAGCTGGGAGCCAAGATCATAGCGTATGCCGATGATACCCAGCTCCTTTTTACCTGGAAGGATGATGACCTGTCCTCGGAAGTTGCCCAGAAATGCCTCTCGACTGTCTTCAAATGGCTCGCACATGCTCAACTGAAGTGCAACGAGGACAAGTCGGAGGTCCTCCTGTATGGATCTTTCCCTCCTTCTTTCAGAGAGACCCTGTGGCCTTCAGACTACCCTCGGCCCAACTCAGTGGGCAATCCAGTGAAGAACTTGGGGGTCTGGTTTGGTGAGGACCTCAGGTTTTCCGCACAAATTAAGAAACTTGCGGGGGTAAGTTTTGGTACTCTCAAATCCCTTAGAAAGTTTTTCGCCTGTTACCTAGGTCAGCGAAAGAAATGGTCACCCGTGCCCTTATTTTGTCTCGCATTGACTATGCCAATGCCCTGTACATTGGCATACCAGGCTACCTGATAAAAAAATTGCAGATAATACAGAATGCAGCCGCCAGACTTCTGTTGAACATTTCAAGAAGGTCTAGTGTTAGACAGCATCTACGTGATCTGCATTGGCTCCCTGTGATCCATAGAGTGCAATTCAAAGCTCTCACTCTGGCTCACAGAGCCCTGTATGGACTAGGGCCGATGTACCTCAGGAAGCGTTTTGCCTTTTTTGCTCCTAGTCGATCTCTGCGCTCAGTCACCCATCGACGGGCGGTGGTCCCCCGCTTTCGCAGGATGCGTCTGGGGGGTCACTCCCTCTCCGTTAAAGCAGCGTTAGCATGGAACTCCCTTCCTGTGGAATTGCGGAACACCCAGGATCCTAGGCTCTTCAAAAAACAACTAAAAACCCTTCTTTTCAATCTGCCCATTTAAATCCCTGCTTCACACGGCTATGGTCACTTCCCGCGCCGGGACACTCTTGAGTATCTGTGCGCGTTATAAGTGTATTATAACATAACATAACATCTCATCTACTTCTGTACCTTGTTTTGCAATCATAAATTTATATACATGATCTTCATCTGGGGTCTGAATTGCCACACCATCCGGCGTGCAGACAATTGTGCAGTTCATTTTACACAACAAATCTCGGCCCAATAAGTTTACTGGACTGGAATCACACACTACAAATTGATGCATTTCTCTAAAATTTCCAATTCTAACTTCCATTGGTTCGGTAAGAGGTGTTCTAATCTTTCGATTAGCTACCCCCACTAGTTGGATAGCTTCTCCAGAGAGAGGAAGGTCTGGGATGTCTGCTGTTCTCACAGTAGACCTGGTAGCACCAGTGTCCAAAAGGAAGGTAATATCATTACCCTTCACATTCCCTTCAACATATGGACCTGACTGATCTACCGGTAAGGATGCGCCAAGTACGCACTCCTTCTCCCCCTCTCTTAGGCACCATCATTGACTGTATGGACAGAAATCGTCCTGTAAAAGAAATTGTGAGGTTACATAATCATTCTTACCACTTTCTCCTTGATATCCGACGTCTGTACCGTGCTTTGCTCTGCTTACATTACCCTGTATAGGTGCAGGTGGCAACTGACTCTGAGGATTTACACCCTGCTGTGAGTCATTCTGCGTCTGTGGATTTAAATTTTGATTTGGGCCATTATTATTTCGAATCTTTTTACATTCATCCTTCCAATGCCCCAATTTTCCGCATCCATGACAAGGAAATTTCTTTTTAGCCTCTTCTCTGCTCATTCGTCCTCTCATTTTTCCACTATTCCCAGTGTCACCATTCGTTCCAGAATCCTTTCCCTGATTCTCACTTGGATTATCCAAATTAATTCCCTGTTTCTCGGCCATTTTTACCTGAGCCCACATTACTTTCTCCTGCAATTTCTTGTGCCTATTCTCAATGTCATCTCCACAATATTTGGCATATTTCAAGATTTCATCGATCGGTTTCCCTTGCCAGCACAACATGTGCTGCTTAATCATCTGACAAATCTCTGGCTTCAGACCATAAACAAATCGGTAGACAAACTGACTCATGTTTTTATCTCCAATGTCCTCAAATCCACTATACTACTTGAATACCTGCAATAAACGTTCATAGTAGGCGTGTACCGATTCACTGGCTTCTTGGGTAGTTCTGTCTATTTTCACCCAATCTGTTTCTTTTGGTGGTATTTTCCCTTTCAGGTAAGTTATTACCTGCTGATACTTTTCATTACATCACTTGACGGGGCACCTGTCTTTGGATCTCTAGGATACTCTTCGCTAGGCCAATCAACTGTGATTTTACAGTCTGTCCATAAATCGGCAGGTACCACTATGTCGAACAAACCATCCAAATCTTTCAACAATACCTTTGACACCTTCACAAACCTCTCAACCTGCTTGTACCATTCAATTGGTTTTTCTCTCAATTTTGGGAAATCATTCGTAAATGACAAAATATCCTGTCTGCTCCATGGGACATGTACATATCCCCTCCTGGAACTTCTCGCATCGGGTACATTTGATCCGCTTTCCCTGTTTCCTTCATTAAATATTCAGAAGTTGATCTACTGTATCGTGCCTCTTCCTTTTTCTTTGTCCATCTAACTTTCCATTTATCTAGGTCTCCCCATTTCTGCAAGACTGTCATCAATTCCTTTATTTGTAATTTTATTCCAGAGGCATTCATGTTTTCTAAATCTTTGTGTGAAAAATCTGCTCTATAGGGTTTCTGTAGCACTTTTGACTTCCCTATTTCAATTCCCATCTGCAGAGCTAAATCTGATAATTTCTCATGGAATACCTTTACATTTCTTGTGATACTTCTGCACACGAATAATAGTTCTTCTTCATCGTAAGTATTTAGGCGATCTACCCCTACATTTCCTGCTATTATTTCTTCTAATTCGACCTTTAGTTTATAAATGTCCATGATCTTTGGGGGTGAACTCTGTCTGTCTGATCCTTGTGCCCACCTTTCTAAGTCTTCTGGAGTAACTACTGTGGCACTTTTGGTTCCTGCTGAGGTTATTATGTTTACATCTTTCGAGCAACCAGGTGTAGCTCTTCTGGGGGTACTATTTGCAGATTCTCGAATGGGCAAGTCCATTAATGAAATCATAGATTCACAATCACTAAAGTGATCCTCAACCATTACTACTGCTTCAGGTTTAGGAACATTCACAGGAGTAGGCGTAACTAGAGGTTTGGGATAATTTACCTTGTCACCATATAAGGGAACTACTGGACCAATTGTTAGAGGTATGGTCAAGGAATCAGGATGTACATTTAACTGTGTTATTTTCTGTATTAATTCTGCTCTGTTTTTATCTATGGCTTCCTTTTCTTTATCGTGAAGTACCCTACTAGCTGGGGAATCATGCAATACTTGTGGTACCAATGGTGTCCTTAACAGTGGTGCACTTGGGGTGCATCCACTTGTCCCTTCCTGATATGGTGGCGGGTTCTTTAATATCTGTTCCATAAATTCATCTTCGGAATCTCCAAATCTAGTCAAGTGTTTTGTCTTTTCTGTGCATTTGCTCCCTAACGGTTCTTCTGCCATTAATATTGGATACAGACCTTCTGTAAGCATTGCTCTTCTCCACTGCTTCATCTGACCATCCCTCGACTCATTTTGATACCTAGGAAAAAATCCCCGATAACACCTATTACTCCTGGATCGGTCACGTTCAAATGCCTTGGTTTCCCATTCCTCTAAGGCTTTGTATTGAGTTAATCTAGGTCTGGGTTCTAAATTATTCATCCTCAATCTCAAATTTTGAAGAATTCTCCCATTAAAAGTACCATTCTCAGGAAATGCTAATATTCCGTCATTTTTGGTATATTCTATCCAATTTTCTAACCATACGCAAGTATGATAACCTCTCTCCATCATCATGAATGAAGTGGGCGTTTTAGCCGGTGGAATGATAATTCCTTCCCTAGTTTTGATTGGTTTATCCTTTTTAAAATAATTCTTAATCTTTTGTAGAAATGACATTTTTCTCTTCTCTCCATACATTTTGGGTAAATCTCGATGTATGAAATTATATTCTGCAAAGCCTAGGAATCTCCTATCCGGACGAAGTCCTATTAAAGTTGGATCACGTTTCAACATACAATCTCCACTATCCACTAGGATTTCAGCTTCTATAGTAACAACCAATCAAATGCCAGCTAACTTTTGTCTCTGAACCAATCCTAGCGCGGCCTTTCTGTGACGTTTGTCTGCCAACCCCTCCTTTACAATCTGCTCTTTTCTGTCCCTCGCTGTTTCGACCAATCCCAGCGCGGCACCTATGACGTCAGTACTACTCCTGACTACTGACCCCTCCTTTACAAGAGTCTTTCCACGCCCGCTGTTTCAACCAATCCCAGCGCGGCGCTTTGTGACGTCAGTTCCCTCTCCGGTAACTGACCCTCCCTTTACAAAAATCATACGCAAAACTTTATTTTCTCTACGATTTTAATAAAAATTCAGTAACAACATAAAACATTCGCTATCGTGCCAGTTTCTCTAAATTGAAAAAGATAGTTTCGTCCACACTTAGTAAAACCTTTCCGTTTACTAAACATACACTGCGAGTAAAACCCTTCCATTTACTCTTCACTCGAGCATCAAAATACCTGTTACTTCTTCAATGTTACCTTTCTAAGTGATATAACATCAAATTTTCACCAGCATATTCCTTTGCTATTACTCATACGCATAGAATCCCTAACAAGTACTGATAGCCCTGCCTAACTTTTCAGTACTATTTCTGCCTGACAGATAACCTCACTGCAGTATGGCTTCCACTTACCATCCGCTATTCAATTTTCCCCCGGGAATTCTGGACAACATAAAACAAACTTTTAAACAATAACGGATGTTAGTTCATAAAAGTACAATTCTCATTACCCAATTAACAAAGTACAACCATCCTCTGATAACCAGAAAACTGATCCAGCGGGTTACTATCAACGAGCATTCATACACCAAATACTCACTTGGGCCCATACATTCATACTACGCTAGCAATTTCCGCTGGTGGGTCAGTTGTACTCTTTATCAAAATCCCTGCTACCAATTACTTTTCTGATTGAAGAGTAATGACTTACCAATGGACCCTTTGCCAATTGGGAAATTTAAAATGAGTGACATTCATTACAATTCATAATCTTGAAATAATCACTGAGTCAAGAAGTTTTAAAATGTTTATCTAAAGATTTAGCAGAGTAAAGTACAGAGCCACATGATACTTAATCGTATATCAAGGATGAAGCATAGTAAATCAATTATCGATTAATGACGGTCCCTCAGAAAGGAGAGGATAGAGACAGCAGCGCAACTAAAGGTTGCATTTATATTTACCTAAAGTGCGAGAACCAAACCCCTTGGCCAAGGAGTTGGAAAAGATAGGACCCAGGAAGGATGAAGAGCAAAGACCTCCTCCAGGTTCAGGACAGGACCGGTAACCTCTCTACCAACGACGCCTGCGTCGTTCCCTCTCTGATACTCCGCTTCTCCTCGATTCTCCCGTGCCTTCCTTCTAATGGACTCCGCCGCCCCCTCCTCAGGACCTCTCTGGACAGCGATTCAGTCTGCAATCGATCAGCTTGTCGGTCTGGAGCTAATGGCTATACCCATCTAATTAGCTAATTCTATATCTATTATACCCTTCTACGCCCATGTACCTCCCATTAATGTTGCAAAAATATGGGCCCACTACTTCTGATTGGACAGGGACAGGGGTTGATCCTCACACCATATTGATTTAGTTCAATTTCCTAAAGCCCATTGTTTTAAAATACCGCCCATCACAGTTAATACATTTGCTTTATTTCCCACCCGTCTCACGACAAAGTTTATACATTGTTCATATAAATTGTTGCTTTTTCAGTAGGGACATCATGGGTACAGCAGTGTTGGCCATCAGGTCACGGCCTTGGACGACGTCCAGGTTGACTTCATCCCTTTCTCTGGGCAGCCGTGTAGGACGCATGCGCAGAACCATTTTCACTCGAGTTTCAGTTCACCAACCAAAGGCCCAATTTATGAACTAAGAAAAGTCAAAGAAGAAAATATTAAAATCACAGATAAATTGTTTCACTGTATACCCACTCTTTCTACTCTATTCCCATTTACTTATAAATTCTATCCCGCATTAATAGCGTTAGAATACCACAGTTTAATTGCAGCATGAGAGCAAGCTGTAGCACGTGAAAACATTAAGCAGCCATTTTAATACACACTGCGCAGAAGCAAGGATTTCCCACCAAGCAAAGAAAGACGTCACACCACGTGATATGGTTGACACATGCGCAATAAAGATTCCCGCGCTTTAGCGGCCATTTTAGAACAGACAAGCGTTATTTGTTAGTTTAACACATAAGCAAGCTTCCCCTCTATTTATGTTCGTGTATGCAAGAGTTAGTATGAACAATACAAAGTTTAATAAATTAATACTGTGAGGAGATTGCCTCCGAGCAAGTCTCATTTGTGAGTCCTTGCTCCATCACTGGCGTGGCTCATTAGGCCTGAATCCCGGGGCTCCCCGATAACTCGTATAAAGACCAATGAGGGCACGATCGAATATGACCCGGACAAAGTCAATAGTATCTTTCAGGGATACTATGAACAATTATACACCGCCCCACAGGGTGCCTCCAAGGTGGAGCTTGGCGCCTACCTGGCCCTACTAGATCTCTGTGTGGTTGACGACGGGATTGCGAGGGACTTGGGGGGGGGGGGGCGGTTAACTTGCAAGAAGTTAGGGGTGCCATTGCCTTGATGACTGGTGGTAAGACGCCGGGCCCTGACGGCCTCCCGGCTGAGTTTTATGCGAATTATGGAGCTGGACTGGCCCCCACCTGGAAATTATGTATAATGAGGCTCTTCGATTGGGACATCTGCCGTCCTCTACGCGGTCTGCGTTGGTAATCCCGCTCCCCAAGACTATGGGCCAGGAGGCAGGGGTGAAAGACTTCAGACCCCTGTCCATGCTTAACACTGATTTTAAGCTATTAAGTAAGATACTAGCAATTTGATTACTCCCACACGGTGAGCAGTCAAAATATCGAAAATCATATATCGATATACAATAATATCGAAGTTAAAATATCGAAGGGACAGAATATCGATGTGAAGAATATCGATGGACAGAATATCGACCCTAAGGTAAGTAATATCGAATTTTTTAATATCGATGTAAATAATATCGAAGTTAGTAATATCGAAATCAAATATATCGATGTTACTAATATCGATGTTACTAATATCGATATTTGTATTATTGTTATGTATTTTGTTATGTTTTTAATATGTATGTGTTATATGTGTTTTTGTTAAGTGTTCTACTTGTTTAAAAATATATGTATACAGTTTTTATATGTTAATAAAAAAAAATTAATAATTTTTTTTTTTTGTACTATAGCGGGTTGTGGGTTTATAGGGGAATAGGGTGGGAAGTAATTTAATTATACTAAATTAATTATTAATTTTTAGGAATTATAAATTAATTTTCATAATTTTTGCGTTTAAGTTCTGTAGCGGGTTGTGGGTTTATAGGGGAATAGGGTGGGAAGTAATTTAATTGTAATTAAGTTATAATTTATTTTAATTAATTGGTATTGATAATTATATTATTGTTAATTAATTAATAATTGGTAATTAATTTGTATTAATTGGTTATTAATTTTTATTAATTGATTAATTGATTATCATGTAATTTAAATGTAATTAAGTTATAATTTATTTTAATTAATTGTTATTGATAATTATATAATTGTTAATTAATTAATAATTGGTAATTCATTTTTAATTGGTGATTAATTTTTATTAATTGATTAATTGATCATCATGTAATTTAAATGTAATTAACTTATAATTGATTTTAATTAATTGGTATTGATAATCATGTTATTGTTAATTAATTGATAATTGGTAATCAATTATTATTAATTGGTAATTAATTATTATTAATTAGTTATTAATTTTTATTAATTGATTAATTGATCATTATGTTAAGTGTATTATTTTATCATTGGAGTGTGTTGTGCGTTTATAGGGAATACTTTTGGAAGTAATTAAAATCTAATTAAGTAATTATGAAATTTATTTTTGGGTATTGATAATTAATTTATTGGATATTAATTATTAATAGTTAATTTTTTTAAATTACAATTTTTGGTTCTAAAAATTAATTTATTGTTGTTTTATCATTAATTGGTAATTAAATATTATTAAATATTATTTATTGATAAATTTAATTAATATATTAAGAATTATTTATTAATTGATAATTAATGTTTAATTATTATTATTATTGGTATAAAAAGCCTTTAATTGTTTAATATTAGTTAATTGGTAATTAAGTTTTAATAATTTATATGTTTTTTGTTATTAAAAATATTTTAGTGTTCAATATTTATTATTTAGTAATTAATATTTATTACTTATTATTTATTGGTATTTATTATTAATTTATTGTTAATAAATTTTCTATTGGTAATTATGTTTTTAATAATTATTTATTGGTATTGGTAAATAGTTATTTAATAATTCATTAATTATTTAAAAAAATTAATTTATTTATAAGTATGTTATTTTTACCCCTCCGCTATCCAACACTTTCCTTACTGTTGCAGTCTCTGGAGTGGGAATAGTAATTTTTACCCCTACGCTATCCAACACTTTCCCTACTGTTGCACTCACTGGAGTGGGAATAGTAATTTTTACCCTCACGCTATCCAACGCTTTCCCTACTGTTGCACTCCATGGAGTGGGAATAGTAATTTCTACCCCTACGCTATCCAACACTTTCCCTACTGTTGCACTCTCTGGAGTTGGAATAGTAATTTTTACCCCTACGCTATCCAACACTTTCCCTACTGTTGCACTCTCTGGAGTGGGAATAGTAATTTTTACCCCTACGCTATCCAACACTTTCCTTACTGTTGCAGTCTCTGGAGTGGGAATAGTAATTTTTACCCCTACGCTATCCAACACTTTCCCTACTGTTGCACTCACTGGAGTGGGAATAGTAATTTCTACCCCTACGCTATCCAACACTTTCCCTACTGTTGCACTCTCTGGAGTTGGAATAGTAATTTTTACCCCTACGCTATCCAACACTTTCCCTACTGTTGCACTCTCTGGAGTGGGAATAGTAATTTTTACCCCTACGCTATCCAACACTTTCCCTACTGTTGCACTCACTGGAGTGGGAATAGTAATTTTTACCCTCACGCTATCCAATGCTTTCCCTACTGTTGCACTCCCTGGAGTGGGAATAGTAATTTCTACCCCTACGCTATCCAACACTTTCCCTACTGTTGCACTCTCTGGAGTTGGAATAGTAATTTTTACCCCTACGCTATCCAACACTTTCCCTACTGTTGCACTCTCTGGAGTGAGAATAGTAATTTTTACCCCTACGCTATCCAACATTTTTCTTACTGTTGTTTTTTGGGGGTTGTAATAGTAGTTTTATTCCCTACGCTATTTAATATTTTTTGTATTATTTTAGTTAATATAGTATATAATTAATTTTAAAAATATTAAAAGTAAATTTAATTTTTTAATTTGTTATACATAATTATTTAATTTTTATTTATGTTATTGTTTTATGTGTATAGATGTATTTGTAATTTATAATATGTTTTAATAATTTATAATTTATTAAAATAATTATTCAAACTGATTATTAAGTATATATATTATATATTATATGTATATGTTTAATTAATGTTCCCTCCCACACATGAAGCGTCTGGTTCATCCCACCCAAAATGGGTTCATCCCCTCCCGTAACACATCGTACAACATACGTAGATTATACTCAGTGCTCTACCACTCAGATGCCAGGAAGTTCACACGGGCTGCTTTCCTCTCCATTGACCTGGAGAAAGCGTTTGATACGGTGAGCTGGAATTACTTACTTGAGGTCATGCGGAAAATGGTGCTGGGGGTGGGTTGGCTGAAGTGGGTCCAATTGTTATATACTTTCCCCACAGCAAGGGTTAAGACGGGCAATACTATCTCTCCACAGTATACGATAACACGTGGTACTCGCCAGGGATGCCCTCTATCCCCACTCTTATTCGCGCTGGCGGTGGCACCACTGGCTGAACTTTTTTGCCAGGGTGAGGAGGTCCTGGGATTGACGTTGAATGGCAGAACATACATGATTTCTATATGCGCAGATGACTTGTTGATTTACTTGGGAGACGCTGTGAGGGGGCGGGAACTGCTTTTAGGCTTCTGGAGGACTTTGGGTCCCTTTCGGGCCTTCGGGTTAATCACCACAAGACACACTTGTTTCAGATGGCTGGATCCTCCCTTAGACCGTGGGAACTCCCTACGGAACACAACTGGACCCCTAGTACATTTAAATATTTGGGTATCCGGATATTTCATTTGTTGGAAGACATGAGGGATGGCAATCTGGGCGGGGCACTCCGCTTGCTTCGCTCTAGTGTTGCCTTTTGGAACTCATTGCGGCTACCATTGATGGCCAGAGTTTCGCTGACCAAGATGGTTATGCTGCCCCGCCTACTGTATTTCTTTGCTAACCTACTGGTGCTGATGCATGCAGGGTGGTTTTGGCCACTGGATGCACTGGTACGAGACCTCATTTGGGCAGACGGGAGACGCAGAGTGTCACTCCGGACCCTACAGCGCCCCATGAGAAGGGGGGACTGGGAGTGCCGGATTTCGAACTTTACCAACTGGCTGCACAGCTGCAATGGGTGGCTCAATGGCTGGAAAGGGTGAACCAGGACGGACCTTACCTGATGGATCCAGGGCAGCCCCCACGCCTATTGATGGCAAAGCTGCTGAATCAGGCCGTGAGGGTTCCATATACATCGACATTACAGTCCACGGCCCTACAGTGTTGGAGAAGGTGCAAGGCAAGGTTCCCAGACATTCCGATATATTCCCCGACTTTAGCGCTGGTGGGGTTGCCTTAAGGAGAACCCCGGGCGATTTTGGGGACAGAGCAACTATCGCCTTGGACGGAGGCTGGGATTGAGACAAGAGGAGATTGCTATCAAGACAAATGCTTACTTCCCTTTGCTGAACTGGTGGATGGGTATGGACTCCCTCCAGGCCAGTTCCTTAATTATGAGGTGCTGGTATGGGCATTTGGGTGACTGTGGGGAGCAGGGAGCGAGGAACCGGACACACATATGGTGCTCCATTCACTACTTACACTGGGTACAGCAGGGCATGACATAAAGTGGTTCTATGCATTGCTCCTGGAGGCGTCTTTGATTCCGATGCTAAAATTGAGGGGCAAATGGGAGAGATTCCTTGATAGGGCAATCGCTAATACAGAATGGTGCTGAGTACTAGAATCACCCAAGAATATCTCCTGCAGCACCCGTCTAAAATACTTACAATTTAACTACATCCACGTGACATACATGACTCCCTACCGCCTTCAGGCTGCCTTTGGAGGCGAGCCAAGAGGCTGTCCGAGATGTGGTCAATTAGATGCGGACTTCCTCCATATGACTTGGAGCTGTGCGTCACTACAAAGTTTCTGGCTAACAGTACTGGCCAAGATTAATGGTACACTAAACCGTACACTGGATCACTCGGTAGAGGTTTGCTTACTTGGCCTATACCCTAGGCCACCCAAACGCAAGGTGGGGAACAGATTTATTGATTTGTCCCTAGCACTAGCGAAGAGGCGAATCGCGATAACATGGAAATCAGCCATGGGACCGCAGATCAGCACGTGGACCCAAGAGGTATCTAGGTGGGCTGCTGCAGAGGGTAGAGCTTTGAGTAGGGAGGAGCTGAGGGGCCTGCGCAGGCGCCCAATCACTGAAGCATGGAGGGACACTGTTTAATTGGGACCACCCGAGCCACTCTAATAGTGAGGAAGACGAAAGTGGGACTCCCACAAAGTAAGAAACTGAGAGTGCAGGGGCGGTGAAGGGGCGATGTGTGATAGCCGACATGACAGGGACACCCCAGTTGCTGATTCCGGGACGCCTCTACCCCCCCCCCAATAACACACGCGCTAAGAACAAACACCTGGGTCCATCCGATGTTAATAAAGCTTAGATTTGACCTGCCTTGAAGAGAGTGTACTAGTCTACCACCCCTAACACCAAGACTGGCAGAAATATGGGCACCTGCATGCACTGTTTGAAGTTGGTTTTCTTTTTTAATATGTTGTTAATTAGAGGTATCTATGGCATGTCTGATGCGTGGAGTAGCCGGTGAATATCACAGCGTTCACTCGCAACTAGTAGGCCCCAGGGAGTAAGTAACATGGCATGCAAGGCGCATCTTAGATATGAGAAACGGACGTTAATAAGTTGAAGCCCTTCTGAGACGGACGGAGGGATGCGGCTGATGCATAACTGGTTCCATAACGCCACACGTTGCCTGCTGCCTACAAAATACAAATGTGATGTAATAATGCCTTATGAAACACGTTAAGTGCCCAGATGGGAAGAAATCAGATAAGTCTTGTTTCACCTATACCATTTTATTACTTATTACTTATGGTATAATGTCATGTATGATTACAAAATGCCAATAAAGATATTTTCAAAGAAAACAATTCATTGCAATTATGTGATCTGATTAGTTCACAGATTGATAGGCGTGTCCTAATTTATTTGCTATTGCTTTCTTTCTCTGCAAGCAACTTTTGTTTAAATTGTTTTAAGGGCCCATCCCTTGAATGATGTCACAATATATCTTAAAACTGTAGCAGAGGTCATCAAACTAGGCAGCATTGTGGAATGCCCAATGTTGGTGATTGTTTAGGGGCGTATCCTCCGCAATGGCGAAAGAGCGTCTCCCCACTGGCTCAGAGGCAGCAGCTTGAAAATAAAACAGTATTTTACTATTTTTATTTTTCAGCTGCTGGCTGAGCTAGCGCGTGCAAGGAGGGGTGGGCTGGGCCAAGGGAGGAGGGAGGAGGAGTGGTAGATGTGCACTAGTAAGTGTGCATGTCAGTTTGGCCGGCCGTCATAGGCCGGCCTAACTGACATGCGCACTTGGGTTTCTCCAACCCGGCTTTATTGCTCAGCTGGGTTCGAGAAACAGCACAGATCCAGCCCGCTCAGGCCAATCCCCACGCTGCTCTCATGTTTGAGAGCAGTGCGGGGATTGGATGGGGAGTCCGTGATGCTGGCCCAGGGTCTGCTGGGACCAGGAAGTGGAAGCAGAGGAGCGCAAGGTGGCTGGCAGCACCAGGAAAGTAAAAAAAAAAAATGTTATTATTAACCCCACGTGCTGCTCCCGCACGCCACCCCCACATCCCTCTCCCCCCTGTACCATCTCCACCCAACCTACAACTCCAAATCAGTGTCGGCTGCCACTGGATTGTTAGCGATGCAGGCCAGGATAAAGAGACCTATTTTTTCTCCGCAATTGATGACCTTTTTAAGGAGTTTTGTTTGTGAACATAGTGGCCACACTAGGTGTTCGACACAGCACAATAAAATGATAGCCTCTTGGTATTCAAGAACATACTCGTTCTCTAAAGGCAGCAATCACATTGCTATCATTTTTGGGTGCAAGTATTCATTTCGTATTTGCTAAATTCACTTTAAATATTTTTAATTGTTTTATATTGTCTAAATTCGTTCGTTTTATGCATTTTTCTTCTTTATTAACTTAGGTATTTATTTTGATACTCCTTTTTATGTTTGTTTGCACTTTCCACAATGCAAGTAAAAACCTCATTCTCCCACTCAAGGAGCAGTGATGATAATTCAGCCTCGCCCCTCGTGCATCACACCCTCAGGAAGTGACACTTGTGTATCAAAGGTATATCAAAGGGAAATAGGATGAGAACAAAGGCAACACAGGTGGGCTTTTAACTGCACATGCTCCAACCCAGGCTCTCTCATTTTACAATCAGAATTACCTGTTTAAAAAGGACAACACAGTTATCACGTTCACTTCTGTAATCACTGTTATCTATATCTACTGTACTAATGTTAAAGAAGTACCTGACTGAAGGGTAATCTTGATTTTATGTTTTTGTAAGTCACTTCTCGCAAAATATCTTCTGAGACGTTTTACAATAAGTCTCCAGAGTTGTCCTTTTTCTTGCTTGATTGAAGTCAAAAGTTATTCTTCGATCCCAAGTATTACATTCAAACCTTTTGTACAGAGTTGCAATGGCTTCTTCAATCCTTCGAGGAAAGGCACTTTGCTATCTTGGAATATGAACAGGGGTGGCCTGCAGTTGATCTTGGGCATTCGAAGGAGTATATGTAATAGTTGGGGTCCCTGCAAGAGTGAGTAGCATTGACCTTGTTTAGCCTACTCACCACACCAACATTTCTCAGGAGGCAGTACATACAATGACATGATATAAGGGGTATAGCAAATAACCTAAAAAACCTGTTTAATACGAACTGCCATAGTATGACCTACTTTATACCTTGTTTTTTACGGACGTTTTGTTGTTTGTGCAGACAACAAGCTTCACGCAAGAAATATATGAATGACAGTCAGAACAGTCTAAGTAAAACAGAACGGATCCCTCAAATATATTCAAATCATTGTACGAAGGTCAAGTCAGTATTGCATCAGTTTGACAGAAAGCCAACCACATGATCAATCAAGCTCAATGCATTGGCAGGGTTTGTGTTTAGCCAAAAGGGTTGAATGGCTTGCAGCTCTAAAAGGTCAGTTGTCTGAACCATGCCATGAAAACCAAGCCTTTGAACTAGATTTAGATGGGCCTAAACCCATCTTGATACTTTGACGCTCCCACCAACGGTCAGGTTAGTGCTGAGTGGTGCTTGCTTTTCAAATTCTAGCTCAACTAGTCAGGTATATTGTGATTCCACTTCCATCCGCTCCCCATCCACCTCTCTTGCATAGTTTCATGTTGATAGCAACAAGTTTGTCATCTTGATGAACCAGGTCAGCTGCATTTCTTGCACTGCCTAAAGTCATACAAACTTCCCTGTATCAATTAGTGGCTGAGGCAGGCTGGCCACAGAACAAAAGAGGTTTTTATTTAATGTAGCCTCTGAAACAAGTTCAAGAATGTTCTCTCCCAGGTGGTTGACCCACCATATTATTATACTGAGCCTATTGCCTTAAATGCAGATTAGATCACAGATGCAACATATATAAAGGGGAGTACAGAAAGTCGAAGAAAAACTTCATAGTAGTTTACATTTAAAAAAAGGAGTAAGACAGGAGTGAGACAACGCCTTGCTCACTCAATAGTGTGCAACCTACGTCAATAGCAGGTTTACAGGGTCCCTCACCTAGGAAGGAAAGGACAAAAGGAAACACCCAGGGGCGGCTCCTCCGCTAAGGCAGAGGAGCATCGCCCCACTGGTCTCAGAGCAGTGGAAAAAGGAAAAATAAAATGATAATAACATCATTATTATCATTATATTTTTTGTAGCTACGAGGCTGGGTTAGGGTGGGGCTGGTTTCACAGCCTGGGAGGAGGAGTGGTTTGCACACAATAAGTGCACATGATGGTTTGGCCAGCCAAACAGTCAAGTGCACTTTGCATGTTTTCCACCAGGCTGTAATACACAGCCTGGGTGGAGAACACGCACATGCTTCCAGTCCGCGTCTGAGCGCCGAACTACGGCACGACGCTCAGACCAATCACAATGCTGCTAACAGCAGCGTTGTGAGTGGCTTAGGGGAGTCTGTGTGTTTACTGCTTTCCAGGACTCGCTAGGAAGAGAAGCAACCATGGAGGAGAGACAGCGGCCGTGAAGAGGTACGTTTTTTTTAATATGTATATTGTTTCTTTCAACATGACTCCCACCCCAGTTCCCTGCCAGCCGCCACTGGAAACACCTCGATCAATATTTGTTTTACATGAAAGCAGGACACTTCTTCAAGGAGTGTCAAACCAAACCATGGAATTAAAATGTTGCAGTGATAGACATGACTCCCCTCCTCCTAATAATGAACGCTGCCATGCTCAGCCATGAAGGAGATCATTCGGTCGATCACTGCGCACTGTCGTCTCTTGCATATTAAGGCCAATGTTTCCAACCTTTTCCAGACCCATCTAGTCATTTGAGTTACTTAAGACTCCTCAATAAGCCACCAGGGCTCATACTATTAGATTCTAAAAAAACTCAGAATTTCTTTGACATTTCCGTTGGCAAATCACAGTCCCGCTGTTGTATTCCGCTTTAGGGGTCCGTATATAGGTTTTCCTGAATCATGTCCTTATATAGGCACAATTCACATTGCCCTTATATAGGCATAGAATCCCTGTCCTTATTTAGGCATTAACCGTGCACTCCAAATACAGGCATGGTCACCGACATCCGTCCACCCTAACGTCACAACGAGTTCTTAGAAACTGGACCCTTAAGCTTCTGGAGTTCCCCTAGCACAGGACTATTGATTTCTCCAAGAACTCATCTATTATGTATGAACCGTTATACCTTAAGGGTTCATTCCTGACGTCTTCCTCTGTCCGACTTTACGTCAATGCTAACAATCCAAGACACCTACCAGGTATAAATATACCTTCCCTTGCCCAAGCAAGTTAGAGGAGACCTCGACTTCAGAGGAGCCCGTATCCCGGCCTGACGCACTGAGAAGACGCTGTCATTCCTGCACGCAGACGAATCCAGCTTCCAGTGTTCTGACTCCCTTCGCGGGGTGTTAGAATTCCAGATCCGGCAGGAGATTCCCACCTCTCTCATTCACAAGGTATGGAGCTGACTAGAACCTAGAGGAACTCTTGGCATACCATACTTGGCATACTAGACTTAAGATACTCTTAGTATACCAGACTAGAGAATACTCCACCTATTTCTACCTTTCCCTACACCTAGACTAGGTTAGGTACATTGGGGTAGAACTAGCTTAGAGACGCATCGTATGAGTACTCGCATTTTTAGCTCGTTATTTATGTACGTGAATATATGCTAAAAGATAATGCTAGCGCAGTATTATTTATTTCTACTGCTTACGCTGTACATTATTTATCTTGCATACTGTCTTGTGATCATAACAGCACATATCTCTTACACGAGAAACAAGACTGTTCAATAAAACCCTTTTTATTGAAACGCCCGTCTTTCCTTTCTGTGTAACTCTGTAGAAACTAAGCATGCACAATTGATTGAGTAAAACTGTTATCTATTGTTTCCACGATTCTGAAACGTGTTCCGATTCTAAAGGGAAACAAAGTAGTCATGTTTTTCGGTTGCCAGAAACTACTCCCTTCTTGTTCTCAAGGAGTTTCTAGTGGCCTCTGAGCTAGCTAGCACAAGTAATTAAGTTTAATATACTCGATAGGGACAAACCGACCGTAGTCCTATGTCAAGCCTATAGGTTATATTATTCCAATGCGCAGAGCCTATTAGGGAAATAGAAACTACACTACATGGCGCCCAACGTTTGGTAAGGCAGTAATTTAACGCTAGATACTGAGTAAACTCAGTCGTGCTTTTCTCAGAGACCCCTACTCACATACTCCATAAGACGTCTGGAGTGGGTAGGGTTAAATATCCGCCATAACTAAATAGGGAAGCACCCTATATATTAGTTGTTTGGTTTGTTCAACGTTGAAGGATACAGTGTTCCAAAATATTGTGCACCTTATCTTTTTGTTTCCATGAAACTTGTTCTACATTTTTCAAAAAACAAAATGTCCGAACACGGGGACGATGCCACCAACACCGGTGGAGCTGCGGCTCAACCAGTCGTAACAGCTTTTAACTTTACAGGTTTAATTGAAACCGAGGAGGGTGTTATAGACATCCATCCAAACTTAAGAAGAGCCATCACTCTAAAACTTATAAAACATGGCCTACCACCAAGAGGCGGTAGAGCAGTTTTCGTGATAGAGGCACACGAATCTTTTCAGACAGAGGTATTCTATTCATGGATAATATTCCCAGAATCAAATCCAGTAACAAGAATGTTTCACTTCTACAAAGAAGATGAACCACCAGAGGAATATATTCCTTTCGAGGATATTGAAATTCCACTAACATACCAGGAGCATCAGCTCTGGTTTAAAGGCGCCCTAAAACATCACAAAAACATTACCAGGCTCGGTCCACTAGGTAGACCAGGAGCAACATGGCCGATTCTAGCCGGCTACACTCCTCATCCTGACATCGAAATAATGTCAGATGAGGAATTACTTACTCAACTTACAGAGTTGATAAAAATCTACAGACAATTAGTCCAATATGTCATGCGGACTTTCACAGTCCAACCACCATTAACCATTCCAAATCAAACTCCTCAGCAGGGGAATACACTAAAAATGACACCACAGACTCTATATGCAGTCATGGGTAAAATGCCCACAAAACGTGAGCAAATTCCATTCTGGATAGCTCAAAAAATTACTCAAATAGAAGCAGTATTTCCAAATACTAGCCCTTATGAGAAACACAGAATCCTAACAATCTGTTTACCGATGGGGATCACACCACAATTGGAAGACTGCACCACTTGGGGCTCGGTCTTTGCTATCATCTATACTAAAACACATGGTATTCCGTCAATTGCAGTAATACCTGATGTCCTGAAACAAATTCAAAACGAATACGGGGCAGAGCCTGCTCTAAATTTAGGTATGAAATTACAGAAAAATTTCGACCAGGTCTCAACAATAATATTATCTAATATTAAAGGGGAGGCAGCAGCAGTGGCGATCCGCCAACGATTAAGGGAATTCGATGTTACAGAACATCAAACAGAACTACCCAGAATAATAGAACAATCTTATGCAGAATTAGGCAGAGATAGTTTGGGTGGAAGACCATTGAAGCCAAAACTATCTGAAAGTCCTGAGAAGGACTCTATTAAACAAACTCCTACATCTTCTAAAAAGAAGTGGGAAACAAATAAACATAATTCGAACGAGAACCGTTCTCAATCCCGAGGTAGGTCTCCTCAAAAGGAGCCCTCTGAAAGGAGGTATAACCTCAGGAATAGGGATAATTTGAAAAAACCTGACAAGTATCAAGATACTGATACACGTTCCTCTCGTACCTTTCAGATCTCGTCACAGACATCGGAAAGAAGAGGACGGTCAGAACATAGAGAAGAACGCGTGAAATCGAAAGACGACAAACACGTTCAGAAAAATAAATCAAAACCTCAATTCTCAAAAGAAGGTAGCAGGTCTGAAGAGCAGACATGCCGAGGATACTGAGAACACAACTCAAGAACGGAGAATGGGCTCAGACAATGCTGGACAGTGCAGCAGAAGTCACAATAGCTCGCCAGAACCTGAAGGAACTTCTGGAGACAGTGGACTTGAATGAGTACATTACAGTTGAGACTGTAGACACCAGGGTTAGTACTCCACAAAAGTTATATGAAATAACACTCCGGATGGAGGGAGACATACCTAGACAGGTGAAAGCACTCTTTTGGGAAAAACTTTCAAGGGGTTATGACATACTTCTAGCAGAAAAAGACTGGCCACCACAATTTGTCAGGGAGTGCCCACATGGTGAGGACATTATTATGCCTACCTTCTCCAACCATATTCCAATTCACCTAAAATATACTTATGCCAGGAAATGGGCAGTTGCCCAGGCCCCAGCATTATACAAAAATCATGTAGGATGGGATGAGGACTCACCTCACCATAAAATACATTTAAAAAATGAACCTACTGCCCAGAGGCAGTACCCAATAAAGCAAGAAGCTAAAAAACAGGTCAGGGAGATCTTAGATCAACTTGAATACCAAGGGGTGATTGAAACATGCACCTCTTCAATGAACAATCCTTTATTTCCTGTCTCCAAACCAGACAATACATATCGTCTAGTTTTGGATTACAGACACTTAAACACTTGTTCTAAAACTTTTGCAGTGCAAAATGCACATAGTACAGCATTAATGAATAACATTGTGCGTAAAAAATATAAAACCACACTGGATATCTCAAATGGTTTCTTTTGTCAAAACATAGCACCTGGAAGCAGGTACTTGACAGCTTTCTCAATAATGGTGATCCAGCGTCAATTTTGTCGACTCCCACAAGGGTTCAAGAACAGCCCGAGGTTATTCTCAGCGAGAGTAACGGAGTTACTACAAATTTATGATAATGAGGCATTGTCATATGTCGATGACATCTATCTGACAGAAGATGACCTGGACAAACACTTGAACAGGGTGAGCACCATTATACAGGGCTACAAATTCAACTTTAAAAAAACCAGAATTGCCCATCTCAATGTCCTTTTTCTAGGATATGAGCTTTCAAGTGAAGGCAAGAGCTTGGCAGCCAACTTTTTAGAAAGGTGTGCGCTGCTCCAACCTCCAAAGACGCTGAAAAATTTACAATCCATCCTGGGTTTCCTAAATTTTGGAAGAACTTACATTCTAAACTACGCAGAAAGGGTTAAACCTCTCTACGCATTAATCAAACCTGATTTTTCAATCAAAAAATGGACACAGGAACACACAGAAATCTTGCGTTCACTTCAAGCTAACATGTTAGCAAAAAATCACTTACAAACACGCGTAAGTCAACGCAATTTAGTGATCCGAATAATTTCGGGTCAATGCGGATTCACCTACTTAACATTTAACGAGGGAGAAAAAGTACCAATTGCATACAAATCTCATTCGTATACACAAGCAGAAATGTGTTTCACTTCAACTGAAAAAATACTGACAGCAGTTCAAACTGCAGTAGCAAAAGAAAGTGCTCTAGCCCAAGGGAAACGGATTATTGTCGTAACCCCTGTACCGGCCTTCGAGGCGGTAACAAAAGCGAGCATTCCAAATGCTAAAGCATTACATCCGAGATGGATACAATGGGTTAATTCTCTTGCTGCAACAGATGTTGAATATGTTTTTGATCCCGATCTAAAAACACAAGCGTTCCTGCAATATGAACATGAATGTCCTCTGCCCACTGAGATTCTGCCTCTCGATCAGTACGAATTCATAACTTATACTGACGGATCCGCACAACCCGCAACAGGGAGTAAGCAAGCTTACAGTGCAGCGTGCGCAATCGTTAAAGGTCGCATGCGCGATGGCAACTTCAGACCTATGGTCACAAAAACCCAATCTCTAGGAGATTGCACAGCTCAGCGAGCTGAACTACAAGCATTCAAACTGGCACTTGAAAGTACAGATCGAGAATTCCCCACACTAATAGTGTGCGATTCTTTCTACTGTGTGCAGTCGTATAATGAATATATACAAACTTGGCTTGAAAATGGGTTCAAAGATGCAAAAGGTGGCACAATAAAGCATAAAACGCTTTGGGAACAAGTAGTTCAGTTAAAAAGCGAACTACCAAAGGCTCACGTGATACACACACTGAGTCATCAACGTGATGGCGTTCACGTTGCAGGGAATTCATTGGCTGACGAAGCCGCAAAGGGGGCTGTTCAGACGGCTTCCGTAGCTGCGATCACTCGTTCAAAAACGTGAATAGACAGTGAGATAATGTTGGATGTCAATGCTACAAGCAAAGGCAGTGGTGCAGCGTTACCAAAAAAGTTTCCACTCAAGTACTCTTATGTAATTGATGCGAACAACGTTCCTTTTGCTCGAATCCCTGGAGTGGGGGATAGGGTAATTCCAAACAAGGAACGCAGATTAGGACTAATCCTAGCAGCACATGTAGGGATAGCCTCTGCCCATGCAGGTATTTCTGCAACAGTATCGTTACTAAAACAAAGATATTGGTGGCCTGGCATTAGGAAACAGACCAAGAACTATGTTCTGGAATGTGAAATATGCCAACAGATGAAAGTCTCCACAGTGAAACGTCCTGCGCAGACACCCTTGTTAATTTCAGACAAACCATTAGCTTGTGTTTACCTGGACCACTGCGGTCCCTTGCAAAGGGACGGTAACTATAAATATATAATGGTCGCAGTGGATTCATGCTCTAGGTTCCTATGGATATGGCCTCAGCGCTCGGCTGACGCTCGAACTGTTATAAAAGATTTGCGAGTCTTTATCGGCACATACGCAATAGGCACGCTACATTCTGACCAGGGCCCTGCTTTTAGCTCTCGAGCTTACAAAGAAGCCATGGCCAGTCTGGGCGTTGCATTGCGGTACTCCTCTCTGTTTCATCCTGAGGGAAATTCTGTTGTGGAAAGGAAAAACTGGGACATAAGCAGTCTATAACAGCTAGGGTATTAGGTTCGGGTGATGGGTGGGTCAAACATCTTTATGGGGTCCAACGCTCATTAAACAATTTGCCAAGAAGTTCTCTAGGGGGGTCACTCCATATGAGGTCCTATTTGGGACAAGATTGTGGGTGCCAGATCTTGAATGTAGTGGCACAGTGGTGGAAAATAAACCCTTTGATATCAAAGATCGTTTGGCTGTTTTACAGGATCTAAATGACCTAAGATCGAAACAAAGCAACGTATTCCTGCAGCCAACCACCACTGGGGAAAAACCGGCGGTCCCAGCAAGGCCTGTCTGGATTCCAAAAGTTGGGGATCTAGTCAGAGAAAAAATTGCGGACAAGAAGGAATTTGGACCTTCTTACAGACAACCAGTACCTGTCCTGGCCATACACGGAACAAGAACAGTACTTCTGCCGCCCCTTGCTGGAAAAAAGGAGAAAAGATTTGTGTCCATCGACCTCATCAAACCACAGTATGTGGCCAATACTAAATAGTAGGCCTCGTGGACTCCGACCTAGTAGCAGACACACTCCTCTCGCTACTATCCAAGAGGTTCAGACTGAAAGACTGATAACCATCGAGAATTCAGCAGTAACAGATGAAGGACTGAGCAACAATGCTATGGAACTCATCCCTCTTGAAACTCAAGTAACAGTTCGTCCAAATACACCTGTCTTCACCAATGTGACAAGTGATCAACTAGTTCCAGCGATTTCTACAAATCCTGATGCAATTCTAACAATTGACAGAACTGCTTCTGGCTATTTCATTAACTTTGATACGTTTTCTGAGGATCTGAGTGAGCCTGAGACGTCGCCAGCATCAAAAACTTTTAAACAGCAAGTACAAGACTTTTTACATTTTTTGAAAAGACTTATCTGGTTTCACCGTGGATTGAACTATGGGTTATTTCTGGAATATTTTTCTTCCTGCTTTGGCTAGCCTTGGTTATGACTATGAGCGTGCTTATAAATGGCAGATATATCCATGAAAACACTGAAAGAAAAGAAGTGAACTTACTTTTGAAACCTCATCCCATCGTGAAACAAGAGACTTGTCTGCAGTGAACATCACAGCCGTTCCTATACAGGATGGTATAGTGTGGGACAAAACAGATTTCGATATTTTTGGCCCGACGGAACATTTGAACATTCCACATCTATTTAAGATCTCACTAAGTGATTTTGTTTCATCCAGTACCTATTCTGATGATTGGGACTTTGAAACTGTAAACAACATGATGTTTGACCTATAAAAATCTGCTGCATTTTCTAATAATGAATATTTAGAGGGTTCATCAGACTATGAACAGCTGTATTGCTATAACCACTATGGTCATCATTTTTTGCATAAATCTGCAACACCTAGAAATGTGTTTATGTTTAACCAATGGGAGCATTGTCCTACACCACCAAAAGGTAGTTCAAAAACATTTGCTAAAAGTTTCCATATTTTTCAGGATACAATACATCTGATCCAGAAACATTTTACTATAAAAATGTAAACAAAACAGGACTGAAAATTATGTTAACAAATACAAAACAGATTTACTCTGCAGCATTTATTGCCCAACTGTCTAGACAGGGTTTCGACTTATGGCAAGACACAATAGACACAAAATCTGTCTGGGGTACTAAAGATTGGCAAGTGCAGGGGATGGAAGATTTGTTTAGAGCCTGTATCGTCCCTCAGCAAATAATGTTTTTGAATGACACTGTCCAACAAACGTCTTGCCTTGGTTTAGCCAAGATTAAAGACATGAAAAATCCTTCTGTACCAACACCTGCAAGTGATAACAATACACAGGCAGCGGTTACAGTTGACACAATACTACAACTCAACAGAACAAATCCTGAGTGGAGAAAATGGTTGATCTAGCCCACAGACACAAACAACTGTCAAGAGAGATTCCTGAATAAAACACAGGGGTTTACTATTCATAGGCCAGACCCACGATACGTCCAAAGACAGCATCCGGGGGTAGTAACAACATACAGTGTAGGAAAATTATGCCTCGATTGGCGGCAAAAATCTACACTTAAGGATGTGAAACAACACTTATCTTTACTTAAAGAAGACCTTAGGGAATTCTTGCTTGGACCAAGAAAACCGCGTCAAAAACGTTTCATATATGCCGGCATTTATGCTGCTTATAATGAAGCATGGAAGGTGTCACAGATGGAGGCCGCAGAACGAATACGTGAACTTGATCGTATTAATTTAGAGAAAACTCTCTCTGTGGTCAACAATGGGTTAACAACTTTGTCCTCCAGAATTTATTCATTGGACAGTATTGTATCCTCTGCTATTGACATACTGGAACAAGATTTAGCCATGTTACAGCAAGGCCAGTCTCAGTTATGTTCTATTATGTTATTAAGCTGGACGCTGCAATCTTTGCGTGCTGGCTATGTGCCTTGGCGTTTTATCAACACGACGGCTCTGTTTACAGAATACAATCTAACTGATAAACAGATCGAACTGGCACAAAGGGGAGCAAAGTATACAGTACTGAACATTGAAAAACTTGAAAAATTACCATTCACAGTGGCAGAAAAACCAGCTACAGAATGGCTTATTCGTGGCAAAATTAGTCTACCTGTGACTACTTTTCAGTTTCAGTATTGCCTCAAACAGATGCAAGCAGGCAAATATGAAAGGTTGGGAAAAGAATACATTAAGACATCCTGGAATTTACCATACACATATAGATGTTGGAGTGGGGATCGTGAACTGTTTCTAAGCGGTACACACTGTGAAAGTGCACTGAGTGGTTCACTGATTTGTCAGGACATATCTTTACACGGGGCTTGTAATGGTTCTGTGGCAAATTTGTCCTGCCACCAGCAAGGTACACCAGCTGCTGTGATTAATCCAACGTTTGGACAACTTTCTAATGGGAGTTACCTCATGTTGAATGATCAGAGTTGCTGTGGCATGTTGCCAGGCATCCCATATCTAGTAACGGTCAACTCCAGGGTCACTTGCTGTATACAAGTATTGTTTACCCCAATAGACACAGTCAGGGAGTCGCCTCTATGGCCTTCGTTGAATGTCTCTTTTATACGATTTGATACTTTAAGCAGAATGAAAGCCATGCTTATACAACAATCAGTGCCTTTGACCTCGGCCAAAGAAACCTATGATCTACAAGTTGCAAGGACTTCGGCTGAGATACAGGCTTTAATTCGTACAAACTGCCCTATACATTTCGTAGAAATGATAGGACGTATCGTTAACATGTCTGATACAAGCGGAATTGTACATGTATTTAAGACCATCTGTTCCGGACTATTAGCATCTTTCCAGGCGGTCCTCGGAATCATCCCAAACTTTGCACATTCGGTGTTTGGTGGTGTGCCCTTAATTCTAGCACTTGTTGCAGGAATTCTGTTTCTAATCCTCCTACTACGCTATGGCAAGCCTCTTCGCCAACATCACTCCGAGCGATGTGGAGAGAGCCCTCCTTGAACGGAAATGCCGTGAGCGAATAGTACAGCTTTTGGGCATGCCTCGTCTACGGGAACTTAATACAACGTGGTTCCTGTCATTCAGACCAATCTGGCAAGATTGCATCTTACCTGTTCTACGCTGCCTGTTTTGCGGTGAAGAATGCGTGCTAGACACCTGTCTAACACTCCCATCAGTCATGCCTACGGATGTCGATACTCTGCTGGACCCGATAACGGCCCATGCTGTGTGTTGTCCCCAGAGGCTTCCAATCCTGATGACGGCATTCATTGAGATCTCACAGACGCTTCCGGCAGCTGCTGAGGTACGAGATGGATCAACAGGCACACAGGTAACAACGGACGCGAACATTGCATCTTCTGCTGAAGGCGATGTTTCTCATCTCTGTGCAATTAACCTTCTGAACGAGGTGTTCCAAATGTCACCAACTTCGGTGGACGATATTTTGGCTACGGAAATAGATGATCTAATGTTTACGCCAGACCCATACACTGACTTTGATTCGGCTCACAGTGTACCAGGGCAACAATTAAATTTGGCCTTCATATTTTGAAAACTTGGAACTATTCCCAGAAATTGAACTTTTTCTTTTAAAAACTTTTTTTCTCGATAGAAAAGACATGGCAAATGAACAATCTGCTTACAGTAGAACTAGTCTTATAAAACGGACTTCTTTGAATACTTCCAGGGACACATTGTCACCTTACTTGTCTAACATTTCATTTAATACCATGATATGCAATGGCTTTGATTTGAGAACTTATCGACCATTTCGTCATATGTATATATTTCTGTTTCATTCACGTTGCATTTTACTTCCGTTATATGCTTAGAATGAAAACTATGCTTTATATGTACAGTACCTATTGCATTTCAACAGTTTTGAGCTTCTTTTAAAATGCTTTTAGAAATGTTTTTAGCAATATGTGGTACTCAAATTTATGTTTAGCATTTAAATGTTTAGCATTATCGTTCATTCGAAAGTGGAGTGGGTGTTGTATTCCGCTTTAGGGGTCCGTATATAGGTTTTCCTGAAACATGTCCTTATATAGGCACAATTTGCATTGCCCTTATATAGGCATAGAATCCCTGTCCTTATTTAGGCATTAACTGTGCACTCTAAATACAGGCATGGTCACCGACATCCGTCCACCCTAACGTCACAACGAGTTCTTAGAAACCGGACCCTTAAGCTTCGGGAGTTCCCCTAGCACAGGACTATTGATTTCTCCAAGAACTCATCTATTATGTATGAACCGTTATACCTTAAGGGTTCATTCCTGACGTCTTCCTCTGTCCGACTTTACGTCAATGCTAACAATCCAAGACACCTACCAGGTATAAATATACCTTCCCTTGCCCAAGCAAGTTAGAGGAGACCTCGACTTCAGAGGAGTCCGTATCCCGGCCTGACGCACTGAGAAGACGCTGTCATTCCTGCAAGCAGACGAATCCAGCTTCCAGTGTTCTGACTCCCTTCGCGGGGTGTTAGAGTTCCAGATCCGGCAGGAGATTCCCACCTCTCTCATTCACAAGGTATGGAGCTGACTAGAACCTAGAGGGACTCTTGGCATACTAGACTTAACATACTCTTAGTATACCAGACTAGAGAATACTCCACCTATTTCTACCTTTCCCTACACCTAGACTAGGTTAGGTACATTGGGGTAGAACTAGCTTAGAGACGCATCGTATGAGTACTCGCATTTTTAGCTCATGTTATTTATGTACGTGAATATATGCTAAAAGATAATGCTAGCGCAGTATTATTTATTTCTACTGCTTACGCTGTACATTATTTATCTTGCATACTGTCTTGTGATCATAACAGCACATATCTCTTACACGAGAAACAAGACTGTTCAATAAAACCCTTTTATTGAAACGCCCGTCTTTCCTTTCTGTGTAACTCTGTAGAAACTAAGCATGCACAATTGACTGAGTGAAACTGTTATCTATTGTTTCCACGATTCTGAGACGTGTTCCGATTCTAAAGGGAAACAAAGTAGTCATGTTTTTCGGTTGCCAGAAACTACTCCCTTCTTGTTCTCAAGGAGTTTCTAGTGGCCTCTGAGCTAGCTGGCACAAGTAATTAAGTTTAATATACTCGATAGGGACATACCAACCTTAGTCCTATGTCAAGCCTATAGGTTATATTATTCCAATGCGCAGAGAATATTAGGGAAATAGGAACTACACTACACCGCTCCATAATCGGAAAATTGCACCCTGGATCTGTATGAGCTGTGGATGGTAAAGAGTTATCATTAGGTACCATTACCCTGCAAATTCAGCCCTTGACTATAATCTGGAAAACATTTTATTCAATTTGACCGACACTTCTCAATTTGAGGTCATACTTGAAATCCCTTGGCCGTCATAATCCAAAAAACAAGTGGGAAAATGGAACAGTGGTGTTCTTTCTTGTCTTCCTCTTTATTCTTTCTTTCTTTTTATCTTTTTCTTTCTTTCAGTCTTTCTATTTTTATCTTTTCTTTCTTTCATGCCTTTCTCTTTCTTTTTTTTAATTCTCATTTTCTTTACAAATGGCAAGAGTTTGGCAGCCAAAGCAAGACTGATTAAGTCTGTGTTAGCCAAGACCTTTGGCTTTTGAAAGTCGGTGTTAGCCAAGATCTTTTGATTTTAATAAAATTATGTGTGTAACCTAGTTACCTATAGGGTTTTTCAGTCAGACTTTGTCAGTTAGTCTGTGGTGTATCATTCATATTTTTCTTCCACCCACTCCAGCATGCATCAAGGGGAAACATGTCAGCCCACTTCAGCCATTGGCTCACATCACTATGAGTTATGTCATGCTGACCTTTCAGAAGGAGCACATCAGAACACAAAGTAGTTATCTTTACTGCCAGGGAGTACTATGACAATGTGTGATCTTTTTGAGACTAAAGCAACATTTTTGCCTCTAGCCAATGTTTTTGTTCAGATTGGTGAGGGCCCAGCAGCTTCCCAAGCAATAAAGTTTTGCAAAAACCATGACAAAACAAGAATTGCCAGAAGCCTGCCTGCCAGACCTATTGGCTTTGCCAATGCTTGTATCATAAATAAGGTCCTTTGGGACGTCATTGACATGCCTGTTGTCATTTATATTAATAGTACTTTATATTTTCTAAAAACTAACAGGAACATGTAAATCATGTGCGGGCAGTGTTGCAAGAGAGAAAGTTGACAAGTGCGTTTTTCATACTTCTTGAGTGGAATTCCTAGGACTCTCCTCAGTCCCTCTGACAGATGTATGGATACCCATTAAGTTGAGGCTAATGTACAGTGAGAGTCTCCCTCTTGTCTTAAGTAGATACAATGCTTCCTTGGCTATCCTTATTTTTACTACCGGTTCATTTCCCAGTTCTCAGACATTGCAACTCTCATGGCATTATTACTAAGCAAGTGGGGATGGTTCTAGTGGACCACTGACGCAGAAAAAGCCTTCAAGAAACTAAAAAAATGATTTACCACAGTCCCCAGCATGCATCATCCAGACCAAGAAAAGCATTCATTGTTGTGGAGGATACATCACCGTTAACACTGTGTGTGGTTTTTGCTACAACGGGTCTCAGATTCAACTCAACAGTATCCCTTGGCCTTCTTCCCTAAGAAAACATCTGCAGTGGGAGAGAATTACTCAGTTGAGGACTAACATACAATAACTATTTATATAATTCATATAAACATATAGTTTTTGCATTCCATCAAAGTACTGCATGCTAAACAATTGCGTTGGGCAGTGTTATTCAATGACCATGACTTCAACATAACATTCAAGTAGGGGACAAAAAATTTCAAAACGGATGCATTGCCCAGTGTAGGGGAACGCAAACAATATGGCAAACCTAAATCCAGCAAACATTCTACCCAAAAGCTTTGTATTACAATTAACCAGTTTTACCTGCTTTTTCTTGTACTCGGCATTATTTATTATTTTATTTTATTTTATAATTCTCTTGCACTCTGCAGCTGAGCATGTGAAAGTAGGTTTGGACTGGGAGAGAAAACAGTTTCGGGCACCAAAATAAAAGTGGCCCCCATAAGCGAATCAAATAGGTAAAAAAGTGGTCCACATTTGCAAATTGGGGCAGTTTTCAACTTGTAAAGACACACTGGGGAAACTGCATGCATCTGTGCTTGCTGCAGGCAAGGTTTATGGTAATACAAGGGAAATCAACAATAAAAACCGGCCCATCAGACAAAAAAAAATCCCACACACTGACGTGTCAGACCAGCCTGATTGCCCTATAGGCTAGACCGCTCCAGTGTGCAGGCAATATCTTCAGCATGTGAACTGCTGCTTAAATTTGGCTTGGTTGTTTGTAGGTTGGAGCCTACCCGACAACGCAACTGTTGGATGCGGCCTAACAGCTAGAGCGATCCACCTCAAAGCTGGAGAGCCGGGTTCAAGTCTTGGCAGGGATGCTCAACGTCCTGTGATTCTGGGCAAACACTAAATCTCCCGTGCCTAACAAAATGAATGTGTTCGTCTGTAACGCAATTGGGGCTCATGTAAAGCTCTCTGATACCTTCGGATCGAGTTCGCACTATATAAAACTCCCCCCAAAAAAACCTGTCTGGTTGCAAAGACATATGGGGGATATGCTGGAACCTGACTTAGAAATACATTCCATCCATTGCTTACCATTGGCTTTGTCTTTTGTCAATTATATTTTCATGCTTTCTGTTCGCTGGCTTCATTTGTTTTAGACTGTCCGACTTGAGTTAGTCCCTCCCGTGGAGCAAAAAGCGAGCAGTCATGGAAGAATAAAAGGAGCCAATAAGGGAGGTAGTAAAAAGGCTTCCTACCTCTCTGATTGGCTCCTTCTATTCTGCTCGCTTTTTTGGAAACTGTGTTTTTCTTTTTTGTGAAGCACAACACAAGAATGTATGTTTTAAAGCTGTCTCTTCTTGCATGCTTCTCCCCCCCCCCCGGGTGTAACTGAGGCCCCCGCAGCCGCTGCAGTGTAGGTGGGCCCTCAGGGTTTCTTGTTTTGGAGGGTGGGATTCCTCACCCTCTAAGCCATGCCATTGCATGCCTTGCAGAATGCTTGCAATGGCATGCAATAAGAAACAGTTAAACGCTCGGGAAAGCCACTCTGTTTTTTCGAGCAGGCCCCTGCAGTGTGTGGGGGGGGAGGAGGGGGCAACCATTCAGGGGTCCTCCTTGAGCCCAGGACCAATGAATGTGTGTGCGATCTGGGAGACGCCGGAGTCCCTCATGACATTCTGCAGGGGGGCCCCATCATTTTGCGTTACTCCACTGTCCCCCACCCCCTGCTCACTGTAAGGGCTTCTGTGAGGTGTTTTGTGAATTGGATTCTGCAGTCACTTTTACCAGAAGCTGTTTTGGTTTTGCTTCTGTTTTTGAGGCACATTTTATGCATGAAAATGCGTGTTTTCTTAAAGGTCACTTTTCACAGTGTGTGCTTCACTAGCTGCCACAGCATGGCTTCCATTGGTCTCAAAATCTCTGAAAACTTTGCAGTGATTAATAGTTCAATGTAGTTTTCTGTGCTTCTGTACAATGAGCAAGCATTATTTTGATCTCTTGGAATGTGCTTTCCACTTTGCACAACACTTTAGTATAAGTCGGGTAGCTCAGTTACTTTCATTTGTTTCATTCAAGATCTTTCCTAGTTAGCTTTGGACCCCTTATGTAACTGTTTTTTCGAACGCACATGTTCTGCTCAATAAACCCCACATAAATGTCAGGCACATGGTTACTGGTGTAAAGAACTGTCCACAAACCTTAAATAGACTTCAGGTCGGGCTGTATCCTTGCTGGAGATTCCAAAACTCTTATTGGATGGTCTTCCAAAGATGTTTGTTGAAACTGTATTCAGATCGCTTTGAAAAAGATTCCAAGATGGCGGCTGTTGTCAGGAAATAACTGAATTTGCGGTCTAGTTTTCTTCCTTAGCGCAAGATTGAAGGAGTGCTAGCGCACATGCACAAAAATCGAACCGCACACTTCAAATGATTTTCTAAGGCAGTGAGTAGTGTCTCTCAAGCACTTTCGCTCTGAGGAGAAATTCCAACTGTTATTCTGGCTTTTTTGGGGGCTCTGCCCCATAGTGTCTCAGGGTGTGCACACCTGGGGTAATTCACCATTTTACAGTTTAGCGTTTCAAGCAAAAGAAAGGTTTCAGTTTTCCATGAGCTTGTCTGCGAAGAAAAGGTTGTAAGAAATTCAAGTCAAGCGTTATTTACATAATTCATGACATGCATTTCCTGAATGTTGTTTAGTAGAACAGAAACCCGTTCAAGCATAATTATTCAAGGATTAAGTCTCTCACTCAGCACTGTGAACTAATAAGAAATTATTAATTCAAAAGCATAAAATGGAAGCTGAACTAACAAAAGATAGTGTACTATTCTGAACTAAGTTATGCATTCAAGAGACGGTATATGAATGTATATTATTTATTTGAGTTTTTCACATAAGGAGTGACACTAATCCTCTGAGCTAATGAGTATATTTTTCCTGAGAAAGTGAAAACATGAGCATATTAGTTTTCTATTTATCAAAGTATGTTCCTGATAACTAACTAGTTACATTAGAGAGACATAGATGATTAATGTGAGCATTTCCTTCTTGTACTTACTCCTCGGTGCAGGCGAAAGATCAACAATAGGAAATCCAGTTTGGCTGTCCAGTGAAGAAGCACTTGAGATCTCAAGGGTATAGCCTCGCCGCAATCTCATGCTAGTGAGGCAGTCTCTCCTCTCTTCTGATCCTCCTTTCCCCCTTACAAGAGCATTACTATAGGAAGTCTGAGTCTTTCTGTGTATGCAGGAGTAGGAGGTTAGTTCCGACAGATTGAAGTGCCATAAAAGAAAAATCACACCTGAGCAGAATAGCAGAAGGTTTTCATGTAAAAGTCCTAGCAATAGTCATAAAGAATATGCAGAAACAATTAGCTGATACCATGGAAGAAAATAAAGGTTTGAGGGAAGAGATTAAAAGGTAGCACTTAGAGTCTCAACAGCTTATAAAGAGAACAACATGAAGTGGTCACAGGTGCATCACCTCTTCCTCAGGAATGCGGAATAACTGACAACCTCTCCACTTCCAAAACATCTGAGACATCTACTCAGGGTGATTCGTTCCGTATCCCCCATCATTCCTTTCGCCCCTGCAGACCGATTTAGTGGGGATCCTCATAAGGCCCAAATCTTCATAACGCAGTGTTCCTTGCATTTTCTGTGTATACCTATCATTTTTGAAGAAAATCAATTCAAGGCAGCATTTATGTTGTCTTATCTGAGTAGAGATGTTGTCGCTTGGTCTATGGCTCTGGTTTCCTCGAATGATGCGAAATTGTACAACTTTGGAAAATTCAAGACAGAGTTCCTTCGGATATTTGATCGGAGATCAATCTCTCATGCTACAGACAATGAATTGTTAGATTTAAAAAAGGTAACAGAGATTTAATCTCTTATCTGGCCCAAAACAATGAAATGATTGTAGTAGAAACCGGTTTGCCTGAAACCAAGAGAGGGGCCATCTTTTATCAGGGTCTTCGAGAAGAATTAAAAGACGCCCTAGCCCAAACTCCACATAGACCCAGAGAAGTATCCAATTGAATTGATTTAGTATTACAAATCGATCAAAGGTTGAATGAACGGAAAACAGAAAAAAGAAGGAAATTCCTCCCCCTACCTCCTCGTTTATGCCGAGCCAGAGTGGAATTAAACAAGTACCCAGAGACAAACACTTCGGAAGAGCATATGCAAATTGGCAGTACGAGAGGCCCTTAATCCAAAGACGAAAAAGAGAAAAGAAGATCTGGAGACCTTTCTATGTGTTGTAGACTTGCTGGGCATTTCGTCATGCAGTGTCCAAAATACCAAAAATGAATCACTCAGGAAAAGAGAAGCTGCCCTGATGGGAGCGCAAATTAAAACAAATCCGGTAAGTCAACAAATAGCAAAGACCTAACAATGAGACGCCCCGTATTTCATTGTATCTTTGGTGGCAAGATTCAAAGAAAAATGATTTTGAAATGGTTCTGTCATGCTTGACTCATTAGCCACAGGAAACTTCTGTGAGATAAGGTATGCCAAAGAGATGGGAATACATTTAGTCAAGAAGAAAATTATTGATGCAGTACGGTACCAATCTATCTTCAGGTCCAATTGTTGATGAAACTGAACCAACAGAACGAGTTGATTATAATGGGCATGATGAGATAATATGTTTAAATTTGATTGATGCTCCTCAGTTTCAATTAATTGTAGGATTGCCATGGCTAACCAAGCACAATCTAATAATTTACATCAGTGGTTCTTAACCTGTGGTCCGAGACCCCGCTAAGCCTACTCTGGGGGTCCGCAACTGTTTAGAAATTAAATTATATTAACAAATTCATAAAGTGTATATAAATGAATAAGCAGAACTGAAAATTGAAAATGAAATTTTTAAATGTTCTGTAAATGTGAAGAAATTTGAAATTGGAGGCTGAAAAATTAAGTTAGTATCCACAGGTTAATTTGTGGGAGCAGTGCAAGTGCCTCAAACAGAATATTGTATGGACAATGAGTGGCCTAAATTGAATTTAGAAGAGCTCCAGCGTTCCCATTAAAAAACATATATATATCTTTGTGAATTAAACTAAATATTTTTTCATCCGTGTATTTGTTTGATGAGTGCTTGTTTCTGTATTTTTTGTGTATTGTTTTGTGGTTCAAATCATAGAAAATGCTTAGGACAGAGACCCAGTCTTCCAGTATTGATTCAGTGGGGGTCCCTGGATCCCAGTAATGATTCAGAAGAGGTCCCCGGGTTCCAGTAATGATTAAGTGGGGGTTCAGGGAAGTCAAAAGGCTAAGAACCACTGATTTACATTATTAAATGTACATGATTATATTTACATTATTTGCTGTTTACATTAGGGCTCTGTCTATACGTGGCTTCTGAGAAATCTACTTTAGTACATTTGGGTGTATATTCACAAGAACGTGCGCTAAACATCTCCAAAAAATGTTAACGCAACTTTACACATCGCGGCCTATCGCGGGAAAATAACCCCGTGTTAACGTGGAATTCACAACACGGCGGTACCATGCAATAGTCTGCCGAAAACGCGGCCAATGTCCGCGATACAACCACCTCGACGGAGATAAAAACACAAACCTCAACACCAAAAAATGTGCGTTGAGCCCATTCGCGATGAGGAAAGCAGCGATAAGCAGCGCCAGGCCCGCGACACACACACGGCAGGCGGGAATAAGCACAACAAAAGCAGGAAAAAGAAAGACAAACCAAACAGAAAACAACAGCGAAGCACAATGGAGGCAACCGGAGCCAGTACACAACCCCACAAGCCCCACTGGCAACAAAACATTGTACATGGCAGGCCATCGTGGACAAGGTGAATGCAGCCGGAGAGCGGAGGAGGACAATGGAAGAAAACCAGAACTGCTGGAATGATGCGAAACGCACAAACAAGCAGAAACACGCCAACAACCACAAGGCAGCAATGCACACCGGAGGTGGGAGTCCAGCGCCACACCAGGAGCTGGATGACATGGAGGAAATGGTGTCCACCACATCAGTCTGGAGATGGTGGCAGGACCCGGGAACCGGAAACTGCCCAAAATCAACAGACACAACAGCAACAGGGAGAGGAACGACCAGGGATTGGGGGGACGGGAGGAGATGGGCACAATGGCACACATGCACAATTAAGCACAGCACAACTGCAGACAAACCATGCCCAAGAGTAACAACACCAACCAAGAGCACAAGTCACATAACCCGGCAATATCACACCACTGAACAAGCACAGAAGTGAAAACCACACTGCCTGAAAGGGAGAAGGGTGAGCCAAATCAGAGCTGAAGGGCCATCTCACACACAATGCAGCACACACACATAGGAAGCAGAGCACCCCAACATCCAACACAATGTGGTACAAACAGCAACATTTGCACAACCGAACACAGGACACAAGTGCACCCGCTTGTGGCCGGTAAATGGCCATACGCATCTGGCAAAGCACGAAACAGGGACATGACAATGCACAAGTACAAACCCACAGCCCTGATGGGGTAGCAATGCACGTATGGCAGGGATCCAGATAGGCCGTGACACACACATTGGCATACAAACAAGACTCAACACAGTTGGAGACAAGTGAAAGTGCGGAAACTTTATCAACAAGTGCGTGTCAGTACGGCCAAGAGAAGTGCCACGACATGCAGAACAATGCAGCAGCATGTCTGAATGAGGAACGTTGGAAAGCGCCCATGTCCACCCCGGGGGAGTCCATCACCAACACAAGTTAGTGCCAACCCGCGTTGGTTGTCCGCGCATGGATCAGGAGTCCAGGCCAATGCAGCCATGTCCACTGTTGTCTTGGGACATGTGACCAGATCCTCAACATGCAACCAGGCGTCGGGACACATGCAATGGGTTAAATCCAGTTGTGGCTGCAGGTACCTTGTCACTCGTCCATGAACGCGAGTGCAGCAGCGTAGGCCAACATTTCCAATGAGAGATCGTTGTCCTCCACATCTAACATGTCGGCGATGTAATCCATCAGCTGTCCCGGACAGATGTGCTGACTCCAATCCCTGGCCCCAATTAGCACCAAAGCCCAATCGGGGATCAATGTGGTCACTGCACACGACGACTCGTGCAATCTCCTAGGTCCAGTTGCCAGCATGCATGCCAAACATCCAGGCATGCCATAAACGGGCATCACGGTGACACTCCTGGTCGTGGGCCAACAGGGTGCGCACACACACGTTTAAATCCAGGTCAGCTACCGTTACGTTGGAGAGGCAGACATCCATGGTCCACTCGAATATGCACGAGCGACAATGCATCACAGGCTGCACGCAGGTGACGTTCGCAAGGCGGAAGCCCAGCCGGTAACTGATCCGCAGCACTGCCAATGGCAGTGCCCCCAGTACATGCAGCAGACATGCACGGTACAGGTCCACGTGACTGGAGATGAGCATGTGTCCGGGATGGTCTGCCATTGCGTCAGTGGCTCTGCTTGAAGCGGCACTGGCTTGCCCTGCGCCAGTCCTGTGGATGAAATGGCACAGCTCGGAGCAATGAGCAGTGTCTGTGTGCAACGGCTGCAGACCTGGGGTGGGGTGGGAGTACGTGTGAAGGCCATTTCACGCACGCTAACTACGACCAAGGACTTCTGCATGTGGGATGTGTACAGGTTGGTCTCACGTCGGGCAGTGCGTAGTGTGGAAGTCGCAAGCAAATGCTATCGTATTTGTCAGGGGGTGCTGGCCACATGCAAGTCCCAGCTCAGAGCTGCAGATGTGCTACCGCCTGATAGTTCAGACAAAGGACCTTTCATCCCTACAGTAACTTCACCATCTGCATGCATACAGGAGATGTACAGAGGCCTGTCGTGGGTGTGGTGGGATGTCTGCGACCCTGGGAATCATGGATGATATGCCCAGCACGTGGCACATGAGCGGCGTCACTGTGTGTTACGTTGCCTCACAGCTGCTCCTCCCTCCCACGAGCCCCCACACTTGTGTGCGCTGAGCGGTTGTATCATGTGCACTCCTACGGCACACCATTGTAATGCCTGTCCGCGCATGTCCAGCGGCATGCCAACAACACCGTGAAGCTGGCCTTTGAGGGTGTGCGGCCACGTGAGTGTAGGCCAATGGTCCGGACAGGGCGGACACAGGTGTACAGTCCATGGCTGGCTGAGATCGCGCTGCGATTGAGGCTAGGCAACTGACTTATGCAGCCGCAGGACTGATACACATAACACTTGGCATGCATGTGCCAAGACCCCGAGCGGTCTTGCGCTCCTACATTTCCCCATACGTGCGGGCCCGCCCTCCTGGTGCATGCTACATTGCAACATCGACTACTGTGGCCCTGGTGGCGACAACACCCCAACACAGAGACACACTTACCACACTTCCTGTCCAAGGCCAGGCCAGATCCACGCCCTGATCCCCCTGCCGAATCAGCACACCCCTGAGCTGACCTGACGTACGCCGGACCAGCACACGCCGCTTGTGCATCCAGGGGGGGGCGGGCGAAGCTACATGTCCAAGGTCTCAGCCAACGCTGAGGTGACATGGTATCGTCCGCTGAAGACAGCACACTGTGATGTTGCAGGGCTCGGGCCCATCACGCTGACATAATGACCACACGGACACACTTGCTTAGATGGTGGGAATGGCTACGGGCACGTGCGCCCGACCACTTTTATTAGCAGGCTCACATGTCGAGTGACACCTGTGTTGGATGTGTGTGGGGTGTGTGCACACCAGCCGCCATGGAGTGCCTGGTGCAGTCAAAAAACGACAACAGTGTACATCGTTAAGGACACACCCATTCAACCATAAAGGCCCCATGACTTGACCTGCACAGAGTTAGTGGCCCCGGATGCACAGCGCCCTGCACGGGCCTACCGCCATGGGCCGCTGACTTGTGGTGCACTGGGGCAGGGTCACGAGAGCAGAGCAGGTTTCGTAGATGACAAAGGGGGTTGTCGCGGAGTGTCTCGGTGGACAGTGGAAGGTGTACCCCCAGGGCATGATGCTGAGGGCAGAACCATGCTGAAACAGTCACTATGGTGGAGATGAATGGAACAGTCACATGTCCGACACCAAGTCCGGTCCAGCCAGATGATGATGCAGACAACCCCCAGGCCATGGACTCAGACGCCACCAAAGTCCAACCAGAAAGTGCCCATGACTCATTGCGCACAGAGTAAGTGGCACCAGTGCTGTTAGGGGATGCCTCCTGCAATGAGGCGTGTCCAATGGTGTGGACTCCTCCACATCTTACACAAGACACAGTTCCACATATGTGACCTACTGGACCGCAGTGTAGGCCTGAGGCAGCGGTCAGCAGGGGCCATTCACCGAGTGTCACCGTCTTAGGTTGGATGGTCCCACCGGCCTGCGTAGTTCAGGTTCAGTGGCACCACGGGACGCGGACTTGCGGTGAACAGGGTTAGTGGCACCAGGTCAGTTGTTGCTAGTGTTCCGTCACCTCCGTAACGAGGATCTGGCTTTCATCCGGACTGAGCCACATCTTCCTCTTACTCCTCTCCGTGCGTTCACTGGTGTGGACTCTGCCATTCATGAATCACGACTAAGTGCTGGATGTGGGACCTACTGGTCCGGAGTGTAGGCCGCGGGCAGCGGTCAGCACGGGCCCACAGACATGTGTCATGTGCTTGCGTGGCAGACTTTGGCTTCACTGATTGGAGGGAGTATAGGGATGTGGACGCTGCCACAGACTTGGGATCACTGCCATTCAAGACTCAGGACACAGTTCCACATGTGGGACCTACTGGGCCGCAGTGTAGGCCTGAGCCCTCATCCACGTGTCGCCGGCTTGCGTTGAACAGGGTTAGTGGCACCACGTGTCGCAGGCCTGCGATGCAATCTTTGGCTTCACTGATCGGAGGGAGTATAGTGATGTGGGCGCTGCCACAGACCTTTGGCCACTGCCATTCAGTACTCACGACTCAGTTCAACATGTGCCCACAACTGGGCCGAAGAGGATGCCGGTGGAGTATGTCAATGAAAAAGGAGTAGTGTAGGCCAGCGTCGTGGAGGCCAGCGATGGTCTGCGGAGGCTGCAGAGGTCGTGGGACTGGGGCTTGGAGCTTGCACCGGCACGTGGTGGGCCCTCTTTGACACACGCCGGTGTCGGCAGGTGAGCGGAGCCTCCTTGGTGCGCTGGGGCAGGCATGACGGGTCTGGGGACCAGCGGCCCGGGGTGCAGCAGGCGCACAGGGACGCAGGCCCTGCCGCGCTCGGCGCCAGACTCGTGGCGGGCTGAGAGGCACCGCCCTGGCAGACGCGTTGGCCATTCCAAATGAGGACTAAAAAACCCTCCCAGCAGACCCGGAAGCAAGAAAACCCCTTGGTTCACCAACGAACTCAAGGAATCCAAGAAGAACTGCCGCACTCTCGAGAAAACCTGGCGACTCGACCAGACCACAGACAACAGGACCGCCCTCAAGCACGCCACCCGCAAACACCACCAGCTGATCCGGGCCACCAAGAAGTCGGCACTCAAAGAATGACTGGACAACAACGCCCATGACAACAAGGAACTTTTCAGCATCGTCAAAGAGTTCTCCAACCCCAGCGCCGGAAACAACGACATCACCCCCTCGCAAGACCTCTGCAACTCACTCTCCGCGTTCTTCCACCGCAAGATCACCGACATACATAACAGCTTCGACGCACAAACCACGCACCCTACCGCCGAACCAACGCCCGCCACCACCACCCTCTGCAACTGGACCCCGATCAGCACCGAAGACACCACCCGCACGATGAACTCCATCCACTCCGGATCACCAACCGACCCCTGCCCACACCACGTCTTCAACAAAGCCGACGCCACCATCGCACCACATCTCCGGGACATCATCAACTCCTCCTTCCACACCGCCACCTTCCCGGAGAGCTGGAAGCACGCCGAGCTTACCGCCCTCCTGAAGAAACCAACGGCGGACCCCACCGACCTCAAGAACTACCGTCCCATCTCGCTCCTTCCGTTTCCGGCCAAAGTCATCGAGAAGACCGTCAACAGACAGCTTGCCGCCTTCCTCGAGACGAATGGATCCCTCGACCCCTCGCAGTCCGGGTTTCGGGCCAACCACAGCACCGAGACCGCCCTTATCGCAGCCACCGACGACATCAGAACCCTAACCGACAACGGGGAAACAGCTGCCCTCATCCTCTTGGACCTCTCCGCGGCGTTCGACACCGTCTGCCACCGCACCCTAGTGAAGCGCCTCAGCAACATCGGAATCCGAGAGAAAGCACTGGAATGGATCATCTCGTTCCTCGCCGGAAGAACCCAGAGAGTCCGCCTCCCCCGTTCAGATCCGAAGCCACCGAAGTCATCTGCGGCGTTCCACAAGGATCTTCACTCAGCCCAACCCTCTTCAACGTCTACATGAGCCCCCTCGCAGCCATCGCACGCCAACACAACCTCAACATCATCTCCTACGCCGACGACACCCAGCTGATCCTCTCCCTCACCAACGACCCCACCACCGCCAGAGCCAACCTACACGACGGGATGAGAGACGTCGCCGACTGGATGAGGAACAGCCGCCTTAAACTGAACTCAGACAAGACGGAAGTCCTCATCCTGGGCTCATCACCCTCCGCCTGGGACGACTCCTGGTGGCCCCCGGCCCTGGGCACCGCGCCCAAGCCAACGGACCACGCACGCAACCTGGGCTTCATCCTGGACTCCTCCCTGTCGATGACCAGACAAGTCAACGCCGTCTCATCTTCATGCTTCAACACCCTGCGCATGCTCCGCAAGATCTTCAGATGGATCCCCACTGAAACCAGGAAGACCGTCACCCAGGCACTCGTCACCAGCCGACTGGACTATGGGAACACCCTCTACGCCGGAACCACAGCCAAACTTCAAAAAAGACTCCAGCGCATCCAGAACGCCTCCGCACGACTCATCCTGGACATCCCCCGACACAGCCACATCACCGGACACCTGAAAGACCTGCACTGGCTCCCCGTCAGCAAGAGAATCACGTTCAGACTCCTCACCCACGCACACAAGGCCCTCCACGACCTGGGCCCAAAGTACCTCAACGACCGCGTGACCTTCTACACGCCCACACGCCAGCTACGATCAACCAGCCACGCCCTCGCCACCGTACCACGCATCCGCAGAACCACTGCCGGAGGAAGATCCTTCTCCTACCTGGCAGCCAAGACCTGGAACTCCCTCCCCACTCACCTTCGGCGAACCCAGGACCATCTCTCCTTCAGGAAGCAGCTCAAGACCTGGCTGTTCGAGCAGTAACTTACCCCCTCCCCCAGCGCCTTGAGACCCTCCCGGGTGAGTAGCGCGCTCTATAAATGCCGTGATTGATTGATTGATTGAGGACCACGCCCAGTGCAATGGGCTTTTTATTCACACCCCTACGCAGGCCTGGCGTACGCAGGGCCAACCCACTCCGCCCGCACATGCAGGGGGGGACGTAACGTGCGACATTTCCGCGTTCTGCCCCACAGCCTGTGGGGACATGGTAGCGTCCACTGGCCACTACACTCCATGCACCAGCAGTTGATGTCCACATGGCCATTTCCGTGGTTTGCACACTGAAGTCTGTCCGGCACCTTCACGCCACACCTGGCATTGGGTAGGTTCACATTCATTGGTCACTTGCCGCTCTCGCACATGCCTGCTCCAAGCCCCTCCTCACATCCTGCTATTGTGTGGCTGTGGTGCCATGCCGTGGCTGGGTTGTGGGCATGGCAAGCCCAGCTTCCCAATGGAGTCGTGTTGTCGTGTCTGGTCGGTTGGCATGTTGTGTGGCATGTTGAATGTAGTTGTGCTGCGTGCCCATTGCCAGTGTCGTGAGTTGCATGACTGTGGGCTGGAGGTGTGTGGTGTGTTCATTTTGGACTTTCCAAGGAACACTGCATTTCCATAGGTGCCATCCTGGGAGCGCTGGTTGATGATGGACTGTCGGGAGATGTAGGAATCATGCACTCTGCCTGGGGAGTTGGCCACAACATTGTTGAGGAGTCCCGGGCGGTCCACTGTTGCCTGCACATTCATGGGATGCATGTGCTTTCTGTTGAGGTAGTTGTGTGCAGTGTCGGCAGGGGGCATGAGGGGTACATGTGTGCAGTTGATTACCCCCGACATGTGAGGGAATGCAGCTATGGCGTAGGGGCCTTGCTTGGTCTCCAGCTGCTCCTGCGCAGTGTGGGTGAGGTGGAGGTGCTGGGGTACCAGGCTGATGATGGCATCCAGGACAGGTGTGATGAACTTGGATGGGGCTGGCTGTGAGACTCCTCCGACTCTGGCAGTTGTGGGTTGGATGGTACCAGTGGCCAACATGTGCAGCACAACCGGCAGCTTTGTCTGTGGAGGGTTGTTGGTTGTCCGCTGTGTTGGTACCGTCAGCAGGTGGGCGATGTGGGTCAGGATGCGGGGGATGGTTGTCCTTTTGGGCCTGTAGTGGGCAATGTCCTCCTCTGGCGTTCGGTCTGTGCGGCTGGTGCGTTTACGGAGGGTCCGCTGTCTTTGTGTACGCTGCCTCTGTGGTGGTCCGGGGGGGGGGGCGGGACGGGTCCTGGGGGTGGTGGCTGTGGGTGTTGTGGCCCTCATGGGTGTCCGAGCTGCATGATCATTGTCTCCATGGCATCTGTGGGTCTTCAGATGTGGCTCTTGGCTGGGCTCCCTTTCATGCAGCAGGTAGTCGTCCTGCTTAACACCAGCAGAAGGCAGGTGTTGAATCCCTGCTGCTACCGCGGCTTATCTCCTGTTTTGGGTTCGCATCGCAGATCTGGCAGTTCGTTGTGAATGTGGTGTAGTGGTGTTTTCGTGTGTTTTTGCACAGGAACGCCTACTCTGCATCTCATTAGGGTTAGTTGGTGGTGTCACCCGTAGAGGTAAATTTTGAGGCAGTTATCGCGGGAATACTTGCGTTGTCTGCAGTTTGCAACCGCTTGTGAATGGGGTGTTAAATCTATCTCCACTTTTGTTGCGTTAAGGTGGCGATAACTCGGAGATAAGTCCTTCTGAATATCCCCCTCAGAGTACCTAGGTATCCAAATATTGTTAACCAACTAACTAGTCAGACGTGGCTCTATTTGGCACTTTGCTTCCTTACCCCCTCTTCCCAGTCTACTCCAAATCCCAGGTTTGCCAGGTTTGTCACCTGACAAAGTAGTGATGTGGTATGTGACCTCTTTAACTGTTCCTATCTGCTGCATATCTTATTGCACTATTTATGGTGTACAGCACTGTTTAATGAATAAGGGATCTCTTGACATGTGACTTTCCCCACAACAGTCAGAGTCTGATTAATGTTGGAAGCACATCCTGTGCTAATTATTTTTATTAGCTTAACCTGGATAAATCACCCATTCATGTTTGATTTTTTCATTTCATTACTTATGTTTGTGACAATAAAAGAAATAAGAATATGTTAACCTATATGCTTTTTTCAACTTAGATTAAATCATCAGAGGGGAAGTCATCTGTATCATCATATCTTCGATCACACTTTGTACTGTGGTTTCACGCTATCCAATCATTAACCCAGAACTATCAATTGCCTGCCTTAAGGAGGCATTGCGTATCACCAAAAATGGGCCTGCACCTCTTTCCTCACATTCAAGTAGATAAAGTTGTACAAGATGGATATTTCTCAGTTGGCAGTGATTTCTCAGTTGGCGACAAACTTTTGTTGAGATGCTTCAGTTTCACTTCTGGTGTGACTTCCACTTTGATAGAGTTCTATGATGATGATGACGGCTGGTGGTGTTGCTGTCAGAGGAAAATGATCTGAATGAAAGCCGACAGCAACCCCACCAGCTGTGCTAGATGCCGGATGGAGGTGCACTGCCTGGAAAGGGCTTGCCGCAACTCATACCAAATCTTTGCCACCTTCCGGGATGGAAGACTCAATGTGGCTGTCGAGGAGTCTATCACGACCCCCAGGAATTCCATGGTTTGAGAGGGGGTTAGGAGAGACTTGCTCTCGTTTATCACAAAGCCTAGGCTTTCCAACAGGTCCACTGTCTCTTGCAATTGCAGAGACAGTGGACCAATGTCTCTTTTGGGATGAGTTCATAAGAAGCATGTCATCTAGGTAAATGATAATCTTCAGCCTCTGCGAGCGCAGGTGTTCTGCCACTGGTTTGAGGACCTTTGTGAAGCACCACAGTGCCAAGGACAGACCAAAGGGGGAGGGTAGTAAATTCTGGGGACTCCAGCACTGGCCAGCTACTCTAGGGGCTCTTCCAGATCGAGCCCAGAAGGTGAAAAATCTAGGCTTCTGGCTGGATTCCACCCTGTCCATTAAGCAGCAGGTGACCAGAATAGCCTCAATATGATTCGGCATTATGAAATGGTTAAAAAGATCCTGTGGATTCTTCCTTTTTCAGCCCAGAGGACAGTTGCCCAGGCCTTGATCCTATTCAGTTTGGATTTTGGCAACATCCTTTATCTCAGGTCAGACAAGACCATGATAAGATGTCTTAAGAGGTCCTAAATTCTGCTGCGACCCTTCTGTTCTGACTGCCTAAACGTGCCTCAACGTCTGACTTACTTAGTGACCTGCACTGGCTTGCAATGGACGAATGCATCCAGTTTAAGGCACTCTGTTATATGCATAAAATCAACTCTCGGTCTAGACCACTATACTTGCAAAAATTGGTGGCTCCTTAGCATCCCTCTCGCGCATTGCGCTCAAGTAATCAGTCACTTTACACAGTCCCCAGAATTAAACTATCTCGGATGGGTGGTCGTTCCTTTTCTTACCTTGGCCCTAAGCTTTGGAACACTCTCTCTGAGAAGCTGTACTCCTCCAACCACCTTCTGCAGGGATCTGAACACATGGCTATTTTAAAATGTAGGTGTCTAGGTTGCCCTTCCTGCTACCAAGCACTGGAAAACCCTATGGGTAGATATGTGCTATATAAAAGTTTAATAATAATAAAAAACTTGAATGCCTGGTCCTGCTAGAGAAACTGAAGGAAATATCGATGAGGCAGGAAGATCAAAATGGTCAAGTAAGCGTCCTTCAGGTCCAGATGCTCCATCCAATCGAATGTCTGGAGTACATCCTGTAGAAGATGGATCCCATCCATTTTGAAATGGTGATAAACCAGCTATTCATTGAACTCCCTGAGGTTTATTGCTGGTCGTTGACCCCCATCCCGCTTGTCAACCAGGAAGAGGTTGTTGATGAACCCATTGGTATGTGGGATGGCCCCCTTTGTTGAGGAGGGCCGTCGCCTCCCTGTCTGTGAGGTCGCACTCTGTGGAGGAAAAGGTTAGTGGTCTGGGCCAAGCCCGCTTATGGGGCGACCCGTAGAATTCGGTTTGGAAACCTCGGATAGTCTGATGGACCCATGGGTCTGTCACGAGAGACACCCATGTATGGAAAAATTTGCCAGCCGGCCCCCTACTTTTATTTGGAAAGAAGGGCGAACACTCACCGTTGTTAGCGGAATTGGAGACTTATCCTCTGGCGCTCTGCTGCGGAATTGTTGGCCTCTGGTAGGGTAGAGTGTTGTGAAGCGGGTGTGATCCTGATACTGCCCGCGCCTGGAGCCTTGTCCTCGGGGAGGGTAGGAGAGTTGGTTGGCCGACCAACCTCTGCCATGGCCGGCCCTGTGGAACACACGGGGGTTGAAGATCCGCATGATGAAGGTCTGGGCCTTATCGACGGATGAAAAGGGGCCACAACTTCCCCAGCTTCTTTTTTTTATAAATTCTTTTTATTAAACAATAGAGAATCTACATTTCAAATCACAATTAGAAGGGATAATGCAAAATTCAAATAAACATACGTAGGTATTGCCGTTGTACAATATAATGCCTTGAATAATAGTGTACCAACAGTTATGGCATATTAGGATCTTCAAGAGAGGGGACAATTGGTGGGACACAAATATTGCCATGATATGCATTCCATTTGATGCATATAGAAGACCATATTTTGGGGCATCCTCGTGCAACGTATACGGTTTTTTCTCTAGTCATACACCAATCCATGTCGGCCTTCCAAGCTTCCACCTTGGGCGATACCCCCGCACCCCAAAGCTGAGCTACATTTCTTTTGGCTACCATCAAGCCCAGTGTGACCCATATTTTGTCTTTACTTTTCAGGTCGGTGGGTTCCCAGACATTCAAAAGACATCTTTTGGCTTCAAGTCCTACGTCTAGCCCCAGGACCTCCCCAAGACAGTCATGAATTCCCTTCCAGTATCTCTGGATGTACACACATTCCCACACGATATGCATAAATGTACCTGCTAGGCCACATTGCCTTCTACACATTCCCTTGTCTGCTCTGCCCATGTTGACCAACCGAGACCCTGTGACATAAATTCTGTGGAGGATCTTAAGTTGGACCAATCGCAGTCTGGAGAAGATTGCGACCTCACGTGGGGAGGCCACTGCCTCCTGCCATTCCTCATAGTCGAGCTCCAACCCATCCCTCTCCCGGTGCCCCCGGACCAGTTTGAGGGGGTCTGGGGCATTATTCACCAACTTTTTGTAAGTCAGGGATACCGCTTTTGTTGATATATATCCATCAAGCAAAGTGTCCTCCAACGGCGAGGATTCTGGGGGAGATTCACCCTTTGGTAACTGTGATGTTAGCGCATGTCTCACTTGCAGATATCTGAAGTGTTCTGTGGGGGCCAAATCATATTCCTGTTGCAGATTGGCGAATGCGACCACCTCACCCTTTTTCCATAGGTCTCCTATCTTTGTGATCCCAATCAAGTCCCACTTGTCAAAGCCCTTCGTGGTCTTCAGGGTGCCCAGCTGCTCAGCATCCCACAAAGGAGTAGCCTGTGTGAGTTTCTGATCCCACACCAAGCTTCTATAGACGGCATGCCATACCTGCACAGAGTGCTTGGTGGGTCCCGTCAGGGGAAATTTTTTGGGCTTAGAATAGAGGGCCATGCTGTAATTACCACCCGGCAGTAGCGATTTATCCATCCTGTAGCCTGGATCGTCCCAGTGACGGTACGTACACTGATTGATAGCAGCCAGATGGGCCGCCCAGTAGTATTTTTTGACGTCAGGGAGTCCAATCCCCCCGTCAATCCAACTCAAGACTAATTATGGCAAGGCTATGCGGGGTCGACCATCCCAGAGCAGTTCCCTCTGGAGACTCTCTCTCTCCTTGAAATATTGCGCCGGGACCGGATCTGGGAAATTCTGGAGCGCGTAGAGTGTCATAAGGTTTCTGCACATACACAGAGCTATGCACAGGAAAATGGGACCCTGGAATACAGTGGTTTGCCACCATATACCATAGCACCCAAAAACCCCAACCCAACTAGCTTAGCATCCCATTAGCACCCAAGTACTAATGTTTGGACAACCCAGAACACGGTATCTTTATCTCAGGACTCACTGAAGCAAGAACACTCTTTCGCCACTCACTCGTACTTGTCCACAAGGTGCGTAGGAAGAGACACTGGATAGGTTAAAATGTTTATTCCAACTTACGTGCTCTAATGTACAGTACACGTGTCAGTACTAATAGCATAATGCATATTACTAATATAAGCAGCATGGTTACAATTCCATAGAATACAAACGGGGAAAGCATCTCAGAGCTCAGTGGATAAACGTATAAATAACATTACCACCCTCCCCTTGCAGTAAGAGAGTTTATTATAAAATAGAAGACCTCTGGGCTTTGACTAGCGAACCCCCATACCTCAGTCTCTAGATGCAGAATTACATCAGCAGGACATCATAGCTCTTCTCACTGAAAGGGATTTCTCCAAGTGTGTGTAAGCGCTAGTAAACCACAGTATTAAAAGCATATCAAATTCTTCATGGCAATTGCACATAATGTTATGTCTGGGTGCGCGAGACTGGCCATATCAGGAAGAACCAGAATACATTGTTATGCGACCTTGTACATGTTTGTGCAGACTGAGCCCAAAAAGGTGAACAACAGAAAATGCAGACAGTGCAAAAGAACTTGGCACGAGCAAAGGGCGAGGAAGGCCCGGCTCAGTGTAACGTGCGCAAAGAGAAGCAGCATGGCAGCCAGGCCTAGGCCAACATAACAAGGCAGGTAACAATCCACAAGACACCCTCCCCTGGACAGTCCGGCGGCCAGGACAGAGGCCCATCAGAGGAGAAAAACAGATGTCGGAGCACAGGGAGCGCCCAAACGGCGAAGGGCAGGTCAATCCATGAAAGTGAAAGTGCAGAAAAAAGCCATACCCTCCAAGAGTTCATCATTGGAATCGTCAAAAAACATAGATGCCATCCAATCCATGAGTTCGAAAGAACAGGAATGCTCCTCAGCAAAGGGAGCATCCATAAGCAATGCGGGACAGCTTGCGTGATAATTGAAACAGCTTCGTTGTAGGAGATCCTGGGCAGCCGCCCAGATATCCCATTGCGCCAAAATCCCCAGTGCAGCCGCACGCGCCATACAGCCTGCGACGGAACAGTCCTGCTCATGGGCCTCTAAGGGACCCATCAACTGAACAAAATCCGGAACAGACAATGACGAATTGGAGAGGCAATAATCCAGAGTCCAGGTGAAAGGACAGCGGACACAAGTCATCACAGGTTGCACGCAAGTGAAATACGCAAAGCGAAATGAAAGAGTATATGACACGCTCAGTGTCGCCAATGGCAAGACACCAAAACCGGCCAAAAGGCGCTCACGGAGCAGCTGGAGGCGTTCTGGATCGAGCAGGTCCCATCGGGGAGCAGCCATTGCGCAGAAAGCAAATTAAGAGCAAGACACCAGCCGCTAAAGCGAGGATCAATGGGAAACCGCCAAAGACACTGGAAAATATAGAATGTATGAAAGCCGGGATGACACCAAAAATAGTTTGGAAGGAGGACACCAAGCCCGACCCAACGACCTTAAAAAAGTGTACTAGGCCTTCAGTGTTAGATGCGTTAAAAATACGATGTATTAACTCCCCAAAATGTTGGGGGAGATTAGTGTTTAAAAGGGCCTGTATTTCACTGTGGGTACTCGCCACCTGGAGAATGAATGTCTCCCGGGCGGACGTGAGCATAACTTCCTCGTTTAATAATAGTGCCTTTATTCTGCTCAGTCTATTGAAATCTGCTTCCATGGTAGGGATGGAAGGCCAAATAGAGATATCAACCTTGCCATGAGGGGGAGGAAAAAGCACATTTTTGCAGCAGACAACCCTGTGCGAAACTGTTACAATGTAAGGAATGCCAGCCTGCAGGCCACAACAGTTTTCGTTATTTAAAAGTAAATAACTACCATTGGAAAGGAGAGTGAAAGTAGGAGAAATAACAGGAGCAGGAATACCTTTCAGTACACAAGCAAGATTAGGAGAGGAAACGCTACATGAGCCATGCAATTTAATGTGTTTACAAATAAGCGAATGACCTATAGTCGAGTCGCAGTACTCCCCCGTGAGAAAGACTTCCTTGCCGTCCCGAAGGCATTTATACATGAAAGGCAAGGACCAGAGTTCATGCAGGAAAGCACTGCCCAATGGCCGGTAACGGCCCACAGGATAATGTTTCATGCACGAGTCAAATTCAAACAAGGAAAATGGTAAAGCTATAACCCCATGGACTAGCCATACAGCAGAATCGAGTTCTGCAACAGAGAACGGCAATGGATCCACCTTTTCGATATGTAATAGATTGTAAGTTGCATCCTTCATGGACATAAATTGCTGTTTATCAGTTAAGTTAAAAGGTAGAAATAAGGCAGAGGTGTTCAAGAAATGCCAAGGCACTTTACCTAACTTAAGTGTTTGTAAAGTCCATGCAAACTGCATAACTGAGCGCAATTGATTCTGACCATGATATAACACAGAAACATCATCTTGTACAATATCAACAACAGAGGACACAATATTCTCTAAAGTGTAAATGCGAGAAGACAGGGTATTAATACTATTGTCAACAACAGCAAGCACCTTTTCCATATTTGCTTGATCTATTTCCCGAAGACGGGAAGCAGCTTCCATTTGTGATAGCTTCCAGAGTTCATTATATGTTTCATAAATGAATCTTTTAGGTCGGGGACCACGAGGTCCCAAAACAAAGTCGGACAGATCAATATTGCCTGTAAGGAGGGACAAATGTTGTTTAACAGAATCAAGGGACGAATGTTGCAGCCATTGTTTGCATAATTTACCAACAGAGTATGTAGTGACAGTACGGGCATCAGTAAACCTCGGATCAGGCCTATTCTGTGTGTAGCTAGCACCAGTATCATGAAAACGCATTTGACATGCATTAGATGATATAGGCCATACTAACCAGGGTGACTGAACCAGCTCAGAAACATTAAACGAATTGTTTTGTAACATTGCCTGCAGGGACACGAGGGACATATTGAATCGTGAGCTTTCATTTGGAAAACTCGACAGGGATGGTATTGATGGCGTATTCAATTGTTTAGTGGTTGCTAAGCCCCAACATGTAGTCTGATAGATGGAAGCATTTAGGAACATAATTTGGGTAGGGATGAGGCAAGCACGATGCAACGCCTCGGTTCCCTGTACCTGCCATGGCTTGGAGCCCCAAATAGATTTTAAATCCACTGTATTATCCCAGTACTCATAACCACCCACAGCTAGGGCACTCAGAAAGGAACCTGAATATAGCAATTTGGTGTGTGTCAACATAATTTTCTGAGTTGATGTGTTATTAAGTCTAAAATAATAGGATGCAGGGTTTGACCGATTAAAATCAGTAAAATAATTAAACTTATTTCGAAGAGTTTGAGAGCTACCTGGCAAGGGGTTTGGACAATGTTCCCATTGGGTGTAGTTAACAGAACTACGCAGGGCACTTGGCTTATGGAGAAAATGATTACCCCAATGTTGGTAACAATACAAATCGGCATAATTAGCAGAATTCATATATAGATCTTCAGCATTAAAAGATGCATAATATTTTAAATCGGCAAACAATGCTTCAACGGCATGCACATCCCAATCATCAGAATGAATATTATTTTGTACTACATCACCCATTGAAACACGAAGGACATTAGGTACATTAATAATTTCCGTCGGACCATGGATTTGATAGTTCACTGCATCCCATACGATGCCATCAGCAACTGGGAAGGCTGAAATGTTCACAAATGTGTGGTCACGCTTCATGATGTGAGACGAGGAATGAGGAGCCAAAGTTCCAGAAACATAGTCTACAGCAGAGCGTTCAGGTAAATAGTGACCATTAATTAGTAGAAAAAACACTGTGACAAAGCCAATGGACATGAACAAAAATATCAAGAAAAGTACCAACCAGATGTATGTCCAGGGGGAATCAAAAAATTGTCTCTAAACCAGGATATAAAAATACTAAACTTGGATGGAACTTTTGAAGATGTGGAATCCGAATCAAAGGAATAACGAGTCGGGCTTAGTGGCGTTGTTGGTTGATGTGCCACCGATTCTGATGCAGGATAAGTATACTCGTCCTCGTTGATATTGGTGGAGAGTTGGGGATCAATCATAGTTTCAGGCAAATCAACCATCTCAATTACAGCATCAGCGATAGTTCGTGCAGATGGACTATGAACATATGTCCGATAAATGGCAGGACAAGAGACCGCTGGTGTGACACTATTCAGGATCGGCCAGGCGCTGTAGCTTGACATTTTCAACTGAGATGTATCTGTTCTCTTTGCGACCAGGAAGCGGTGGTAAAATGACTGTACGTGTTCCCTTCAGGCCAAGAACTGGAACCGGTGCACGAAAAGAGGGGCCAAATTCCTTTTTGTTTTCAACCTTCTCTCGAACCAGTTCTCCAATTTTCGGAAGCCAGCCGGCTATCGGAATCTGCAACGCAGGGTCTGTGGCTGAAGGTAAATGTGTAGTTGCAAGTTTGTCTCGGGCTTCTTGTAAGTCCTGTAACATAGCAGAATGGTTATCTACATCAAACTTGGCGGATTGCGCCGCGATGTCTGGACCCTCAAGGTCAGGCACAAACATTCTTATGCCAAAGAGCATTTCGTATGGGGTCCGCCCACCCAGAGGTCTTCTAGGGAGATTATTAAGTGCACGCTGAACGGTATACAAATGGGCCAGCCAGTTCCTGCCAGTACCTAAAACCCTAGCTGTTAAGGATTGCTTTAAGTCACGGTTCATTCGTTCAACGATAGAGTTGCCCTCAGGCCTATACGGAGACGAAAATTTCACCCGCACCCCAAGCGAAGCCATTGCATCCTTGTAAGCCCTAGAGGCAAACGCTGGACCTTGGTCCGAATGGAAGGTGCCGCATGCGAAAATTCCCACAAAGACACGCAAATCCCTGATTACATTTCGGGCGTCAGCACTCCGTTGTGGCCAGACCCAGAGAAACCGTGTGCACGAGTCCACTGCCACTAAGATGTATTTATAAGCAGTGTCTGATGAGAATGGACCGCAGTGATCCAAGTAAACACACCCAAAGGGTCTGTTAGCAATGCAGAGCGGTGTTTGTGGTGGACGTGTTACCGTGGAAGGCTTAATCTGTTGACAAACGTCGCAAGAAAGCACAAAAGCACGGGTGTCTTTATATAACCCACGCCACCAATAACGCTGCTGCAAGATGGAAACCGTAGCTGACACACCTGCATGAGCAGAAGCCATGCCTTCGTGTGCAGCTGATATCAAGGCACTCCTGCGGTCCGCGTTGGGGATCAGCCGATCTCCAACGTCAGGTATAGTTACATAAGGAACCTGATCGGGACTTAATTTGTAAGAATACTTGGAAGGGAAACCTGTAGGGTAATTATCACCTTCCTTGGTTGCAGCAATAGCTGCTAAAATAACAGGGTCTATTTTAGACATGGACCTGGTAACCGCTGCTACTGAACACGTGACTACTGCTGAACGGGCAGCTTCATCTGCCAGATCGTTACCAATAGCGTGTGCGCCCACCCGCTGATGGCCTAAGGTGTGAACCACCTGTGTGAGGGGCAGACGTTGTTGCAATTCTGCCACTCGAACCCAAAGCATTTTATGCTTAATTGTGCTCCCTTTTGCGTCCTTGTAGTCGTTTTTCGACCAGAAAAACAGATTGTCATTGTAAGATTGTACACAGTAAAAAGAATCACATACAATAAGAGTGGTCTCATCCTGTGAAGCGAACTCAAGTGCAAGTAGCAATGCATGCAGCTCGGCCAATTGTGCGGTACTGTCTCCAAGTGTGCGTGTGTGCACTACAGTGGATTTGAACTTGCCATCCACAAAGGATCCCGCAACAATAGCACATGCAGCAGAATAAGCGTGCTTGGACCCAGTGGCCGGTTGCGCCGAACCATCGGTGTAGATCACACATTTGTAATCCTCAAGTGGTAATAAAAACAAAGGAGGAGGATGAACGAATTCATACTGCAAATACTCCTGAGTCTGAAGAGAAGAATCAAAAACAAAAGTGACGTCCGAAGACGTCAAAGATGTAGCCCATTGTATCCAACGGGGATGCATTGCTTTTGAGTTCGGTACACTTGCCTTTGTTACTGCCTCTAGGGCAGGACAGGGTGTTACCACCAGAATCCGCTTACCCTGTGCCAGTGCGCGTTCTTTTAGAATCGCCATTTGCACTGCAGTCAGAACTTTTTCAACAGATGTAAAGCGCAATTCAGCGGAAGTGTACAGATGTGACTTGTATGCGATAGGTACTGTATCACCTTCATTAAAGGTTAAATAGGTGAATCCCACCGCCCCCGGAATTATTCTAATCACCAGGTTTGTGTGGTTATCACGAGTCAAAAGATATTTAGACTCCAAAAGGTCTGTCTGCAAAGACTGCAGAATTGAGGTATGCTCAGGCAGCCAGCAAGACCTTGAATAAGTAGGTTGTATCAAAGCATACAAAGGCTTGATACGCTGGGCATATTCGGGAATGTAAGTACGCCCGAAGTTCAGGAAACCCAGCAAAGACTGAAGCTTCTTCAGAGTATTTGGGGGGCACAAATGTGCACATTTTTCCAAGAAATGGGGGGCTAAGCCCTTACCTTCGTTATTGAGCTCATAGCCCAAGAACAGAACGGTAAATTCAGCAATGTGTGACTTAGCAAAGTTAAATTTGTAACCCTGCTCCGCAAATTCAAGAATAATGCGGTCCACACGGGACAGATGCTGATATAACTCGTCGTCTGTCAGATAGATGTCATCAACGTACGAACATGCGTCTTGATCAATGTCATTTAACAAAGAAACAACACGGGCGGCGAATATACCCGGACTATTTTTATAGCCCATGGGTAATCGCCGGAACTGGAATAATTTACCACCGGATGTGAATGCGGTCCATTGACCACTCTCCGGGGCTAGGTTGTGCGTGTAGAAACCGTTTGAAAGGTCAAGTGTCGTTTTGTATTTTTTACGAACAAGACTGTCTACAAGCGCAGAACTGTGTGTATTTTGCACCGCAAAGTTCCGACAATGAGTATTTAAATGCCGGTAATCCAAAACTAAGCGGTACGATCCATCGGGTTTAGAAACCACGAAAAGGGGATTGTTCATAGGTGATACGCATGGTTCAATTACTCCCTGATATTCCAACTGTGTCAGAATTTCGGAGACGGGGCCTTTTGCCTGCCGTTTGATGGGATATTGGGGTTGTGGCTGCGGTAGTGACCGCAAAGGTATTGCATGAGGAGGTGATTCTTCATCCCATCCCACATGGTTGCGGTATAACGCTGGTGCCAGGTACACAGCCCACTCAGCTGCAAGTGCTTCAGCTTTGTCTTTTGGGACCTGCTTTGAAAAGCTTGGAAGTATTACCTCCTCTCCTTTATGTGCAGCTAAAACGAATGGGGGTGGCCAATCCACCTCTGCTAACAAAATGTCATATGAAGAGGTTAGATTTTCCCAAAAAATCCCTTTTATTTCACGCGGTATGTCACCTTCGATTTGTATAACTATATTATATAGTCTGTCAGGGGGTGCCACTCTCGTGTCAGCTGTCTCTACAGTAACGAATGTTTCAGTTGCTGTCGCCTCCATATGAGGACGTAGCGCCTCCCGCACTATGGTAACTTCCGCGGCGCTGTCTAGGAGGGTCACTGCCCACGTCCAATTCTGGAGTCTCGTTCTCACGGTCTGAGGCATATTTCGCTGTAACAGCGGCAACCTTTTTCTTCTGAAATTGCGGTCGAGGAAGATGAAAGTCTTCTGCTTTCCCTCTGACTTGTTGTCGAGGTTGGTCTCGCTCCTGGGGAGCCTCTCGGCCCCTTCCTCTATCTTGCCGTCCTCCTCCACCAGCCTGTGACGACGTCTGGGCCTGTGAAGAACGAGGAGAACGCGTATCAGAGCTCTGAAACCTTTCTGGTGATTTAATCCTTGACCTATCACGTAAATCATAAGTACGTTCAGAAGAAACCGAAACTGGGGAAGCGCCTCTCGACCCCGGCTTCTTTTGTTGCTTACCCTGTTTTTTCTGTCTCCAACTCTTTTTAGTGAAGACTGGTTTATCATCTTTCTCAGATGCACTTTTTGTTTGTATAACTTGTGTTTGCGATTGAGTTTGCATTTTTACAAAAGGCTTGTTGCCTAGGCTATTTCTTCCAATTGTTTTATAAGCCCGGGCTATTATTTTCGGTAATTCGCGAGGCCTGTCCAACTCTGGGACCAAAGCCAAAGCATTCGCTACTTGAAAGTTCATAGCATCGCCCTTGACATTTCCAAGGATCAGCTCAGCTACTACATCAAACACTCCCACTAGTCTCATCCCTAATTCCACAGCCGCTTCAGGGCCATGTTCATCCTGTACTTTTTTAATTACAGAGGGTAGAACCGTCATGGAAGGAGTTCCAAAACATTTTGAATAAACTGCTGCGAATACCTTACCCCAGTTTTCACATGATGTCAAATCGGGGATTATGTCTTTTGGCAAACTTATCGTGAGGATGCGGTGTTTATCTACTGGGGATGTAGGTGGAAACACTGCTTCTATCTGATCGAACTTTTCGGCAAGCCAATAAGGATAATCGTCCTTATTTTGTGGACGTTTGCCCATCACAGAATTTACCATGACAGGACTTATAGTCACTCCAGCAGCAATAGCTGGTTGGCCTGCGACTACAGGAGCAGCTCCATGGAGGCTTCCTGTAACGTATGTCACCAAGGCTCGATGCACTCGCACCAATTCGGTATGCATAGTGCGCAGTTCCGCAAGCGGTAATGCCAGATAATTTGGATGCGGGGTATACCCGGCCAATACAGGCCAAGTGGCCCCCTGAATTGATAAGGGGCCTAAACGAACTGCGGTAGTTGGTTGTGGTAGGGCGCCATTGAACCAAACACGGTGCTGCCAAGCCGTGAGAGGCACTTCAAGAACAGTATAGGGTCGATAGGCAGCAGGAACAGCGGTGGGCTTATATTCATGAAACAGTTTATCACCTGCATCCACCGCTTCAAAAGTGATCCAAGTGTAAAACACTTCAAAGTGATAAGCCGCATCGGCTTGAACCACAAAGACCAACTCGACCCCAGCATCGGGCACTCCATACACAGCTAAGTGGTCTCGGAGTGCTCCTCGACTATGTGCAGCTATCGCCACACCAGCCATGACTAAACAATTATATACGACAACCTAACAGGGAGCACAAAAATGGGTCTATTAACTAACCTTTTTTAATAATATCAAGCTTGAAAGAACCTATAAAATATTCAATATAGGAGGTATCACCGTCACATACGCCTCCGGAAGCGTACGCGAGGGGTTTATGGACAAGCACAAGCACTACTCAAGCGTCTCGCAGATAAGCTGCCCCACGGTGGTCGCGCCATGTCATAAGGTTTCTGCACATACACAGAGCTATGCACAGGAAAATGGGACCCTGGAATACAGTGGTTTGCCACCATATACCATAGCACCCAAAAACCCCAACCCAACTAGCTTAGCATCCCATTAGCACCCAAGTACTAATGTTTGGACAACCCAGAACACGGTATCTTTATCTCAGGACTCACTGAAGCAAGAACACTCTTTCGCCACTCACTCGTACTTGTCCACAAGGTGCGTAGGAAGAGACACTGGATAGGTTAAAATGTTTATTCCAACTTACGTGCTCTAATGTACAGTACACGTGTCAGTACTAATAGCATAATGCATATTACTAATATAAGCAGCATGGTTACAATTCCATAGAATACAAACGGGGAAAGCATCTCAGAGCTCAGTGGATAAACGTATAAATAACATTACCACCCTCCCCTTGCAGTAAGAGAGTTTATTATAAAATAGAAGACCTCTGGGCTTTGACTAGCGAACCCCCATACCTCAGTCTCTAGATGCAGAATTACATCAGCAGGACATCATAGCTCTTCTCACTGAAAGGGATTTCTCCAAGTGTGTGTAAGCGCTAGTAAACCACAGTATTAAAAGCATATCAAATTCTTCATGGCAATTGCACATAATGTTATGTCTGGGTGCGCGAGACTGGCCATATCAGGAAGAACCAGAATACATTGTTATGCGACCTTGTACATGTTTGTGCAGACTGAGCCCAAAAAGGTGAACAACAGAAAATGCAGACAGTGCAAAAGAACTTGGCACGAGCAAAGGGCGAGGAAGGCCCGGCTCAGTGTAACGTGCGCAAAGAGAAGCAGCATGGCAGCTAAATCCGTATTTGTAAAGCGCGAACTACTCACCCTTACGGGTCTCAAGGCGCTGGGGGCCGTCGTGGAAATTAAGTGAGCTATTGCCCAGAGTCACATGGTGCTGAGCTGAGCTGCCGCCGGAGCCGGGGATCGAACCGTGAAACCCTGTGCTCCGAAGTCAGCTGCCCTGGCCTAGGCCAACATAACAAGGCAGGTAACAATCCACAAGACAAGAGAAAACGTGGCAATGACATCATTTTGAACAGCGCTGCCCTTCCCATTAGGAAAAGTGGGAGCGGTTTCTAGTTGGCCACATCTCGCCTCAGTCTCTGCAGGGGTGGGAGCAAGTTACGTTCGTAGCATGTTCTGGGGTCTGTCGTAATAAAGATTCCCAAATACTGGAAGCACTCCTTCGCCTCCTGTATAGGACATCCCCTAGGTAGGGAAGGGGGCTCGCCACTGAGGACATACAAAATGGATTTACTCCAGTTGATTGTATACCCAGAATATTTCCCAAAGTTCGTAAATATATTGAGCACTCTATGGAGCGACGCCTTAGGGGATGCGAGGTACAGCAGAATGTCATCCGCATAAAGAGAAATGCGGTCCTCCCATGATTCAGCCCACTTCAGTCCTCGGATTACTGGGTCCCTGCGGATCCAAGCCGCCAGTGGCTCCAGGGTGAGGGCAAAGAGCAAGGGGGACAACGGACAGCCCTGTCGAGTCCCACGGCCTAGCGTAAATACTCCTGACTTTTTATTATTGACTATCACCTGCGCTAAGGGCTCTGTGTACAGAAGGCGCACCCACCCGATGAAATTGGGCCCAAAACCCATCTTTGCCAAGACTGCAAACAGATATGGCCACTCAATGGTGTCGAAGGTGATGGAGCAGGGTAAATGAAAAAATGTTAACCTCCTAATATTTACGTTAAATAAATTAACACACAGGATCGTCTTAGTGAATAACCAACCATGTATGTTACATGTAAAGGGTTAAAGGTAACCCGCTATATATGTGCAAACTAATTTACTTACAATTGTTAACGTGAATAACATAAGTCTGACAATTGCGTACTAATTAGAATAATAAATGCATGATTTGTGCTTGGAAATAAACTGTGTAGTGGCAAAACAAAGCGTTGGTAAGTAAGGGATGGCTTTATATGTCGCTTTTGCTAGGTAATACCTAATTGGGGTACGTAGAATGACGGGAGGGAAACGAAAAGGCTTATATTCTTTATTCTTAACTCTGTTTTGTTTATCTTTATAATAGTGCGCTTAGGCCTGTTGAGCAGCGAAATAAAATGGCCGCCATGAGTTAGAGTACGCAGGCGCGAGAGGGGTTACGAAAGAAAGAAAGGCCGTGAACAAGAGGGATCATGTGATCATTCCAAAAGCCTAGGATGGAAGCGTGGTCAAGGCTGTGATGACCTTATCGCATAAACGTGTGCCAAAGCAAGACAGCGAAAAGCGTGAGAAGTCGCAGTGAATAAATGAATGGACAATAAACTAATCGACTGAAAAGTATCAGAAAAGGATACAGTTTGAAACCTATGAACTAAGGGGTAATGTCATGAACCCGTGAGAAACGACAAAAGTATGAACTTGCCACAAAGAACTGGTTGAAACAAGGATATTCATAATGAGATGTATACTGACCCGAATGGACCAATTAGAGAGAATCTCGCCATAAAGATGTAACATTTTCACTTAGTAAGCTAGTATTAGGGTATAAGAAGACCTACTCTTAGAGGGGAGGGGGTTGCTGCTGTTGCTGCTAGCTGCTATTGATGCTGTTGTTTTTCAACGCTGCCGTTTTTATGAACTGATGCTGCGGCTGCTGCTGCTATTTTATATTTTTGATTGAGCATGAGACGCTGATATTGGAGAACCTTTTTAATCCTAATAGATTTTTCCATTTAAAACATTAGACTTTTATTCTTAAAATACTAAAGGGGAAAGGAACGAGAAGGCCTGGTTTTTCCAGGACAGATAGATAGATCTTTCTGGAGTTCTTGCTGTGACGAACTTTATTTTTCCATCTAATAGGTATGCATTGCAATTTCAATTTATTCTTATAATGATGTTAAATGTAATAATCTGAATAATAAATTTGAAACTTATTCATGCTTCTAAACTTTATATAAACTTTATTATCTTTAAAACAATGAGTCAGTGGTTCTTTAGCTCAATGATAAATGTAAATGTTTAAAGGTTTATAGTGGTTGAGCTGGTCTTAATCACCATCAACTGATTCCTACTAGTTGGTCCATCGACCAATGAGCGGAATACCTTAGAGCTTGAGAAGTGTAATGTCGTCTTTATAAAAAGGTATCCCATCTCCTTCCAGCATATCATTTAACTGTTTTTCTCCTAGGTAAGAACGGATGAAATCCAGGGAATAAATGAGTGAGTGAATGTATATGCGGTGTTATGGGCCCCACCGTCATATGGATATAGTTGTGTTTAAGAGGAATATTTGCACCTGGACGTCCAAAGACATATAGGAGAAGAAATTGTATTGATAGCGCTGGATCAGATTTCTTGGTAGCAGAGTTATGGTTACTATAGATTAGTTTGGTGATTATTGATTATTGATTATTTCATGTCTAACATTCTATGTTGAGTCGCGTTATGTTATATGTAAGTCAAAGTTTTAACGCTTCCGGGAAGTAGGAAGTGGAAAACGTGTGGCAAGAGAAGTCACATGGAATAGTGCATTGTCTGAGTTCATATTGGTGATAACACAAGTTGTGTTATGATAGGGACATTTTCTGTATAAAAGGTGTGTGAGTGAAATAGCAACCGGTTTTCTTGTGAAACTCTGGCCTTAATTCTCAGGAGCAGTGTAGTCTCCGCATGTGTTTTATCCCCAGAGAAACGGGTTTACTCCTTGCTTGAAAGAAGGGTAAGGTAGAGGGAAGTGCTACACTTATCGAACGAAACTGTATTCTTGCGAGCTAGAATAAACTGTCACTTTTGTTTAGCGAAATCAGACAATGGAAATGTGTTTTAATGTTGTAAACTAACAAAGAATTGTTGAAAAGTAAATTGCCGATAATTTTTGTAAAGGAGGGGTCAGGAGCAGAACTGACGTAGACAAAAGCCGCGCTGGGATTGGACAGTGCGCTAGTCATACAAAACTGACGTAGACAAAAGGCGCGCTGGGATTGGACAGTGCGCTGTCATACAGAAGCAGCTCTGATTGGAGCTTTGGTGTGAGTCGCGCTGGGATTGGTCAGATAAACCAGTGACGTAGAAGCTTAGGATTGGAGCGTTGGTGTGAGTCGCGCTGGGATAGGTCCGAATAACGCATAGAGAACAGTGTTGAATTGCGGACTTTTGAGAAGGGAAAGAAATTGTGAATCATGGCTTATTATGAGTATGGTAGAGAGAAAACGTCGTGGATGTCAAAAATTAAGAATTTTTTTAAGAAAGACAAAAAGGTAGTGACTAGAGAGGGACAAGTAATTCCTCCGCCGAAGTCACCAGCTTCGCACATGATGTTGAAGTACGGATATCATACCTGCATATGGTTAGAAAATTGGACTAAATATACTAAAAATGATGGAGCATTGGCTTTTCCTGAGAATGGTTCATTTAGTGTAGCTGTACTTCGGAATTTGAGAGAGAAGATGGCAATGCTTGAACCTAAACCTAGACCGACACAGTTTGAAGCATTAAGTGAATGGGAAGATGAGATGTATGAACGAGAAAGATTCAGAGGATTAAGAAATCATGAGTTTGTACCCGGAAGGTTGTGGGGAGTGAATCATGAGGACAGAATAAAGCGTTGGAGATATGCTAATATGACAGGAGGTTTGTTTCCGGCTTTTACAGTTGAGGAAGAAGCAAAGAGAAAGTGTACAGAGAAAAAGAAACATGTGGTTACTGAAAAGTATGGGTATGGTGGTAGTGAGACAGAAGATGAATTGCTGGAAGATATTCTAAACAGAAACCCACCTCCATACCAACAGAATTCTGTGGTGGTGACACCTAATGCACCGCCAATGGAAACTGGGAGGAATAAAAATCCAGAACGAGGATATGAGATAAATAGGTCACAAGATCAGTTGAAAACTCCACAAAATGAGAAGACAAAAAGTGACAATACAACTGAATTGGCAAAAACCACAAGAGAATTAACTGAAAAGATAAGAGAATTAACAATGAATATGGAAGCTGTAACTGTACCAGTAACGATAGGTCCAGTAATACCAGTTTGTGAGAATCAGAAAATTGAAGAGCATTCTTTAGTCATTCCTATGAATTCACACTTGCAAAGAAGGAAAGAAGGGATGGAATTAGACGGTGAAGGTGCAAGAAACTTAGTTAGTACATATAGACCAAGCCCACCTACTAATTTAACGATAAATGAGAATGAGTTTAGGAGAATACCTATGGTAACTGAGTCTGCATCAGAGACACCAGAAAGAAGTAAAAATTGGATAGAATTAAATAGTACGCCTGTAGGTCCGACTCCAGATGAATTGAATGAATGGATGAAAACTCTAAAAACGAAAGAGATAGAAACAAAACCCTTAGATGTAATTAGGTTAAAAATAGACATGGAAGAATTGATTTTAGGGACAATTGGCACAGAAAAACTGAAATCTTATCAGGATGACGAAATTATGTTCTTATGCAAGAGCATTACATGGAGAGCTAGAAATTTACATGACAAATTAGAAGAGGCAGCAAATGAACTAGGAGTGGAATTTGTAAAGGTAAGAACATTGCAGAAACCGTATAGAGTAGATTTTTGCGAGAAAGATATAGAAAATTTGAACACATCAGGACGATTAACAGAAATAAAAGAACTAATAGTTTTACTGAGGAAATGGGGTGATGTGGATAGATGGAGAAGCAGATGGACTAAAAAGAATGAGAAAGTGACAGACAAAGCGTCTTTGGCTTTTGCAGTGACAGACAAGGAATCAATTGTAAGGGAGTACCCGATGAGAGAAACTCCAGGAGGTAGTTATGTGCATGTCCCATGGTCTAGACAGGATATATTGTCATTTACGAATGATTTTCCAAAATTGAGAGAGAAACCAGTAGAATGGTACAGACAAGTGGAGATATTTGTTAAAGTTTCAAAGGTGTTATGGATAGATTTGGATGGATTGTTTGATATAGTAGTACCAGCTGATTTGTGGACAGAATGTAAGATTACAATTGATTGGCCAACTGTAGAATATCCAAGAGATACTAAAACAGGAGCGCCAGGACCAGAAGTGATGAGAAAATATGATCAAGTAATTACCTTTTTGAAAAATAAGATTCCACCCAAAGAAACGGATTGGGTAAAAATAGAGAGAACCACACAGGAAAGCAAGGAAAGCAAAGAATCAGTACACGCATACTACGAGAGGCTACTGTTAGTTTTCAAACAGTATAGTGGCTATGAGACACTAAATGAGAAGGATATGAGTCATTTTGTATATAGATTTGTTTATGGGTTGAAACCAGAGATAAGTGAAATGATTAAACAGTATATGATTTGTTGGCAGAATAGCACAGTTGATGAAGTGTTGAGGTATGCTAAATATTGTAGTGATGATATTGAGAGCAGACAGCGTAAATTGAAAGAGAAAGCAATGTGGGCACAAGTGAAAGTTGCAGAGAAGCAAGAAGCTCAATTGAGTATTCCTGTTAATGAGGCAGGACCGACTAGGTTTAAACCAAATATAGGTAAAGGAAAAGGTCAAATGAGCATAGAAGAGGCAAAGAAAAAGTGGCCATGCCACAACTGCGGAAAGTTAGGGCATTGGAGAAACGAGTGTAAATTTCCTCCAAAACCTAATACGGAAAATCAATCATTAAATCCACAGGTGCAGAGTGAGGTAGTTACCCAACAAAGTCAGGTGCCACAACCACCACTTCCCAAGAGTGTTAATCAACAGAAATACAGTGCAGAAACAGGATTCTACGGAGGAGAGCAGGTAACACAATTGCACGCGCGCAGCTGCCATATCTCAGTACTGGCTACGACAGGATGGTGATGAGTCGGATGAAAGTTTATGACGGTGCCTAGGAGAGGAGGAAGAGTGCGTGCTTGGCGCAACTCTAGAGGTAGATCAAGCAGGTCCATTTGTGGATGGAGAAGTGAATGGTGCAAATGTAACATTCCTTGTGGACACTGGAGCTACCCGTTCTACTGTTAGGTCAGTGGAAATTCCAAACCTTCCTCTCTCAGGTGAACATATCCAAGTAGTGGGTGTTTCGAATCAACAAATTAAGGCGCCTCTTACTAAATTAGTGGAGGTAAAGATTGGTCCATTTAGTGAAATGCACCGATTTGTGGTATGTGATTGCAGTCCTGTGAACCTATTAGGACGCGATTTACTTTGCAAGATGAACTGCACCATCTATTGTACGCCAGATGGAATTGCATTTCAGACCCCAGATGAAGACGTATTGTATAAAATGACAATGGTAAAGTTAGAATCAGAAGTGAACGATTTATTTCCCATATTTGATGTAGAGAAAATCCCAAGTGAACTGAAAGAAACAGTGAAACAGGAAGTGTGGGACTTCACGGGAGAAGATATAGGGCTAATGAAAGAAGTAGACCCTGTTAAAATTTCTGTTAAAGAAGGAACGAGTTACCCAAATACGCCCCAGTATAAATTGACACCAGAAATAATTGAAGGAATAACACCAGTAATAAACAAAATGATTGAGCAAGGGATTCTGAGAGAAATAATGAGCAGTCCATGTAATTCGCCGATAATGGGACTGAAAAAGCCGAATGGAACATATAGAATTGTACAGGATTTGAGAAAGGTAAACAAAATTGTTGTGCCTTGCTGCCCAATAGTGCCTAACCCTGCTGTAATTCTATATCAGATTCCACGCGAAGCAGAATGGTACACAGTTATTGATTTGTGCCATGCATTTTTCTCTATTCCGTTACATCTAGATAGCCAGCCATTATTTGCGTTCAGGTTCGGAGAGCGTATTTTGGCATGCTGCCGAATTCCTCAGGGGTATACAGAAAGCCCCTCGATCTTTAATCAGATTCTAAAGAAATCATTGGAAGATTTGAAAATGCCAGAGAAGTCAGTGATGGTTCAGTATATTGATGACCTACTGGTGGCATCAAAAACAAAGGAAGCATGTGTTAATGATACAATTGCTTTGCTGAATCATTTAGCAAAAGAGGACATAAGGTGTCCCCATCGAAGTTGCAGTTTTGTCAACAAGAGGTCCAGTATCTAGGGCATGAGATTGAGAAGGGAGTGCGAAGGTAACGACAGAAAGAATAAAAATAATCCAAGGAATGAGAGCTCCAATGACACAAAGAGAGGTAAGAATGTTCCTAGGAATGGTTGGATATTGTCGACAATGGATAAGTGGATTTTCATTAATTGCAAAACCATTACAGAGATTGACAAAGAAGGATGTCAAAGATCCTTTTGAAATGAATGATGAGGAAATGAAAGCATTTAGAGAACTAAAAAAGAAACTGTGTGAAGCTCCGGCATTGGGAATGCCTGATTATGAAAAAGATTTTGAGTTGTACTGCAGTGAAAGAGATGGGTGTGCGTTTTCAGTCCTAGTGCAGAGACATGGAAACATGAAAAGACCAATTGCATATTTTTCAGCTGTTTTAGACCCAGTAGCGAAAGCGTTGCCTGGATGTTTGAAAGCAGTTGCTGCTACTTGTGTAAGTCTGGAGCAGAGTGAAGGCATAGTGATGGGATATCCACTGAGAGTATATGTCGCTCATTCTGTGGAAATTCTGTTGACAAGAACCAAAACCCAATACATGACACATAGTCGGCTGACTAGGTATGAAAAAGTAATTTGAGTGCAGACAATGTGACCATTGACAGATGCATGAATGTGAATCCTTCAACATCATTGCCAGATGAGGAGAGTGTGATTGAAATGGATGAAGTTGATCATGATTGTCTGAATGTACTCGAGTATTGTACAAAACCGAGACCTGACATACGGGATGAGCCTTTAAAGGAATCAGATTACATTCTATTCGTGGATGGCTCATGTTTGAGAACGAATGATGGAGTTCTAAGTGCAGCATATGCAGTTTGCACAGTAGCTGCTGTAATGGAAGCATCGTGTTTGAAAGGGATACGTTCTGCCCAAGTAGCAGAGTTGGTAGCTCTAATTCAAGCATGCAAGTTGGGAAAGAATGTTCGAATAACAGTTGTCACGGATAGCCAATATGGCTTTGGAGTGGTGCATGACTTTGGCCAGATCTGGTCTCAGAGAGGTTTCTTGACGTCTGCAGGGTCACCGATAAGAAATGGTGAGTTTGTGAAAAAAAGTTGCTTGAGGCGATACAGCTGCCTAAACAGATTGCGGTAGTGAAGTGCAATGCACATAAAAATGGGGAAGACTATATAACTGTTGGTAATAAGTTTGCTGATGAAATTGCACAGTATTGTGCTAAAAATGTGGTCTCATTGAACCGGAACCAAGAAAGAGAGCATATTTCATGTCCTATGCTTTTTACTAACTCTGTTGAGACATGGGATGAGGTGAGACAATTACAGGAAGCAGCAGATGATGGGGAAAAAGATAACTGGATAAAAGCAGGATGTAGAAAACATGAGGAAAATGATGTTTGGGTTTACAGGGATGACAGACCAGTTATGCCTGATAGCATGATTTCTGACATGGCACGGATGTACCATGGACAAGCTCATATTGGGAGAGACTCAATGATCAGACCTTTTAGACAAACATGGTATAATCCAAAATTCAGAGCCATAGCTGAGAGTCTTTGTCAAAGGTGTCTTGTTTGTCAACAGCTAAATCCAGGAAGAAAGACAGTAGTGAGTCTGGGAACAATAGGACGAGAGGGAGGTCCTTTCACGAGAATGCAAATGGATTTTATTGAAATGCCTCCGAGCAATAGACTAAGGTATGTCCTTGTAGTCGTCTGTTTGTTTTCCCGTTGGGTGGAAGCATACCCGACCAGAAGGAATGATGGAATTACAGTAGCAAAACTAATGCTGCGAGAATTCATTCCAAGGTATGGTTTCCCAGTAACGATTGAAACAGATAGAGGAACACATTTTCAAAACGAATTGGTTCAATTGATTTGTGAAGCACTTAGTATTAAACAGAAACTGCATTGTGCATACCGACCAGAGGCTTCTAGAATAGTAGAGCAAGTGAATGGAACAATTAAGAACAGACTAGGTAAAATGTGTCAAGCCACAGGACTCAAATGGCCAGATGCCTTGCCATTAGTCTTAATGACAATCAGAAGTATACCGGAAAGAAAGACAGGACTCAGTCCCCATGAGATAATTATGGGACGAGCAATGAGACAAGCACATGTACCTGTCAACAAACTACTGACTATAACTGATGATCTGGTGCTGGATTATTGCAAAGGATTGGCTGATGTGGTACGTTCTGTGTTTCATCAGGTTGGACCGGATGCGACCACTCTTGAAAGAAAACCAGCACACGATTTGAATCCAGGAGATTGGGTCCGCATAAAAGTCCACCGAAGAAAAAACTGTTTGGTTCCTCGCTGGGACCAACCACGACAAGTGATCCTGGTGACAACAACTGCAGTCAAATGTGCAGGGGTGAAAAACTGGGTACATGCCAGTCACACCATCAGAGTTCCAGAACCTGAAGATCGACCTGTAAGTCGACATCTGGAAGTATCAGACACCAGTTCAGCATCTGATGTAGGGGAAGAGACGATCAGAGTTCCAGAATCTGAAGATCGACCTGTAAGTCGACATCTGGAAGACCCAACTACAAGTGCAACGACAGAAGGAGTGGAAGAAATAGCAGAAGTTCCAGAATCTGAAGATCGACATGTGAGTCGACATCTGGAAATATCTGACACCAGTTCCGCATCTGATACAGAGCATTCGCATTGTGAGGAAAATCTGAAAAGAAATTGGAAATTTGATAATATAAAAGAAGAAACTGAGCAAAAAGACAGTAACAGTGAGCAACCAAGTACAAGTTGTGGTGAGAACACTTCAGAGACAATATTAATAGACGAAGAAGGGAGAGTTTCAAATAGAAAGATAGAAGAATCGGAAGATCCCCGAGGAGCAATAGGGACAGGTCGGCGAACAAAAGAACAGGGAAATCTAGACACAGATAGAGAGATTGACACAAATTCGGAAGAACCTCGAGGAGGGACAGAAGTAGGTGATCGAAGAGACAAAAACACCTCTTTGGGCGTTTGAGGAAGAAAATCATGACAAGAAAAAGACAAATGCAGCTATGTCTCTGGATTGGCCCCAACAGGGAAGGTTGTGCATTAGAAGAAATAGAACAAGATATGACAATTATTTCGTGGGTTCCAGTGATTGCCAAGACAATTATAACATTTTAGGAGGTTGGGGATTCAAAGGGGGAAAAGATCCAATATTTCCTGGGATCTATTACATATGTGGTAACAGAGCTTATTACAGGTTACCGGACCATTGGTATGGATCATGTTATTTAGGCCTGGTCTTTCCAAAGATTTTTCATGTAGATAGAGCAGAAAATGCAATGGTAAAGACATTTACACGTAGGAAAAGGGAGAGCTTTTCAGAAATAGTAGGTGATATTTTTGGAGCATTGATACCAGCAGTGGGAATATCTTTGAATGCATTTAAAATTCGGAAATTATCCACAGTAGTAGATCGTTTATCTACAGATACTGCTGGAGGGTTCTTGATGGTAAATACCGAAATGGTTGCCATGAGAGCTATGGTGATGCAAAATCGACTTGCCCTTGACATTCTTTTGGCAAAAGAGGGTGGAGTCTGTGGAATGCTGAAAGTCCAACATTGTTGCACTTACATTCCAGATAAAAGTGAAAATATACAAAAGTATATTAAGAATATTACCAATTTGCACAAAGAACTTGTTCCACTGGAGGTTGAAAATGCATTGGGAAAACTTGGTAAGAGTTTTTCCTCAGTAATAAATTGGTTTAATAGAATGAGTAGATTAGTAATAGGGAAAATAATAATAGTAGCGACCATGATAATCATAATAGTTTTAGTACTGAAGCTAATCATTACATGTATAAAGAGAAGAAGAAGGCAGAACAAAATAGAAAAAGAAAATAAGATAAACAAAGAAAGAGAAAGAGAAATGGGTGAAATAGAACTAGAAGAAATAAAAGAAAACATGTATAAGAAGACAAAGAGACAAGTTGAAAGGGATACAGTTGTGTAAAACTAACAAAAACAAACGGACAAAGAAATATGCTATCTGATAGAATTGTATAACATGGGTTTTTTGTGGTGATATTAAAAATCACCAAAGGGGGAGTTGATGGAGCAGGGTAAATGAAAAAATGTTAACCTCCTAATATTTACGTTAAATAAATTAACACACAGGTTCGTCTTAGTGAATAACCAACCATGTATGTTACATGTAAAGGGTTAAAGGTAACACGCTATATATGTGCAAACTAATTTACTTACAATTGTTAACGTGAATAACATAAGTCTGACAATTGCGTACTAATTAGAATAATAAATGCATGATTTGTGCTTGGAAATAAACTGTGTAGTGGCAAAACAAAGCGTTGGTAAGTAAGGGATGGCTTTATATGTCGCTTTTGCTAGGTAATACCTAATTGGGGTACGTAGAATGACAGGAGGGAAACGAAAAGGCTTATATTCTTTATTCTGTTTTGTTTATCTTTATAATAGTGCGCTTAGGCCTGTTGAGCAGCGAAATAAAATGGCCGCCATGAGTTAGAGTACGCAGGCGCGAGAGGGGTTACGAAAGAAAGAAAGGCCGTGAACAAGAGGGATCATGTGATCATTCCAAAAGCCTAGGATGGAAGCGTGGTCAAGGCTGTGATGACTTTATCGCATAAACGTGTGCCAAAGCAAGACAGCGAAAAGCGTGAGAAGTCGCAGTGAATAAATGAATGGACAATAAACTAATCGACTGAAAAGTATCAGAAAAGGATACAGTTTGAAACCTATGAACTAAGGGGTAATGTCATGAACCTGTGAGAAACGACAAAAGTATGAACTTGCCACAAAGAACTGGTTGAAACAAGGATATTCATAATGAGATGTATACTGACCCGAATGGACCAATTAGAGAGAATCTCGCCATAAAGATGTAACATTTTCACTAAGTAAGCTAGTATTAGGGTATAAGAAGACCTACTCTTAAAGGGGAGGGGGTTGCTGCTGTTGCTGCTAGCTGCTATTGATGCTGTTGTTTTCAACGCTGCCGTTTTTACGAACTGATGCTGCGGCTGCTGCTGCTATTTTATATTTTTGATTGAGCATGAGACGCTGATATTGGAGAACCTTTTTAATCCTAATAGATTTTTCCATTTAAAACATTAGACTTTTATTCTTAAAATACTAAAGGGGAAAGGAACGAGAAGGCCTGGTTTTTCCAGGACAGATAGATAGATCTTTCGGGAGTTCTTGCTGTGACGAACTTTATTTTTCCATCTAATAGGTATTGTTAGACCTGGCATCCTTGGCGTGGGTCTCCCTTCCATTTTTTCGTAATGCCTCCACTGTTGCCGATATGTTTTTGCTGGACTAGATGCTCATGGGCACTTTGCCACTGCTAATCAGTGCCAAAGTGCAAGTGCTCCCTATCGTGAATTGATGTATGTATTAGTGACTCCGAGATTGGATGATTGGTTTACTTGTCAGTCCCTAGTACAGTGCACTCAGTGTGCCCAGGGCTAGTAAATCCAATGCCGCTGGTGGGCTTGCAGCACTGGTTGTGCCACCCACAGGAGCGGCTTGTAAAATGTGTCTCAGGCCTGCCATTGCAGAGCCTGTGTGCAGCCTAGGGCTGCCATGTCGACTTGGTGAGTGCACTCACTTACCAGTCCCTAAACCTTCCCTTTACTGCATGTTGGTCACCCCTAAAGTAGGCCCTAGGGCAGGATGCATTGTAAGTATAAGGTAGGACATGCCCTGGTGTGTGTGGCATGTCCTAATAGTGAATTACAGCCATTTTCGTTTTTCACTATTGCAAGGCTACCTGCTCCCCATAGGCCAGAATGGGCAGACTGACTATTACACCTTATAGTCAGAACTGACCCAGGGAACATGGTAGAAAAACGAATTTAGTATGCCTGAACTCAGGATGATAAAATAAATCTTTTAGTGAAGTTGGTTTTAACATTCTGTGTTTGAAAATACCACTTTTAGAAAGTGGGTATTTTCTTTGCCTAACTATCCAAGCCTGCCTCTGCTAGGTTGTGTATTCCTTGTCTGGAGATTGAGTGACAGGGGCTGGGGGTGGCTACAGGAGACAGGGTGAGTCAGCACAGGGCTGAATAGAAATATCTGCATCCAGAGTGGAGGGAGGAGTTGCACCTGGGTCTGAATAGGGCTGTGCCTGCCTTCCACAATGCTGGCTCCACCTCCTGCTGGGCGGCTGAGCACTCTGCCCCACATTCTGAAAGGAAAGAAGGAGTCAGAAAAACAAAGTGCTCCAGGACTGACCAGAACTGGTTTTGGACTAGGCAGAGGCCTCTCTGCCTCCAGAGAACAAAGAGAATCAGGGTATAAGAGGGGCACCCAGACCCCAGGAAAATTAGATCACTTTTGGGAACAAGAAGAAACCTTTGCTGAGGAGCGGAACCAAGAAGAAACTGAGGAGAGACTATCCCTAAGCTGAAGTGCTGCTTGGGGGATTGGCCTGCAGTGGTTTGCCTGACTGCCAAAGAAAGGAGAAAGGAACTTTTGCTCTGCTGTGACTTTCATCAACTTGTGAAGGATCTCCAAGGGCTTGGAAGAGAGCTTGCCCCCTGACCGAAGTCCCAGGACCATTGGACTTCACCCCCTTTATGAATTGCTGCTGGAAACTCTGTTTCAGTGGCTACAGAGGTAGGGAGCTGTGACCGACTCTCACGACCGACTCAGTGTCCTGTAAGCACCGCATCGAAGCACCGTCACGCCCTGCAACGCACGGCCCTGGTCTCACCGACTCCGTCAACGAGCCGCTGCCTGCACCGCATCGAGGGACAACGCGTCCTGCAACGCTCGCTACGCCCGAATCGAACTGGTCCGACCGACACGGTCACTGCTGCTGAGTTCGAGTCCTGTGACCGCACCGGAGTTGGGCACCGCTCGCACGCTTTGCGGCGCACCGCCCGACTCGCACCGCTGTCCGGACTGATCGACGCCAGCTCCTGAATCCGGCTCCGTCGCCGCACCGCAACCTGCCAGCACCGCATCGAAGCACCGTCTCGCCCTGCAACGCACGGCCCTGGTCTCACCGACTCCGTCTTGACGACGTCAACGAGCCGCTGCCTGCACCGCATCGAGGGACAACGCGTCCTGCAACGCTTCCATTTTTGCATCGCGACCGCGACAGAACAGCCATCCGGCTCGCACGCCCGTGCCTGCCGCTTCAAGTAAAGGTACTGTGACCGAGTCTGTCTACGCTGTGTTGGCCCGTCTCGACGCGGTCAGCTGGATTTGTTAGACTCTGTTTGTTCTCGACATCGCCGTAGCCGGAGGAGGCTACCGACTCGCACAGAACCTTGAATTAAGCCTTTTGATCAGAACTAAGCACTCTTGACAGTATTGTGGATTATTTTTTGTCGTTTATGGTCTTGTGATAAATCTATATAAAGTATACCTATTTTTATAAATATATAACCTGTGTGGTGTCCATTTGTAGTGTTGTCACTTGATTACTGTATGTGTTCACAAATGCTTTACACACTGCCTCTGAACTAAGCCTGTCTGCTCGTGCCAAGCTACCAAGAGGGTGAGCAGGGGTTCTTTCAGGAGTGTACCTACTTTCCTGACTAGACTCAAGGGTCCCTATTTGGACAAAGGTACCGACCTCTGCCAACTAGAGACCCCCAAATCTAACATGGGTGGTCAGCGGTGAGGATTCTGGACTTGCATTTGTGACTCATGTACAGTGATTGGTGAACACTACTTAGTGAGTGCAGACCAAAACGCAACCACATACTTTTATAGCATTTTTTCTGGGATTTCCTATTTTTGCAAATGCCAAGTTCAGTCACTATGGAGAAACCAGCATCAGTAGCCTCTGTTGAGTGTGATTGGGAAGACGAGAGGCTAGAATGCTACACCCTTAAGCAGCTCAGGCAATTCTGCAAAAAGTTTAAAGTGTCCATGACCGGACTCTCCAGGAAGGAGGACCTCCAAAAGGCGTTGAGGGCCTGGGTCGAATCAAGGAGTGCCCCTGTGGAGGGGGCTGAGAATGCAGAAGGGCAGCTGGAGGGGCTATTGGGTCTAGGGGGCTAGAAGACTACCTTCCCCAGTAGGTAGCAGTGTTTCTGCCAGAGGACTGTCTCCAGAGGAGTTGGAGGACAGGAAAGAGAGTAGGATGCACGAAATGGAGCTGACCAAGCTCAAGCTGAATGGGCAGTTAGAATTCGAAATGCAAACTAGGAAATTAGCCCTAGAGGAAAAGAAAATGCAGTTTGAACATGAGAAAGTTTTGAGGGAGTTGGAATTGAAGGCCAAAAGCTTAGAGATTACTCCCTCTGGTGGCAGTGTACCGCCGTGCCTGTTGAAACTAGGGTGTATATTCCAAAAGATGTGGTTAAGGAATTTTTTAAAAATGATGACATAGGGCAATGGTTCAAAGCCTATGAGGTAGCCATGTCTTCCCACCGGGTCCCTGAGAAGGATTGGGGAGCGGGGTTGTGGGGACGGTTCCTCAGTGAAGGGCGGGATACCTTGTTAGATTTGCCCTCTGAAGTCTATAATTCGTACAGCCACATGAAGGATGCCTTAATGACTAGGTATGGTTTGACCCCTGAGCTTTATAGGCAAAGGTTCAGGAACTGTAGTAAGATTGAAAGCAGTACCTGGGTTGAATATGTGACCTTCTTTTGCAGAGCCTTGGATGGTTGGGTAAAGGGTAGCAAAGCGACTGATTTTCAGGCGCTCTTTGATTTGATTGCCTGGGAGCACTTGTCCGGTAATTGTTTTCCTGAGCTACGCCAGCACCTGATTGATAGTAAGCTGACTAACCCTAGGCAGCTTGCTGAGGAGGCGGACCGCTGGGTGAGTACCCGGGTCCACAAGGGTCACGTGGGAGACTCCGCCAAGGGTGGTCAGGGTCCCCAGCAGAAGAGTGGGGGGGACAAGGGTAAACAGAAGGAGTTCCATAAAGGGCCCCAAAGTAGACCCCAAGGGAACCAAGGGAAAGGTTCCCAGCCTCCCCCTGAGAAGAAGCCAGTGGCCCTGACAGGCCCCCCTGTTCACCAGGGACCACTGGTGTGTTACAAGTGTGGCGCCCCTGGCTACAAGGCAAACGATCCTCGTTGCCCTTTGCATGGAAAACTAGCACCCACTAGTGCAGTCCCCCGGCAGTTGGCTAGTGTAGCCCTGGGGGAGGAGTTGGGTGCCCAAGGTGGGGGGGATCCCACAGTGTTTTCCCTTGTCTCATTAGGAGACTCTGAGATGGTCCCTAGGACCCCGCTGCCTGAGAACACTAAGAAATACAGGCAGTGGGTGACCATCAATGGCCATAGGGTGGAGGCTCTGAGAGACACAGGAGCCAGTGTGACAGCTGTCAAGTGTCACCTGGTGTCTAAGGAGCAGGTTATCCCTGATGCATTCTATCCGGTTGTTGCCGCTGACAACACAGAGAGTCACTGCAAGGTGGCTCAGGTTCCCTTTGGGTGGGGGGGTCTCGGGTACTCTTCAAGTAGCTGTGAGGCCAGCCATGCCTGTTGACTGTTTGTTAGGGAACGATTTGGAGAGCTCACCTTGGGCTAAGGTGGAGCGGAGTGCGCATTTAGAAATGTTGGGCTTGCCTGATTGGGCATGTGTGACCACCCGGTCAATGGCAGCGAAAGGTGTTCAAGAGGACCTGGAGCCTGAGAGGGAGGCCCAGGTGCCTGCCGGAGAGAGAGGAGGCAGGGCGCGCGGGAAACCGGCCCCGAGGTTCCCACGGTCCAGGAGGAGGCAGACCCTGAGGGGGATGCCCTGGAGCCTACAGGGGAACAGGTAGCTGAACTGGGGGACCTACCTGAGCTGACCCATTGGCTGCAAGAAGGAGGACCCTCCAGGGAAGAGTTCTGCGAGGAGCAGAACACATGCCCTTCTCTCGTGGGTCTGAGGCAACAGGCCACAGACCAGGCAGCAGGTGATCAGTCTGGATCACATTGGATTTACTGGGAGAATGGTCTCCTGTATTCAGAGCCTAAGGTTGCTGAGCCTGGGTCAGCCCGTGTGCTGGTGGTACCCCAGCGCTTCGGAGCCTTCCTACTGGGGTTGGCTCATGATGTACCATTAGCAGAACATCTGGGGCAGGACAAGACCTTTGACAGGCTTGTTACCCATTTCTATTGGCCCCAGATGCGCAGGAGTGCCGCCACTCACTGCAGGACATGCCAGACTTGTCAGGCAAGTGGAAAGAGTGGGAGGAAGCACAAGGCTCCTCTCCAGCCATTCCCTGTGGTCAGCACCCCCTTTGAACGGGTGGGTATTGACATTGTGGGGCCACTGGACCCCAAGACAGCCATGGGCAACAGGCTTATCCTGGTCTTGGTGGACCATGCCACCCGGTACCCTGCAGCCATCCCTCTGAGGACAGTGACGGCCCCCATGGTGGGACGGGCACTGATGGGAATTTTCTCACGTGTGGGATTCCCTCAAGAGGTGGTGTCTGACAGAGGTACCAACTTCGTGTCCAAGTACATGAAGTCCCTGTGGCAGGAGTGCGGTGTAACTTACAAGTTCACCACTCCTTACCACCCTCAAGGAAATGGGCTGGTTGAGAGATTCAACCGGACCCTCAAGGGCATGATTATGGGTCTGGAAGAACCCATGAGGCGTAAATGGGACGTCCTCTTACCATGCCTGTTGTTTGCATACCGGGAGGTGCCACAGAAGTCTCTAGGGTTCAGTCCCTTTGAGCTCCTCTATGGACACCCGGTGAGAGGACCTCTGAGTTTGGTCAAGGAAGGCTGGGAGCAATCTCCCAGGAAACCTCCCCAGGATGTATACAGTTACATGATGGCCTTCAGGAACCAGACTAGGCGTTTCAGAGAACTTGCTGAGGCAAATCTGGAAGCCAGCCAGGAGGAGATGAAGCGGTGGTACGACCAGAATGCCACTCTGGTAGAGCTTCAGCCTGGTCAGAAAGTGTGGGTCATGGCCCCTGTGGAGCCTTGTGCGCTCCAGGACAGGTGGACCGGCCCTTTTACGGTGGTGGAGCGCAAGAGTCCAGTTACCTATTTGGTGGACTTGCAGTCTCCCAGGAACCCCTTGCGGGTCCTGCATGTGAACCGCCTGAAGCCCCACTTGGAGAGGTCCCAAGTGGGCATGCTCTTAGCTACAGATGATGGAATGGAGGAGGAGACCGAGCCTCTTCCTGACCTCCTGTCAGCCCGAGAGCAAGATGGATCAGTGGAGGGAGTAAACCTCTCTACCTCCCTGACACCTGAGCAGCAGGGTGACTGTCGCCAACTGTTGGGATAGTTCCCTGACCTGTTCTCCCTGGTTCCCAGTGTCACTCATTGGTGCGTCCATGATGTGGACACTGGGGACAGTCTTCCTGTGAAGCACAAGGCTTACAGGGTGACTGACAGGGTCAGAGCCTGCATCAAGGAGGAGGTCTCCAAGATGTTTGCGCTAGGGGTGATTGAGTCCTCTAACAGCCCTTGGGCCAGCCCAGTGGTCTTGGTTCCAAAGGCTGCCGCGCCTGGTGCCACACCAGAACTCCGGTTCTGTGTGGACTACAGGGGACTCAATTCCGTCACCAGGACTGACGCCCACCCCATCCCCAGAGCTGATGAGCTCATAGATCGGTTAGGGGCTGCGCGGTACCTCAGCACGTTTGACTTAACGTCTGGGTACTGGCAGATCGCCTTGACAGATGGGGCAAAAGAGAGGTCAGCATTCTCCACACCAGATGGGCACTACCAGTTCCGGGTGATGCCCTTTGGGATGAAGAATGCCCCTGCCACCTTTCAGAGGTTGGTCAACCAGGTGTTGGTTGGACTGGAGGATTTCAGTGCCGCCTACCTGGATGACATCGCAGTGTTCAGTTCCAGTTGGGAAGAACATCTGCGTCACCTCTGGGAAGTGTTGATGGCGCTGCGGAGGGCAGGCCTCACAATCAAGGCAGTAAAGTGCCAGATTGGGCAGGGTTCTGTGGTGTACTTGGGACACCAGGTTGGGAGCGGCCAGGTGGCGCCCCTCCAACCGAAAATTGATACCATTCTGGCTTGGGAGCCCCCAAGACCCAGACAGAGGTGAGAGCCTTCCTAGGACTCACCGGGTATTACCGGAGATTCGTCAAGGGGTATGGCAGCATTGTTGCCCCCTTGACAGAGCTGACTTCCAAGAAGCAGCCCAGGAAAGTGATTTGGACTGACGCCTGTCAGAAAGCTTTTGACACCTTGAAGACTGCCATGTGCACGGCGCCTGTGCTCCAGGCACCCAACTTCTCCAATGAGTTCATTGTTCAGACGGACGCTTCAGAGCATGGTGTAGGGGCTGTTCTATCACAGATCAATGAGGAGGGCCTAGACCAACCTGTAGCCTTCATCAGTAGGAGGTTACTTCCCCGGGAACAGAGATGGAGTGCTATTGAGCGTGAGGCATTTGCTGTGGTCTGGGCACTGAAGAAGCTGAGACCATACCTGTTTGGGACTCACTTCCGGGTTCAGACAGACCACAGGCCCCTCAGATGGTTGATGCAGATGAGGAGTGAGAATCCAAAGCTGTTGAGGTGGTCCATTTCCCTACAGGAACACCGCCCTGGTACAGAACACGCCAATGCTGATGGTCTGTCCAGATTTTTCCGCCTTAGCGATGAGAACTCCCTAGGGGTAGGATAGTTCTCCCCACATTTCAGCTGGAGGGGACACGTGTTAGACCTGGCATCCTTGGCGTGTGTCTCCCTTCCATTTTTTCGTAATGCCTCCACTGTTGCCGATATGTTTTTGCTGGACTAGATGCTCATGGGCACTTTGCCGCTGCTAATCAGTGCCAAAGTGCAAGTGCTCCCTATCGTGAATTGATGTATGTATTAGTGACTCCGTGATTGGATGATTGGTTTACTTGTCAGTCCCTAGTACAGTGCACTCAGTGTGCCCAGGGCTTGTAAATCCAATGCCGCTGGTGGGCTTGCAGCACTGGTTGTGCCACCCACAGGAGCGGCTTGTAAAATGTGTCTCAGGCCTGCCATTGCAGAGCCTGTGTGCAGCCTAGGGCTGCCATGTCGACTTGGTGAGTGCACTCACTTACCAGTCCCTAAACCTTCCCTTTACTGCATGTTGGTCACCCCTAAAGTAGGCCCTAGGGCAGGGTGCATTGTAAGTATAAGGTAGGACATGCCCTGGTGTGTGTGGCATGTCCTAATAGTGAATTACAGCCATTTTCGTTTTTCACTATTGCAAGGCTACCTGCTCCCCATAGGCCAGAATGGGCAGACTGACTATTACACCTTATAGTCAGAACTGACCCAGGGAACATGGTAGAAAAACGAATTTAGTATGCCTGAACTCAGGATGATAAAATACATCTTTTAGTGAAGTTGGTTTTAACATTCTGTGTTTGAAAATACCACTTTTAGAAAGTGGGTATTTTCTTGCCTAACTATCCAAGCCTGCCTCTGCTAGGTTGTGTATTCCTTGTCTGGAGATTGAGTGACAGGGGCTGGGGGTGGCTACAGGAGACAGGGTGAGTCAGCACAGGGCTGAATAGAAATATCTGCATCCAGAGTGGAGGGAGGAGTTGCACCTGGGTCTGAATAGGGCTGTGCCTGCCTTCCACAATGCTGGCTCCACCTCCTGCTGGGCGGCTGAGCACTCTGCCCCACATTCTGAAAGGAAAGAAGGAGTCAGAAAAAGAAAGTGCTCCAGGACTGACCAGAACTGGTTTTGGACTAGGCAGAGGCCTCTCTGCCTCCAGAGAACAAAGAGAATCAGGGTATAAGAGGGGCACCCAGACCCCAGGAAAATTAGATCACTTTTGGGAACAAGAAGAAACCTTTGCTGAGGAGCAGAACCAAGAAGAAACTGAGGAGAGACTATCCCTAAGCTGAAGTGCTGCTTGGGGGATTGGCCTGCAGTGGTTTGCCTGACTGCCAAAGAAAGGAGAAAGGAACTTTTGCTCTGCTGTGACTTTCATCAACTTGTGAAGGATCTCCAAGGGCTTGGAAGAGAGCTTGCCCCCTGACCGAAGTCCCAGGACCATTGGACTTCACCCCCTTTATGAATTGCTGCTGGAAACTCTGTTTCAGTGGCTACAGAGGTAGGGAGCTGTGACCGACTCTCACGACCGACTCAGTGTCCTGTAAGCACCGCATCGAAGCACCGTCACGCCCTGCAACGCACGGCCCTGGTCTCACCGACTCCGTCAACGAGCCGCTGCCTGCACCGCATCGAGGGACAACGCGTCCTGCAACGCTTCGCTACGCCGAATCGAACTGGTCCGACCGACACGGTCACTGCTGCTGAGTTCGAGTCCTGTGACCGCACCGGAGTTGGGCACCGCTCGCACGCTTTGCGACGCACCGCCCGACTCGCACCGCTGTCCGGACTGATCGACGCCAGCTCCTGAATCCGGCTCCGTCGCCGCACCGCAACCTGCCAGCACCGCATCGAAGCACCGTCTCGCCCTGCAACGCACGGCCCTGGTCTCACCGACTCCGTCTCGACGACGTCAACGAGCCGCTGCCTGCACCGCATCGAGGGACAAAGCGTCCTGCAACGCTTCCATTTTTGCATCGCGACCGCGACGGACAGCCATCCGGCTCGCACGCCCGTGCCTGCCGCTTCAAGTAAAGGTACTGTGACCGAGTCTGTCTACGCTGTGTTGGCCCGTCTCGACGCGGTCAGCTGGATTTGTTAGACTCTGTTTGTTCTCGACATCGCCGTAGCCGGAGGAGGCTACCGACTCGCACAGAACCTTGAATTAAGCCTTTTTGATCAGAACTAAGCACTCTTGACAGTATTGTGGATTATTTTTGTCGTTTATGGTCTTGTGATAAATCTATATAAAGTATACCTATTTTTATAAATATATAACCTGTGTGGTGTCCATTTGTAGTGTTGTCACTTGATTACTGTATGTGTTCACAAATGCTTTACACACTGCCTCTGAACTAAGCCTGTCTGCTCGTGCCAAGCTACCAAGAGGGTGAGCAGGGGTTCTTTCAGGAGTGTACCTACTTTCCCTGACTAGACTCAAGGGTCCCTATTTGGACAAAGGTACCGACCTCTGCCAACTAGAGACCCCCAAATCTAACAGGTATGCATTGCAATTTCAATTTATTCTTATAATGATGTTAAATGTAATAATCTGAATAATAAATTTGAAACTTATTCATGCTTCTAAACTTTATATAAACTTTATTATCTTTAAAACAATGAGTCAGTGGTTCTTTAGCTCAATGATAAATGTAAATGTTTAAAGGTTTATAGTAGTTGAGCTGGTCTTAATCACCATCAACTGATTCCTACTAGTTGGTCCATCGACCAATGAGCGGAATACCTTAGAGCTTGAGAAGTGTAATGTCGTCTTTATAAAAAGGTATCCCGTCTCCTTCCAGCATATCATTTAACTGTTTTTCTCCTAGGTAAGAACGGATGAAATCCAGGAATAAATGAGTGAGTGAATGTATATGCGGTGTTATGGGACCCACCGTCATATGGATATAGTTGTGTTTAAGAGGAATATTTGCACCTGGACGTCCAAAGACATATAGGAGAAGAAATGTTATTGATAGCGCTGGATCAAAAGCCATCGTGGCGTCAAGTGAGACCACCACTGCAGCTTCTTGGATCGTGCCCTGTCTTCCCAGCACGCCATGCAATCTCCTCAAGTTTAGCGCGGTGTTTCGATGAGGCATAAAGCCCGATTGGTCCGGGTGTACCAATTTACTTATCACTTGAGTCAGACGACCTGCCAGCAGTTTAGCTAGAACTTTAGGTTCTGCATTTAATAATACGAAGAGCACTTATGTCTGGGTTTATGTATGGTGACCAATGTAGTCACTCTTTGGTCTTGAGGGAACAGTCCCAACTCTCGGCTTTCGGTAAACATGACACGTAGGTGCGGGGCCACTGTGTCCGGCTTCAGCTTGTACAACTCGATCGGTAGCCCATTGGGGCCCAGAGCCTTGCCCAACTGGAGGTTTCTAATTGCCTGAGCTACTTCATCATTAGTAAAATCGCTATCGAGTATATCCCTTTCATCTGTGGCCAGGCTAGGGAGCTGTATATCTGAGAGCAGGGCTTGCGAGTCCTCCTCTAGAAGGGAGGAGCTCGCCCGATAGACAGTGCGATAATAATCTGCAAATTCGTTGGCTATCTCTTGTGGATCAGTTATTGTTACACCTGACTCGTCCAATAATTCTGGTACCAATCTACTTGCCAGCTCTTTCTTGTCTAACCAGGCCAGTAACTTCCCAGCCTTATCCCCCAGGTCATACAGTCTACCCTCTTTATCTCTGCTGAGTGTCTTTGCCATATCAGTGGCAATGGATTTATATTCATCTCTTTTGAGTTTCAGGGCATGAAGTCTGTCTTGTGTCACCGCTCCCTCATTTTCTTCCTCCAGGTGGAGGATCTCATCCTCTAAGCGGGCTAGGTCTTTTGACTTTTCTTTCCGCACACCTGCAGTCAGGGAGAGCGCCTGACCCCTCAGTACTGTTTTAAAAGCTTCCCACAGGGTTTGGGATGATCGCACTGATTCCTTGTTTTCTAGAAAATAGTTGTCTATAGCTTGCATGAGTGTGTTTTTGACCACGGGGTTCCGAAGGTACCAGGGGCTAATAGGTGCTATTCTCCCCACCTTTTTCTCACCTAGGACCAATTCTGCCCATAAGGGGGAGTGGTCAGATATGCCACGCGCCAGGTGTCTAATCTCCCGAATATTCCCTATTTGGGACGCTGGAATGAGGAGATAGTCAATTCGGGATAGGCTATTGTGAGCCCCTGAGTGGAAGGTGTGTTGAATACTTTCGGGGTGATATGTTCTCCACGCGTCTACAAGGCCCAATGCGTCTAGGAAATCTGGGAGCCATCTTCCCCAGCTTCTTGACGAATGGGTAGCCGAAGAGGACCCACTGAGCCACTGTCCCGGCCTCTGAGGACGCCAGACCCCCAGCTTGGAGTCCACTATGATAAGAAGGAAGTGGCGGTGCTCCATGGAGAGGGAGCAGTTAACATTCTCCAAAAAGATAATGGCCCTTTGAGCCCAACCTGAGAGGACCTCTGGGGATATCAAGGAGCCCAAGGATTTGGCCTCTTCTGCCATGTCCAGAATTTTTGTCATGGGTCCCACTACATCCAGGAGCGTGTCCTGGCATGAACGCCATGAACGATCAATCCCCTTTTGAGGTCCCTTATGAACTTAGCCATGAAGGTGGCCATCCTGGTGTCAGTCTCAGGGTTAAGGGTTACATTCCACCCGTAGGCAGCTGCATGCCTCTTTCTCTAGTGGTTTGCCCAGGTGGCCTGCCACATACTTTGCCACCTTAGTCACTGGGGCCCACTCCGCCGAGCGCGGATGAATAATATCATCAGGGTCAGGCATGTCTGCACCACCTCGGGCTTGGGGAGGGCTTCTGAGCTGTCGGGTGCGGAGGGGTGAAGCCAAGGCCTCAAGGGGCCTGGTTCATCATCAGAGTCCCCATGGGTAGACACGTCCATATACTGCAAAGGAGTGGCACACACTCCTAGCGAGCCCTACTCATGTTCCCCGAAATGCAAGATTTCGGCTCATTCAATTCTATATAGTACACCGAGCAAACTTGTCACCAGACAAAATAAACCAATATTTCCATAGGGATGACACAGCATGCCCACACTGCAAGCTGGTAGATGCAAATTTCCATTACATGATATGGGCCTGCCCCTCCCTGACACTCTGCTGGCAAAGGGTGACACATTTTCTCTCCTTGTGCACGGAGCGCCCAGTCGCCCATATCTGTCTTGCTTATAGAGACAAAAAACACAAAGCCACTTCGCGCTTTATAGACTTGGGACTGCCGGTTGCAAAGCACCTCATCACCAAGTGATATAAATCCCGAGAACCCCCGGCGATAGAGGCCTGGTTGCGCTCTCTGGTTGTGTGGGCTAGTGGGGAGGCAGTGGCATTACGCAAGTAAGACACTTTGGGCCTATGCAAATACCCTATCTCTTCCAGCTGGGATTCTACACTGTTCGATCTTCAAACCTCCATTCAGGAGGACCTGGAACCCGGGATACCACCTGCCCCTACACCCACAGATATGGATTTGCACTCACACTCTGCCTAAGATCCTACACGGTTGTGGGTAATATCCAAGTAATGAAGTGAAGAGTGACTTCATGTCTTTAATCGAGTTACAGAATTGAGGGCTGAGACTGTTGCCTGTTTGAATTCCCCCTTCCTGTTATTCAATGACCTCACTCCACATGATGTCATCCCCCCGCCCTACCCACCCCTCCTCTTCCCAACCTAATTGTTCATATTAACGTATATTGAGACACCACGCGATTACTCAATGCTTTATTGTGCATTATTTGTCCAAAATGTTCACAGTCATGCTCAACATACACAGCTGTTTATTGTCGTTAATTATACTGTTAATAATAACACGAGCAATGCATAGCTGCCAAGGTTTCAGATTCCTATGAGTGACATTGTCATAATTTCAGTGCAAATATGAGTGACATTTCAACGACTATGAGTGACACTTACTGGCGAGCAAAATCTAGGAACGAAGCTGAGGGAAACATAAATATCTGACATTACACCCATTTGCGCAATAAGGTTGTCTGAATCATACCGTTTGTGCTGCACAAGACCATTCATTAAAGGGGCCAGCTAGTGAATGATGTCACAATAGGTATCAACATCCAAGCAGACGTCATCACAGAAAGAACATTCTGGAATGCTTACTGGTGATGCCTGTAAGTGGTGCAGGAGAGGCCTTTTGCTTTCTAGTCAGAGGAAGCCCCTTTAAGACAGAACAATCTCAGCCAGGCAGGAGCTCAACGAAAGCAATTTATGATAATATGATAAAATAAATAAAAGAGAATGTCACAATGATAAAATGAATAAAAGATAATTTCACAATGGAAGGAAGGCAGTTCCATCCTCAGCTCATTTATCACTGGTAGTTAGGGCAGAGCTGGCGTCATAAATTGAAAACTGGAATGAAACACTGGCTTCCATCAAGCCTCTCTCCTTCCTCTCTCTGACTTTTATCTTTTTCTTCTTCTTCCCCTCTTCTACATAATAATTTTTACATCTGGTCTTTTAGGATCACACGTCCGCTTTCTCTCTCCTTTCTTTTTCTTGCCTCAGCCTGTTTCCTTTCACCACCTTCTCTCCTCTTTCTTCCTCCCTCTTCTCTTCCCCCTCCTTCCTCTTGCCTCTCTCCTCTTTCCATACCTTTCTTTCCCTCCACTCTCTTTACTATCCCAGTGTCTCCCTTCCTGCATCTCTCTGCAACTTATGTAGCAGAATTATAAGTTCAGCTGACACAAAACTCGAGTGTCTGGCTCGCTTTTGACTCGTTTTTCAAAAATTAATTACATTTTTCTTCCCTGAACCTCCGAGCCCAGTGCATTCCAGTAGCAATGTCACCCCGGCCCCGCATTTCAATGGCGGAAGATGCTTGTCACAAACATGACCCCTAAAGTACTCCGAGGCAAGACACATTCAGAATGTGTCTTGCCTCGGAGTACTTTAGGGTCACATACAAGCTGTGGTGAAGAATGATTCTTCACCACAGCTTTTATGTGCCGTTGAAAAAATGCTTCCCATTTGCCGAAATGCAAAGAGGCGACGCATCAGCAGGCACATTCAAATCCACTTTTCAGGCAGCTAACTCTGTTCCAGTGGCCTTAAGGGGCACGAGACCGAAGAGTTACTTGCGGGCCTTCACGGTGATCAGGTCATTGCAAAGAGTATTCAGCGGGTCCTCTATGCCATACATTAATTAGAGTCAGCTCTCTGACTCGCGGACTCAGCAGTGTCATGACAGCATGGTGCTGGGCAAGCCCGAGAGGCTGTGAGACACACACAGCGGTCACAGCCAGGAAGGCTGTATTATTTCGAAATGCAACACCAGTAAAGTGAGCTACCCCGGGAACCTGCGCACCAGATAACTTACTTGCATGAGTCAATAAGAGAATTGCATGCACTGTGTAGCAATGAGGAACCATTTATGTCATTTAAAAAAGAAACTTACTGCATTTATGTTTTACCGTTGGTTTTAGAACAAGCTTCTTCGCAGGGTTCACCCTGCAACGGAGCTTCCTTTACTGCTGCAGAGTAGATCTCGCCCATGCTGTCAAGACAGCCCCCCTCCATACGTGCTCTCTGATCTCTCCGGAAAGTCCACCGTCTGACAGTATCGAACTGAAAAAGTTGATAACTGTTCAGAGTTATGACGTTTCCCTGGTTACGAGAGAATCTCTTCCAAAGAGGTTTCTTGCATTCTTTTTATTACGGCGCCACCCGCAAACCAGCCAGCGCGAAGCTGCTCCTTCCTTTAACTTCCCGCTCCCCGGCAGCACAATGTGACGTCCCCCGCGGCGCAATTGTAAGCAACAACCTGACTGGTCTCATTGGACACTACCTGGGATCATGACGTCAGGCTGCCGCGCCCATGATCACATATGATGTTGAATCCATCATAAATCAGGCACGGCAGTTGTTGTCACTGTGAGTCTGCCAACACTGCCTTAGCTCCCAGTGCGAGAGCCAAAGCCTGCTGTGGGAGCACAGTGCATGAAGTGCACGCTACGGGCGGCGCGCTGCTGCCTCCTGCCCTTGGAGCTTTCAGTTAAGGTTGGGATACAATACAGATATGCGTGACAATGCATTTCAGTGCGGTAATGCGGAACACCGCACTGAAATGCATGAGCGTCACACCTGATGCGTGATACTTGGCAGCACTGGCAATGAGACCTTCACGAAATAACCTTCAACCTGACGCGAAATGGCGTCTGGTGTCATCCGTGTGATGACCTCAGGAGGGACATGGAAGAGTTACTCGGTGGAAATCAGTAAACTGGCAAGAGCGACCAATTAGAGGATTCAGACTGGGTGAAGATAGTCAGAGGGATCAATTAAAATGGTGTGAATAAAAAGAAAAGTAAATATAAATACAAAACGTCAGAAAGACAAAAGGACAAATAGCAATGAAGATAATATGGAATAACAATTAAAGGGCAAGGAACAGCCTTGTACACCTGAGTGAAAAACCAATTAAAATAATTACGAGGAAAAGGCAAAGGAGTAGCAGATAAGAAAAGAGAAGAAAACTTACTCGTAGCGAATAATCTTATTGATAAGTTATTCCATTTAAATAATCATAATGCTTGGAAAATGCTCTAATCGTACTCATCTGGTCTACATGGTGTTCGGGGGAGGGAGCTCTCAAGTGGCAAACCTAAGAACATACTTAAAGAGGAGAATGAAAGAAGACCGGAACCCATAAAAAAGTGTTTCAGAAGCAAGTTCTAATGATGAAAAGTAGAAGTGCCTAGAGGTCGGGGAGAATAGTAGAGGTATGGTCAAAGACAGATGTGAATTATAATACTCCGACATATCAATCCACAGAGTTGATTATTGGCATCGCTGATCGAATTAGATAAGGTGCCACCAACTGTGTCTAGAGTATTAATAAACAAGGCAGAATGACAGAATAATAAACTGGTGGTAGTGTGTAATTCATGCACAAGTACAGTGAGGATACTTGTTACCCTCCCTTGGTGAGACTGAACTGCGGTCATGCCACACTTAGGGATAATTGTTTGTATCCCGTTACATGTGGCTTATGAGATCTTCCGGCACATATTGTCAATATAGCCATTGTAACATTCCTGTTATTGAACGTCAGTGATATTCGTGAAAGATCTGTGTAATAAAGTCATGCCATCTTTTCTTGTGGTTTGCGTATTGTAACTTTAACCTTTTATATTTTCTTTTTTCCTAAATTCTTTTATATTCCTACCCTCCCTGCCTTATACACATCTCTCTCACTTAACTGACTTGGTATATCTGGGTTTTTACTGTCTTTTGTTACCTATTGTGCACATTACCTACATCATTTTGGATGTAAACTATTGACAACTTGACCCTACCTCTGTACCACTAATTCTTGTGGCCTATTGTCAATATCAGCCTTGAGAAAGCCCTCGGCCAATCGGCCATCAGGCGATACACGTGTCGGCTGTTTTTTCGTGTGATTTCACTGTTGAAAAGAAGCAATTAAAAATGGCACATCCTGCCTACTAAGCACAACAGAACATGAGTTTTAGGAATTATTATTCCTTTCACTACATCTGATTAACGGGCACAGACCTCCATCTACAACTCAAATTATCCTTTTACCAATGGCTCTTGGGTGCAGCCATTTGTGAGGCGCGTGCTATTCCTAACATTGGGTCTTGACCACTGTAGCGGGAATCCTAGATTCATCCACCTATCTCAGCAAACTTCCCCATGAGAATCAGCTACATCCCAATATCGTGGGAAGGGGATCTAAAAGTGGTTCCTCCGGGTCGAAGGAGACCGCAGGGAGCCTTATCTGGGCTAGGAAAGCTTACTTAAGGCACCCAAAGCGTCCTTATCTACCACAGAAGACTTCCTCTTTGGGAGTGAGACCTCTTGCTCGGAGGGAGCTTGCGGGCTGGAGTTCCCCAAGTATTCTTCTGCAATCTGCCAATACAGGTGTTGTTCTATGGGGGGTATGGCTTCTGCAGCTGCCTTGTGTATGGAGGCATCGACGGCCTCATAAAAGTCATTGTCCCTTGGGAGGAAGGACAGGGCCTTCTCCTCGACATATATTTTCTCCGACGTCTGCAAGACATCTACTGGAGAGTCAATATATTGTATTGTATTGTATTGTAATTGCATTTATATAGCGCTTACTACCCCTGACGAGGCGTCAAAGCGCTTTTTCGGCGAGTAGCACGCTACTCCGGGACCCATAGAGGATTAGTGTTGAATTAGTATAGTGAAACATGCAAGTACATTTTAAGTGGTGGATAGGTTAGTCAGTTATTTGGATTTGGAATTATAGCAGAAGGATAGAGGAGGAAAAAAAGGTTTGTATTTATATAGCGCTTGTTACCCCTGATGGGGTGTTGAAGCACGCTACTCCGGAAGCCCATAAAGGATTAGTGGTGAATTAATATGGTGAAATATGAAAGTAGTTTCAGTGGTGGATATTAGTCAGTTATTTGGAGTGAGAAGGATAGCGGAGGGATAAAAAAGGGAAGAAAGGTTTGCATTCATATAGCACTTGTTACCCCTGATGGGTGTTGAAGCGCTTTTCTGGCGAGTAGCACGCCACTCCGGAACCCATTAAGGATTAGTGTTGAAAATTAGTATAGTAAAAAAGAAGTAATTTGACTGGTGGATATGTTATTCAGTTATTTGGGTAGAGAAGGGTAGGTGGCGGGATAGAAGAGGAAAAAAAGGTTTGTATTTATATAGCGCTTGCTACCCCTGATGGGGTTTTGAAGCGCAAGTAGCACGCTACTCTGGAACCCATAAGTATTAGTGTTGAATTAGTATGGTGAAACATGAAAGTAATTTTAGTGGTGGATATGTTAGTCAGTTATTTGGATTGAGAAGGGTTGGGGAGGGTAGAAAGGGAAAAGGTTTGCATTTATATAGCGCTTGTAACCCTGATGGGGTGTTGAGACGCTTTATTGGCGAGTAGCACGCTACTCTGGAACCCATAAAGGATTAGTGGTGAACTAGTATAGTTGAAAATGGAATTTGAGAATTGAACATGTTAGTCTGTTAATTTTGATTGAAAAGGGTAGTGGAGGAATAAAAGAGTGAAGGATTATTTTTTTTAGGTCTTAGCAGTAGGAGGAGGCTTTTGGATGAGTAAAAGGGGGTTTTGGAGGGGAGGAGTCAGGGAAGAGTTTAGAAAGGTTTGTTTTAGGGGATCGGTATAGTAAAAGAGGTGTCAGATGATGCAAGGAGGGTAGAGTAGGAGAGAGTCTAGAAAGGGTTATTTTGGGGATCATAGTAGTGGTATGGGGTTTGGGATAAATGAGAGTGTGGATGTAGAGGATATATTGATAAATGTATAGGATGAGAGATAGGGTAGTGCATTGGAAAGAGTAGTAGAAAGAAGTTTGAGATGAGTCAGAAGGTTGGGCTAGAAGATATATTGAGAGGAGTATAGGCTGAGAAATAGGGTAGTGCATTGGATATGCTGAATTAGAAGAAAGTGATAAATATATAGATCCATAAGTACATTGAAAGTATATAGATACATAAAGGAGGTAAGTATATGTAGATTAAAGATATTGATAGAGGCACAGGATAAGAAATAGGGTAGTGCATTGGATATGCTTTTTCAGGAGAAACGTAACAGAGACACAGATCCAAGTACATGGAAGGTACATAGATGCACAATGGAAGTAAGTACATGTAGACCTAAGATGATATTTATTTATTTATTTATTTATTTATTTATTTTTTCTCTCAACAACATAATTATTTTACATGTTTATACAAAGCAATACACAAAGATAGGTACATGTCTATAGTGAAAACAAATGCTTATATAAAGAGGGATATGCTGTAAATTTCTGTTTGCGTATGGTGCTTATGTGGGGAAGAGACAATTCTTGAGTAGTTTTCTGAAGATAAGGTGGTTGTCGGTGGATCTTATGTTGGGGGGTAAAGAGTTCCATAGTTTGGCTGCTTGAACAGAGAAGGATGTGCCACCCATGGTTTTTTTCTTGTATCTTGGGATTTTGAGGCGAGATGCTCCTTTAAAACGGAGGTTCCTCTGTTGAACGTGTTTGGTGATTTTATTCCTGATGAAGAGTGGTCCCATTCCATGTATTGCTTTGTGGGTGATACAAAGCAGCTTGAACGTGGATCTTCTGGCAACCGGTAACCAATGCAGGGCTTTCAAGGCAGGGGAGATGTGGTCTTGCGGTTTGATATGCAAGAGTAGTCTGGCAGCCGAGTTCTGAATCCGTTGTAGTCTTTTCATGGTTGTTAAAGGTGATCCGTGGTAGAGGCTATTGGCGTAATCGAGTTTGGACAGAACAAGGGAGATGGTAGCTTGGACCTTGTGCGGAAATCCCAAATGAGGGAAAATTCGTCGCAGCGTTTTTATAGTGACATATGACAGGCAGGACTGTCTATCTGGTACTGGGGGTCCAGTACAATTAGGGGAGACCGGAGGGCTCCAATAAGTGGGGTTCTAAGCCCATGGGACACTACATCCAATATATATGAGAAGGGTCAGCCTGGGACAGTGTCCCTTATTATGCCTGTCAGGCCGCTGAGTTGCTTGAGTGAGATACGGGCCCTGCAGTGCGTTATTTCTTGCTAATTATACAGCCTGCAAGGCATCTAAATGGGCCTGCATGGATGAGCATGGGTTAATACAGACCACTAAGGGTGTATAAGGAATGAAGAAGATACACCCTCGAGCAAGGCATTAGACAATGCCAATGCTGCAGAAAATGACCAAATACAGACCCCGCTGGGGCGTCAGTCTCTAGGCTGCTCGGAGAAGCTCCATGTGTACTACCGCAGTGTGTGTCTCCCAATCCCCAGGGAAGAACGAGAGACGTGCGTCACGGAGCCGGAGGTGGCCGCTCTAGCCTCACACCGCAGCACCACCTAGCAGCCAGGAGATTGCACCGAATCGATGGCCCCGGCTTCTTGAAACCACGCCGCTGCATAAGGATGCAGAGTATTCCCGTGGCTAAACAGGGAAATAAGGAACCGAGGTAGTGAGCCAGCGTACAATGCTACAAAAGCATAGAAAGCGCTCGCATATTACAAGATGCACATGCAGTAGAAAATCCAATAATCCCAAGAGAAGGGAGTAACACTTATCTGTGGCTGCTGAACAGCGAAGAAAAGAGGCAGCATGGAAATTGAGGATGGACTTTTAATACTGCCTTGTTATGATTGGTTGTCATGTTGTTATACCTCAAGAACTTTTGGGAATGTTTGTTTTCTTGTACAAAGCTAATGTAAATGGCTGCTGTTCAAAACTTATAATCAGTGAGGTAAAAGATTATAAGCATAATCCTCGCCTCCGGTCCTGACATAGAATTAGGAGATTTTAATTGTGTGGACTTGAAAAGGAATGGAATGTGTTGGCTAGCTTTATTTTCAGTCATGGATGAAATATTGTAGACATGTACAGCAATTACACCTCCTTTTCTGAGCCTATGAAAAGAACAAATACCAGTACTTGAATTAGATTTTCGAGGGCATGAAAGTGATGAAGATACTGTGTCACAGCGGGAAGTGCCCCTTTTCTTTTTTCATAACATATTTAATAATTTTTTATGATGCTATCTTGCAACTTAAGAATGAGCTGATCACCACTGTGGTTCCAGCCATCCCCAGAACATAGTGGAACAATCTGAAGAACCAAATGGAAGGACAGTTATTTGGTTTACAAGTACAACATTCTAATAATTCCCCTGAGTCTGCTGTAGGCATTGACATGCAGTGTCTATTTTCGTAAGTTTATTTGAGCATTGTATAGCCTGCTTGGACAAGTAGATTGATTTAGTTCAGAGCCATTACTTACCCGTGATAGAAACGTGCTGTTTAAGAGAACTGAAACCCTTTCAGCAAGTGTACAAAGCCACTGATTCTGAAAACTTTCCCCATCATCTGCACCTCAAATACTTCTTCAATGGATGCAGTTTAAATGAGGGTACTGATTTAGCATGAGCACAGAAATGTGTACTTGCTTTTTCAAAGCCACCATCCAATAAGACAGATACTTTCCTTACCCACCTGCCAGAAGCCCTGCAATTGGACTATCCACACTCTAGGAAGAAGTACACTGCTCATCCAACCAGTAAGAAAAGTGCTTGCATGCAGCATGCTCCCGACCCCGTATAGCAGCAGAATTGTTTTACTGCTGCACAAATTGTGTCTTTTTTGCTCCTGTTAATTCTTAAAACCTTTGCAACTTAGTGAAGAGTAAAAAATATGCAAAGTGCAAAGCTTCGCAACTTAGCATGACTCTATATAGAAATATAATGCACAGTTTCTGCTTATTTATACAGGAATGCAGACATTATTTTGGCACAGTAGTGCAGCAGTGCTACTATATTTTAGATTAAGTTATACTTTCCAAGGAAAATTCTAAATCCATTTTTTACTAAACTTTTAAAATCTTTGGCTAAAGTTCCCAAAAATTTCGAAAAGCGTTCTTGGATATATGTGTGGCAACACATGCAAAGTTTTGTGAACATTGACCAAGAATTTTCTAGTTTATAAAAATTATTTTTTCATGTCTGTTTATGAGCACAAGTCGGAAAAGGCTATCTTCACATATAACATATCAGTCGGACTTCCCTGACGTGTGGATTGCTACAAGGGTCTTCACTGAGCATTGCTTTAGTTTATACATACAAAGTCCCATTAGAAATGCTGATCAGGGGGGGTGAATGGAGTAGGATGTATTTTACCTGCTCTCCGGCTTCCCGCATCCTTCCAGCGCTATCGACAGCACTGAGGCCATTAACGAAGCTAGTGGCAGATGGCAGACTGAGGGTGAATCATGCCTGCAATTGGAGAGGGGGCTATTTGACTTTCCTGCTCCTGACCAAGGAGAGGGCTGACGTGGCCGCTGGCGGACCCCAGCGCCCTCTTGACAGAGCTCCCCTCGCCTCCAGCAGTACAGAGCCCGGCCCAGCGACCCTTGGCCATACCTTGTTGCATGCCCCAAGACCTGCGGAGCTGGTGGCTGGTAACCTGGCATCACAGATGCTGGCACCAGAGGGACGACGCTACCCCAAAGCCAGACGGGACTTCTTGCCTCCCCCTGACATCGGAGCTCATGGACATCGGGGGACCTCCCCATGGAGCCGTGCAGCGGAGACGAAGACCGGATTGTTGTACATATGTTAAGCATTATTTCTACCATTTCCATTGTAGTTCTTTCCTTTTCTTTTTCATTTGCATTCCTTTCCCTACTAGCCTATCATATTCCCGCATGTCATGATATGTCATCATAGAACCTTGCTTTGTTATTTATGTGATGTCATGGAATGTTGGGGCTTTCTACTGGGCACTTCGGTCATGAGCAGACCCCTTGTCTTCCCATAGCTTGTGGGCCTATTGGTATACATTTATTCCCAATAAATGTTCCTCTACTTCTACTACCTCGGCTACTGTCATAACAATTTGGCGACGATTTAATTTGGAAGGCCCACAGCTGTTATTCAGGAAGGAGTCATCGGAAATCGGCACTACGAGGGAATTGACGTACATCCAAAAATCAAAAAAAAAAAATTAAAGGAACTGCAACACAATAGGAAAAATCGCAAGTACAAGTTCGACTTTGCTTGAGCCTTTATTCTATAACGCTTGCGGTTTCATAGTCATCGATACCGTTAAAGCCGTTGAGGAGCGCGAGGCAGTTCAACTGTCATTTTCTTGTGCGCGAGGTGGCTTGTGACGTGTACGCGCGAGGAATTCTATTTTGAGCCTCAGCCTCCACCGTACTGACGCATGACGCATGCTTGACGTATACGTACGTGTGGCCATTTTGAAAAGAGATAACTGACTAGAAATAAACGCACACGATCGCAAGCATTTCTCCGGAAATATCGGCTTGAATTAAACAAAGGAGGAATTTTCAAGAAATCAAAAGTAAGGAATAAAACGAGCATTGGTCATTACTGATAATATTCCTTAAGCAAATTTTGCAAACCTTGATACTAAAAGTTCACTTATTAAGACAAAAGGATAAAAGCAAACATGGCTCAAAGCAGTAACATTTGTGTACCAGCACATTTTTTTAAGTGAGCCAGGAAAGCCTCCCATGCGTTGGAAAAACTGGTTGAGAGCTTTTGAAAATTATCTAGTGGCCATAGATGGCAAAGCTTGCAATGCAGAGAGAAAAAAGGCCATCATGTTTGGACTGCTAGGAAATGTAGGGCAGGAAATTTTTGATAGCTTGCCAGAATATGAGAATGCTCCTGGACAATTTATACCACTGGATGAATACCAGGAAGCAATAAAACGCATGGAAAAGCAATTCTCAGAAGAACCAAATATATAATGGTTTGGAGACAGAAGTTTGCCATGCGTAAACAGTCTGAAGGAGAAAACATAGAGGAATACATTGCGGCACTGCGTGTTCTTGCGACTAACTGCGAGTTTAATGACATGGTTGACATTTATATAAGAGATCAGTTTGTATTTTATTGCTTTTAAAAAAAAAATACAGGAACGGTTATTAGCTTGCAGAAATCCGTCCTTTCAAGAAATCATAGATATTGCAAAAGGAATAGAATGATTGTTAGTGTCAACAAGAGAACTGCCTAATGAAAATATGAATACTACTAATGTATTTTTACAGGAAAAGAAGAAATTCGAACAAAAGCCTGCAGATAGAAACAAAGGTGTACAGGTGTGGTTCATGTAATCATTTAGCCGATTTTCAAGGTTGTCCGGCAATGGGCAAAAGATGTGTTAAGGGCAAAAATTCGGCATTTTGCATCCTCTTAGAGAAATACAAAAAGTAATGTAAACAGTAAAGTTAAAGTAAATGCAATTGAAGAATTCAATGAAGAAATGTGTTCAAATATCGTTTTAACTGTAGAAGTAACAAATGGCAAGATAAGAGGACCACTGAAAAATGTGCACATTGGAGAAGTAGAGTTACTAGTCATGGCTGATTCAGGGTCACCAATTACCATTTATCAGACATCACCTTTTACGAATCTTGGAATGATGTAGAACTTAGAAAAACAGATGTAAATCCAAAAGCGTTTGGAGAGTTTGATGTTGATATGGTTGGATATTTTGAAGATACTCTCACATTTAAACAAAGAGTAATTAACACTAAAATGTATGTGGCAGAAAGGGGCCGCAACTTAATTGGGTGGAAGGATTTAGCTAGACTTGGTGTGATTTTAAAGCCAGGAGCTGCAGACCCTATTGTTCTGGATGAGAACAATTTAAACTATGTCAGTGTACCTCCTGAACTAACTACTCTAGAAACTGTTTTAAATAACAACAAAGATGTATTTAATGAACAAATAGGATGCGTAAAAGGTTTTGAGCACAGGATTAAATTGAAAGAGGGTGCTGTACCTGTGACACACAAAGTGAGAACTGTACCACTGTCAGTTAGAAAAGATTTGAAAACATTGTTAGAGAAATTGTGTGTGGAAGGAGTAATAGAGCCAACAGACTCATCTGAATGGGTTTCGGCCATAGTCATCGCGAGAAAAAAACCCAGGAGATATCAGGCTCTGTGCCGACTTAAGATCTCTCAATAGAAATATAATTGTAGATTGTCACCCTTTACCCAAGGTGCAAGAAATATTGGCATCTACTGCAGGATCTAAATACTTTTCATTGATCGATCTCAAGTCGGCATACCACCAAATTTGTCTATCTGAAGACTCCAAAGACCTTACAACATTCGTAACTCCATTTGGAGCATACAGGTATGTAAGATTACCTTTTGGATTAGCCTCAGCGGCTAGCGTTTTCCAGAAATTGATGGATATACTATTCAATGACATGAGTGGTGTGGAGAAGTTTCAGGATGACATATTGGTACATGCAAGTACCATTCAACAACACAATGTGATATTAAATTCAGTTTTGAATGTACTAAAAGAAAGGGGTATGACAGTCTCAAGAAACAAATGTAAGTTTTTGCAGGACAGCATTGAGTATTTAGGACATGTACTAACTGCTGATGGTATCAAACCAAAAAATGATTTGGTGAAAGCGATTAGAGAAGCACCTAAACCCAAAGATAAAGAAACCCTAAAATCATTAATGGAGCTAAGCGAATATTATGCTCACTTTATTTCAGGTTATGCAGACAAAGTAGAGCATTTGAGGAAGTTATTGCGTAAGGGAGTGAAATATGACTGGGGTAAAGAACAGGATTTAGCTTTTGAAGAAACTAAAAAATCCATTGTTGAAGCACCTGCACTCTACCCTTTTGATGCAAATCTTAAAAACATAATTACAGTTGATGCAAGTGCAGTAGGCATTGGAGCTGTGTTTTGTCAAAAAAAGGTGAAGAAGAATACACCATTGCTTTTATTTCAAGAAGGCTAAGAAATGCAGAGAAATTTTACAGTACAATAGAACGTGAAACACTTGCATGTGTGTGGGCGGGGGAAAAATTAAAAACATATTTGTGGGGTAAGGAATTCGAAATAATAACAGACCATAAGCCACTAGTCTATATGATGGATGGTTGTGGTAGAGGTAATGGCAAAGCTTCATCCAGGCTAGTGAGGCTATTGTCAAAATTGCAAGAGTTTAATTTCAAAATTAAACATATACCAGGTGGGATGAATTGTCGTGCTGACTGTTTATCCCGCTTACCAGTTTCTGAAAAAGAGGAAGAGTGTTTAGAAGATACTGAATGCGTAGTTGCACACATTGATGCTACCATCATGTGTGAAGGAACAGTTACAGAAGAAGAATGGTTGGACACACAAAAAAAAGTACAATACATTGAAGCAAGTAATTGAGTATCTTACTAATAAATGGCCTCCCATAAGAAATTTGAGTCAGGATTTGAAAAGCTATCAACAGGTCTCTGATGAATTAACGGTGGAAAATGGATTTCTTAAAAGACATGATCTATTTGTTCCAACGTATCAACTGCGTAAGAAATTAATTAGATTAGCACACAAAGGGCATCCTGGCTCTACCGCAACAAAGAAATGTTTGCGTAACTACTACTGGTGGCCAGGAATTAATGCTGATGTTAACTTACATATAGACCAGTGTATTCAATGTTTAAAAGCAGACAAGCATTGGAAAACTAGGAACAACGAAATGCAACTAGTAGAAATACCGGATGGACCTTGGGTTAAAGTTGCAATTGACTTTTCAGGACCATTCAATTTACTTGACAGTAACTGCAGGTATCTAGTTGTTCTATCTGACTACTACTCTAAATGGATCCACTATGAGTTCATTCAAAATACCACAACTGAAGTAATAATTGAATATTTAAAGAAAATATTTTCCATCGAGGGCCAACCAAAAAGTTTGGTATCAGACAATGTGTCAACTTGTATCCACCAAAATGACTGAATTTTTGAAAAAACTTGGAATAAGGCAAGAAAAAACACCTTTATATAGCCCATCTTCTAATGGACAAGTGGAACGTGTAAACAGGTTCTTAAAGGAAGGTGTTCAGTTAGCTATTGCATCTCAGTTGCCAGTAAAAGAATTTATCCGTGAAAAGGTTAACAGTTATAACAATAGTTCTAATGACATAACTAATCATTCCCCATTTTACTTAATGCGAGGAAGAATGTGCAACACTGTACTTACTCCTAAATTTGGAAATTGGTTTAAAAAGAACACGGAATGTAAAGAAATTGATGACAATGAAACTAAAGTGCAACAGAAAATTGTTGAAAGACAGAAAATAACTAAGCGATATAGTGATATGAGCAACAAAGCAAAAAACAAAGTGTTTCAGAAAGGTGATTGGGTCATCATTAAGAAACCATATAAGGTACTCAAAGGTGAATCTACATTCACTTCACCATTTGTCGTTAAAGAAGTCTCCAAAGGTGCAGTTTATCTCGGGGAGAAAGGTTGGTGGAACAAAAGTGATATTGTTAAATTAAAACCTGGACAGGAGAAAATCCTTATGAAAAATGATGTACTTATTGAAGACATATTGAATGAAAGTATGTTGGGTTGTGAAGAAGTTATTTCTAATGATTGTAGCTTCAATACCAATATTGAAAGCTTCGATGGTTGTGCTAATGGTACCACATCATTTATTCCTGTTAGTATGAATAACAGTACTTGTAATTATGAAAATGAGGATTTTGATGCGAGTACTTCTGTACAGGATAATTCTAAGCAAGAAATTAACCCTGAGTTTGAAAACTGTGATCTTAATGTCGAGAAACAAAGTGTAAATGTAGCTCAAAATGAAAGTCAGAATTCATTTGGAAGAACAGTCAGAATACCAAATCATTTTAAGAATTTCGTACTGTACTGATCCTTTTGCTTTTCTTTTGGAAAAAAAGGAGATATTCTACATATGTTAAGCATTATTTCTACCATTTCCATTGTAGTTCTTTCCTTTTCTTTTTCATTTGCATTCCTTTCCCTACTAGCCTATCATATTCCCTCATGTCATGATATGTCATCATAGAACCTTGCTTTGTTATTTATGTGATGTCATGGAATGTTGGGGCTTTCTACTAGGCACTTCGGTCATGAGCAGACCCCCTGTCTTCCCATAGCTTGTGGGCCTATTGGTATACATTTATTCCCAATAAATGTTCCTCTACTTCTATTACTTCGGCTACTGTCATAACACGGATGTGTTCACCCCGCCGTGGACTACTGCTACTCCTCGCCTATGATAGGTGGGGCCTCTGGTGGGGACTTTTACAGAGTGGCCCGCAAGCGCTGTGCCTCCCGCTCGGAGCCCTCCTTCTCCTTGTGTGGCCTGTTCTGCCCGCGCCCCGGCCTTGGGACCGATCCTGCCAGTGGTCCTGCTGCCCTCGTTGTCAGGAACGGCGCCTGAAGGAGAGAGCCTTCTGACTGCGGTGCTGCTGGTAGACGCTTGGCCCCTGTGCCCGGGTGAGCTGGAGGTCCCGACGTCCATCTCCACACCTGTCCTCTGGTGAGGGTGCAATACTCACACGCAGCTCCCTTGGCTGCATAGGCGCTGGTGAACGGATCGCACCCCACACCTGGTGGGGCCCACAAGCAGTGATTGCGATACACTTGGGGGGAGCGTGCATCTCCCGCATAATCAGCCGACAAAGAGTGGAAACTCCAGGGACTTCCGGCATCTGCCTTTTGCGGGGTGCATCGGGGCACTGAGAGCTGCACCCCTGATGTGGGGCATGCCCCTGGGACTCCCTTTAAGATGCCCCCCCCTTGACATTACCTGCGCTCGTCCAAGGAGGTGGACACTGTGACATTGCTCATTGGTGTCGCTGACACTGGGAAGTGAGTCGGTGGTCTCTCTCGCCAATGCTCTGGGGTCCACCCACCCGAATGTTCCTCAGGCTCAGAGGGCCACACATTCTCTATTGGGCACCCCTGCACCTTGGCGCTGGCAGAGGTGGCGCGGGACCCCACTCCCTTGCAACTAACACTTGGCCCTCTACACGGTGAGGGTGGCGACGATCACTGGGGTGAGCCCTATCTGTGCTTCGGAGTGAGCGCAGCCCCCACGATCCCTGTCAAGCACACAGCCACATGTGACTACATGCTTTGCACTCTTCCTCCTACAAAAGAACCTGGATGGTCCCTGGCCAATGTTGGGTCCCGCCCATATTGAGTGACTTCCCATCAGTGATTCCATTCTCATCTACCTACCGCTTCTCTCCCTGGCATATAGCTCACGCTGAGCTGCGCTGGCAGTTATGCCCCCAGCTATTGAGCTGCCCATCTGGCCAGATACGCTCAGCTGCTATGCCGTGCATAAAATCTGCAAAGGACAATCCAGTGACCTCCCTATGGAATAAGGCCTCCCCTGCAGACTCTGACCCGCTGCCCCCCCCCCTCCAGACACCAGAGATGGAATCCACGACTTTGGTCTCCATCACGCAGGCATATATAGACCGCTTTCTGCAAGAAAATCGCTCTGATATTTGATCGCTTAAAGCTGAATTTAAATCCTGCCTCAATGAAATCAGAAAGTTGTCTCTGAGATAGGGGTGTGGGTTGACGATCTTGAACGCACTGTGGATGCCAGGTCCAAGGACCAGGAGATGTTCTGGTGACGTGAGGCAGCTCTTGAAGAACAGCAAATCGAATTGCAAACCAAACAGGAGGATTTGGAAAATCGAAGTCGCCATAACAACATCCGTATCAGAGGAGTGCCTAGGGGGGTAGAGGACAGCGATATCACGACCTTCACAGCAGACCTCCTCCAGGTGATCACAGGGGACAATGATTCTTTGCCACCAGCACTGGATAGAGCTCACCGAGTGGCCTCCATCTCAGGTCGCTCAGATGCTGTCCCAGGCATACTGACCAGAGTGCATTTCTTCACAGAGAAAGAAGCTGTTCTTCGGGTGTCTAGGGGCAAAGTTGATTTAGTATTTCAGGGGCATACTATCCAACTTTACCAGGATCTCTCTCCTATTACACTACGAAAGTGGCGAGACTTCAAGCCTGTCACTGACAAGCTGCGAGAACTGGAAATACGCAACCAATGGGGCCACCCCTTTGCTCTCTTGTTCACCTGGGAAGGCAAGCACCATTCACTGCGCTCACTGATTGAGGCAAAGCAATTGCTGGGACTCGCTGCCGACTCCCACGATCAAGAAACTTCTCCCTCGCGGGTATTCCACAGAGTGCATCTATGACCCACCTGGACCACGGTGAAATCACGATGCACTGACAAGCATCAGACAGCGGCGTCCATGCAGGAATCTAAGAAAGGCATCATTCAACACCTCCGTAATCTAGGAAATGACACCTCTCCCGCTCCCTCCGCTGCAGGCTCCCCATAAATGCAGAAGCCACCCCTAGCATCAGTGTGCATGCCTGTGCACAATGATGCTAACGTACCTCCTATCCCTCCAGCTGGTGGTGGCACTGGGCCGCAGGTGTCCGGGGAGCCTCCCCGCATTACCACTTGCACCTGAACCTGATCTCAATCCGATGACCAGCCCCTGACGACTTGCACCTTGACTCCTCTGGCGGGATTGCAGCGCACTGGCGTCGATCTCCGCTGGACATGGAAGTCCCTGTTGGACCCAGTTGGTCCATTGTTATTACTTGTAATTTGTCTTACCTTTTCAGGTCATTCCAAATCAGTGACAGGCTTAGCCGATCCTCACTGACAACATCCAACGATGTGGGGGATGTGGGCATGCCTTCTGTGGTTCCTGCACCTCCCCCTAAAGTGCTTTGTTACTCTCAGCATTGTGGGAGCCCATCAGCATCTCCTCCGGGTGACACCCCTTGGGGGTGGGGGGACCCAAGGAGGATCTCCCTCTGCCTAGAGAACAACATAACCCTGCAATGGTGGCTACCTGTGGGTGACACAGCTAGTATACACTCCTCTCCCACATGTCACTGTTGAGAGACACAAAACTGATATCTTTTAATGTGCGGGGCCTTAACTCCCTGAACAAGCATAGGCAAGTATGGCGATACATATTACAACACGACCCTGATGTAGTCCTCCTCCAGGAGACCATCTGATGGGGTGGACCGACATTGTATGGCCCACCCGAAGTATCCAATGCGCTACTAGGTATACACTGACACTATGGCACTCGGGGTGGATATCCTCTGCAAAGCGGAGTTTAGCACATCGGTGACCAACGTGGTGCGAGACAGGGAAGATCGGTTCCTGGCCCTACATCTCTGTAGGGGACAGCGGAAGTTTACGCTTCTTAACATTTATGCTCCAAATGCCTTCCAGGGCACCTACATCTGTTGTATACTGGGGGAGCAATTGGAGGGGGTAGAAGCAATATCATTGTATGGGGGACTTTAATTTGGTGTGGGACCCAACTCTAGGCTGAAGCGCGACTACCTTCCAAAATACTGAGGCCATGTCAGCACACCTTAAGCGGAACATTGAGGACTTGGGATTGGCAGATGCATGGCACTACAGACATCCGGAGACACAGCACTATTACTTTTACTCCCATGTGCATATATCATACTCATGCATAGACTATGCCCTGGTCATCCACTCCCTCCTTCGCCATCTTGACACAGTAGAGATCTCAGACACCTCCAACTCTGATCACGCACACATTGAGCTGTCCTGGGTCTGCAATACAATGAACCCCAGAAGCCCACTGGGCTGGCTTCTACCCCCACGCCTTCTCCGCGACCCAGTTGATGTAGCCAAAAACCGTTAGGGGATTACTGAGTACTTCACACTTAATGCCCTGCCGGATACTTCCCTCCACACTCTGTGGGATTGGTTCAAAGCCACCATCAGGGGTCTAATCACCCCCATTGCCATAGCACAGGGAAGGGGACCAAGCGAGTGGAGTTTAATCTAACGGCAGAGATTAAAGGGTTAGAGCAGCAAGACAAGGCAACTCCTTCTCGCTGAGCTGAAAGGCAGTTGGCTATACTATGCGGCCAGCTACAAGCACATAGAACGGGCAAGGCCTAGCGTGCACTCCTGGTGTTGCAGCAACGTTACTATGAGGAAGGCAACAAGGTGGGCACGCTCTTAGCCCGCAGGTTACGTCAGGTGCAGTCCAAAGCGCACATTGTGAAGCTGCGGACGGGGGGCACAGGATGGGCGATTACAGAGTTGGACAAACTCCAGGCATTCTATGATTACTATCAAACATTATACACCCGAGAAGACACTTCTCCCGAGCTGATTAGTACATACTTAGATGCTTGTGAGTGGAAACCTCTTCACCCCCAACATGCTGCCCTCCTCAATGAACCGATTACTATTGAGGAACTACCAGGTGTGATTCGGGCCCTGCCACTGGACAAAACGCTGAGGCCCGATGGCCTCCCAGTCAGCTTATATCAGCTCTTTATGCCTCAGCTGCAGGAACGCTTGTTGCAGCTGTTTAACTCCTTTACACAAGATACTGGTCTTACTCCTACAATAGCAGTGGTGGAAATCTCTCTCATACCTAAACCCAGTAAAGGCCCGGCCTATTGCTCCTCTTATCGCCCAATATCTCTTCTTAATACAGATGCTAAGCTTTTCACAAACATCTTGCCCACTAGGCTCGTACGCTATCTCCCAGGCCTTTCTGAGCCTGATCAGGTAAGCTTTATATGACACAGGCAGGGAGCGGATAACGTTCGCCGCATGGCACATCTGGTTGAAAAGTCACACCGTTATGATATTCCAGCATGCCTTCTATAGCTTGATGCGGAGAAGCTTTTGATAGGGGGAACTGGGCTTTCCTCTGGCAAATGAGGGCTGGGTCCGAGTATGATTTCCAAGATAATGGCTTCATATTTCACACCCATGACCACTGTCTGTGTCAACGGGCAAGCTTCAGCACAAGTATCCATCCTTCGGGGCACGCATCAGGGGTGCCCATTATTGCCCCTTTCATTTGCTCTGGCAGTCGAGCCTCTTGCTTCGGGGGCCATCTCCATAAGATCAGTCTGTTTGTGGATGATCTCTTACTCATACTCTCTCACCCCGCTGTCTCTCTTCCAGCCATACACGCCTACAAGGTGATAACGGGCTTTAAGATTAATAGGACTAAATCTGCTGCACTCAATTTGACTATTCCCACACGCTTCTACAGAGCTTAGCACCCTTCCAGTGGTCGCAAGAGGCAATCAAATACCTAGGCCTTAACATTACTCCCATGCTCGCATCATGGACTCACACTAATTGGCCCCGCCTCCTTCGCTTCATCCTAGCGGGCTTTCGCCGGTGGAAACATTTCCACATTTCCTAGCTGGGACATGTGAATATTATAAAAATGGATGTGCTCCCACGGGCTTTAAATCTCATTTGAGCCTTGCCCACACCGATCACGCAGGATGACATACTACACCTGCAACGTGACATTTGTACCTTCATATGAAATAGAAAGCGTCCTCGAATCGCGAACACACTACTAATGCAGCCACGGGACAGGGGGGGGTTGGCATGAGTATTACTGGGTCGCCATTTTACGCTACGTCTCCAAGTCGGTGGTCCAGGAGAGCGAGAAGCACTGGTTCCACAAGGTCCGAGCCGTGGCATGGTTGCCCAAACATGCTCGGCCACGCATAGCATACATTGCTCCTCCCACCAGGATGGTGCTTGACATATGGGACATGGTGGCGCTCAAGTAAATACTTACCATCTTTCTTTCCCCGAACACACCTAGACTTTGCCCCGGTGCTGTCGCCCCTCTCGTTTCGCTGCTGGAGCGAGGGTGAATGCAGGACGCTTCGAGATCTCTTTGAGGGAGATACCATAAAGTCCTTTGAACAATGCAAAGTGGACTATCAACTTCCAGATACAACAAGGCTTCAATACTACCAATTAAGGCACTGGGTAATACACCCCACAGTATATCCTGAGGTCAGTTACCCATACACCCCTTTTGAGAAATTGATCAAGGGCTTACGATGGCTCACGAGGCCTTCTATCCAACACATATCATACACTTCAACACTCCCCACCTACTCTCACACACTTACCAGCCTACATGGTGCACCACCACCCAGATAGACATTCATCCCAATAATGGGAGACATTATGGAGGGACATATCAAAAAAACTTTTGTAGTCTCTCTCTCAGGGAGACGGCTTATAAATTGATATTTCAATAGTATTACACACCGGCTCGCCTCTCCACCATCTATCCCGGTATCTCTCCCCTCTGCTGGTGCTGCAAGGAGGCAGATGGAGGCTTTTGCCACATCTGGTGGTCCTGTGGCCTTTTCACTACTTACTGGAAAGATATCTTAGACCACATTAAAACCATTGTGGGTTATCCGCTCCCCCCCACTCTTATCTCATGGTCATCTGTATATTCGACCTCCGACCTTAGAAGCATTGACCCATGCTGACTGGATACTTATTAGCTACTCGCTGATAGCAGCATAGCAGATTGTGGCACTGGCATGGAAACAGACAACCCCCCTTTCATGACGCAATGGTTTACCTGCATATGGCACATATTAGCTATGGAACAGATCTCCTACAGCTTACTTAAGATGGAGCCTAAATTCTAATATGTCTGGCAGCCCTTGATCCATTACCTTACCCAAATAGAGTTCACATGCTTCAATCCACTGAGGCTCTAAATGTTACAGGTTTTTGATTGAGTTTTCTCTTGACGCCCCCTTGTATTGTCCCGACCACCGTTGCTAGGAGAAGCGCACTTCACACACTTTGCCACGATAATGCTTCTATGTGGAAATCTTCGACCTTTGGTGATGTTTGTACCTTTAGTATGTAGTTCTCACTCTTTCCCTTTTGTAATACAATATCATGCAGCCTGCAGCTCAGTGTACAGGACATATTGGACACTGCCTCTGCACCACTTATACTGGCTATATAATATACACAGAACCTCTGCTTTGAATGAATGAATGAATGACAATTTGTTGAGCGCGATAGCTACCCTTAAGCGTCCTAGCGCTGCGGACAATACGGGCATGAAAGACACTTGGGGCTGTCCGGGTTTATTGAAACAGAAAAGTCTTGAGGAGCTTACGGAATGAGAGTATATTAGACTCTGATCGCAGATGCGGGGGAGAGCATTCCATAGTTTGGCCGCGTTGTGCGAGAACGAGCGGCCACCACATCTAGTTCTTTTTATCCTGGGTACTTTGGCAAGAAGAGAGGAGGATGACCTAAGCTGTCTAATCGGCCGGTAGGGAGTGATCAACGGTTGATTTATGGCGGGGCCTGTCTTCCAGAAGGCCCTGTGAGTGATACAGAGGGCCTTGAATTTAATTCTCTCCCGGACTGGGAGCCAATGTAGGCTTCTGAGGCCAGGACTGATAGGAGATCGACGGGGAGTCTGAAGAAGCGTTCGAGCGGCGCAGTTTTGAATGACCTGAAGCTTATTCAGAGTGGATTGCGGGGCTCCCAGATAGAGGGCATTTCCGAAGTCTAGGCGTGACAGAATAAGGCCCTGGACCATGATCTGTCTTGCCTGGAATGGAAGTAAGGGGAGAACCTTCCGAAGCAGCCTCAGTAGACCATAGCAAGTGGCCGCGAGTTTGGTTACTTGGTGATTGAAGCTGAGGGTGTTATCCAGCCATATACCCAGGCTCTTGATCGTGTCCTTGGGCACTGGGGCAGAACCGAGACAAGATAGCCATAGTGGATTCATAATGTACTTGGGGGCATTGCCTAGGAGCATGAGCTCCGTCTTGTCTCCGTTCAGCTTTAGGCAGGATGCTGTCATCCATTTAACCACCTCCTCCAAGCATTTGCTCAAGTTGTTGTGGGCTATGTTAGGCCGGTTGAGAGCCACCACTAGCTGAGTGTCGTCGGCATAAGTGATGATTTTTATGCCGAATGGACGAACAATTTCAGCTAGGGGGCTCATATATATGTTAAACAGCGTGGGGCTCAGGGAGGAGCCCTGAGGCACCCCACAGCCGAGAGGTTTGCTGGGGGAGGTGATTTCGCCCTCGAAAACCTGAAAACTGCGGTCTGCCAGAAATGACTTGAACCACTTGATGGCATTTCCTGTTACTCCCAATTTGGACAGTCGTTGTACTAGTATTTCGTGGTTTACAGTGTCAAATGCAGCGCTTAGATCAAGGAGAATGCTTGCTGCCGCACCCCCTTGGTCCAAGATCATTCTGGCTTCTTCGGTTACTGCAAGGAGTGCGGTTTCGGTCCCGTGCATGGGCCGGAAACCCGTCTGAGAGAGATCGAGCAGATGGTTGCTCTCCAGAAAATCTGTCAGTATAGTATTGACATGTTTCTCCAGGACCTTTCACAGCCATGGTAGTAAAGAGATCGGCTGATAATTACTGGGGTCCTCCTGATCCAGATTGGGTTTTTTCAAGAGGGCCTTGACCATGGCGCATTTCCAGGGAGGCGGAACTGTGCCCGAGGACAAGGAGGCATTAAGCAGGTCAAGTGTAGTGGGGAGAATGTTGCCGATCGCTGGCAGCAAGGCATGCGGGGGCGCCGGGTCTAGAGGAGAGCCAGATTTCACCTGATGCATGATAAGATCCAATCTAAGGGGGTCAAGTGGGGGAAAAGTGCCCAGGGTAACTGTGGAAGGAGGGGCCATGTTTAAGGGCTGGTCGAGTGTTATGTCTGTTGGAGGGGGCGGGAAGGAAGTGTATATTGTTAATATTTTTTGGGAAAAAAACTCTGCTAGGTTATTACAGCGAGTTTGTGCGTTGTTCATATTTGGTGACTTTTCCGGGAGTTTGAGAATAGATTTGGCAATTTGATATATTTCTTTTGGTTTGGAGGCAGCTGCTTTGATTTTTTCCTCAAAGAAGATTGATTGGGCGGATTTAATTTTGTTCTTATAATTTTTTATTGCATCCCTGTAGGCAGTTTTCTTAGAAGGGGAGTAGTCTAATCGCCACTTCCTCTCAAGTTTTTACAGCTTCGTTTCATTTCCCGTAGACTGGGGGAGTACCAGGGTGCTGTTACGGTGCAGCGCTTTGTTGCTAGGCTTTTTGTAGGGAGTACAGAGTCCAGAGAGTTAAGGATCCAGTTATTGAATTCCTCATTAGCTAAAACGGGATTAGGGTTTTTGGGTGGCCTGGAGGTTTCAAGAGCTGACAACCAACGGTCCAAGGGAAGTCTGGACCAGTTCCGTGTTTTTCGTGTCGTGAGATTTGTGGGGATGTCAGAGTCAGGGGTGGTCCAAGTGAGAGGGATCAGTGAATGATCCGACCATGGAAGCGTGGAGGGTGTTCCGACTGTGAGGTCCACGCAGTTACTAAAAACAGGGTCTAATAAGTGACCTTTAATGTGGGTGGGGCTGCGGACCAGTTGGTTAAATTGTAGTGCGGCGAGGCTCATGGTTATTTCTGATGCGAGATGGTCGGTAGCGTCATCAAAGTGAATATTAAGATTCCCTAAAAGAGTGTAGTTAGAAGGCCTGCAAGCCGTGTCAGCTAAAATGGAGGGAAGGGTATTTAAAAACTCTCCTATGGCCCCCGGTGGGCGATATATGAGTAGGCCGGAAAAGGTGGTTGTGGGGGAGAAATCAATGGCGAAGGAGAGACTTTCACAATCTGGTATCAAATTTGGGGAGTGGCGGCACTCATAGCAATCCTTAAAGATGATCGCTAAGCCTCCTCCTCTGCCCTCCTTACGGTCCGCTCGCTGTATATGGTAGCCCCGGGGAAGGGTCTGAGCAAGGTCTGGTTCTGACTCAGCATGGAGCCAGGTCTCTGTCAGAAAAAGAACATCTGGCTTGAGTTCCTCTAAGAGGATGGCGATTTCTGTAGAGTGTTTAGGGAGTGACCTGCAATTTAAGAGGTACATGGTGCGCTGAGTATTTTTCCTGCCCAAAGTGGGCTGGTACTGAAATCCACAATGGGTGCAGGAAGTGTGTTTGTCTGCCATATCCCAAGCATGATGGCAGCTGGCCGAGGTGGGACTTCGCAGCTTGTAGAGGGATTTGGGGCTGTAACTCCTAGAGTCTGGAGGAATTCGGGCAGGGTAAGTGGCCCCTGGCCCCGGCCGGCCGCGGACGGGCGCAGACGGGCTTGCCTTTGGCGCGCCCGCTGCGCACGGCAAATGGCATCCCAGTTATGTTGGGGAGGGGAAGGTCAGCTGCAGATCAGCTGGCTTGCCTGGGTGCGCCGGAAGTCCTGATTGCTTCCTGTAGTGCCTGAGTTTCCCTCCACTCAAACCGAACAATCGGCGGTGGACCGGGGAAAAGCACTTAAAGTAAGTACTATCAAATACGAGTGCAGAGTGATTTATTGTGACAGGCCTACAATGTTAAAAGCAGCAATACGGCGAACGTGATTTTATAAAAGCAATTCCTTTTGTAAGCAGTGAAATGAGCAATACAATATGCAGTTTTTTTTTGGTTTTTTTTAAGGAGCCATTTACCAGGCGCTCCTGATTAGTGCTATGATGCTACAAGGTTAAAACAGCAAGACGGCGATCGAGTTTTAAAAGCAATTCCCCTTTTAAAAAGTAGTGAAATGAGCAATGCGCTATGCAGAATTAATGAGCCCTTTACCAGACGCTCCTGATTCATGCTGAGAGGTCTCTCTCACACCTACGCGCGTCCGCTTGATGCTACCAAGACTGTGTAAAGCACCTGCTTGTATCTGTTGGTTCTGTTATGTGTATGTTTCTCTGCTCTGAAATACAATAAACAGAATTGGAGCAAACAAAAAGAAATGCTGATCAGGAAGTTTGGCCTAGCCTAAACACATTAAAAAAGCAAAATCTTGGTGTTTCTCAATGATTCTTTGCCGAAGGCATCCTCTAGCTTCCAAGAATGTTTAAGAGCAGTAACAGACTAGATGTTAACTACCAAACTGAAATTAAACAATGAGATGGTATGTGGGCACCATCCTGCATCTTCTAAAATCTATCTGGACCTCTGATCGGCTGTCCCAGTGGTGAACAGTCCAAAACCTGGGTGTTACGTTTGATTCCTTTTGATGTACCTTTTACTCCATAGATAAGTGAGCTAGTCTCTACCTGTTTTCTCATACTGTGAACATTTGGGAAATTCTCCCATTTCTCCATATGGATGGCAATATTATTGCTATTCAAGCGACTACTACAGCAAGGTTAGATGGAAATGCTGCCCTACATGGTAAGCCCAGATTTCTGCTCTATAACCTTTAGATAGACTGAACATGTCAGCTGGACTGCTGGTGGGCCTGAAAAAAAATGAATAAATATATTTTCATCTGGCAACGCTGTATTCGCTCCCTGTAGCCAAGAGAATCTCAGTGAGAGTCTTATGAATGATTCCCTTAGCCATCCATGCTGCTGGACCAAAGTGTCACAGAAACAAAAAATTATTTGCTAACCACACAGACTCTTCTGTCCGTTTATAAGATATATACGTATGTTCCGCGTTTCAGACGCCTCTGTTTCGGTAATTCTGCATTAAAAAAGCAGTTCCAGTGCTTGCTCTCTCTTTGTGCCTTAATCATGGTCTTGCATTAGGTATCATTCTGCAGAGAAATTAAAACCCATCTGGTCAGAATTTAAAGGCTTCATTGGTAGACAGTAAGTCTCACTGTCAGGTCACCATTGTCATGTTCATTCAAATTTAAATTACATTAATTCATAGATCATCTTAAAGTGCCCATTTACAAAATCTGTTTCCATTATATATCACAAAACTTGACATGTGCAACTTAATAAATCGTAAAAGCGCCTCTTCCATTTGAGAAAAACCCTTTAAACAAGATCAAGACTTATGTACAGTGTGGGTGTGCACTGAAAATATATATGTAGTAAATGTGTATCTGAAAAACAGCCGCTCTACCAATGCATGTTAGTTTACTATAGAGTCAATGCGGAATGGGCATTCTGGTGCACATGAAACTGCGCCATAGCAAATGTAAATTTGCTCCACTGAATGTACATTTGGTTTAATACGTTTAGAATAATTTTAACAATTGTACATTTAAACCAACAGCCTACATCTAAGCCCATGATTTTACAACTGTACCGAAGAATGTACGTTAGACCAATGAATGTACATTTGTAGAGCATCCACGCAATAGCGGTTTACAGGAATCAACTTAACATGTACCAAGTACACCGACCAGACAAGAGGCCTTATTCATTTAAGAAACCGATACTGCATGCACATGTCCTCGACTAATCAGACATGGAAAGACAACTCCTGTGTGCTATGTAGTTCTGCTTAATCACCATCATTCATTTAATTCATCAGGAGTTAAGGGAACAATGGGTGCAGACTATAAGAGTAAAAAAAAATATATCTCGAGGTCCTGAAATACCAGTTAAGGTGTGATAAAAGAGAAAACCTATTACACAAAAATCCTAACTAAATCTAAATGATCACCAATATCCCAACTTATGGCTACCTAGGTTTTTTCGGGAATAGTTAAGGTATTTGTATAGTGCTATGATGCGTTTTCTTTTTAAAGTGCACTTTACCTGACGTGTTTTAGCCCCTATTGAGACTTGTAGTTTTCTGTGTTGAAGCCTACACCCTTAACTTCCACTTCTATTGATACCTTTGATGTTTCTTTAAGTAAACAGAACATATGTTGCCATTTAGTATTTTTATAAGGACTAGTGTTCCTAATAGTTGACTTTGTGATACACATTTTATCAATCTCGGAAGTATGAAATGCTGAGATGTCCTTGCTGAGATTCAAACCAGTGTCCTCCAAGCTACACAGATCATGGCAAAATGCATAATGTGGAATATATAACCATGTACATATATCCAGCTACAGCCACAGGCAAGCAGGGGTAACTGGGTCCAAACGTGAGGGTTGAGGCCATTTACTCCTGATGTCCCAGGCCCGAATTACTATGGATTCTGAGTAACTGGGCCAAATACCCCTTATGTACTTGACTCTAAGGGATAAGTGACCTGAGCAGTCCAAGGCTCCCTCTGGGAGGCGTTGTGGATACAGATTAGTGAACACCGGCGCACAACTCAAAATGCACGCAGCAGCAAGAAATCCTTATCCTGTCAAATATTCACTTTTATCAAAAAGTATTTTATTTCTAACGTTATACACACAAAGGAAGCATACGACATTCACAAACAATTACATAGCCGTCCCCTGAGGTCGTGGGTCTAGATTCTCTCTGGTGATTCCCTGTCCCACTGACTTCTCGCGTTAGCAATAGTGGTTATTCCCAATTCACTATTGGTAACATCCAGGGTATGCTCCTCTAGCAATGCATAGTCTCAAGAGCCCACTACAACTGAATTGAAGTCAATAGTGTTCCAGCGCACACACGCTCAATGTAGCAGCAAGTTCCCCTGGGGTCATCAGGTCCGAAAACAAGTCTTTTGTTGTCTTTTGCAGTGGCTCCAGCCCAATGCAGGTGAGTCGGGCGCAAGCAGACTCAGTGGTTGCACTTGGCGGGTGCAGAATCTCTCACTCGCGCTCCTGCAATGATTGGAGGTTTCCTGCGGCTACTCCTGTGGGGTAAGTGTACACTCACTTCCGATGGGTGGGTGGCTACAACGATCTTGTTCTTGGTCCTTTGCTTGGGGAACAGTGCACCCACGACATCCTCATTTATCCAACAGGGTAGAACAAGTCCCAGTCCTTGGTGCCTCCAGTGATCACCGCTGACTTACTGTCCATGGGCTCTAGCCCAGTCAACTCTGCAAAGTTATCCTCCTATCATAGGTTATCGCTGCCCCGCTGCTGCACAAGGCTTCGGCACAACCGCACAGCAGTCTTTCACCATGGCAGCCCATCCTGGCATACGGGGTGGCTGCACCGCTACTGCGCAATGCTTCGGCCCTTACGAAACAGCAGTTTTTACCACGAAGGCACTTTCTGGCATTCAGGCTTGCCACACAGCTACCGCACAAGGCTTCAGCTCTTACCACACGGCAGTCTTTCATATGGCTATCTTTACAACAGCCCTCTCCTGGCATACGGGAGTCGCTGACTTAGTCATGCACCCGGCCAACAATCCAATCGGTGCAGCAGCTGTTTTGCCACACACCTCGCACAGGAATACCACCAGACAGGGCTCCCCACTGGACCTTGCTCCCTCCAGTGCTCCCCTCTTGCTCACAGGGCACACTGATCTTTGCAAGCAGGCAGGCGCTGGTACTCCAGGCTCCAGGGCAGGTGGTCTTGGATTCCCTGTGTGATGTTCCCTCACCCAGCAGGGACACTAGCAGGCCTTGGCATCCAGTCTTGGTCACAGGCAGAAGTCTTGCAGAGCTTCCCTATACTTACACATCCTGCCTGGCTGCTTGGCAGATGACAATTTTTGGGGTCTCAATCTCCCCTTCTTATAGTCCATTTCCAGTCACCAAATGTGATTTGGGGTCTACGTCTTCTAATATTATGTTGGGGTTCTGCTTCTTTTGAAGTGCATGCTTCTCTGCGCCCTCTTCTTCTTGGAAAGCAGTCTGTCACAGCAGAGATGTATCTGAAGCCACAACACAGGTCATGGGAGTGACTGGAGTTCACAACTGGATGTCAGCCACAGTGATATGTGCATCCAAAGGTTAGGCCAGGGCTCATTGCCCCACTCTTTATGATTCTCTTATCAGCCCCATCTCCTTCCTAAGTAGGCCCAGGCCCCTTCCTTGTGACTCTCACTGAATCAAAGAGCACCCTTTGAAGTGTACAGGGGAGGCCTGGTCCTCCCCTCACCAAGTGTGTGCCCCATCTAACTTACAGAAATGCAGCAATCCACAAATCTGTCTTGGGGGATCTCTCTACCTCCACTACTTGCTTCACCATGTAGGCCTGGGTCTCCCAAAATGAAGCCCGGGGCCCTCCATGTATTGTACCATCCACAGGCACATATACATATAGTGCATGTATACAGCAAACATGCACTGCACAGTGCTTTATCTTCCATGCACTGTACCATTCAGAGGCACACATACATCCAGCACTTACATTCAACATGCGCACACTGCCTGCACTCTATTCTTTATGTACTGTACTACTCATGGGCGCACATACACCCAGCACATGCACCCATCCTGCACGAACTGCATTCTTCATGTATTATACCACTCATAGGTGCACATACATCCAGCATATTCATTTATGTTGCATGCACTGTCCAGCACTACATCCTTAAGCTACTGTGCCACTCATAGGCACATGTACATCCAGCACATGCATACACCATGCACGCATTGCTCAGTACTGCACTGTTCTTGTATTATACCCTTCCGAGGTGCACACACATCCAGCGCAGATACACCACTTCTACGCTGCGCAGCCCTTCACATCAACCTAAAGTAGGCCACTAAGCACACAGCAGCAGAACTTTACAAAGTGAATGAGCCTGTAGAGACCATTTCAGTGACACTGGTTAAAAAGGACCTGTTCACGCCTATTGATCATTGCACGGTATGCTGCCACCACTGCGTTTATGCTGCTTAACTCCTAGTGAAGGTTGTAGCCTTCCACCACTATGAGGGTAGAAAACAGCAAAAGGAAGTCAGAAAGGACAAGAAGTTGATCAAGAAAGAAAAACGTTAATAAAAAGAAAAAGAAATAAAGAAGCAAAAAGAGAGAAAGCAAAGGCATGCAAAAAGAAGAAAATAGAATGGAGTGAGTGAAAGATGAGGAAGAAAGGAAAACAATAAAGAAAAAGTAGAAAAAGAAGGAATGAGCAAGAAAAAAGTAAGAAAGAAAAAGTATAAAGGGACAGCAGAGAAAATACATAAAGAAATTAGAGAAGTAGAGGCAGAAAGGAGAAGAAAGAAAATGTAGGAAAAGACGACAACAGCAAGAAACAGAAAGAAAGGATGAAAAGGAAAGAAAAGAAGGAAAGTAGAGAAGAAAGAAGAGAAAGAAAGACAGGAAGAAAGAGAAAGAAAGAGGAGAGAAAAAATGTATGAAGATGGAGGACATACAATGTTTTAAAGTGCTGACTAAAAATGGCAGCTGTATATTCTCAATTTGTCTGACAGGCAGTTATGTGCAAGCTACTCAAAGGCATGCTGCGAGCTACTGGTAGCTTGCAATCTAACCTGTTGGAGATCCCTCGTTTAGACACTGCACAAAGTGGAGCATATCATCTGCATAAATAACCTGTTGGTCATTGCTTGAGCAAAAATCCCTCATCTGGGCATCGACTCATAAACAATCCACAAGGGGCCCAATCACCAGAGCGAACAAGAATGAGAGCGGACAGCCCTGTTGGGTCCCCCTCTTGATAGGAAATGGATCTGAGATCAGCCGGTTTACTTGGACCTAAGCCAAAGGTGCTGCATATAAGGTCTTCACATATTTCTGGAATCTATTTAAATTAATGTGAACGAGGACTTGGAACATAAATGGCCAATGGACCGTATCAAACGTTTTCTCTGTATCTAACACTGTCTTCTCATAGATCCTCCTTTTAGGCTAGTATCACATTAAGGCACTTTTAACAATATGTGGTACTCTTCTTGGGCATAAAACCATTTTGGCCCTCTCAGACCAATGTATGGATCACTTTAGAATATCTGGTCACTAGGACCTTAGCCATAATTTTAGTTTCAATGTTAATAAGTGAAATGGTGCGGTAAGCTCAAAATACTTCCGGAAGCCTATCCTGCCTGCAAATGATGTATTGTGAAGATCGTGTGGAAGCATCTTGTTATTATGGGCTTCTTCAAACAAGTCCCGCAAATGTGTAGTCAAGAGCAAAGAGTACCTTGCAAAAAACTCAATAGGGATCCAATTAGGGCCTGGAGTTTTACGGGCAGGCATAGATGTAATGGCTTGCTGGATCTTTTCTTCTGTTATTGGTTCATTTGTATCATTTCGGTCTGTCGATGATAATGTGCGGTCCTGGAGGTCTTTGATATCAGATTTTCAAGATCCTGACTGGGAGGGGAAGGGTAAAAACAGATGTTTATGAAAGGCTGCAAATGTGTTTGCTATAGATTCGACTGAGTAGATCCGCTGGCGCGTTTAGTCTGAAATTAATGGGACTATTTGAACAATTTGAAACTTAGCAGTGAGCAAGTGTAACAATTTTCCAGACTTATCGCCCATTTGATAAATTCTGCTCAGGGAGTCCATACAGACTGCTTGGGCATCCCCATGCAATATTTCCCTCAGATATAACCTGTGTATTCCCAGCCGCCTTGAGACATCCAGGTCCTCTCTCTCAGAGAGTTCCTTCTCTAACTTAGCTATACTGACTTCAAGTTCCGTGACCCTCCTTCCTTTATAGTTTACCTTGCCCCTGGTGTGCGTCATGGCCCAGCCTCTAATAACTACTCTAAATGTCTCCCATATGGTAAGTTTGGAAAAAAATGAATCCACGTTCAGTTTAAAATATTTAGTTATCTAATCTCATAGCTGATCCGCTAGCTTGCCAGGTGTCGGCCACCATGGGTTCAGGCGTCAAATACTCTATCCTCCCTGGTTCCGACGAGACAGCTTCAGCTCTATCGGGGAATGATCTGATAGACCTCTGGGCAACATCCGGGCAGAATGTATGTGCCTGACATCTGCTGCTGGGAGAAATAAGTACCCTATTTGTGAGTGAGTATTATGGGAGGAGAAATAGTAAGTGAGCCGTGTATTGGAAGGGTGTAGCTTGTGCCAGTTGTTAACCAATTCCAACATACCTGCCCATTAGGCTACATTCATTGATCTTGTAGATGTGGAGGGGTTACTTGTATCTAGGTCAATATTCATCACTGAATTAAAGTCTCCACCTATCACTGCTATCCCCACTGGAGGATCTGCAAGGAGTTGTGTGTGTGTGTACTGAGAGCACTGTCTATCAAGTTGGATGGAGAATACAAGTTCACAATTGTTCATTCCTCACCTCCCTGGACTCCGTTGATCAGACTGTGTCTGCCAAAGGCATCAGTATGTACTGTTTTAATAACTATGGGGCATGATTTCATGATAAGAATAGCGACCCCGCAGGACCACGAGTGAACCCTGCTCACTAGCCTTATCTGGGAGTAGCGTTATCTCCCCAAGAACCACAGTTAGAACCCAATAAGTGTGTTTCCTGTAGTAACACCATAAGAAGAAAGCTTTTTAAGATATAACAAAACCGCTCCTGTTTTAAACTGGTTATTTAGACTATTTACATTTTAGAAGAGTATCCTTTACCTGTTTTGGGCATTATTGTCTCTGTTTGACACTGTGTATTTAGAGTCAATACTGCCAACTGGGCCAATCCTGCCTGCCATCCGTGTCAAACAAACTAATGATTCTTGGAGAATCAACACTTCAACTAACCGAATCCCAGCCCCCCCCCCCCTACATTTCCACCCCAGAAGTAGCTGTCACCTCAAACCATTATATTCACAAATGAATTCCCTAATAAAAAGTAAGGGGAAAAAATGTGGGTAAGGGCACAATCTTGGCACCGAAAACAACAGTTCAAAGCATATTAGAGCACACTCTGCAACTTTGTTTTGAAGACGAGAGGTCTGGCCTCACCATCTAAATAAAATGGGGGTGGCACCCCTGGCGTGTCCAGTTCACCACCGGATGACCCAACACATGATCTTTTAGGTCCAGTACTCATCTACTTTTTCCTTTTTCAGGCAGTTTATCCTGGGGAGCTTTTCCAGACTAGTCCTACTTTTAGTATTATTAATTTATTATGGAGTTGTACTGTGATTTTATCTTGCTGTTGTTATTATGTACTTTTATGGTTCTTCGAACCGAAATAAAGTTGGATGAATGAATGAATGACTAGCTACCCTATCAGAGTCTGCAGTGACGTTATTAGTTGCTTTCCTGCCTTCTGACACCAGCGACTGACCCACTGAGCTGGCGGACGCATCTATTGAAGGCTCAATGGCTGCCTTATCTGGCCACAGGCCAGCTGATCCGGAGGCTCCCCTTGTCATACGGGTGATTTCAGGGGATCCTCCTTGATTCATCTCCATGTCTCTTCTGTGTCTGTGAGAAGAGGGATTTATTATCAAAGAGAATCTATAAATTTGCCGGGAACAGTAGCATGTAATGCATTCCCCTTGCACTCATTTTTCGTTTTGCTCAGTCGAATGTTCTTCAGAGTTGGTGGACCAGTGGGAAATAACCAGTATCTTCTTTGAATCATGTATTAATTCACCTTGTGATCTGGCAAATTTCTATAATTTAGAAATTGTGCAATAAGAGCATGAGGAGACTTTTTGTCACAATACTGGCAGGACATATGAGATCTCACTACACAAACTACAGAACTGAGTTTGTCACTTATATCATGGTTGTGCATACAACAAGATATATGTGGGCAGCACTGTTAGACCACTCAAACTCCGTATACAGGAACATGTCCGGGCCATAAAAAAAGGAGATATGAGATACCCTTTGACCTATCACATGCAGGAACACCACACTGACAGGAATAACATTTGGTTTTATGGCATAGACCACGTGCCACTGAACCCCAGAGAGGGGGACAGAGAACTGTCTTTGAGACAGAATGAAGCAGCTTGGAAATGTAGATTACGAAGTGTTGAGTTGGGACACAATACTGATGAAGAACTTCATTATTTCTTATGAGTATCTATTATCACATTTCTTGCTGCACTTCCACAAATACATAGGCACTCCCCTTTTAATTCCACGGTCATAATCATTCACATTTAAATTCATATTTGGATTGTGAAGGGGAAATCTGTGTACTTGCCTGGGATCCCCACTGGGTCCCCTTATTCTCTTGCTTTCTCAGGACTGAACAGGCCTCTATATTATTTGGGCCTTCAGAACCGCATTCTAAAATAAATATATTTTATTAAAGGATAATTTAGACTAGTACTGACATAGGACCCTTCCCACATATGGCTAATTGGAAATATGCATTATATATACGTTTACATCACTTTTCACAGGAAGATGGCCAATGTACTTTTGTATGATCCTGATCGCTATTGGGGCACACCTAGGCCTTGAAGTGAAGGACTGCACACACACACTTTGTGAAAGCAGCGCCTGGCCTTAATTCCTGTCCCATTTTCAGGTATGATTCTCTCAAGCTCTATCTCGGTCTCTTGCATATGTATATAAACGCCAGGTTATCTTACTTGGTCTCTTGCATATGAACGTACACGCCAGGTTACCTTATGGTAACACTGGTCCAGTTGGAGATGCGTCCGCTTTACATAGCACGGTCCATGATTGATGTCTATTTATACTTTATTACATCCATATGTTCGTTTGAAGGGGCACAATAATCTTTACAGATGGCCAACACTATATGGTCCTATCCCCTTTTTATTTTGGGGATAGGTGCCGTTTGTATATGAGGATATTGCCCTTTCCATTGCTGCATCTTGTGAAAATACTTCCAAGATGGTGGAAGGTTTGCCGTCACGGTGTTCGTATGTCAGGACCAGCCTTTGGCCATAGTAGTATGCTTTTGGGGCGAATCACCTTTAATCCAGCTGATGAAACTTGGTGACACTGTTGCAACCCACCCACGATATGGTTATAGGAGCCCGTGCATAGGAGGTTATTTATTTCACTATAGCTGTGCTCCAGGGAAACACTTCCAAGATGGCGGACAGATAGCCGTCACGTTGTCCTTACGTCAGGACTATTTCTGGTATAGTGGATCTGGCAGATTCCAGGTGCAAATGATTGTGGACGAAACGTGGGTCCCTTTAAATATGAGACATGGAATAGTGCTCGGTTTCATTGGGTCGGATACACGGGAAGTACTGCACGCCCATCTACGTTTGTGGTGTGTTGACATGCGTGTTGGATTAACACCGCACCCTATGATGTTATTTTTGATTTGTGAATGTTTCGTAACTGGGATGGGTGGGCAACCCCCAGTGGCAGTCAATTGCCTCGCCCAATTTAAGTAAATCGGTTTTCCCTCTAACTCTGATTTTATACACATGGATTTCCCTAACAAATTGCTTTCCGCCATAGGATGAGCATGATCGGTGGCTCTGATTTGTGTGATATTTCCTCTTCCACTAGAGTATGGGTGCACTAGTGTTAATATAACATGCCGCCCGCGGTCACAATTGTTATCGCTATACTCTTCTTTTGGCCATTTCCCATTATATGAATTCCGTATAGATATACTGATGGCTTGTTTTATGTTTTGAGTGTTCCTTGGTCAACCATTAGTGACCATAACTGACATGACTATGTATTTAGAGTCGGTTTTTCCCATCGATCAGTAAGAATGAGAGCCGACGTCATCTACATTTTATTTACAGGTGCCATATCGGGGAGGATGGACCGCATTTTTTGGCATCCAACAACATATTCAAGTTAGGTGTACAAAGCTCTTACTGTATGCTTTTAGACTATTGTCTGTGGACACTACGATATGTCACTTCTTCAAGCCCATTTGGGTGAGTCTCTTAGAATCTTTGCTATTTGATCAAATATCCTAAATTGGTATATCTTTCATAATGAGAACCAAACTTGGAGAATATTATTTCGTGGCGATATATACACCAATTCAGAAGTGTTGTTCTTGTTATATATGTATTCATTTGGTTTAGGATATTCACTTTGTTATTAGGGGTCGACAACATGCTGATCCTTATCTACAAAGGAACAATTACAGGAGTGAACCCGTTAACCGAGATGAGACCGGGTGAAGTTTGTAACAAAACAACAATGTCTCAGCTGGAAATCATTTGAAAAAAGGCAATTAAAATAGTAGTGTATATCACAAAGGGCGGGAAAAAAAGAGAAGGGAGACCACAACGGGAAAGGTAAAGCGAAACAAGTATTATTTGTAGGTAGTTGTAACAGCACTACAGTACAATTCAATATATGGTGACCATACCACACAAGTGAGCACTGGGCCTGCTAGTGACAGTGAACGGCGCAGTGACACAGGGGTGAAAAATTACGGCGTGAACGGCGAGAGAGTAAGAACAAATAAAAATGTGGTAAATAATACAATACAAATATATACAATATCGGTATTTTTGATTTGGGATAAATAAATTGACCACAACAGCGCCAAAGTTCTGTGCTGGGTAGTCGACGGCTTTTCAACCTGATTGATTTCAGGTCATCATCAGGACAATGGTCACTAGTTTCAAATTAGTGCTGTATAGGGGGGAAGGGAGAGGAGAGTAGGGTAAGCGGATTAGTGGCCCGTAGCAAGAAGAAACAAGCATTGGCATAGCCAATAGGTCTCGCTTTTGGGACCTTATAAGTATTTAGTTATGCAGCACAATATCCTTAGCGCAACAACATCAACTGTTGCATGACTAAACACTTATAAGGTCCCAAAGGCGAGACCTATTGGCTATGCCAATGTCATCATACATGCAAAACCTGTAACTTAAATTATTAGGTTGAACTAAAATTATTGCCCAAGACCTGTAAAGCTGATGGAGATGTATTTATTGTTTATATTTAATTATTCATTCATTTATTTGCCAATAAAGTAGCCTGATGGTGTTCAAAATGCAACTGACTGAATTAAATGTCTTTTGCTATGCTTTGTTTTGTTATGCTATGCTATGCTTTGTTTTGTTATGCTATGCTATGCTTTGTTTTGTTGTGTTTTGTTATGCTATGCTATGTTTTGTTGTGTTTTGCTATGCTATGTTTTGTTTTGTTATGCTATGCTATGCTATCTTTTGTTATGCTATGTTTTGTTGTGTTTTGTTATGCTATGCTTTGTCATGCTATGTTTTGTTTTGTTATGCTTTGCTATGCTATGTTTTGTTATGCTATGTTTTGTTTTGTTATGTTATGCTTTGTTGTGTTTTGTTATTCTATGCTATGTTTTGTTGTGTTTTGTTATGCTATGCTATGTTTTGTAGTGTTTTGTTATGCTATGCTATGTTTTGTTTGTTATGCTATGCTATGTTTTGTTATGCTATGTTTTGTTGTGTTTTGTTATGCTATGCTTTGTTATGCTATGTTTTGTTTTGTTATGCTATGCTATGTTTTGTTATGCTATGCTATGTTTTGTTTTGTTATGCTATGCTATGTTTTGTTATTCTATGCTATGTTTAGTTGTGTTTTGTTATGCTATGTTTTGTTGTGTTTTGTTATGCTATGCTATGCTCTGTTTTGTTGTGTTTTGTTATGCTATGCTATGTTTTGTTGTGTTTTGCTATGCTATGTTTTGTTTTGTTATGCTATGTTTTGTTATGCTATGTTTTGTTATGCTATGCTTTGTTATGCTATGTTTTGTTTTGTTATGCTATGCTGTTTTGTTATGCTATGCTATGTTTTGTTTTGTTATGTTATGCTATGTTTTATTGTGTTTTGTTATACTATGCTATGTTTTGTTATTCTATGCTATGTTTTGTTGTGTTTTGTTATGCTATGTTTTGTTGTGTTTTGTTATGCTATGCTATGTTTTGTTGTGTTTTGCTATGCTATGTTTTGTTTTGTTATGCTATGCTATGTTTTGTTATGCTATGTTTTGTTGTGTTTTGTTATGCTATGCTTTGTCATGCTATGTTTTGTTTTGTTATGCTATGCTATGTTTTGTTATGCTATGTTTTGTTTTGTTATGCTATGCTTTGTTGTGTTTTGTTATTCTATGCTATGTTTTGTAGTGTTTTGTTATGCTATGCTGTTTTGTTTTGTTATGCTATGTTTTGTTATGCTATATTTTGTTGTGTTTTGTTATGCTATGCTTTGTTATGCTATGTTTTGTTTTGTTATGCTATGCTATGTTTTGTTATGCTATGCTATGTTTTGTTATTCTATGCTATGTTTTGTTGTGTTTTGTTATGCTATGTTTTGTTGTGGTTTGTTATGCTATGCTATGCTCTGTTTTGTTGTGTTTTGTTATGCTATGCTATGTTTTGTTGTGTTTTGCTATGCTATGTTTTGTTTTGTTATGCTATGCTATGTTTTGTTATGCTATGTTTTGTTATGCTATGCTTTGTTATGCTATGTTTTGTTTTGTTATGCTGTTTTGTTATGCTATGCTATGTTTTGTTTTGTTATGCTATGCTATGTTTTGTTGTTTTGTTATGCTATGCTATGTTTTGTTATTCTATGCTATGTTTTGTTGTGTTTTGTTATGCTATGTTTTGTTGTGTTTTGTTATGCTATGCTCTGTTTTGTTGTGTTTTGTTATGCTATGCTATGTTTTGTTGTGTTTTGCTATGCTATGTTTTGTTATGCTATGCTATGTTTTGTTATGCTATGTTTTGTTGTGTTTTGTTATGCTATGCTTTGTTATGCTATGTTTTGTTATGCTATGCTATGCTATGCTTTGTTATGCTATGCTTTGTTGTGTTTTGTTATGCTATGCTATGTTTTGTTATTCTATGCTATATTTTGTTGTGTTTTGTTATGCTATGCTATGTTTTGTTGTGTTTTGCTATGCTATGTTGTGTTTTGTTATGCTATGCTATGTTTTGTTGTGTTTTGTTATGCTATGCTATGTTTTGTTTTGCTATGCTATGTTTTGTTTTGCTATGCTAATCTTTGTTTTGCTATGCTATGCTTTGTTTTGTTATGCTATGTTTTGTTATGCTATGCTATGTTTTGTTGTGTTTTGCTATGCTATGTTTTGTTATGCTATGCTATGTTATGCTATGCTATGTTTTGTTGTGTTTTGTTATGCTATGTTTTGTTGTGTTTTGTTATGCTATGCTATGTTTTGTTGTGCTTTGCTATGCTATGTTATGTTATGTTGTGTTAGGCTAGGCTATGTTATGTTGTGTTAGGCTAGGCTATGTTATGTTGTGTTAGGCTAGGCTATGTTATGTTGTGTTGTGTTAGGCTAGGCTGTGTTATGTTGTGTTAGGCTAGGTCGTGTTGTGTTGTGCTGTGTTTTGTTTTATGTTTTTGTTTTGTTATGTTTTGTTATGTTATACTATGTTTTGTTATGTTATACTATGTTATGTTATACTATGTTATGTTATGCTATACTATGTTATGTTATGCTATACTATGTTATGATTTGTTATGTTATGTTGTGTTAGGCTATGTTTTGTTATGTTATGTTTTGTTAAGTTTTGTTAAGTTATGTTATGCTATGCAATGGTATGCAATGCTAGGCTATGTTTTGTTATGTTATGTAATGGTATGTTATGTTAAGCTATGTTTTGTTATGTTATGCTGTTATGTTATGTTAGGCTAGGCTATGTTTTGTTATGTTATGCTATGTTATGTTGTATGTCGGAGACCATATAACTTACACAAAGGCTCAAAAGAAGGACAGCTGCAGAGAACGGGCTAAACAGTGGCCCCCTCCCCGTGTTTTGCTGAAAAGGAAGATAATTGATGCTAACCTTCTTAAAACAACAACAAAAGCAATAGTATAGCAGATCATTTTCTTAGCGCCCAACACGAACTGAAAGACCACTTGGCGCTTTTATAGGAGCTAAGATTACATAATTTAAAGAATAACAAATTACTGCCAACCTTTAAGAGTGCTTAGAAGCAGCCTAAACTCTGGTTTAAAAATATAACTGCACTCCTCCCTTCCTCCCCACCACAACACGCATGATGCAAAGATACATTAAACATGCTGGGCTAGTGGGCTGTAGTTTCATTTTCCATTGGTGTTGTCGCATGGCAATACAGAGAGGACTGAGAGTAACTGCCTCGACACAGGACCAGCGCATAACTGTGCACGAACAATAATACCTGCACACGTATGTTAAAATCTCGGTACGGCTCTCTCTGGGTTTCATTCTTGTAAGGTTCACATGAGTAAACGGATAAGCTGTTTATTGGTAATAGTTCCAAGGCGCTGAGTTGGTTACTTCTCAGCATTGGATACCAATGTATTGCACACAACTTACATCGTATAGAGCACAACAAAACAAATGTGCAGCTTTTTCACGTACAGCACAGATTGACAAACATTATAAAATGACTAGCACATAGCATGATACACGGTTGGTTCTTATTGAATACCATGTACAACAGTGTCACAAAAAATATGAACCACAGGACGTCGCATACAACGGAATAAAAAGACTAACCTCAAGGCACGAAGCACTAAACACGGACAATATCGGAAAAGCGGAACACGTCCTAGACCTCGCGGACTTTGCGATGCGTTCTATAGTGGAGTATGCATCATTGGGCAGTTCTTGATCATTTAGCAAGTGCGTGCGTGCAAACAAGCCCGGGAGTTGTGTGCGCTAAAAGAAAATTTTAAAAAAGCATGCGAGTGGTGCGCGCGCAGCAGAAGTGAAAGTGATCGCGCTCCAGATGGTGCCTCGGGCGCTGAAAGCTGGCGGCTGCGCGCGTGCACGCGCGCGTAACCGCAAGCGCTAGGCCAGCAAAAGCGTGTGGTAGCACTTTGAAAACCCCACTTACTAAATGTCTCGCAGCGCATGCGCTGGCTCAGGCGAGACCTACAAAAGGAAAGAAAAGGCACATGTAATGGACAATTACCTGAGGCAAGCAAAGGGTAGGTCATGCGGGGCGACCTAAAAGTGGTTGTCTGGCCAAGGGGTGAATAAATCAGGTGTGGGCGAGGCGTAAGTCAGGTGATGATCAACTAATGGGAGACAAAGGAACAAGTACAGTATAAGTAGAGTGCCCTGCAGCACCCCAAATGGTTGATGAGGTAAGCTCTAGAAGGAGCAGGAGGTAATTTACCTGTATCAAAGGAGAGTCCGGCGTGGGGAGCAGGAAGGCTGCAGACTAACCAGGGCGGGGTCCTTCAATCCCCGGGATGTTTACAAGAGCCGGATAATTGGTGATGATCTGTGTGGGCAGGCAAATTAAGAGGGGCAACAGGCCGAAAAACGGTCGGGAAAGCCTGATAAGAGGGCGTGTGAGCAGGGACATACCTGAATCACGGCGATCCAAACTCCTAGAGGTCCGGACTGAAACCGGCTTCGGGATCGCGTTGTCCTAGATCGGTTGGCGGGTGATTAAGGGGAGAGGAAGCAATCCTCTGAATTGCAGGCTGGCGCGGGACGAATGAAGCGTCCAGGTCAAGGTGACAGAAGTGAATCGGCAATAAAAAGCCGGGCGGGATAGCCGGTGAAGTGGATCACGTGGGGCATAACGACTAGCCCGGGTTTAGTTGAAACCTCATCTGGGGTCCCCGGGGGGACCGGGTGAATGCGTAATTCAGAGAGAGAAGGGAACACCGAAAGTAAAGTGTTCAAGGCTGTACTACCTATCGTTTTGGCACATATTATGCAATTTTAAACAAGGAGAAGGCTTTCATGGTTATGGCAACTTATGTAGGATTTTTTTTTAAAAACATATTCATGATTACGTACAAGAAGTCATATACATTGTTTAGGCATCGGCAAGATTCGACAGTGTAGAGTATAAGGGAGAAAAAGATTGGATGTTAAACAACTGATTCGTGTAATTGCAAAGATGAGAGTGTGTACATAAATTAAACCATTAAGGGTACGGAAAAGGAGAAGAACATCGTTCTAGCTAACATTGAGTGGTTATTCCAGCCTGCATTAGGTTTTTTAATATAAAGACAAGTGTATATACATAAATAAAATCATTAAGGAAACGAAAAAGGTATTGTTCTAGTAAACGTAGTGGTTTACTTATAGTTAAACATAATTACATACAGGGTTATTGCACCGTGTAATTGAGAAAAGCAGTAACCATTGCAAGGGATACTATATACCCATGTATGTTTTCAGCAGGTGGACCAAGGGGTACTTGGTGCATATTGTATTCAACATGAGTTGTCATTTAAGTTGGTGACAAAACCATGCATATGTGTTCTCAAGGTGACTTAATGATGCCTAAATTGTTGAAATTCAGGTAGTAGCAACTGGGTGCCAGTAGGAGAGGGAATGGTGGCTCACCAACAGGAGCCTGTAGGGGAGGGAATGGTGGCTAATCAACAGGAGCCTGAGGTGGAACGGTCAAGGAAGTCAAGATACAGTGATGACCGTGTTCCATTCGTCCAATGTGTTTAGTCCATTATTGACAGAGTCGTAAGCGGGCAATCCATCTGCACTCGCATTTGTTCAGTAGGAGTTGTAAGTTTCCACCCCGGATGGGAAGTTCCGGGCGGTCAATCACTTGCCAAAGTAAGTCTGTTTCAGAATGTTTTTTTTCTTTGAAGTATCCGACAAGAGGTGCAGTCTCCACATTACATCTTATGCGGCTTTGATGCTGGAAAATATGCTGCTTCACCATTTTTCAGCCTGATGCCCCTCTTAATTTGCCTGCCCACACAGATCATCACCAATTATCCGGCTCTTGTAAACATCCCGGGGATTGAAGGACCCCGCCCTGGTTAGTCTGCAGCCTTCCTGCTCCCCATGCCGGACTCTCCTTTGATACAGGTAAATTACCTCCTTCCCCTTCTAGCGCTTACCTCATCGACCATTTGGGGTGCTGCAGGGCACTCTACTTATACTGTACTTGTTCCTTTGTCTCCCATTAGTTGATCATCACCTGACTTACGCCTCGCCCACACCTGATTTATTCACCCCTTGGCTAGACCACCACTAATTGATCCCTCTCTGCTGGATTTTTTAGGCCGCCCCGCATGACCTGCCCTTTGCTTGCCTCAGGTAATTGTCCATTACCTGTGCCTTTTCTTTCCTTTTTTTCTTCTTGCTACGGGCCACTAATCCGCTTACCCTACTCTCCTCTCCCTCCCCCCCTATACAGCACTAATTTGAAACTAGTGACCATTGTCCTGATGATGACCTGAAATCAATCAGGTTGAAACGCCGTCGACTACCCAGCACAGAACTTTGGCGCTGTTGTGGTCAATTTATTTATCCCAAATCAAAAATACTGATATTGTATATATTTGTATTGTATTATTGACCACATTGTTATTTGTTCTTACTCTCTCGCCATTTACGCTGTAATTTTTCACCAGCCGTTCACTGTCACTAGCACGCCCAGTGCTCACTTGTGTGGTATTGTCACCATATATTGAATTGTACTGTAGTGCTGTTACAACTACCTACATATAATACTTGTTTCGCTTTACCTTTCCCGTTGTGGTCTCCCTTCTTTTTTTTCCCCGTCCTTTGTCATGTACACTACTATTTTACGTACTTTACAAGTGCAACTACATACTTTATTCATCTCTAGGGGATGACTAGATTTGAACTATAATTCAAACTACTGTCACTACCCCAGTCATCTCTGATCTAGGTCTATAGACACAGATGTCCTCCGACAAGAATCCACCAGCATATGTTTTCCCCATTTGCATCAAGCCTGTTTATGCATATTTGGCTATGTCCTATGTTATATCCCCCCTTTCCCTCTCCTATTCAACATGGAATCATGTCTAGATAATAACTTGTCCCAGCCCCATCACCTGTAGATTGTATCATTGAATATATATGATACATAAATCACATATCAACCTGGTGTTATATTATTGGCAAACACAAGGAGCTGATGGACGGAGTGCTGAAACTTTTCTGACACTCACCACCAGTCACAGATCTGGGTTGAATCCATCATCGTTCTTTAGCTCACTTCGCCACCTCAGTTCAGACCCAGCTATATGCAAATCAGTCTTCACCCTGTGCCTCATGGGAACAGTCCAGCCGAACTGCCAAGCCAGGTCTTCCCTGAACCGGAAACAAGCATCCTGGGACCGGTTTCGGGGTAGCACCCCTCATCAGCCAGGCTAGCTTGAATCCAGTGGCAAAGTGAGCAAGGGACCCACGTCTGGGCATACCCTGCCAACTTAGGGCGAACAAAGCAAACACAAGGAGATGATGGATGGAGTGCTGAAACTTTTCCGACACTCACCACCAGTCACAGATCTGGGTTGAATCCATCACCGTTCTTTAGCTCCCTTCGTCACCTCAGTTCAGACCCAGCTTTCTGCAAATCAGTCTTGACCCTGTGCTTCATGGGAACAGTCCAGCCGAACTGCCAAGCCAGGTCTTCCCTGAACCGGAAACAAGCATCCTGGGACCGGTTTCGGGGTAACACCCCTCATCAGCCAGGCTAGCTTCAATCCAGTGGCAAAGTGAGCAAGGGACCCACGTCTGGGCATACCCTGCCAACTTAGGGCGAACAAAGCAAACACAAGGAGATGATGGACGGAGTGCTGAAACTTTTCCGACACTCACCACCAGTCACAGATCTGGGTTGAATCCATCATCGTACTTTAGCTCACTTCGCCACCTCAGTTCAGACCCAGCTGTTTGCATTATATTATTGGCAACCTGCACTTTTACACCAATTATTCTTTGAGATGATACGCGATGTGCTTCAGTGTCATTGAATGTAGTCTGCTGTATATATTTCTTTCCCCATTTTTTCTGATGATCAGTATTTTTAATATGTAACTTTGTTTGTAGTACAATTTATGTGTATCAATGTGTTTATATTTGTTAAAATGTCTGTCCTTTTGTTGCTATAATACAAGTATGTTTGTTAGTGTTTTAAGATATTATGAAACAAGCTATAATAATGTTCATGTTGTGTTTGGTGTTATACATGTTGTGTATTTATATGTGTATATATATATATATATATATTGCCTTTACAGTCCTGAAGAAGTCCATTGTTATGGACGAAACGTGTTGGCTGTTTCTGCTGTAAGATTGGTGAAATATATACTTTTTACAAGAATACAAGAATAAAAAAAGAAGAATTGCACATCATTTGGAACTCTCTTTAAAATGTATACATACTGTTACTTTGTAGAGCACCTTTACTATGTTTCATTTTGAAATGTCCTTATTCTAGGGCTGCATCTTGGCAGCAGGTGCTAATATTCTTTTTACCGAGTCTTATATAGCGCGAACTTGACCCGAAGGTATCGGGTATCAGAGCGATTTACACAAGCACCAGTTACGTTACATGAGGACACATTAATTTTTGTTAGGCACGGGGAGATTAAGTGATTTGCCCAGAACCACAGGATGTTGAGCGTCCTTGCCGAGATTCGAACCCGGTTCCCCAGATTTGAGGTCAACCGCCCTAGCCGTTAGGCCAACTCCTCTCCTCAATATTGTGTACACACATAGATAAAAACAATTTTCTTCACTTATTGTTTTGGGGACACAGGTTAGGTGCAGTGAGCTTGGGTTCACTGCCCTATTAGTGCTTGTGGTATTGTTAGGACTAGACCGCACTTCCTGTCTCATTGTGATATACTAATAAAACTTTTTGCTGTTATAATGCCACGGTTTAAGGACAGACGCAAGAAGTTGGCACAGGATCTTTTCTTGGCACAGACAGATCAGGATGCAAATAGACTAGGTGGTCCAACTAAGGAGGGACTTAGGACCAAGTTCCAAAAACTGGAAAGACTCAGGAAACAGGAGATGGCGGGACGGGATTACACTTCAGAAGTACCTAGACGATAATAAGATACCGAGAGAATTGAGGATTTTAATCTTCCCTACTTTCGAAGACTTAGATCGGGAATCCTTAAAAGAATGGGAGTAGAACTTACAGAATGCATCATGTAATATGATGAGCATCTTGGTCAAACATGCTCACAAAAAAGTCAGCAAACTATAGGCAGAAATAGAGACAATGGAGAAGGAGATAGAATCCTTAGATTTAAAAGAAGTCATAAAAAAGAACTATGAGATTTTGGACAAGGTTGTTGAAGACTATCAAATATACTTACATGATAAAAAAGTAAGAATGATCAAAAGAGACAACAATGACTACAAGGAAGGTAGAATACATACCTTCGCACATAAGTATGACTATGTGAAGGTACCAGATGAAGTGAAGAGAGGACCGGAAGAATCAATTGATATGAGGTCTGCAAGTAGCAGAAGCTCCATGACATCGCTAGGGAGCTGTACCTCATTAGAGGAAACACCATCCACCTCAACCCCCAGGGTCGGTCTACTTTTTTAGTAGAGATGGAAAGTAAACTGGGAGTAAAAACCATAAGAAAGGAACAAAAACAAGAAGGGGTGGGAGGAGATGGAAAAAAGAAAAGGGTGGAAACACCAGGGGTACAAACACAGTCCAAGAAGAACTCGACACACAGCCTATTATGACTCTAGATGACAGAGGAGGTAATGCTTACGTGAATTGTATCACAGTGGCTCAAGAATTGACTATTGTCAATTGATCAAGTTGCATTTTGACCAAGAATGAACAGAATGTTCTTGGTAGGGGCTTAGGATTTAGCCCCACCCAAAATGACAACGAGGTTGAAGTCTTTAAAGATTTGTATAAGTTTACTCGCTCTTTGAAACTAAAGGAACATTTCAATCGCCATCCTTGGCAGCCTGTCCCAGTAAATGTATCTCCTTTGCCTCCGGTTCAAACTGTGTCTTGATTTATATGATTTACAGTTACTGATGTCCTTGCAGGATGATGAACATACGGATATGAATACTTTGAGGGATGAGCTGGACATTACAGAAAATGTACACATTGAAAGTGGTCTTAAACCTTGCTCAAAATGTACACCTGTGCGGATACATCATAACATTGATCTCTTTAGGGAGAAAGTAACAAAAGATTTCTATAAGCTTCGGGATAATCCTAGGGGTCAACCTAAGAGTGGTTACAACTTAAGTCTGCATTGAGGGACCTTCAGTCGGATCCAACCATTGTTATCAGGTAGGCACACAAAGAGGGGAATGTAGTAGTAATGAACAGGAGTGACTACATCCAGGAGATAAACAGACAACTTGCAGATATTACCTGCTATGAAAAAGTTACACAAAGCCCCATTAAGACTCTTACCTCTTATATAAACATGAGATTGACAGACTGGCATAAAAGTTGCCTAATCACTGACGAAGAGTTTAACTATCTTTCTGTGAGGGAACCACGGTTCCCATGCACATACATATTGCCCAAGATACACAAGGGGGGGGTTCCTTACCCCCAGAAAGCCAGAAAGACCCATTATCTCAGGGGTGTCCTCACACACAGAAAGACTGTCTTAGTATGTGGATAAGTTTCTCCAACCCTTTGTATGTAACTTGCCTGCATTCATACAAGACAGTAAGGACCTACTCAACAAATTTCAGGAGGTTACCTGGTCCCAAGATCTAATGTTCGTAACAATGGATGCGGCGAGTCTATACACCTGCACACACAAACAATTTGGCATCAGGGCTATTGAATCCTTCCTCAGAATGAGAACTGCAGATAATTTTGAACATAATTCCATGTTGGTGGAGATGATGGATATCATTCTTTCCAAGAATTATTTTCTTCATGATGACCAGCGGCATCATCAGATACAGTGTAGAGTGATGGGCTCTAGGTCTGCTCCCGCTTATGCCGGTCTTTTCATGGGCTGGAATGAGCGGGAGCATGCCTGGGGCCGGTATGCCTCCCCTTGGACAGATAACATTGTCTTCTGGGGGAGGTATGTAGACAATGTCATTATGCTTGGGAAGGGCACTGTGGACCAGCTAATGGCATACCATGCTTATCTGAATGACAATCCATACAACATAAGGTTAACAATCAATCAAAGTAGAGAAAAGATCGCGTTTATAGACATTTTATTTCAGGTAGAGAATAACATTGTACATAGTAGTATGTTCAGGAAGTCCACACCCTGTAATAGCATACTACATGACTCCAGAGCACACCACAAGGCAATCATTAACAATATACCATATGGGGAAATGGTGCGCATCAGGCGGAATTGTAGCTCATTAGATATATTCACCACCAACATTAAAAATGCAAAATATCGATTCATGAATCGTGGTTACGAGTCGGGTATCTTGAATTGAGCGGAGGAAAGAATAGGACATATCTCAAGAAGTGACAATTTAAAAAAGAGAGGATGGAGGCCAAAATGGAACACACGAAATCACATAGTACAATAAGCGTAGTAGTAGTATTTATAGCATCCTAAAAAGACATTGGGAATTACTGATGGAGGTCCCAGGGCTCAGGGACAAGATTTCGACTACACCAAAGGTGACGTACCGCAGTGGCAGAACAATAAGAAATAGTTATTATCTATATGTGTTTATATATATTGCCTTTACAGCCCTGAAGAAGTCCATTGTTATGAACAAAACGCGTTGGCTGTTTCTGCTGTAAAATTGGCAAAATATATACTTTTTAGAAGAATATAAGAACAAAACAAGAATAAAAAAGAAGAATTGCACATAATTTGGAACTCTCTTTGAAAGGTATTCATACTGTTACTATATGTGGTGCACCTTTACTATGTTAGAATTTGAAATGTCCTTGTTCTAGGGCTTCATCTTGCCAGCGGGTGCTGATATTGTGTGCACACATAGATAAAAAAAATTTCTTCACTTATTGTTTTGGGGACACAGGTTAGGTGCGGCAAGCTGGGGTCTGCTGCCCTAATTAGTGCTTGTAGCATGAGGAGGGGTGCCCTGAGGGGGTCTGGTTCCAACACCTCCAACACCTGCTGAGTGTGTTCAATGAGGAAATAAGGAGAAAGTCGATCTGGTGAAATCACTGATGTGAGCCATTTTTCAAGAAATGCTCTGGGGAGCTACTCTCTACTCCCTTCGGAAAGCCCCCTAGGCTCAAGTTATTTCAACAAGATCGCCGCTCAGTGTCCTTCACCATAAGCCACAATTCACAATTAGTAGCCATCAGTTTTTAGACTGTGATTTTGAGGTTTTTCACCGAGTCCTCCATTTCAGACGTTTGATATTTTGCTTCTGTCACGCGATCTACCAAATTTCTAAAATATGGATGGAGAAGGGTAACCTCAGAACCCACTTTATTTATTTGTGCTTGCACAGCATGTTTTGACACATCAATTGCTTGGAGTATCATATCTGTGTAACCTATGGGGCTCAGCAGGGGGGCTGCAGGTGTAGCCGATACTGACATTTTCCGCTCAGTGACATCCAGCCGTGTATCAATTGGCTTTGCCAAAATGTATCCAGTTTACGCAGCGTGAGAGCCACTGAGCTTTTACCTCTTGTCATCATTACTTTAGTTCAGCAGCGTCAAAATATGCTTCCAGTTGGCGTTCCCAGTCCTGCATCAGATGCGTCTCTCAGCCTGCCCACTGACCCACCAGCCCCAGGCTCCCCAATGGCATGTGCAGCCAAGAGGGAGGACCCCCACATCACAGTTGCCACATGCACCGCAGAGGGGATAAGGCTGAATCCCTCTCCCTGCCACGTAGCAGAGTTGATTACTGTCCTAGGATACAATCCAGCAGGGGTTAATTCCATTAACATAGGGAGGGGTGTTGCAGCTTGAGGGGGCCTCTACAGCGCCAAGTAATTGACCTCCTTCACTGCTGTTCCCAATGCGGGGCGCGTCTGACGTCTGAGCAGGGGCAACACGCCATGGGGGTACAAACATCAGGTAATCCCTAAATATATTGTTAGTCTGGTGGGAGGCAATCACTAGTGGCAATGTGTACTGTTAATATCTGTGGAGGGTATTGCGCCAGTGGCTCCTTTGGTCACCAGCATACTGCTTGTGAGACCCACTGTTCGCTCATGAGTTAGAGGTGTAGAGTCCCATACATCAAATCACCCACCTCAGGTTGCGGTGTCTTTCTTCCCAGGGTTGGCCTCACAATAAAGGTGCGGCTCTGCTCTCCTCCGATCAGCACAATAGTTGGTGCGGATTAATTCTGTCCGTAACACTGCCAGCTGCACCCTACAAGGGCCTCAAGTTTAGACTCTGATACCCTTCCCAAGGCTGAAGGGCTTGCCTCCCCACCAGCTGCATTCACCTGCCCGGCTGCCGGTCCACTGCATGTCTCTGCTTTAATCACTGCTACCCCTCCTCACCATACTGCTCTTCTCCAGCCACACCCCCTCAGGCGCCAGACCTACAAGGGGCATCTCTCACCCCTGTTGTGCTGAGTGGCCAGTCCGTGTAGACTGCTGTCACCCCAGTCAGTGCACCACCGCCATTTTGTGGATGCTGATCCCAGATGCCACCATATCACTTTGACATTATGCTGCAATCTAGACTGCACGTTTTACTCGATAGACTCTTCTCCACTATAAACGCAACATTTCAGTGGCATTTTGCAAACTGCTACTGTGCTGTACAGGATTGTGCAAGAAGATAAACGGATTGCCGGGAGCAAGAGCTCACTGCATCTGATCAGCTATCTTGCCAAGCAATGCCCCTTGGCTCTCTCTTTTAACACAGTAAACATCAGAGTTATTAGTTCTACAAACAGAAAATGTCTAAAGAAGTACAGCTTTCATGGAAAGGTAGCCGAGAGAAAACACCTTTTCGCAAAAACATTGCTGCACTGCTCTAATGCATGATGACACATTTGGCCAAAACCAAACAGTGAGTACAATCACAAGAACCTCATGTCCATCAAACATGGTGGTGGAGTTGTGATTTATAGCAATGCGAGGACGCCTCACAATCATCGTGGACACTTCACGATTATCAAATTCACCAAGAATACCTCTCTTTACTGGCACATTCTACAGGAAAAATCGAGAGAAAAATGTGAGACTATTGTTCAACCGCAAAAGCTTAGCCAAAAAGTAGATCTTGAAACTGTTGCTGCTCTTGACAGAGTGGGCGACTTCAACTCCCCAGGGCTGCTGTTGAGGGAAAGAAGGTAGGCGGGGAAGGAGGTAGGAGACAGGAGGCTTGATTATGACAAATCTTCTTTACTGGTAAATCTCTAGCAGCAAAGGGACATTTTCAACGTTTATTAACACGGTAAAGAAGAAACACGGAGGCATGCAATGCCCCTAGTAAAACACAAGGTTAACATTCCCTATTTATAGAACACATTACATCACCGCATCTGATGACATCATAATGCGGTATAAACATGTCTGACTGAGAGAGCACTTCCTCTTCTTTGCTGCTCTAGCAGAAGATACGTGTTGGCTCAATCTGTTTTTCTTAATGCTGTTTCCGCTTTCAGTGTTCGCTTGTGATATTATTATGTGCTGAACAGTATTTTCATTTATTATTTACTCTAAAGAGTGTTTCCCCTTTCATTCTCAGCTTTCCTTTCAGTGGGTCTGGCAGTCTGAGGGGATTATCCTGCCTGCAGGAGCTGTCATCGAGCTTTGTTTACTCTTTTAACTGATGTGTTCTCCCAACCGGGCTTCGGCTAGCTGTATTAATTCCTCACTTGCCTGCAAGGGAAAGTAAATCCTCTCAGCGGGTGCTCTTACTGAGAGGATTCCCTTTTGGTCAGGAGTGCGTTTCCGATTAACCTATTTTGTCCACTAGAGGGAGCCATATTGGGCCAATGCTTTGACTAACAGCTGTTTCTCTCCTCACCTCCGCTCCTGTCAGATGGTTCAGGATCTCTGGCAGATGCCTAGTTTTCGTTATTGCCCCTTTTCACACACACATTTTAGCAATTGTTTGGTAAGGAGTTACTGCAGATTTAGTGTAGCCTTTTCGTTCATACTTTAGGTAGGCTAAGGATTTCTTCTTCTTAGAGGAAAAAAAAGTTCTATATATTTATAGATTTAATTAAAACTGTAAATAATGATCGTTTATATTAAATCTCTATTAATAATACAATATGTAAAATGGAGGGCACCGAGAGAAGTGTCTTGAAAAGCTGAAGCTAACTGAGAAGGTGGCTCAAGAGATAGCGAGGTCTGACTCCTCTTCAGAAGGGGAGGCTCTATTTCAAGATAGCAAGCAGGAGTCTGCTATGGAAAATGAACATGTGAGTGTGCATGAGGTGGTACAGTCAGCGGTGACTGCTGAAATGAAATGGATGCATGAGGCGATGAGTACATCCATCTCCGCCTCTTTCAATCTTTTAATCTCTCCCCTAACTCCATGTTCCAGGGATGGTTTCATTATCTCACAGACAGATGGCACCTTCCCTTCTGTGGTCAGCCAAGAGATAAAATGCTTACTTAAGCACGAGCACTCTTTTGAGGCTTCAGAGAGGTGATGGCATGCTGCCTTCGTAACCTAGGTCTGGGTACCTTTTCTCAGAGATCCCAAGAAAGAAAGGGAGAATAATACGTTTCCTGGATGACCCTTTCTTGCGAAGACAGGCTGCAGGAACAGTTCTTGCAGAGCCCCACATGGAGGTAACGCTGGATCCCTCAACGTAGGGTGATTCAGCCGATATTGATTCTGCGGGAAGCCTTCCTTTCCCCATGGATTACCCTGCCACCACTAGTGGGAGTGACGGGGAGCTTTTAGATTTGTTAGGTCAACTTATTTTTAACGCTAATGTAATAGTTCACCCTAGATCAGGTGAATGAGTGCCCTCTCCTACTATAGCAGAGTTCCTGACAGGGCAATAGAAATAAGTTCAGGTCGGAGTGTCCTAGGCCTGTTTTGTCTAAACAATTGTCCTCTATCCCAAAGGTTGACCCCCTCCCCCCCACAATTTTAGCTTTTTGATCCAAAAAAGGAGAAAGACTCTAAGAAGGGTATTGATAAAGCTTTAACAGTCTTCCAAGACAAGCTTTTATATTTGTTAGGTCCCCTCTCACAGATTATGGAGGTGACAGCGGAGGCTCCGTCATCTAATGGATCCCTGGATCTTCCTACTGTCCAAGGCTGAACTCAAAGATCTATCTGTCTCCTAGGGAAACGTTAATGCTGCTTTCTCTGAGGAGCGTAGAAAGACTCTCCTAATGAGCAATGACCCAAAGTTCGCTGAGAAAGCTAACACGGGACTAGGAGCGGCTGCTGAGGGGAATCCCTTTGGTGAACAATTTGTTTAAGAGATCACTGCCTAGGTTCAAACTTTCACTTCGCTGGAGAAGGCGCAGCAGATTTGAAGAAAAGTTTTTTCATCCAATCGTCTTTTTGCCAGAGCTGGAAGAGGCAGAGCTTGTTCTTCCGGGTTCACCCAGCAGAAAAGCTCCAATTTCAAGCCTACATTCTGTGCACCCAGAGGAGGCTATGGGTCCTTGGTGGCTGACAAAGGTGGTTTTACACTTTTCTATCCCAAGAGGGGGGGCAGTGGTGTAGAAGAGGCCAGAGTCCCAGAGGAGGATCCCGCCAATTCATTGGTAAGTCAGCAAAATGAAATCTTTTTTCCCCAAGAAAGTTGGGTGGCGAACTCGCCCTCTTTCTTTTTCATTGGTGGCAAATAACTTCAGATCCTTGGGTTTTGCATACTGTACAGGGTTATCAGATAAAGTTTTATTCCCATCCTGTCCAGTTGGTTCCCCGTCATCCGATAGTCAGAGTGGGCTCTAGTTTCAGGGGAAATCAAAGAACTACTGAGGAAGGTAGGGATAGAAAGAGTCTATTTTAGGCAGTACCAAAACGGTAATAAAGTAAAAATGCAAAACAATAAAAATCCGAAACCTATTTAGAAATATAAAGTAACATTTAATACACAGAATGGCACCAAAATGACAAAAATGCAATAAGGGTAACCGGAGATATGAATTTTTCAATGGTCGCAGTAGACCCGGACTTACGGCAATTTGAAGATGACTACAATGGAGTGTGTGTCAAATACATCAACCAGGTTTATCCAGGTAAAAAAATGTACCTTCTGACTTAGAGTCCGATTTATAGTTTGGTGGAAAAGCTACTCCATCACAATGGCAGTGGAGTACCCTCTCACCAAACTGAAGGTCTGCCCACCTCATTTATAGTGAGGTGGACTGTCAGTATGTCGATGGTGGACACTACTCATCTCCGCCGCTGACATAGAGCTCCGATGGCCCAATAGAGTAAGGGCTGTTGGAGATTTGGCCATTTTTCTGCCCACCCTATTTAGAGTGGGCAACAGATGGACAGTTTTCACTGACTATCACTGCCAGGTAAAACCTGGTGGTAAAGGACAGTGAAAACTGTTAAATTACCCCCACACCAAGGGAGAAAACTCCTATGGCAAAGGGGTCATTCTCTTATTTAAAAAAAAAATCCCACTTTGGGATTTTCTTTTTGAAAAAAATAAAATATATTGAAAGTGTGCTGCATGGATCCATTATATTGCTAGGGCTATTCTTCAAACTTTTAATGCATTGACAGAACTGCCATGCCGGCGGTTTCTGTAAATGCAAAAGATATGCGCCAGGCCGATGGACATCTCAGAATTTAGCGGGCAGGTGCTTCCTCAGGGCGATGGATTGAGTACAATACTTCACCGCCCTGACAAAGTCAATACACATCTGCTAAATTCTAATTAAGGCCCTTAGTCTTTTAAGTCCCAATCTACCACAGGAGTACTCTCCAAGGACATCAGGGGAGGCACTTAGAGACTCAGAGGGTGTCAGGCAGAGGCCAACAGCAAGACCTAGGTGCCACTGGTCAGCTGGGTAATTCCAAGGAAAGGGCTCTTGCAGCTTGTTGTCTCCCTGTAGCCACACAGAAGGTCAGGCAACTAACTCTTGGAGTCCACTTCTCTATCCTGTGTACAAGAAGGAGCACACCCAGTGCTTCAGGGCTCCTCCCAGGTCACAGGCAGCAGGTCCAGTCCACTTCTGATCTTCCACAGTTCCAGAAAATGTTCTGAAGTGGGTGCCTGGCGGTGCCACATTTATGTCTGGTACTAGCTAATGGTAGAGGTGGCCCCTGGCCCTTCCCTAACCAATGGAGTACAAGTTCCTAGGCCCGCACCTTCCTACTTTTGCAGTGTTCCAGTTTGCCGTACTACAAACAGGCCCAAAATGCAATGTGTCAGTGCATTTCCAAGATAAATTCTTCAGCCACACTTTATTATTATGATATTTATAAAGCACTCTATCATCTCCTAAGGGATATTCCAGTGTGAACCAATGATACAGGAGCTCCATATACTGACGGCCACTAAAGAGGGAATAGCCAAGTCTTCAACCTCCTCCAAAAAGGGAGGAGATCTGCCGTTAGGCGGGCGAAGTTTAAGGGGCAAAGTATTCCAGTGGAGACCTGCTAGGTGATTAAAAAAGCGGCCACCTATTCTGGTTTTTAATTTGCCTGCAACACACCAGAGCTTGATTTGAGGATGAAAGCTCACACACTAGTTTGTAAAAAGTGACTTGAACGTGCAGAATTGCTGCCCCGGTGTTATAGAGTGCCTCATGTAAATGACATAATAGCTTAAACTTGGCTCTCTTGCGCACTGAAAGTCAATGAAGGGAGTTGAGACAGGCTGAAGCCGAGCTCCTAAACTTGGGCTCTAAACCACTAAACTTGGGGTCTAAAGGCAGGGGGTGTGAGTGGGGAGTGTGCTATGGTAATCGTAGTGTCCTCCCACACCTAACACTAAAATCCAGTTTGAGGCAGACTCTGTACCCACAACAAACTCAGAGACAGAAGTCTAGTAGGACAAAATCAGGGTTATTCAGAAACCAGTTATGTGATGCACAAGTACTGTCTTGGCATCCTGTTCTCTCCCAAGTGTTACATGCGGCTAAACAGACCTGTCAAGCAGGATTTGACACTGAGCTATCAAAGGGAGGCCCACAACTCCTACCCTGCCTATTTTGCTGAACTTAGAGGAGTCATCTCTGCTCATTTAGGTCAGCCTATTTTGTGCATCTTTTTCACACCTACTGAAGGAGCTGGAGAGGCAATGCAAATTAGCCTCGAAGAACCCCAGGCAGGGAAAAAGTAACTTTCTAAAAGTACATTTTACTTCTAAATTCACCATTGAATTGGATTTTTAATAACCATCAATACGAGCTGTTTAAATATTTTATTGCTGGTCCCATTCCCGAGATACAGTATTAGTATTTTCAGACCTGCCAACTTTCACTGTGTCACTGTGTGACACACAATATCGACTCCCATCACGCGGTCACACGGTCACCCGGTGGGAAGCCGATATCACATAGTGGCAGCACAAACCAGCTGAAAAGCACTGTAAATAGTGGATTTCCAGCTAGTTTTCTGAGGCTTTGAACTGCTGACATCCATTAAGGTGTGTGAAAACACCCCAAGTCATGGGCACCGACCTCAGCAAGCTTTTATTTTTTTGGGAAGAGGGGGCTTGGGGCAAAAGTGACTCGTAGGTACATCTTGGCATGAGGCCCCACCCCCTTCTAGGCCCTGCCTCCTCCTCACACAGTGAGATTTTTGTTCGAGTTGAGAGGTATGTATTTTAATCTGTACTCTGGTTTTCTATATGGGACTGCTAGGCCTGCCACAGTGAAAATAACTTTTGGGTTCTAGGTACTGTAAGGTCATACTAACATTAACGTTTAAATATCATGCACACTTCCTTGGGGTCTATAAGGCCTACACAGGGGTAACTTATTAATATTTTAAAGGAAGGTTTTTACCGATCAACAAATGTTTTTATTTTGACAGGTCGCAGTTGATGTTTTGCACTGTTACATTCAGGCCACAATAGTAGGCCTGAAGTAATGTTTGCACTGCCACAATAGTGGAAGGCACAATGGGTGCTGAAGTCCACTAGTGGCATTTAACTTCCAGGCCCTGGTTAAAATTTGTACCATATACTAGGGACTTATAGGCAAGGTAAATTGACCAATTAGGAGTGTGCCAATTCAGCCATGTTAAAAGGGGAGCACAGGCACTCTCACCCCTGGTTAGCAGAGTTCTAAAGCCAGCAAATAAAGAAGGTCCAGCAAAAGGACAAAAATATGGGATATAGGGTGACCACACAGAAAAGGCCAATTTCCTACAAGGACAATTACATTACTGTCATTGAACATAGTGGGGCTATCTTCTGAATTATTAAACAAGAACTGGGTTAACTTTATTAAGTGTTGTGACAATATTCTCTTTCAAGAAACTGGGGTTGCATGAGATTGATTAACTTTGCAATAGCATTTCTAGTTACGGTGTTCCAGCCACCCCTTCCTCTTTAGGCTGAGCATAGGGTAGCTTGCAAATTTAAGTAGGTCTTTTGTTAGACTATAAAGTACTTACGATCCCTTCTGATTACCTCAATGTTCAATTTATATATATAACAAGGAAAGGTGACCCTCACCTATTGGTTGCTGCTTTCTATAAGGATACTTTTTCTGCCTACGATTTCACCATTATTTACTCTCTTTAATAAGACTGATAATATTTTAGTCTTTAAGAAGTTTAACATGACTGGCCACATTTCAATAGTTATCGGTGGCAATTTTACATTAAACTTGGTCTCAGCTTAACTCAGCAAAAGTGAAACAATTCAGCACTCAAAGTCAAATTATCAGGCCAAATACATCTTGTTCTCTATAGGATATTTTTCCGAAATTGTGAATTACTTGTTTTTCTAACATCTACTGTCTTCATAAATGACATAGTCAAGATTTCTACCCATTTACCCATGGATAATTGTTTCATCTTCACTTATGAGGAAGTGTTTGAGGTTGTAATTAAGAGTTCTGGTAACAAATCCTGTGGACATGATAGTGTCTCAATGGATCTTTATAAATCAAATGTGGAATTGTGGAACCTGTTATTTACGAAAGTGTAAATGTTGCTAGCAAAAACGTTCTGCCTAAGTTATGGTTGTATTCAATTATCGTTCCAATTTCTAAAAAGGGAAATAGGAGTGATCCCTGCTGTTAAAGGCCTATTACCCTTATTGAGTCTGTAGTTATAGTGGCCAGGAAGGTTCTTGTGATAAAAGTCTCCCTTTGGCATCAAATAATAATGAATTTTCTGAAGAGCCATATGGTTTAATGACTGGACTAAGGACAATCGAGCAGTGCAAATATACAAAAGCCTCCCAGGGTTCCCTTCACTTGGCTTTCATGGAGCTGAGATCTAAATTTAGTACTGGTCCATTTTAACACCGATTGATGTTGATGCTGCTCTAATTAATGTTATGCAGAGACTGCATTCCGAACTATGTACTAAGGTCAGATATTGAAGCAATGGAAAATGCAGAGCACGCTTTAGTTTTGACAGAGGGGTTCAAAAAGGATGCGTCCTTGCTCGAATTCTTATTATCCTGTATATTAACAGTTTAAGTGCTCAACTTGCCCTTAACAGACAAGATATGCCACAAAGATCCATTCCAGTACTGCTTTATGAGGATAATGCAGTTTTATTATCACATACTGTTAATTGTTTGAAAAAGCTGATCGATTGTTTCTTTCATGGACGATCTTGACCTCAACACTAGTCAAGCCAAAACCTATGTCATGATTTGTAGCAATAAAACCACATAGTCAAGGAGGGAAAGATCAAGGAGACTGCTACTTTTTCCAATCTCAATCTGTTCTTTTTTACTCTTCCGGTAGTTGGGCCCCTCTTCTGTTGAACAGGAGAAAATCTTTTTCAAAATCATTAGGTGTAGTTTTGAGTTTTCCCCCAAAAAATAGGAAATAAACCTTTTCCATATATGTCAGAAATATATCAAAGTAAATGTATTCCTCTTGCATTTTATGGTGCTGGCATTTGGGGATGTGGTAACATAAGCCCTCTTCAAACTGAGGAAAAATGTATCTGCCAACTAATATTAGGCCTTCCACTGAGCAGTCCTCATTTTTGCTCCCACGAAGATTTAGGATTAGATTATTTAGAGGGCACTGTTAAGTCATCTGATTTGCTGTTAAAGTTATCTATCTGTTTAATCCTGCAACTGAATTTATTAGGGCCATAATTAATGATTGTTATAAAATGGATGGCTTTTTGAATGTTCCATGGCTGAGACATGTTAAAGAATTATGTGCCACAATTGATAGGCCAAATTTGTATAGTGATCCTGCAAATATTGCTTAACAGGATTAATGATGGGTCAAAAAGTTTTTCTGAGAACAGGGATATGCAGAAGAAAAACACTGAGCTTTAAACGCCAACTGTAAGATACCATGTCATGTTAAGAAATTGTCTTACAATGGATTCCTATTAGATCTTAGTAAGGGATTCCTAGGAGAAATACTAATTGTGTTTATTTAGGATGGCTAATATTTATCACAAACTCTCCTTTCGGAAGATTGCCTTAGTATTGATTTAGTAAACTGTTGCCCCTGTGGTGAGCTTTCTTCTCAATCCTAAACACATTTTAACTTTTATTGTAATTTTTTAAAACCAATGTTCCAACAATATCTTGTTTCTCTATTAAAATATCATGGCTTTAAGTGCAGAGTAGTTCTGTTGTTTCTACAAATGTTATATCCATGTCTGTTATGTTTGCTGTTGGACCTGTTTTAAAAACTTCTGTTAAATTGTGTGATTCTTTACTCTTTTAACATTCGATAAATTATGTTTTTATAACTTTTGTGTGTCTTTAATGGTTTATTTTTTAAACCAGATAAAGATTACTTTTGATTTTTTAATTCTATGTTGCTACAGGGTAATGATCCAAAACGCACCAGTTAATGTACAACTTAATTGCTGAAAAACAACATAATAAGGATTTTGGAATGGCCAAGTCTATGTCCAGATCTCAACACACTGAGAAGCTGTTTCGGGACCTAAGGGGAGCTGTGCATAAACAAATGCCCTTGCACATATTCAAGCTTAAGCAGTTTTGTATGGAGGAATCCCTCATAATTATTCTCCAAAGTGAATAGAGACTGATAAACTTGCAGGAAGTGTTTACTTCAAGTTATGCTAAAGGGAGTTCCACACAACTGGATACACAGAGTGCACATTATCATACAATGCGATTCAATATTAACAGGAGAACCCGCTGGAGTTTGCATGTTTGTCAAGATCATTGGGAGAAAAACACAAAGAGGGCTACCCATAACTGTACAAGGACAGATTTGTACAGCTTCACTGAGTTATTCTGAGGAATTAAAATCTAATATTTCTGGAACTATCGACTTTTGGAACTCATCATAAAGTCCTAACCCTAAAGGGGGGCGTGGCCAACTGACTAAGATAGCGGACGTACACTGAGACTGCTCCGTGCCCCATCCATCTGTTATCCTGACCATCCTTAAATAATTAGCCGTCATTCATGCAGTGGCAGTACGGAGTGCCTTACCTCGAAGTCGGAGAGAGCTGCAGCGTCTTCTGCGAGACTAGGAATGCCCCGAAGCCTCTGCTACAAGAGGGCCGGCCTGCCTAGGCGCGGACCACAGGACCTGGTGCGGCCTAGTATTGCTGTTGCATGGCAGTTGGGGGCTCACTGGTGCGGGCTGGGCAGCGGAGGCAATCATAGAGAGTGGCGCAGAGTGCGGGACTCTCGTGATCCGAAAAGCCTTGAGCCTCTGGGAGCAACAGCCCGGGCAACCTGCGCTGAGATCCCGAGCGGGGGATGAGGCCTAGAGGCCCTCTGCAAGCCGCGGCCCACTGTGAGCGGAGCCCCTGCCCGGTACCAGGCTGAAAGGCACGGGCTGCGACTGAGGGAAAAGCAGAGGAGCCTTGGACTGTGCCCGCCTGTGGCACTGGGGCGACCTGTGAGGGCAACACAGAGGCGGCCGACGCGGGCGCCACTCGGCCGGCGGGGCCAGAGACCAGATACTGTGGAGGAGGTGAGCTGGGTGTGGAGGTGGTGTGCGCGCTTGATGGGGAGAGACCCAGGGGCATATCGGGCCTAGGTTTTCCCCCCTCCTCTCACCTAGCTCCGGAGCTGCATGAGGCATTGCTGCGGAGTCCGAGGGCCCTTGTCAAGCACTTTTTGAGGGCGGATCTGGAGTCGCGCGCTATGTGGTGACGAGCGGGTGTCGGCACGAAGGTCGGATCGGGCCTGGGCTGCCCTCCCTCTGTGTCGTGGCCCCTGCTGGCCCGAGGGGCGCCTGAGTTGCGGCGCTGCTCTGGGTGACCGCTCCCTCCTGCGACCTGGCAGTGTTGGAAAGGTGCTTGGAGGGGTGCCCCCTGGGGAAGACCAGGGAGTGAGACACAGGCTTTGCTAACGGCCCAGAGAGTGGAGGCCCTGCGATCATTGTGATCTGGCTTGGTGGGAGAGGAGGTCACATCCAGTGACAGTCACAATCGATGCTGAGGGGGCAGCAGGAGTTCACTGGAGGAGTCCTGCCCTGCACTGGCTCGGCCTGCTGGAGGGGCCCGCGTGGTTTCCGCCTCTCTGGTTGGTATTGCACTCAGTCCCCTACGAAGAAGGAGAACCGGGCAAGTGAACAGCGCGGTGGTGACTTCGCCTGAAGCGAGACGTACCTAGGGTCGGTGGGACCTGGGGCCTCCTCCAGCAGCGGGGCCGGTGCGTCTTGGGTCATTGTGGGGGGGTGGCGTGGGGGCCGAACCGGGCCTCCCTCCTTTCCCCCCCAAATCTGCATCTCCCGGTGATCAAGGGGGCACCGGATTCCGCGAACTGCGCCACTGTGCAAAGGAGACTGCACGGAGCGGGCAGCATGGCACCCTCCTGGGGTGTCAGACAATCGGCTGCTGCACACATCATGCTGTTGTTCAGCATTGAACATCGCAGGCGGAAGCTAACAGCGAGTGCGGCGTTAGGTGACGTGACGGGGAGACAGAACGGCCGATACTCTTCTCTGCAGTAATTAGCAAGGGTTGGTGATTGGGAGCAACCAGGAGACACAGCGAGAGGAGGCCTATCCGGAACATTCACCCCTAGATGCGACAAGTCGTGACGCTGCTCTTGGCCATTAATGCCTAGCGCACGACAATTGGTCATGGGCCGCCTCCGCTCGACTGTTCCCCAGGGGGGGACCCCCCCGAGACGCGGGTGCGGGGGCAGCTTTGAAGGCATCAGGACCGGCGGACTCACAGCAGTCCGACCTTTCATCTAAAATCGACTCAGTATTGGCCGCGGTCGAAAAGACTGGCACGACACTAGTGCAGACGCGTACCTCCCGTGAGACCAGGATCGATCAAGTTTCTCCGACTTCACACTTCTAAGAGCGGACCACCAGAAGTTGTCCGAACGTATCCATACTGCCGAACTTACGCTCTCTGATCTACAGCCCAAGGCCCGCAATCACACGGTGACCCTCCAAGATCTACTGGACCGGGAATGCACCCTGGAGGACCAAATAGATGATGCAGAAGGGCGGTCCCGTTGCAACAATGTGCGGGTTGTGGGACTTCCGGAGGAGGCGGAAGGCAAAAACCCTGTGGAGTACGTGGAGAGGTGGCTGAGGGAGTTGCTTCCGCCCGGCGTTCTTTCCTCTCAGTTTGTGGTGGAGCGAGCTCATAGGGTGCCAGCCCGCCGCCCACCGCCTGGATCTAGCCCCCGGCCATACTGAGGGAAATTCGGAAAACCTCTTGGGCCAAGGTACAAAATGCAACAGTACTCTTCTTCCCGGATTACACCGCCCTAGTGCAAACGAGGAGAGCCTCCTTTGGGGCTGTGAAGCAGCAGCTGCGGGAACTTGACCTGCGCTACTCCTTACTATTTCCTGCCCGGTTAAGGGTGGTACGGGATGGAACAACTTGTTTCTTTGACGCACTGTCAGATGCATGGGACTGGCTCGAGGGGGCAGGCCTAGCAACGGCAGCCAGAACTCCCGATGGTAGCCCTCCCCCCAGGAGGGGTGGGCCAATACGGCGGAGGAGACGGAGGAGGGGGACAAGGCGCAGGGCCCCGTCGTTGAGAGCACTGGACCCAGAGCAGATCCAGTCAGAACGGCAGGAGGCCCTTCAGGTGGCAGCTGCCCCTCAGGGAGCGGACTCTCCTGCACGCTCCACGGTGTCACTATCCAGATCCTGTGGCACTGACGGCTCTACCCCGTCGTGGTCCGGAAGCTCGGAGTCGCCTCGCCCCCCGGTTATCACCCTTCAAACATCAGACAATATTGTCTAGTGAGTCCTAGCTTGCCTTGCTTCAAATCTGGGCTTAGAACTATGACTCTCCAAGCTCCTCATAAGTGGTCAACGAATCTACTACACAGTGCAGTTGCATGCCAACACACCCTAGGCACACACTAGATGGGTACCTATTCCCTTTCTTATTCAACCATCATGGTCAAATTGATGGATGGGCCGGTCAGACCGCCAATCCACGCCTTCCACCAACAGCTATATAGCCTAGCTGGACGTTAGTTGCCTTGTTTCCGGCACAACTGTTTGGGTCAACCCCTGTTGGGGTTCGCTCTTATGTGGTTACCTGATTTAGATGTTGCTTATTGTTTTTCACCCCTGTTCAGACCTGGTGCTTACACATGGGATGCTGCTACCCCACACGCGCTTGTATCCCGCGGCAATAGGAGCGGGTATGGATATATCAATAGATCACCCATATGACGCGAGTTAACATCATCACCTGGAATGTGAGAGGGATTCACTCCCCCTCGCGTAGGTTCTCCATATATACAAATTTGCAGCATAGAGCCACTGGTATTGCCCTGCTACAAGAGATACACCTGACCCAGCTGGAAGCTGCCAGATTGCGACGCAGATGGAGGGGTAGGGTGTACAGCACTAACTTCTCGTCCATGGCTAGGGGGGCATTGATCTGGGTTAAGGCGGGTACCCCCTGGGAGGTGGAAGAGGTAACGGTAGATGCTGGGGGCGATATGTACTCCTTAAGGGCAAACTGAACGGCCAGCCGGTACTACTAGGGTCAATATACGCCCCTAACATAGAACAACACGCTTTCCTGGGCGAATTGTCTAGGGTCCAGTCTTGCTGGAGTGACGTTCCCTGGCTTCTCGGGGTGACTTCAATGCGGTTCTGGATGTTGCCCTAGATCGCTCCTTCCCACCCCTCACGCGCACACCAGCATTATCTAACGCGCAGGCATTGAATAGCTGGCTGGTGCATTGGTCTCTGTCCGATATCTGGCTGGCACGTAACCCAGATACACACACATACTCATTTTACTCGCCAGTCCATAATTTACATGTGCGGTTGGATCGCATCCTGGCCTCTCCCGCACTGCTCCCTTTGATCCAGACCACTGATAACTTAGGGCGCACGCACTCAGATCATAACCCCCAATACCTGACAGTCAGCTGGGAGGGTAGGGTCCCCTTGATTCCCACCTAAAGGCTGCAACCGGCAGCGCTAGAGGACCCGGCATTTCGGAGTTCCCTGGGGGCATCGCTTATAGAGTTCTTCGAGTGCAATGCGGGTACCGCTGATTCCCCGTCCACCAAGTGGGAAGCCTTCAAGGCGGTCACGCGGGGCCAATGCCTGGGCCTGACGTGGAGCATACGTAAACAGCTTGACACCTCCCAGGCGCCCTTGACAGCAAACTCCTTCGGCAAGAAACTCTATCGGTCACATGCCCTGAGGCCAAGCTGAGACTCAAAACCATGCAGGCTGAGTGGCTCACCTTTTTGGAAAGGTTGCAATGCCATAACTTCGCAGCCCATTCTGCGCGCACGCACGCTACGGCAGATAAGGCGGGCAAACTGCTGGCCTATCTTATACGCCAAGAATGCCCACGGGGTCCAATACACACCATCCGGGACGACTCTGGAATCATGCGTAACACACAGCTTGACATTCACGCGGCCATGACCAGCCACTATACCTCCCTTTATGCATCCCAAGCTCATGGGTCTTCACAGCAAATTAACGCCTTCCTAAGCGCAGTCGACCTGCCAAAGTTGGCCCCCCACCAATTTCTCATGTTAGAGTCCCCTATTACAGTGGACGAGATACGTGAGGCATTGTCATCCCTGGCATCCGGGAAGACTCCGGGGCCAGATGGACTCCCCACGGAATTCTTTAAGATGTACGCTGATACACTTAAACCTCATCTACATGCCCTCTTTAACTCTTCGGCTGACCGTTCTAAGCTTCCCCGTCACAATATGCAGCGAATGTGGTCTCGCTACTGAAACCTGGGAGAGATCCGACGTTCCTGAATTCTTACAGGCCCCTGGCGATCCTGAATACTGATTATAAAATATTAGCCAAAATTCTAGCCAATAGGCTGGCACCGTGCATCCCCTCCCTAGTTCACGCTGATCAAAACGGGTTTGTGCCAGCCCGCAGCACTTCCAACAACCTCCGCCGCTAATTTAGGGTGGCTGAGTACACCCCTTTGGAGTGGCCTCGAGCGGGCTAGCTAGTGTCCGACCTAGAAAGAGCTTTTGACTCGCTGGAATGGGACTATTTTTTTACCATGTTGCCAGATTTCAAAATGGCAGTACTGATAGCCCTCAGACACCTGTGATAAATATTACTCATCACGGACACTGCTTAGCACCCACTGATTACTTGAGGATGTCAAATGCATGTTAAATGTAGATTGGGACTGCTATACCACTTGTTATCAATAGACAATTATAGAACAATTCCTTGTGTTCATGACCTGGTTGTGGGGAATATTTAGGAAATATGTACCACCTGCAAAGATCCTACTATGTTGAATTGAAAATGCCCTTCTTTTGTACTTTATGCTATAAATTCAGCTGGGCAGCACTTAAATGAGATTTAATTAACTACTTTGCAAATTTAGAAGTTTGCAATTTCGTTTTCCACAGTCCGCAAGGAAGTGCAGAGAATATCATTTTTTTTTTTTTACAAAAATCATGAAATTCTAAACCAAGGCCTTTGGAATGAAAGACAGCCAGTTATAGCACACCCACCAGAAAAAAAGAGAAGCAGCAAGAGGCGCATGTAAATGCAAGAATAAACCTAGAAGGACAGAAAATCTGAGGCTGGAATGGTGCAGGCGAAGTCTTGCAAGATGAGTTTTCCTACAGCCTGGTAAACCTCCCAATAGTGATAATTAATTCTGGCCTTCAATAGTGTGAAAAAAAGTCAACATACGTCACTTGTGAACCAGTCCAAAAACCCCAAATAACCTCCCAGCCACAGTGCTCATCTCCACAAGCAGTTAACAGTGCCCAAAGAAACCAGTACCACATAAATCCAACCATGAACAAGTGGCAAAAGCAGAACACAGCCGAGGCTGAATAGGGCCAGACTTACCCACCACGAACACACAGTAGTGGCCGCTTAATTTTAAATACTAAGGACAACATGATGGGCAACAGCCCCCAACAGCACCCCAATCAGAAAGGGAACAGAATGCAAAAGGAGCAGTGGCAGCTCCTCCGCTAAGGCAGAGGAGCGTTGCCCCACTGCTTTTTAGCAGTGAAATAATGGGTGAATGAAATGATATTAACATGCGTTATTATCATTTTATTTTGTCCTACTTCTGGCAGCTTTGCAGGGCTGCTCTCCTCACAGAGCAGGGCAGGGGAGGAGTGGTAGCACTCTCCTAAGTGTGCAATGACTGTTTGGCCAGCCCTCTCGGTCCGGCCAAACAGTCATTGCGCACTTTGCATGTTCTCCATGCAGACTGCATTACAACCTGCGTGGAGAACATGCCCAGGCTCCCAGTCAGCGTCTGAGCACCGAACCACAGCGCTCAGACCAATCACAACGCTGCTAAGGCAGCGTTGTGATTGGCTGACTGGGAGCCTGGGTGCTTCCTGTTCAGGCCGAGCGAGGGACTACGGAGGAGAGATGCGACGAGGAAATTGCAAGAAGGTACGTTTTTTCTTTTCTTTTTTAATGCCCGCTTCCCACCGCGTCCTCCCCACCTCCCGCCCCCTTACCTCCGATTCGTGACGGCTGCCGCTGAAAAGGAGTCCAGCATACCATCGCTACTACAGCAATAAGGTGTTCCCTCCAGGACTCCACCCCACAGCTAGAGGCTAAACAAAAAAAACTAAGCAACCAGGGCATTGTGCATGCAAATAAGCAGGAAAAGACAGTGCAAAATAAATGACATATCCAAGAACTTCAACCGTTGCTATCCATGCTCGGATCTGTCTGAAATTAAATAAAACTTGTCCTTAGCACTTTTTTTTAAGGAATGAGACTGACGACCATGGATCTCCAAACTCTCCATGGTGAACCTCAGGTAAGCCGGATACAACATGGCATATGGAATATTTAGAGATATTAGTGATAGTTCTATGGGCCTCCTGGACATTGATCGTAAAGTCTCGGAATAACAAGATAGTGGCCCCTGCATAGTTAAGATCACGCTTTTCACGAGCAAATCTCGGAGCTCTACACCTGTCCTCATAGTTCTCGAGGTGGGGGACTATGGGCCACAATGGCACACCCAGCACTGCCTAGAAGCATGCTCAACAATAAGGACAGGCAAGAAACTATTTCTCATAAACAAGTCAGACAAAATAGTAGTGTTGTTGGTTTAACATATGTCAGTTATCCAGTCAGTTAAGTCTGGAACGTGCTACAAGAACTTCATTTTTAGCCTTTATGACCGCATGAATTTATTCCATTTTAAGTCACTTTTTATTGCCACCCACAATGTCTGAGGCGAGGAGTTAAACATAATCTATTCTGGAAGCCTGCTTGTCAAGGCGCTCAGATATGCAGACCATACGTGATGTTAAGGTGTTGATTTTCCCATCATATGCAAACTGACTCATGTCTTGCAGGATAGTCTTCATGCCATAATCCTCCTTGGAGACTGAAGATCCGAGTCTCCACCCTCCAGTGAGCCATGATCCTTTTCAGCTGATGAAGCAGAGCACCCACAGTCAAAAGATAACTTGCTTCGGATCTGATTTGCCCATTGTGACACAGCATTAGCACAGTGACAGGTGAAAAGCCAGTGAGTGCCAACAACCATCAAACTATCAGGACAAGAATGTACAGGACATTTCTACATCCTCAGATTGAATTATTGAGACTGACAATATTTTTGCCTTCTGTATTGCACTTTAAATACTTTAATAAACCTTCACAGTTTTTCTAAATTCCTGATCTCGGATCCTTTTTGAGTCTTATTGATTGTATTTTGAAATGCTGTTTTGAATCTTATCTTTAGGGACACATTGCCTAATCTATTCTTTTTTTAAACTGTTTTTATTTTTATTCGAAATAACAAAAATACAAAAGAGAACAAAACACAAGTCAGCAGGCATATCTCCCATTTCTGCCGCACATGTGGAGGGTCTTGCTGATGCCCGGAGGCAGCGTGCGTGCGCCTCGAGAGCCTAGGGACACCGGGGGTGAGTCCGACCCTTCCCTTTCCACAAAGCTCTGGCGTACTTGGCTCACTCTCGGTTTGGAAAAGGGGCCCAGGATGCCTGACCCCAACATGGCCCACACTGGTGACTCCTTCCCCCGTGCTGAACTTTTACCTACTCATCCCTCCCTGGACTATGCCTGACCTCAAGAGGACCTCCAGCTCTCGTTTTGCCGAACTTCAGACATTTCTCTTTTGCTGGACTGCCTTATCTCTTTCTCCCCCTCAGGTCCCCCTCTCGCCAATCTCAGCCTCCGACTCTTCTCCCCTCCCACCCCCACCGCTCTCTACCCCCTTTGATGTTTCATTTCTCCGTTCACTCTGTTAATATGTAATTTTGAGTTGCCCAAGCCTAATCGCTGGTAAAATGTAATCATGAGTAAAGTCACTATTTGTGTATATATGCTTAGATATAACTCTAACCACTAGTATATGTAGTAGACCTTTGTACTTACTACCATTCCTAGGAGTTTAGCGTGTATCCGTTTGTATCTCTTCCTTGAGTGACTTTGCAATTTGTACATTTGCAATTTTTTTTCTGTGTGCATCTCTTCCTTGTGACTCTACAATTTGTACATTTGCAATTTCTTTTTTTTTTTTTTTTTTTTTCTGCTTGTATTTCTTTTGTAACGCTTGTAATTCAAAGTCCTTATGTAACGCTACTGGTTCTTTTGTAAAGCCCTCTGACGCAGGGGGGGAGGGTGCCGAACTTCAGACATTTCTCTTTGCTGGACTGCCTTATCTCTTTCTCCCCTCAGGTCCCCCTCTCGCCAATCTCAGCCTCCGACTCTTCTGCCCCTCCCACCCCCACCGCTCTCTACCCCCTTTGATGTTTCATTTCGCCGTTCACTCTGTAAATATGTAATTTTGAGTTGCCCAAGCCTAATCGCTGGTAAAATGTAATCATGAGTAAAGTCACTATTTGTGTATATATGCTTAGATATAACTCTAACCACTAGTATATGTAGTAGACCTTTGTACTTACTATCATTCCTAGGAGTTTAGCGTTTATCCGTTTGTATCTCTTCCTTGAGTGACTTTGCAACTTGTACATTTGCAATTTTTTTCTGCTTGTATTTCTTTTGTAACGCATGTAATCCAAAGTCCTTATGTAACGCTACTGGTTCTTTTGTAAAGCGCTCTGACACCTTTGGGTAATGTTCGCTATGTTCGCATTTCTTTTGTAACTCATGTAATTCAAAGTCCTTATGTAACGCAACTGGTTCTTTTGTAAAGCGCTCTGACACCTTTGGGTAATGTTCGCGCTATATAAAATCGCATTAAATAAAAAATAAATAAATAAAATAAACAATTGGTGGAACTATAGAATATATCACATTACGTTTCGCTAATCTTAGGTCTCTCATACTGTTCTCTTCCTCACGGTGGCTGTTGCACACCTCTCTCAAGAGATTCGTGGTCTGGGGCTCTGGGCTCTGCACCTACACATTCCAGTGAGATCATTTGCATAACGTCCGTGCCTCCATCATCTATCTCTAGCCCGTAGTATCTCAGCCAAGGTTGCCAAATCTTCCGAAATTTCTTGGGACACCCTCTTGCTTGATATACTGTCTTTTCTGCCCCCATGTACATGTCCATGCCCGCCCTCCAATCTTTCATAGTCGGGGGATCTGCTCTTCCCCCAGTTCCTGGCTATGTCGCGTTTTGCTATTATAAGTCCTAAATTGCATAGCAAGAGGATATATATAGGCAGGTCGACATATGTATGGATGCCCTGCAGGACGTATTTGGGATCCATTGAGATTTGCGTCTCAAATATATTGGTCAATTCCCGTATTACCCGTGTCCAGTAGCGATGTATTATTTGGCAATCCCAGAGAGTGTGGATATAGGAGCCCCTCTCAGTTTTGCATCGTAGGCACTCGGGTGTCTCAGCTCGGCCCATTGCATGCAGTCTCGCCCTATCATAATACACTCTATTTAATATTTTGAACTGGATCAACCGTAGCCTAAGTTTTATTGCCACTTCTCTAGGGTGCATTAGGGCCATCTCCCAGTCTGTGTCCTCCAGTTCGCCCGTTGTAGCCTCCCATTTACGTCGCAATGCTAGCAGATTGTCGGGCATATTATTTATTAAAGTCTTATATGTCCATGAGACTGCCTTTTCAAGAATCTCCTACTGAAGCAACCTGCCTTCTAATGGAGCATACTCGGGGAGATCAGTGATATCGGGTTTCTGCGCCGTCCAGGCAAGTCGGAGCTGGATATACTTGTAGTATTGCCTATCTGACAGGTTATAGTCCTCTTGTAGTTGTGGGAAGGTTATCAGATCTCCATTTCTAATAATGTCACCCAGGTTAGTTATCCCAATGGTGTCCCAGCCTCTGAATCCTCTCAGTTTTGCTATCTCCTGTAGCCGCCTGCCTTACCATAGGGGGGGTAGCCCTTGTCAACCTTTTTTCCCATTTCATTTGGTGTTCTGCTTCTTTCCAGGCTTCTATTACTCTCCTTGTTGCTGGTAGTAGACCCTGTATCCCGTCCCCTCCATATACATAATGTAGGTGAGAGTGTTTTTGAAATTGGAGTCTCTCTAGTGCATATGTGGGGTGGTCTGCGGGTGCATGTCCCCATTCGCTAAGTACTATGAGGTGAGCAGCCCGATAGTATGCCCGTATATCAGGTAACGCTATTCCCCCATTATATTGACTGAGTTGTAATGTCTGGAGTGCTACTCGGGGTGGCCTCCATCCCACATTAATGTGCGGACTTCGTCATTTATGGCCCGGAAAATTGTCTCCGGGATCTTGTGGTAGTATTTTGAAGAATGTATAGGAGTTTAGGCAGTGTGATCATTTTGTACATGGCAGCCCTTCCGAGTAACGTTAAAGGGAGGCGCCGCCATCTGGCCACGTCCTCCCGGAATTATAGCAGGACACGCTGAATATTATGAGTGAGGCAAATCGTGTCATTAAGGGAGATAAACAGACCGAGGTATTTAAAGCCCTCAGCTGCAATCGGAAGACGCAGCGGTATAGATTGTATGTCAGCAGAGCCACCAATGGGGTATATGGTGGATTTCCCCCAATTGATGTTGTATCCAGCTCGTTTACAGTATTCCGTGACTAATTCAAAGACCACAGGCAGGGTTGTGCCTAATTTATTCTTGAGAACAAAGTTGTCCCAACGTCACAATGGGTGCTTCAATACCACAGATCAGAGAGAGAGAGAGACCACTGTTTCGGGTGCCTCTTACAAGGAAGATTAAAATTAAGATAATAGATCTACCCCAAGATAATTTTTGTCCTCGTTCTGCAATCTGTCTGCATTGCCCAGTTTCCATGATCTTGCCAACTTGGATTATTTGCTGTATCATAGTGTTCCAGAGCTGCTCCAGAGCAAAGGAGAGTGATAGTAGGGCAGAGTACATTCTGAGTGATTGCGGCATTTTGGTAGTGCATTGTATGATTTGATGATATGATTTGATGAATGGAAATGGCAAAAAACAAGGGAAATATATACACAAATCTTGACAGCCTACAAAACAGCCATCCTAGAGGCAAAGAAATCCTTCTTTACCAACAAAGTTTTAAACTCGGACAACAAAGCAAAAGACATCTTTAATATAGTAAAGGATCTATCGAACCCTGACTGAATAATGCTATCTATTACTCCTTCTCAGTCACTGTGTGACGATCTTAATCTTTTCTTTGTAAACAAAATAAAAAAGATTCCATCACTCCTAATTTACAGGATTTGAAAATACCTGCAGCAAGATAGCAACCCCTCCACGCTTTCTACCTTCCCATGCATAAATACAGAACGCCTCTCAGAACTAATAAATAAAGTAAAATCAGGTTCACCTAAAGACATCTGCCCTCCCGTCATACAAAAAGGCATCTTTACCATCTTCCCAAATAGCACCCTTGCCTTACTTAACCTCTCGCTCACGCAAGGAGTTGTCCCCCACGTATTTAAAGAAGCAGTCATAATCCCGCTCCAAAACAAAACTGGTGTGGACCCCCTACAGTTAGATAACTATAGGTCCATATCGCTTCTTCCCTATTCTGCCAAAATCCTCGAGGCACACGTAGCCAAACTTCTCTGCTCCTTTATTGAAGAGATCACCTTTTTAGATCCCCACCAAGCAGGTTTTCGGCCTTCCCATTCGACCGTATCAGTCATTCTAAGTGTTGTGGACTATCTGAAGGAAGGGGCTGACAAGGGACACACACAAGCATTGGTCCTACTTGACCTGTCAGCAGCATTCGAAAACGTTGATCATGAGATACTAACGGATCGAATGGCTGCGGCAGGTCTTAGGGGTACTGCGTTGAAATGGATGAAATCCTTTCTGAAAGATCGAACCCAATCAGTTAGGCTCGCACCCTATAGTTCTGCCACAGTTAGCACGAATTGTGGGGTACCACAGGGCTCCTCCCTGTCCCCCCATCTTTTTAATCTCTACATCCGCCCCTGATATACTCCCTCCAACAAATGAAGGTAAAAATCTATAATTATGCGGATGATATGCAACTGATTTTTACAATTGATGAGACACAGGACTCCAAGGTATTCTTTCAGAACACAGAATCATCTTCCAACAACCCAGGCACTGCCACACAAAGCCGCTGATGAAGAAGCTTCACTGGCTTCCAGTAGCACAGGGATCTATGTTCAGAACAGGTTGTATTATCTGTAAAGCAATCCAAAACAGAGGTCCCAAATTCCTTTCCACAAGGATCCACCCATATCTCCCAAAAAGGAACCTTAGATCCGCGCAAACAAACTTAATGATAGTCCCCAGATTCAAGCGCAAAAGAATGGGCGGTTCACGCTTCTCCACGCTGGGACCCCAACTCTGGAACTCCATGCCTATTGCCATTAGACAGACAACTGAGTACATGTGCTTCAGGAAACAATTGAAAACCTGGCTCTTCACTCAAGACTATACCTAGGTGCAACATTAGTGGTGGCCTTAAACTCAGCGCCAAGAGACCTGTTGGTGTACGTGCGCTTTATAAATCTCCCGTAACATAACATTTGTAATTCAAGAGTGCAAATTTGTGTGGAGACAAGAATTTCCCTGCATGTGAGATTTTTGGTATGTGCTTTAATGTGAGGTTTATTAGGTTGTTTAATTACTGTGATTTTGTCATATTTGTGAATTAAAGAGTCAGTGTTTGTGTTGAGCTCACTGATCACACACGAAAGCTGACATACAGGTAGGTGAAATGTATTCAAGTTCAGTGAGCAGAAATGAAAACCACCATCCAGCATACAGCTCATCTAATGCTAATTACCAGTTTTAAAACTCTGACCACCCATGGCATCTACAAGCTTCTCAACAGTAACATAGGCCATGACATAGTCAGGGTTCCGCAGTAAAAGGAGCAGCAATAGTACAAGTAGATCATAACACAAGATTGTAACACACCTTTCCCTCATTGAAGAAATAGGACTAACACAATTATATAAAAAAAAGCGAAAAATAAATGCAAAAAAGAGAAAAATATATTTCACAAAATCTATATTAGTATTTAGTATTTCACAATATCTACATTGGTATTTAACAGAAACCATTTATGTTTGAACAGGTGGAGATTTCTTAATAGAAATTGTTAAATTGGAAACTGGAGAAAAGTCCCAGAACCAACCCAATTTAGTTTCTGTATTCCAACATTTCTATAATTATGTGTGGTGTTGGCAGGCAGAAGACTTCAAATTAAAAGGGTGTTCATAGAAGTGGGAAGAACATCTAGACTTGGAACATCATAAACTGCAGAAATGACGTTGACCAATCTGACCATGCTCCAAACCTCACCCTAATCCAAAACCACAACACTCCTTTTTATCTTGCCTATGATAAAAGGTGCCATGAATCTAGTTACATCCTTCCTCACATGACTGGATTTTTTGGCCATGATTTTGTCACCCACCTTCCTGTTCATTAACTTGGTAGACTGCTTGGTATCATACCTACATTTATACTTCCCCTGATAGTCTCTGCATCTTACATCAATCACTTTATATCTGCAAGGATTACATTATCAACTATTTTTTCCAAAGCTTTAACCACACAGGACTGAGCTTGCAATTTGGCATTCTTGCCTTAAGATACAAAAAAGGAGCCTCTAACGTGATGCAATTTGGTGTAACTCTATGGGCCCAGCAGGTTTTCTGTAGTACATCATTTAGAAAGATCCTTTTCTCAACTGCCTTTTGTATACCACTCTTAACAACTCTGTTAATCTGTTCTATTAGCTTCTGGTGAGGTAAAGTGCTGTCCTCAGGTGTGCAAAGAGACCTTTCAGAAAATCTTGCATTTCCTGTAAGACAAGCCTAACACCATTGTCAGTCTCAAGAACCATAGTACACCCTCTCTAGCAAACTCCTCCTTCAGGAAATCTATCACAGTTCTTATATTAACCACGCCAACACATTTGGTCACTACCCACTTGGACGTATAATCAACCAACAATAGAACATCACTTTCCTTTTAAAACAAAAAAAAGATCAAAAGGGCCCACAACGTCCAGACCCAATTTCGTCCAAGGTTCACAAGAGACCTCCACTGATGACAGTGGAAGGGAACATGTCACCTTGTTTTTTAGTCATTCACAGCCCACGACTACCAATCCTTGACCACTGCTTTCACCTGTCGGTCAACACTAAGCACCTGTAACATTGTCTTAACCTCACCTTGGTTAAACTTCTACCCAAATGCCCCTGATGGGCCACATTGACCACCTACTCCCTCAGACTAGATCCTCTGCACACCTTCCCATCGAAGAGGTTTAATTCATCATGTACGTTCCAGAAGCCCTTCAAGCAACTGGACACTTCTTAGGCATCAGGCCAACCCTTTATCACATAATCTGACACAACCCTAAGTGTTTCATCAGTATATTATGTCTATCTTATTCCTCAGGAATCAAAGCATTTTCCAAACTCCTTAGGTTTGTAAGAATTGGGATATTAGTTGAGGTGGTGGAAGCCCAACTCAGGCAACAACCACAATCCTTGTCAGGGTGAACCACAAAATTCACTAAATTAACCTGTGCTTATCCTTCATCAGGTGGCGTGGCACAAAGCAGTTAGGCTTAACTTAGAGGTAAAATGTAATGTATTTATGCAGCACACAAACAGTAATAAAGTGAAAACACAACACAAGAAAAATCCCAAACCAATTTAGAAAAACCGAGGACATATTTAATCAATAAAATGATACCAGAACAGTAGAACCAGAGATACTGAATTTTAAAGTTTAAATACAGCCTAAAAGCACACAGTACCACTCGCAGTCATCTAGTGCGGTAGACCGGGGAAAGTCACAAGTTCAGGCTCAGGGAGTGTGGGCCGGATACAGTGACCAGGTTAGTCTTGCTAAGCCTCTAACTCTAGTGTATGAGTTCTGTTCGCGTTGGAGGAGGCCGTGAGGAGAAGGCTGAGGGTCACGGACGGTCGTCGCTGTAGTCCGAAGATAAGGTCGGGCGTTGCGGATGGTTGTCTCTGAAGCGTGAATAGCCGGTTACCCGTCACAGACAGTCGTTACTGTAGCTTCGCATTGGCAGGCCTTACGGGCTGTAATTGCTGTAGCGCAAAGTGCAGGTCTTGTATTGCAGGTAATCATGGACAGTCATTTTTGGCATGAAGAGCAGGTTTCATTGGAGCTTCGTTTTGATGGTCGTCACGAGCGGCAGAGTCTTGCCGCAACAAGCCAATTTGCGAAGGCCTCAACCATTAGGATTTTCACCTTTACTTTAGGAGTACGCTCTGATGCCAGCCAAGGGTCCATGAGCTGGGGAGGCACCTCTTGGGGACCAGGACTCACTCCAGCAGAGGCCAGCAGGGCTCAGACAGGTCCAGTTGCAGCATGTCAGCTAGGCAGTTCCAAGGAGGCTTTTGAAGCTTGTTGTGTCCCTGTCGCTCACTCTGGAGGTCAGCCAACTAACCCTTGGAGTCACCCTGGACAGCCTGGGATGAAGGCAAGCAGGTCCAATCTTCCTTCTTAGACAGCAAAGCAGCCCCTTAAACAGCAGGGCAGTCCTCTGGCAGCAGGGCAGTCCTTCTTCTGTAACTTCCATAGGTCCAGGAATCTTATAAAGAATGGCTCTACAGGTCCAACATTTATACCTGGTTCCAGCCTTTGTGTTGGGGGACTCTTTGTCCTGCCCCTACATCAGGTTCTGGAAAGTTCTTCCCCTAACAAGGCTCCAAATTGTCTGACGGTGACTAAAAGCAGGGCAGGACCTGGTTTCAGTTCCTTTTTGTTTGAAGGAGGCAAAGCACTTTGAAGTGTAAGTGGAGCTAGGTACAGCCCCTCCCCAGTCATCCTGCCAGGATGGCCCATCCTGTCCATCCCTAAGCCCCCTATCTGTTACAGTTCGGAAACAATACTTAAACCCCAACAGTAGAGCCATTCATTGTCATGTGACCCAGGATACTGGTAGAAGGCACAGATTGTTGGGACAAGAAAATGCCAACTTTCTATAAGTGGCATTTACATCATTCTAACTTAAAATCAGATTTTACCATTAAAAAGGATTATAAATTACAATGTATTTGAATTTGAGTGTAAACAGCATATCTCTATCTGCTCCCAATCTAAAGTTAGCACTTACTAAATGAAATAAGGTAACTCAGCATTAGTCAATGGGAGAGATAGGCCTTACAAAAGAGAAAAATACTTTAGGAGTTTTTCACTGCCAGCACATGTAAAACTTAAGAACACATGTCCTACTTTTTAAATACAATGTACCCTATCCTATGAGCCTTTATGGCCTACCTTAGCGGTGCTTTATAAGTATTAAAAAAAAAAGGTTTAGGCCTAGCAAAAGGTTAATTTTGCCAGGTCGAAATGGCAGTTTAAAACTGCACACACAGGCTGCAGTGACAGGCCTGGGACAAGGACATGTTTTAAAAGTACTACTTTAGTGGGTGGCACACTGAGTGCTGCTGCCCAGAAGTAAAAAGAACAATTGATGGACAGAATGTTGAACAATGTCAAACATTCACCCCATGACAGAGATCTGGGCCTAAATCCATTGTTTTTTTGCTCCCCATGCCATTCCAGTTTAAACCCAGGCATATGCAAATCAGTCTTGACCCTGTTCCCCATGGGAACAGTCCAACCCGAACTGCCAGGCCAGGTTCTCCCTGGACTGGAAAACATAATCTTAAGACCGGTTTTGGGGTTTCACCCCTCATCAGCCAGGCTAGCTTTACTCTAGGGGCATGGAGAGCACGGGACCCATGTCTGGGCATACCTGTCCCATTCGGGGTGACAAATGCAAAAAGAACAATTGATGGACAGAATGTTGAACAATGTCAAACATTCACCCCAGTACAGAGATCTGGGACTAAATCCATAGTTTCTTTGCTCCCCATGCAATTCCAGTTTAAACCCTGCCATATGCAAATCAGTCTTGACCCTGTTCCCCATGGGAACAGTCGAGCCCAAACTGCCAGGCCAGGTTTTCCCTGGACTGGAAAACAAGCATCCTAGGACTGGTTTCGGGGTTTCACCCCTTATCAGCCAGGCTAGCTCGACTCCAGTGTCATGGAGCGCACGGGACCCACGTCTGGGCATACTGTCCCACTCAGGGTGACAAATGTAAAAAGAACAATTGATGGACAGAATGTTGAACAATGTCAAACATTCACCCCAGTACAGAGATCTGGGACTAAATCCATAGTTTTTTTGCTCCCCATGCAATTCCAGTTTAAACCCTGCCATATGCAAATCAGGCATGACCCTGTTCCCCATGGGAAGAGTCGAGCCCGATCTGCCAGGCCAGGTTTTCCCTAGACTGGAAAACAAGCATCCTAGGACCGGTTTCGGGGTTTCACCCCTCATCAGCCAGGCTAGCTTGACTCCAGTGGCATGGAGCGCTCAGGACCCACGTCTGGGCATACCAGTCCCTCTCGGGGTGACAAATGCAAAAAGAACAATTGATGGACAGAATGTTGAACAATGTTAAACATTCACCCCAGTACAAAGATCTGGGCCTAAATCCATCGTTTTTTTGCTCCCCATGCAATTCCAATTTGAACCCAGCCATATGCAAATCAGTCTTGACCCTGTTCTTCCAGCCCGAACTGTCAGGCCAGGTTCTCCCTGGACTAGAAAACAAGCATCATAGGACCGGTTTAGGGGTTTCACCCCTCATCAGCCAGGCTAGCTTGACTCTTGTGGCATGAAGAGCACGTGACCCACGTCTGGGCATACCCGTCCCACTCGGGTGACAAATGCAAAAAGAACAATTGATCGACAGAATGTTGAACAATGTCAAACATTCACCCCAGTACAGAGATCTGGGCCTTAATCCATCGGAAGTAGCATTTAATTTACAGGCTCTGGGTACAGAAGCATAATTTACTAGGGACTTACAAGTAAATTAAATGTGCCAATTAGGTGTAGTCCAATTTTGCCATGTTTGAAGGTGTGAGCACAAGCACTTTAGTACTGGTTAGAAGTGGTAAAGAGCACAGAGTCCTAAAGCCAACAAAAATGAATTCAGCAAAACAGGTGGGGTGAAGACAAAAGGCTTGGAGGAATACTACACCAAGGATGTCTGGTCTAGCATGTATTCCCCCTATCTGAAAACAGCGAGAACTACCCATCATCATGGGAGTTCTTATCGCTAAGGCAAAAGAACCCTGGAAAGACCATCAGCAGTGGCTTGGTCATTCCACTGTAAAGACCATTCTTTGTAGGGAGATTGAGCATCTCAACAGTTTTGGATACTCACCTCTCATCTGCATTAACCATTTGAGGGATCTATGGTCTGTTTGAACCTCCTACTGATGAAGGTTACAGATTGGTCCAAGTCTTCATTGCTCAGCTGCGAGAGCACAGCCCCAATTCCCTGCTCAGATGCGTCTGTTTTGATGATGAACTCTTTGGAAAAGTCAGGTGCCTTGAGCACTGTTGCTGTGCACATGACCTCCTTCGGGGTGTCAAAGTGTTCTGGCACACCTCTGTCCAGATCACCTTTTTGGGCTTTGGGCTGCATCTTAGTAGTCAGCTATGATAAGGGGGCAACATTGGTGCCATAACCCTTTACAAATCTCTTGTGGTAACCAGTGAGGCCTAAGAAGACTCTCACTGAAGTCTAGGTCTTGGGGCAGGGGGGTTCCCAAGTCAGGATGGTCTGAATGTTGGCCTAGAGGGGCTGCAACTTACCCTCACTAACTTGGTGGCCCAAGTAAACCACAGATTCCTGCCTTATCTGGCCCTTACTGACCTTGATAGTCAGGCCTGTCTTCTGCAGGGCCTAAAGCACTTCCTGGAGCTGGAACAGGTGGTCTTCCCGAATGGAGCTGAAGACAGCAATGTCATCTAGATAGGCTGCACTGAAATACTCTATCCCAGCCAGCACCTGACTGACCAAACGCTGGAAGGTGGCAGTGGCAATTTTTAACCCGAAGGGCATCATCCGAAACTGGAAGTGTCTCCGTGCCCCCTCCTTGCCTCCCTCAGTTGAGGTAATCTGCCAGTATCATGACATCAAGTCAAACGTCCTCAGGAACTTGGCAGTGGGGCAGCCTTTGGTACCAAAATGACAGGATTGGACCAATGGCTGTTGGAGTGCTCAATCACCCCTAATTCCAGCATTTTGGATACCTCATATTTAATGCTGGCTCTCACTTTATCAGATAGCCTGTACAGTTTGCTTTTGACAGGCATGTGTTCCTTGGTGTCAATGTGGTGGGTGCACTAAGTGGTGAGCCCTGGGGTATGTGTGAATAGTGAGGCAAACTACCCCAGCAAGTGGCAACAGTCCCTTTCTTGCTCATGGGTCAGGGTAGGGGAGAGTACAAATCCTGCCACTAATCCATTCTGCTCCTTGGAGGAAACGAGGTCGGTGAGAGGTTCCCTCTCCTACCCCATCATCCGTCACCAGGAACATGATTATTTCGGAACTCACAAAGTGGGGCTTGAAATGGTTTACATGCAGGACCTTTAAAGGGTTCTTGGATGTCTTGAGGTCCACCTCACCCTTCCGTTCCTTGACCTGAAAGGGCCCAGTCCACCGGTCCTTTAAGGCGCAGAGTTCCACAAGCCGCATTACCAACACTTTTTGTCCAGGTTGGTACTCCGAAACACAGCAAACAGGAAGGACAGAGAGAGAAGAAATTACCAGTTGTCCTAGTCAGGAACTGGGAGTGTATAAAGTAAATATTGTATAAAAGGGAAGAAAACAACTGGAAAACCCATGGGGTTGTTAAAATTGCTCTCACCACTAAATAGTGGCATACTGCATCATAGGGCTGCTTACACACCCTGGCCCAGACCAATGCTCAGGGTGGAGTGCATACTTTTTAGAAAGAACTTTCCATGAACGGGATCCCAACTGCAGATAGAAGAAAAATATTAAAACTGTCTAGGTGGGTGCCCCTACCTTTGTTTATTCTGCCCCCCCCCACCCCACTGGCAAGCTTAAAAAATGTTTTGAGTAGGTATATCGGAGAAACTATATCTCCATTACCCTGTCCGCTGGCATCAACATGTTTCAGCCTTTTTCTACCGCCCTAATGGGTCATGGGCTTTCTTCAGGATATAGATCCCTTAATGCAATTCTAATCCCTCCTAGTTTACTAAACTTACCGTTAGGGATAGGTATATGGCAATACTTGCCTTTAGTAGACACACTCTGGATGCATACCCGAGTTCCATTATAGCTGCTCCAAACACGGGGTCAGAGTGGGAATGTCGTCCTATAGTCACACTTTCCTCAAGGTACTTCACCAGAGTGGGCCTTTGGTTGTACTAGTGCTTCATCACTTTCTGGCAGGCTTCCAGGTTCTCAGTGGCTTCCTTCCAGAAGCACTTCATCTGAGACCTGAGTGCCAACATGTAGCTCACCACATCTTGAGGTTTCTTGGGAGCTTCCTCTCACCCCTCCTTGACAAGACTGAGAGGTCCATGCACAGGGTGACTAAACAAAAGCTCCAAGGGACTGAACCCTACTCCCTTCGGATGCATCTCCCTGTAGGCAAAAAGAAGGCATTGCAAGAGAAAATTTCACTTACACCTCATGCGCTCTGGTAGACCCATAATCATGCCCTACAGGGGCTTGTTGAACCTTTCAAAAAGCCATTTGTCTGGAGGTGATATGATGTGGAGACTTTGTAGGCTACCCCCTCTCATTCCACATGGACTTCATGTAGGTAGGCGACATGAAGTTTCTACTTCGGTCTAACACAACCTCCTTAGGAAAGCCTACTCACGTAACTATTCCCATCATTGCCCTGGCCACTGTAGGTGCAGTCACTGTCCTCAGAGGAATGGCCTTGAGATACTGTCTGGCATGGTCCACCAAGACCAGGATGAATCTGTTGCTAGGGCAGTCTTGGTGTCCAGGGGCCTAACAATCGCAATACCCCCTGCTCTCAATGGGTGTTCCAGCCACAGGGAGGGGAAACAGGAGGCTTCTGCTTTGCCCCTAACTTCCCACTGGCCAGGGCCATGGGACAGGACCTACAGAAGGCATCTAAGGTTGTTCTCAACCAATTAAAGTGAGTGACAAACCCTGCAACAGTTTTGGTCTGGGGTATGTCATGAGCCTCACACCCAGTAGGAAGGCCCTGTAGTACCGGGATACCGCCAACACACAGGTTGCTCTAGGCTCAGGAACCTTAGACTCACTATACAGGAGAACATTCTCCCAATAGATCACCTATCTCTCACCAGGCCGAGGTGCCTTAGAGCCTCAAGAGTAGGGCCCTCTCTCTGTGCTTTGCAGAATTCTGCCCGGGTTGAATCCCTTCAGCTTGCCAGCCAGCCAGCTCAAGTCGGTCCCCAGGGTAGCAATGTACTTCCCTGTTGGTTCCGGAGTATCACCCTCAGGCTCAGCCTCCTAGCAGACTGTGGGAGTCTTGAATGGGGGGGTCCCAGTCCCCTGCCCTTCCTCATTTTGGACGGTACCTGCCCCATTTTTGCAGGCTTCAGGCCCTTTTGACTCCCCTCTCAGGCTGCCATAGACCATGTGGTCAGGCACATCCACTCAGGCAACTCTATCATCTCCAGGTGGGACCGGAGCTCCACCTCTTTCCAGATGGTGTGCCCCATATCATTCGCAAGCAGATCAGCCACAGGCATGGCTGGACACATAGCTACCCTTAAGGAACCTGAGACCCCCGAGTCCATTAAAAGGGAACCAGAGCCACTGGATAGTGACTCTTGTGGTTGTTAGCTACTACAACCTGTTGGAAAGCATTAGAAATTACCTGCTCTAAGGACACCAGATGACTTCTAATAGTAGTCATGCTGGCTCCTGTGTCTCTCAGAGCCTCCACTTGCTGCTCATTAATGGTGACCCACTGCCTATACTTTTTAGTACTGTTAGGCACGTGGGCCTGTGGCACCACAATTCGGTCGACCAGAGACACTAGGGCAACCTTCACATTTCTCCCATACTAACTGGGCAAACCTCCAAGCGCTACACTGGCCATTCCCGGTGAATGCCCACCAGTGTGGGACAGCTGCCTTTTAGGACAGTAGGGTTTGCCCTTGATGTGCCCATACCTGTAGCACTTGTAGTAGTTAGGGGGGAAATGTCCTGAGGAGTTCTTCTCAGGATAACCGCCTTTCTTTTGGTCAGGTTGGCAATCCTTTTCTTGAGAACTGTTTTAATGGCCTTTTGGGAACTTTCTGTGTTTTGTCCCACCCCCTCTCTTCCTTCTGGAAGTGATCCTGTCCACCCTTTTGGTGATCCCCCAGGTACCTTCTTGGTCACTCTGGTGCTGACCCAGAGATCTGCCTCCTCTCTGGGTGAAGTGAGATTGCTATTAATCAGGTGCTGGCACAACTCTGTAAAGTAAGTATTAAGCATATGCTACCTCAAGATCAGTTTAAACCACCCATCAACATTATTCAGATTGCTGCCCTTCATCAAACCATACAGCGCCTTGCTGGAGTAATCCACAAATCCACCCAAAACTGGTTAGACAGTTTGTGACTGTCTCTGGACCATAGCCTGTACTTCTCTGTTGTAAGATGAAACTTGGTGATGTGGGCAGCTGTCAGAGGGGCATAGTCCATTTGCTCAGCTCCCATTAGGGTCAGTAGAGTACCTCTCCCAACCCAGGGCATGTGCTTCCATAGGCTAGTCCCCAATCTTCCTTGGGAACTCTATGAATACACAGCTCTACCTCGTAGGCCTGCCAACCACTTATCAATATCATTCACCACCACATAACTAGGCACCAGGTCTTTAGGGATATGGACCTTTCTGTCTGCATTGGACACTGTGTTGTCGCTGTCACCATTGCTGGACTCTGAGAGCTATTTGGCTTTTTGGTCCAGCTCATGTTGACTGATCTCATGAGCCAGTAGAATTTTCTTTTCATCTAGAGCAGGTTTTCCTTCCGCCAGGGCCCTATTTGCAGCAGCCTCCTCTTTGGCTATTTCCATTTTTAGTATTGCCAGCTGCCAAGGATGTCAGGTCTAACAAGGTTAATCCACCACACCAACACTGGGAAGAGGTAATCTAGACAGGCAATCAGCAGTCTTATTGCTAGTACGTAGAACATACTCAAAACAGAAGTTAAAATTAGCCAGACCCTCAAACCATGTCTTAATTCTTGGTGTCAGATTCACAATCTCTTTACTGGAAAATATTTGCACAAGAGGTCAATGGTCTGTTCATATGGTGGGTGGTATACCCCACAGAAAGAACTTGAAATGTTGAGCCGCCCAAGAAACAACCAATGATTCATGCTTCAAAATGTCATCATGTTTACCTTTGTCCACACCAGAGACCAAAATGTCATTTGGAATAACAATATTTTAGGTATTCCTGATAAAACCTTCATCAATATTTTATGGTAGCATGATGTTGCTGATGCCAACCCAAAAGGCATGCAGACAAACCTGTATGCCTCAAACAGGGTGACAAAAGATGTCAAGTGTCTTGATTCAACATGTAAATGAAATCTGGTCATAGGCTGATGACAAGTCCATCACACTGAACGATTTAGCTTTACACAGGGTCCCCAGAGACTCATATATGTTTGGCAGAGGTTTGTTGTCAACCTAAATGTGTTTGTTAAGGTCGCGTAAGTCAACACACATCCTGATTTTTTTACCAGCCTCTTTGGGTGCCAAAACTACAGGGGTCAGCAGCTCAGAGGATTCAATCTCCTCAACTACCCCTACATCTTAGAGTTTCCTAATTTCTTAATTCAAAGAATCTAAGTTAAGTGGTTTTGTGCTGGAAACCTTTCAGTGAACCTAAAGTATCCTTAAAACATCAGGAAATTCATGGTAAATATCTGAATTGTCCACAGAATTGGCCAGCAAAATAATTTTTGGGTTGCATTAGGATTAAGTGTGATAGCCATATCACCTTAGTGATGCCACCTAAATAAATTGCCCGCTCTCTAAGCCACATAAATGTTTCCTACAGTTTCTCTAGCCTAGACTTGTATTTTCAGAACGGTGTAACCAATTACATCAATTTGACACCACCATACCTCACTGGGTTAATATCCGATTGCAACAATGCAATATCATCTGAACCAAATATATCTTCCCAATTTGTAACCAAGTCAGCCAACACATCTATAGTTTTTCCTCCAATCATAAATTTACATTCAGGCATGACTAGTGGATCACTATCAACACTACCATTAATTTTGACACTGAGAATCACTTCAATGTCTGTCTAGGCTGAGGACACAATTTGAAATTTAGTGTTTCTATACGCTCTTGCGTAATGACCTTTCTTTCCGCACTTCTAGCAAGTGGTAAACTTCGGAAAAGCACCCAAGACTATTTGAAAGGTGAGCATCACTGCCACACCTAAAACATATACCACTAAATTCCTTGTCACTTTTGTTCTTGGATTTGCCCTCACCAGTTACATGTTGAATACAATCCTCTCCTACTTCATTAACTTTCTCCCCATTCAACAAAACACTTGTTTCATGACCATCCTTACTCTTGCCCTCTCTAATCTCTCATACTCAAATGGTGTTATTTTTCATTCCTTCGATAATAGCAATATCTTCTTTAAGATGCAGATTTTTAGCAAGAGGTTTTTCTTGTACCCTTTGACTGTTGGTGCATCTAACTAGTTGGTCCCTGATAAGGTAATCAGATAAAGCCTAAAACTCACATGTACAGGATAATGTATTTAGGATGCAACATAGGGGGTCATTACAATGACGGGCGGATCGCCACCGCCCGCCATTCCCCTCCGCCCGCATGCCATTTCCCCCCCGCCACATTATGATGGCGGCGGGAGCCCGGCGGACGGAAAGACCGTCCGCCGGTTTTCCGCCGGTCACACAGGTGACCGGGCGGAAAGGGCACTAATATGGTGGCGGTGTCTGCAAGACACCGCCATCCATATTAGGATGGTTGCGGAGAGCAGCATTTCCATGGCGGCAACGCCGCCATGGAAAGGCATACGGTCTTCGCTATTGGGGGCCCGTTGCGGGCCCCAGAGTGTTGGGGGGTGGGGGTGCACATGGGGGTACCTATGGTACCCCCTGCATTGGCATGGACAAGGTGGCAGGCACCGCGCGGTGCCTGTCACCTTGTGCATGCCAATGCACGACGTGCATACCCAGCATTGTGGCGGGCGGTGCTGTGAACACCGCCCGCCACAATGTTGGGAATAGGGGATGCCACCGCCACCGTGGCGGTGGCATCCTAATACTCGCGGCGGGACCGCAGCTCCTATGGCGGACGGTCCCATTCACCGCTACGGTGGCGGGCGGACTTTGTCCGCCCGTCATCGTAATGTGCCCCATAGTTCCCAATTATTCAGTTTTCCCCTGCACACATGCGAAAAGCTTATGTCTTTCCAAGACAATATTCATTTTTGAGCTAAAATGTCGGCCAAGCATCAAAACTGACATTTCATACAAGTTACAGGGTTCTCCTTCTCCTCTGCCTACTGCAATCTCATTGAGGCTCTCATGTATATTCCTCCTTTCTACACCCAAATTGTGAAGCAGGATAGCCTGTTTTTGTTACGCAGAAAATTTCTCCCCACCTATTGTAAGAATGTACGAATCAAATAACTTCTTGCATTGTTTCCATGCCAACAAAATATCTCAATTCTCAGAAAGAAACTACGGAGGTTGTGACATGTTTGCAGCAGTCATATTTGTAAAACAAAAACACACAGTGTATGTAGAATATTGTAGCTTTATAGAAGTTACAACACCAGGGCTTTAAGTGGGTTGGGTTTCACCGGGTCTGAGCACCAGCAGTTTTTTAAAGGAGGCCTCGAAACGGGTCTCTATCGGGCTCTGTTTTGTGTCCTGGCACAGGCGGTCCGTTTTGGTCTGGAATGCAGTGACAGCAGGCACATGGATGTGCGCTGCTCACACTGCTCCCTTCTCACTAGTGGAGAAGTTACAGCATGATGTCATGCCAGGTGAGCGTTGTAGGGGAAGGGAAATCCTTTAAAGAGAGTCATTTTCTCTCTGGATTTCCCTTCTCTTTTTGAAACTCAGGAGCAGCAACATTGTCGTGGTGTCACCAGGGCTTTAAGTGGAAGCTTTTTCAATATTATATACAAGCCAAAGTTGCTGCTTATTTATCTTATGCAACTAACAACCATAGACAAAGCCATTAGTCCTGACTTGTTGCAGGTATGATGTTACTTGTTGTATCATATTGATGGAGCAAGGACTCAAAATTGAGACTTGCTCGAATGCAATCACCTCATAGTATTAATTTATTAATCTTGTATTGTTTATACTAACGTTGCATACATTACACGAATAGCAAGGAAGCTTGCCTATGTGTTCTAACTAACAAGTAACGCTTGTCTTTTTCTAAAATGGCCGCAAAAGAGCGGGAACCTTACTGCGCATGTCTCAACCATATCACATGGTGTGACGTCTTTCTTTGCTTGGTGGGAAAATTCTGCTTCTGCGCAGTGTGCATTAAAATGGCTGCTTGATGTTTTCACATGCTTCAGCTTGCTCTTGTGTTATTATTAATTTGTCGTTTTCTTAACGCTACTAATGCGGGATAGAATTATAAGTAAATGGGGATAGAGTAGAAAGAGTGGGTATACAGTGAAACATATTATTTTGTGATTTTAATATTTTCTTCTTTGACTTTTATTAGTTCGTAAACTTGGGCCTGGGGTTGGTGATCTGAAACTCGAGAGACAGTGATTCTGCGCATGTCTCCTCCTTGGCTGCCAAAGAATAAAGGATGAAGTCAACCTGGACGTCGTCCAAGGCCACGACCTAATGGCCGATATTGACATATTTATGTGTTCTTGCCAAACTTGCAACTATGTATATGGAAATGAATAAACTTTGTCGTGAGACGGGTGGGAAATAAAGCCAATGTATTAAAATTGATGGGCGGTAGTTTAAAAACAAAGGTCTTCAGAAATGCGTACCAAATCAATATGGTGTGAGGATCAACCCCCTGTCCAATCAGAAGTAGTGGTCCCATATTTTAGCAACATTAAGGGGAGGTACATGGGCGTAGAAGGGTATAATAGATATAGAATTAGCTAATTAGTTAGAAGGAGATGCTGCAAGAGAGCAGAGGACCAGAGCAGATCAGGCGTTCATGCAGATCAGGCGAAGAGCTCCAGACCGTCAAGCTGATCGATTGCAGACTGAACCGCTGTCCAGAGAGGTCGTGAGGAGGGGGCGGCGGAGTCCATTAGAAGAAAGGCACGGGAGAATCGAGGAGAAGTCGAGTATCAGAGAGGGAACGACGCAGGCGTCGTTGTAGAGAGGTCACGGGTCCTGTCCTGATCCTGGAGGAGGTCTTTGCTCTTCATCCTTCCTGGGTCCTAATCTTTCCAACTCTTTGGCCAAGGGTTTGGTTCTCGCACTTAGGTAAATATAAATGCAACCTTTAGTTGCGCTGCTGTCTCTATCTTCTCCTTTCTGAGGGACCGTCATTAATCAATAATTATTATTCTAAGCTTCAACTGTGATATACGATTAAGTACCATGTGGTTCTGTAATTTACTCTGCTAAATCTTTAGATAAACATTTTAAAACTTCCTGACTCAGTGGTTATTTCAGGATTAAGTACTATAATGAATGTCACTCATTTTAAACTTCCCAATTAGCAAAGGATTCATTGGTAAGTCATTACTCTTCAATCGGAAGGTAATTGGTAGCAGGGATTTTGATAAAGAGTACAACTGATAACCCCAGCGTAAGTATTAGCGTAGTATGAATGTATGGGCCCAAGTGAGTATCTGGTGTATGAATGCTGTTTGCTAGTATTGCGCTGGATCAGTTTTCTGGTAAGCAGAGGACGGTTATGGTTACTCTTTGTTAATTGGGTAATGAGAATTTTATTTTTATGAACTAACATCTGTGTATTCAAAGTTTGTTTTATGTTGTCTAGAATCCCCGGGGAAATTGAATAGCAGATGGTAAGTGGAAGCCATACTGCAGTGAAGTTATCTGTCAGGCAGAAATAGTACTGAAAAGTTAAGCAGGACTATCAGTACTGGTTAAGGAATCTATGCGTGAGTAATAGCAAAAAGAGTACGCTGGTGAAAATTTGATGTTATATCACCTAGAAAGGGTAACATTGGAGAAGTAACAGGTACTTCTGGAGCTTGTGTGAAGAGTAGACGGAAGGGTTTTACTCGTAGTGTATGTTTAGTAAACGGAAAGGTTTTACTAATTGTGAGAGAAAACTATCTTTTCTATTTTTAGAGAAACTGGCACGATAGCGAATGTTTTATGTTGTTACTGAAATTTTATTAAAGATTTATAGAGAAAATAAACTTTGCGTAAGATTTTGTAAAGGGAGGGTCAGCTACCGGAGAGGGAGCTGACGTCACAAACGCCGCGCTGGGATTGGTTGAATCAGCGGGTGTGGAACGACTCTTGTAAAGGAGGGGTCAGTAGTCAGGAGCAGTACTGACGTCACAGGTGCCGCGCTGGGATTGGTTGAAACAGCGAGGGACAGGGAAGCGCAAATTGTAAAGGAGGGGTTGACAGACAAACGTCACCGAAAGGCCGCGTTAGGATTGGTCCAGAAATAAAAGTTAGCAGACACTTGATTGGTTGATATTCTAGAAGCTAAAATCTTAGTGGATAGGGATAGCATGTTAAAAAGGGATCCGACTTTAACAGGAACTCGTCCGGATAGGAGATTCCTGGGTTTTGCAGAATATAATTTTATACATTGAGATTTGCCCAAGATGTACGGAGAAAAGAGAAAAATGTCCTTTCTGCAAAGGATTAAGAACTATTTTAAAAATGGTAAACCAATCAAAACTAGGGAAGGAATTATCATTCCACCAGCTAAAACACCCGCTTCATTCATGATGATGGAGAGAGGTTATCATACTTGTGTATGGATAGAGAATTGGATAGAATATACCAAAAATGATGGAATATTAGCATTTCCCGAAAATGGTACCTTTAATGGAAGAATTCTTCAAAATTTGAGATTGAGGATGAATGACCTAGAACCCAGACCTAGATTAACTCAATACGAAGCCTTAGAGGAATGGGAAACCGAGGCATTTGAGCGTGACCGATCGAGGAGTAATAGGGGTTATCGAGGATTTTTCCCCAGATACCAACATGAGTCTAGGGACGGTCAGATGAAACAATGGAGAAGGGCAATGCTTACAGAAGGATTATATCCATTGCTAACAGCAGAAGAAAAATTAGGAAGCAAATGCACAGAAAAGACAAAACATTTAATGAGAAATGGAGATTCCGAAGATGAATTTATAGAAGAAATATTAAGGAACCCCCCACCATATCAGGAAGGGACAAGTGATGCACCCCAAGTGCCCCACTGTTAAAAACTCCATTAGTGCCACAGGTAATACATGATTTCACCCCCAGTAGGATACTTCACGATAAAGAAAAAGAAGCCCTAGAAAAGACAAGAGCAGAATTAATACAGAAAATAACACAGATAAAAGTGCATCCTGATTCTTTGACCATACCTGTAACAATTGGTCCAGTAGTTCCATTATATGGTAGTCAGGGAAACTGTCCTCCACCGTTAGCTATGCCTACTCCTGTGAATATTCCTAAACCTGAAGCAACAGTAATAGTTGAGGATCATTTTAGTGATTGTGAATCTACGATATCATTAATGGATTTACCAATTCGAGATTCTGTCAATAGTACTCCCAGAAGAACTACACCTGGGTGCTCGAAAGAGATAAACTTGATAACTTCATCAGGAGCAAAAGTGTCACTGTAGTTAGTCCAGAAGACTTAGAAAGGTGGGCACAAGGATCAGATCAGCAGTGAACACCTCCAAAAATTTTGGATATTTATAAATTAAAAGTCGAATTAGAAGAAATAATAGCAGGAAATGTGGGGCTAGATCGCCTAAATGCTTACAATGAAGAAGAATTATTGTTCATATGCAGAAGTATCACCAGAAATGTAAAAATATTTCATGAAAAATTATCAGATTTGGCTCTGCAGATGGGAATTGAAATAGAGAGATCAAAGGTGTTGCAGAAACCCTATAGAGCAGATTTCTCAGACAAAGATTTAGAAAATATGAATGCCTCTGGAAGAAAATTACAAGTAAAAGAGTTAATGACAGTCTTGCAAAAATGGGGAGACCTAGATAAATGGAGAGTTCGATGGGCAAAGAAAAAGGAAGAGGCACGATCCAGTAGAACAGCCTCTGAATATGTGATGAAAGAAACAGGGAAGACAGATCAAATGTACCCGATGCGAGAAGTTCCCGGAGGGAGCTATGTACATGTCCCATGGAGTAGACAGGATATTTTGTCATTTACGAACGATTTTCCGAAGTTGAGAGAAAAACCAATTGAATGGTACAAACAGGTTGAGAGGTTTGTGAAGGTGTCAAAGGTATTGTTGAAAGATTTAGATGGTCTGTTTGACATAGTGGTACCTGCCGATTTGTGGACAGATTGTAAAATTACAGTTGATTGGCCTAGTGACGAGTATCCTAGGGATCCAAAGACAGGTGCCCCATCAAATGATGTAATGAAAAAGTATCAGCAGGTGATAACTTACCTGAAAGGCAAAATACCTCCGAAAGAAACAGATTGGGTGAAAATAGACCGAACCACCTAAGAAGCTAGTGAATCGGTACACGCCTATTACGAGCGTTTATTGCAGGTGTTTAAGCAGTATAGTGGATTTGAGGACATTGGAGACAAGAACATAAGTCAGTTTGTGTATCGATTTGTTTATGGTCTGAAGCCAGAAATTTGTCAGATGATTAAGCAGCACATGTTGTGTTGGCAAGGGAAACCGATCGATGAAATTTTGAAATATGCTAAATACTGTGGAGACGATATTGAGGATAGGCACAAAAAATTGCAGGAAAAAGTGATGTGGGCACAGGTGAAAATGGCTGAGAAACAGGGAATTAATTTGGATAATCCGAGTGAAAATGAAGGAAAGGATTCTGGAACGAATGGCGATACTGGGAATGGTGGAAAAGTGAGAGGACGAATGAGTAGAGAAGAAGCTAAAAAGAAATTTCCTTGTCATGGATGCGGAAAATTGGGGCATTGGAAGGATGAATGTAAAAAGATTCGGAATAATAATGGCCCAAATCAAAATTTAAATCCACAGACGCAGAATGACTCACAGCAGGGTGTAAATCCTCAGAGTCAGTTGCCACCTGCACCTATTCAGGGTAATGTAAGCAGAGCAAACCACGGTACAGACGTCGGATATCAAGGAGGAAGTGGTAAGAATGATTATGTAACATCACAGTTTCTTTTACAGGACGATTTCTGTCAATACAGTTCATGACGGTGCCTGGGAGAAGGGGAGAAGGAGTGCGTACTTATCGGTAGATCAGTCAGGTCCATATGTTGAAGGGAGTGTAAAAGGTAATGATATTACTTTTCTTTTGGACACTGGTGCTACCCGGTCTACTGTGAGAACAGCAGACATTCCAGACCTTCCTCTCTCTGGAGAAGCTATCCAAGTAGTGGGAGTAGCTAATAGAAAAATTAGAACACCTCTTACCGAACCAATGGAAGTTAAAATTGGAAATTTCAGAGAAATGCATCAATTTGTAGTGTGTGATTCTAGTCCAATAAATTTATTAGGTCGTGATTTATTGTGCAAAATGAATTGTACGATTTTCTGCACACCGGATGGTGTGGCAGTTCAGACCCCAGATGAAGACCATGTATATAAATTTATGATTGCAAAACAAGGCACAGAGGTAGATGAGATGTTTTCGTTAATAACAAAAGATGAACTGCCAGAAGAACTAAAAACTACAGTAAACCCCATAGTATGGGATTTCACAGGAAAAGAAGTAGGACTTATGGCCAAAATAGACCCAGTTAAAATTACTGTTTAAAAAGGTGCGATTTTCCCAAATACTAGACAGTACAAAATGAGTGCAGAAGTAAAGACAGGAGTCATTGAAGAAATCAATCGAATGGTAGAACAAAACATACTAAGAGAAGTGATGAGTAGCCCATGTAATTCACCAATAATGGGTTTAAAGAAACCTAGCGGAAAATATAGGATTGTTCAGGACCTGCGGAAAATAAATAAGATTGTGGAACCTTGTTGTCCTATAGTACCCAATCCTGCAGTAATCCTATACCAGATTCCTTGGAGTGCAGGTTGGTTCACAGTGATTGATTTATGCCAAGCGTTCTTTTCAATACCATTGCATCCAGACAGCCAGTATCTTTTTTCATTTAAATTTGAGAACAAAGTCTATGTATGGAATCGTGTTCCTCAGGGGTACACGGAAAGTCCTTCTATTTTTAAACAGTTATTGAAAAGGTGCTTAGAGAAACTAGTGATGCCAGGAAGCTCAGTCCTAGTGCAATATATCGACGACTTACTGGTGGCATCGAACACCAGAGAGGATTGTGTTGTTGATTCCATAGCACTATTAAATCATTTGGCTGAAGAAGGGCATAAAGTCTCACCAGAAAAATTGCAGTTCTGTACAACAGCTGTTAAATATCTGGGACACCAAATTGAGAGGGGAAAAAGAAGAATAACCTCGGAAAGAGTACAATTGATTAAGAAAATGCAAATGCCTGTAACCCAAAGAGAAGTGAGAATATTCCTAGGAATAGTAGGTTACTGTCGACAATGGATACTAGGATTTTCCTTGTTAGCGAAGCCCCTAATTCAAATGACAAGAAAGAAAGCAAAAGACCCAGTTGATTGGGATGATGAGAGTGTAGGAGCTTTTGTAAAATTGAGAAATGCTTTGTGCTTAGCACCAGCCCTAGGCATGCCCGACTATAAGAGAAGCTTCGCATTGTTCTGTCATGAGAGAGAAAATTGTGCACTTTCAGTCCTAACCCAGAGACATGGTTTGGACAGACGTCCTATAGCATATTTTTCTGCTACATTGGATCCAGTGGCAGCCGCGTTGCCACTGCAATGCGTTAAAAGCAGTAGCGGCTACCTGTTTAAGCATTGAACAAAGTGAGTCAATTGTGATGGGACACCCAGTAAAGGTGTTTGTTCCACATGCGGTTGTGATTCTGTTGACAAGAACACGAACTCAGCATCTTACTCCTAGTCGGCTGACTAAATATGAGAGAATAATAATGGGTGCTGAAAATGTGAACATAGTGAGGTGTACAATAGTAAATCCTGCAACCTTACTACCAGACCCGTATCATGAGGAAATTAAAAATGACGAAGAAGAGGAACATGATTGTTTACAAGTCACAGAGTTATGCACGAAACCACGTCCGGACATAGAAGAACAGCCCCTTAGAAAGCCAGACAGGGAGCTGTTTGTTGATGGTTCATGCCAGAGGCATGAAGATGGTAAACTGACTGCAGCATATGCAGTATGTGAATTAACTGGAATAGTCTAAGCATCCTATTTACCAGGAGTAAAATCTGCACAAGTAGCTGAATTGATTGCTTTGATAAAAGCGTGCAAAATTGGGAGGAATCAAAAAGTGACTATATTTACAGATAGCCAATATGGTTACGGGGTTGTGCATGATTTTGGCCAACTATGGATGCAGAGGGATTTCATGACTTCTTCAGGATCCCCCATTAAAAATGGAAAATTTGTAAGGGAATTGCTGGAGGCAATACAATCACCAAAAGAATTGGCTGTGGTGAAATGTGCCGCACACCAGTCAGGAGATGACTGGGTGGTAGTCGGCAACAGATATGCAGATCTTGTGGCTCAACATTGTGCCAGAAATAGATTGTCAGTCAATAAAAGGGTGGAAAGAATGGGAATCAGCTGCCAACTTATGCTGTATATACCACCTGAAACATGGAATGAGGTTAGAAGATTGCAAGATCATGCTGATGAAAATGAGAAGAAAACATGGGTCAAAGTGGGTTGTTCCCAAAGGGGAGATGATGAAGTGTGGATTTGTGCTGATGGCAGACCAGTCATGCCTGACTGTCTGCTCTCTCAAATGGCCAGGATGTATCATGGAGACACACACATAGGGAGAGATGCAATTATTAGGCTTTTCAGACAGAACTGGTACAATCCCAAGTTCAGTGCTGTAGCAGAGAGCCTTTGCCAGAGATGTTTGACTTGCCAGATGCATAATCCAGGAAGAAAAACAATAATTGGGTTTGGGAAAATTGGAAGGTTCGACTTTATTCAGTTACCACCATGCAGAGGGTTGAAATATATACTAGTCATAGTATGTCTGTTTTCAAAGTGGGTGGAGGCTTACCCTACCAGGAGGAGTGACAGCATTACAGTCGCAAAGTTGTTACTACGAGAACTCATTCCTAGGTTTGGTTTCCCAGTAACTTTGGAATCAGATAGAGGAAAACATTTTAACAGTGAAGTGACTCAAATAATCTGTGAAGCATTCCAAATTGAACAAAAATTGCATTGTGCATATCACCCAGAGGCTTCTGGAGTGGTTGAACAATTGAATGGCACTATAAAATCCAGACTGGGAAAAATGTGTGCATCAACATCATTGGAGTGGCCAGATGCACTGCCACTTGTCTTAATGGGACTCAGAAGCATTCCTGATAGAAATACGGGATTGAGCCCACACGAGATAATGATGGGAAGAGCAATGAGACAAGCACATGTTCCCATAAACAAACTGCTGAATATATCTGATGATATGGTACTGGATTATTGCAAAGGATTGGCTGACCTAGTGCGTTCTGTCTCTCATCAGGTCAGAGAAGACGCAGTTTCGAGGCAGCCTGAACAAGAACATGATCTGAATCCTGGTGACTGGGTGGGAGTGAAGAATCACACCAGAGAGACGTGTCTATCACCTAGATGGGGAAAACCTTGTCAAGTCATACTGACTACCAATACAGCAGTGAAGTGTGCAGGATTTCCTAATTGGATTCATGTAAGCCACACCAAAAGAGTACCAGACCCTGAAGAAGAAAATCCTCAGTCAGCATCAATCACTGAGGAAGCTGAAGGTTGCCCAGCTGAAGAATCTCAGGCTCGAGATTCCAGAGAAGCTGCAGAAGAACAACCGAGCACAAGTCAGGACTGGATACCGGTGGTAGAAATTCCTGAAGTTTACTACAGAACAAGAAGTCAAGCAAAATTGGAAGAAATTGAAGAAGATCAGATAGGTGAAGAAGAAGCAGCTCAGGGAAAAGAAGAACATACAATAAAAGAACCTGAGCAGGACCAGATAGGGAAAGGAAACTGGACTCAAAATAACGAAGAACCAACAAGTTTTGAGCAGGGAAAGACAGGTTTAGAAGAATCCGGTCAGGCTGCAGAAGTACAAAGTGCAATAAGCCCTGATCAGAACCAGTTAGATCCAGAAAATCACACAGAAGAAAAAGATCTCGAGAAACATGAGCATGAAGAATTAAAGAAAGAACAAGGTCAATTATTGGAAGCTCACGGAGGAGCTGCAGAAGAAAAACAAATAAGGCCGGGAAAAGAGCAAGAAAGAAAAACAGTAATTACAGAAAACGAAAAGGTGTCAAACAGTGAAAATAAAGAGATTGCTGAAGACAAAAATAAAGAAACAGTGCAAACAAAGAAAACAAGAAAAGGTGATCATTGGCCTAGTGTCATTAAAAGAGTAAAATACCACATAACAACCAGAAGTGAAGATCCAGATCAAGTAAATGAAGTAACAAGTCAAACCGAACAAGAAAACAGAACTAAGAAAAGAAGAAGCAAGAGACTGAAACTTGTAAACAACAAATTCAAGGGTCCTGATTGGACTTACATTATTCTTGAAGATTACGAGAGCTCAGAGTCAAGTGAAAGTGGTGACGAAGGAACAAGTGCAGAATTGACGTACGAGAAAGAAACAAGACCACCTTGACTACGCAAAAGAGTCATATAAAAAAAAACGGAAAATAGATAAGAAGAGCAATCTTCTTTGTCGAAATGTCTGATGATAGAGTTGCTGGGAGACCAAAACAGAGATGTTGTGGAAGATGCTGTGCAATATGCATATGTAGTCTAGTAATGGTGCTTATAGTATGGTTAGTTCTGATCGTAGCAGTCCCTTACCTTATGATAATGGATAAAAAGATTAATAACGAAACTAAAGGAAAGACAGCACACATGAAGGGAAATAGAGTAGAACTAATGGCAGAAAATGAACCAGAGTTTCATCATGAAATAACTGATAACGACACTAGTTTAAATGTTTTCACAAAGTTATTATTTCAATATGTAGATACCATGGAAGTTAGTAATTGTTATGTCTGTATGAAGTTACCTGAATCAGTAGCAGAAGGATTAACATATCATCACTTACCACATACATATCATGTAGTGTATTAGCTAGTTTATTTTATAGAACAGGGAGACTTTTATATTATTATTCAAACATAGATGTGATATTTTCGGAGGTTCCGATTCGCAAGAGTATGAACCCAGTGCTTAGTAGTCAAGACGCACAGTTTATGGGAGAATTTTTCTTAACAATGAAATCGATAGACATAACACATGCACATAGACACAATCTAACATGTTCTTTACACGAAGAAGAAAAGATATTTTTAAATTTAGTAGAAGATAGAAGACAAGATTTTCAAAAGAAAGCTTCTGAGCATAAGGCTCATTTGCCACCTTGGGCTGAAAAAGAAGGGAGTTACACACCTGGCAAGGCTCAAGCTGCTATGGCTCTGGATTTTGTAAAGACAGGGAACAATTTGTCTACATAGATTAAGGACTGATTATAACAATGTTTTCATCGGTACCAGTGAATGTGAACACAATTTCTTAATTCTTGGAGGTTGGGTAATAAAAGGAGGAACAGATTCAGTTTTTCCTGGAATCTATTATGTATGCGGGAATAAGGCTTACTTTAGGCTTCCTGCACGGTGGTATGGAAGTTGTTATTTTGGAATAGTATTTCCAAAAATATACCACGTAAAAAGAAACACTGGGAGCAATGAAAACAATGGCGAATTAACACGTAGTAAAAGAGCTAGTTTTTCTGAAATTGTAGGTGATATATTTGGTGCATTGATACCTTCGGTGGGAATAATTCTGAACTCAAGGAAAATATGTAAATTGTCTACAGTGGTTGATCGTTTATCAACTGACACTGCTGGAGGATTTCTAATGATTAATGCAGAGATGGTTGCGATTAGATCTATGGTTATGCAAAATCGACTTGCTCTTGATATTCTATTGGCAAAAGAGGGCGGAGTCTGTAAATTACTGAAGACGAAACATTGTTGCACTTACATTCCTGATAAAAGTGCAGAAATTGGAACGTATATACAGAATATAACTAAACTTGAGAAGGAACTTAAACCACTGGAAGTTGATAGTGTATGGGAAAGATTGACAAGTAGTATTGCGTCAATTGGTACCTGGTTTTCTAATGTAGGAAAAGGGCTTATAGGTCAAATACTAGTACCTTTAGCAGGAATAGCAATAATAGTACTGACGATAACAATATGGTGCAAATGTTGTAGAAAGAATAAATCGTATACTGTGACAGGAAGAGGAAAGAAGAGAAAGGTTGATGAAATTGAACTTGAGGATGTGAGAAGTGAATTATACAAGAAATTAAAAGGGGATGTTAAAAATAGAAAATGTAAAAATGAGAATGAAACTATTTGCTAGAAGTTGGCATCTGATTGAGGGTAGTATTTTGATGGCTCTTAAACGCCATCAGAGAGGGGATTGATGGAGCAAGGACTCAAAATTGAGACTTGCTCGAATGCAATCACCTCATAGTATTAATTTATTAATCTTGTATTGTTTATACTAACGTTGCATACATTACACGAATAGCAAGGAAGCTTGCCTATGTGTTCTAACTAACAAGTAACGCTTGTCTTTTTCTAAAATGGCCGCAAAAGAGCAGGAACCTTACTGCGCATGTCTCATCCATATCACATGGTGTGACGTCTTTCTTTGCTTGGTGGGAAAATTCTGCTTCTGCGCAGTGTGCATTAAAATGGCTGCTTGATGTTTTCACATGCTTCAGCTTGCTCTTGTGTTATTATTAATTTGTCGTTTTCTTAACGCTACTAATGCGGGATAGAATTATAAGTAAATGGGGATAGAGTAGAAAGAGTGGGTATACAGTGAAACATATTATTTTGTGATTTTAATATTTTCTTCTTTGACTTTTATTAGTTCGTAAACTTGGGCCTGGGGTTGGTGATCTGAAACTCGAGAGACAGTGATTCTGCGCATGTCTCCTCCTTGGCTGCCAAAGAATAAAGGATGAAGTCAACCTGGACGTCGTCCAAGGCCACGACCTAATGGCCGATATTGATATATTTATGTGTTCTTGCCAAACTTGCAACTATGTATATGGAAATGAATAAACTTTGTCGTGAGACGGGTGGGAAATAAAGCCAATGTATTAAAATTGATGGGCGGTAGTTTAAAAACAAAGGTCTTCAGAAATGCGTACCAAATCAATATGGTGTGAGGATCAACCCCTGTCCCTGTCCAATCAGAAGTAGTGGTCCCATATTTTAGCAACATTAAGGGGAGGTACATGGGCGTAGAAGGGTATAATAGATATAGAATTAGCTAATTAGTTAGAAGGAGATGCTGCAAGAGAGCAGAGGACCAGAGCAGATCAGGCGTTCATGCAGATCAGGCGAAGAGCTCCAGACCGTCAAGCTGATCGATTGCAGACTGAACCGCTGTCCAGAGAGGTCGTGAGGAGGGGGCGGCGGAGTCCATTAGAAGAAAGGCACGGGAGAATCGAGGAGAAGTCGAGTATCAGAGAGGGGAACGACGCAGGCGTCGTTGTAGAGAGGTCACCGGTCCTGTCCTGATCCTGGAGGAGGTCTTTGCTCTTCATCCTTCCTGGGTCCTAATCTTTCCAACTCTTTGGCCAAGGGTTTGGTTCTCGCACTTAGGTAACTATAAATGCAACCTTTAGTTGCGCTGCTGTCTCTATCTTCTCCTTTCTGAGGGACCGTCATTAATCAATAATTATTATTCTAAGCTTCATCTGTGATATGCGATTAAGTACCATGTGGTTCTGTAATTTACTCTGCTAAATCTTTAGATAAACATTTTAAAACTTCCTGACTCAGTGGTTATTTCAGGATTAAGTACTATAATGAATGTCACTCATTTTAAACTTCCCAATTAGCAAAGGATTCATTGGTAAGTCATTACTCTTCAATCGGAAGGTAATTGGTAGCAGGGATTTTGATAAAGAGTACAACTGATAACCCCAGCGTAAGTATTAGCGTAGTATGAATGTATGGGCCCAAGTGAGTATCTGGTGTATGAATGCTGTTTGCTAATAACGCGCTGGATCAATATATCTGGATGCAATGACAGAAACAGCAAAATACAAGTCGGGTGGTACACTATGCTAAGCACAGATTTTTAGCTTACATGTTTTGAGCCACGCCCTTAATTACATTGGCCACGCCCCTTTGAGAGACCCCCCAGTTTTTTCATCCCACTTAAAGCCCTGTACAACACACAGTCCACACAGGAAATTCCGGCCAAAGTACCCTCACCTCGAACATACTGTGTGACATGTAACTCCCAGAACAAAGCCCTACAATTGGTGTGCCCATCACCACTGACAAGCTATGATGAACCACGGTGATGCCAGATACAATGCCACAACACACTCTGATGAATCAGGGTCTATCTACAGTGTGTAACACATACAAGGTATGCAGAATAGAATCAATTGATGCACTTAGTGGGCCTGTCACTGCTGCAAACAATTGAAAATATAGTAGATATCATGCATCACAACAACATGGAGATAAACTCACTCCGTCAATGGATGTCGGAACTGCTCCGCTCCTGCAGCATGTTGCAGCAGGGGCGGAGCCGATTGGGTTTAAAAACACCCGACAACGCGGTAGGAGCGCTTCGTGTTCTAGTTCTGCGAGCATCTCCTTCACGTCCAGGTGAACCTACCTCCTTCCGGGTCATCGCGTCTTCCTGGCTGTGGCTGATCTTCCTCGCTCCTTACGCTGGTGTATCCAGGCGGCGGTCGGCGGTTTCGGCGTTCTTCGCCCCCCGGAACTTCCTGGACTCACAGGAAGCGCTTCCCTGGGGCTGCTTGCGGGTGCCTCTCCTCCCGTTACTTCTGCTGATATTCCTGTGAAAGGAAAAAGAAAGAAACTTTAAAAGAATCATCAAAGTATCTACTGAAGGTGGTAACGCACCTGCGTTCCATCAAATATCAGAATGCTTAAAATCAAGGCACAACACAAACTTATCTGATTGAAGTGCCCATGGCTCTTTCTGAAGGGCATCTGTATTCTTTTTGTTGCTTGTTGTAGGCTGCGCCTGAGTATTGCAGTCTGTGAATAGTTTCCTGCAGTTAAGGAAACATTATATTAGACTGCATATTTTTTGCATCTTTTTATTTTTACTCACTTCTGAATATACTTGTATCATTCACATCAATAGACTTAGTATCAAGAGAATTATTTTTTGGGCTATATTTTTTTCTTTTCCTTATTCTACATTAATGGTAAGAAAGTTGCCATGCACTCTTAAATTGCATAAAGGACATTTATACACTGGCTTATCTCTGTCTTTGCATTTCGTCTTTTCACTACAGATCTATCTTGACTCCTGAGGGAATCCTTTTGGATTATAGTGGAAGAGGGGAGTAAATCAGGTAGTGAATATAGTTACTTAACTAGTTGTTACATATAACCTGCTACACTCTTCCCCTTACAAGGTCTTACTCTTGTTCTCTATTTCAGGGTCACACATATTTCCCAGTGACGGCTTCTTGCTGCCCTGGTCGCACCGAGGGACCTTCTTCATTTTTCCTTCCCTTGTTTCCCCTCTTCCCCTTGTACACTAGTCTTGCTTTGACTGCGTTGGGCATACTAAGTGTTAAAGGGAAGTGGGGACCTGCTCTTCAGCTTCTTGCATCTTGTTCCTGCGGAAACTTCAGGTGAGCCTTGATAATGGATAAGCAGGAAATGATCCCACTGTCACAGAAGGTTGTCATGCACACAAAAGTACGTGCTCTCTAAATAAGGTAGAGCTTATGTTTGTGAAATCCAATGTATAAAAAATGACCGACAAATGGCGTGAAGATATTTCAACAAAGCGTTGAGCTTGTATTAGCTACTTCCCAACTTCAAAAGATGGTCAACAAATGATGCTTAGACATTCTGGAGGTGATGAAACTAATATTGAAGTCTGAGTGGGCAGTTACACAGAACCACACAGCAACACTGCAAGGGTCACAAACACAGAGCGCAAAATACCCACCATGCGGGGATCAAAAGCATAGAACGCAATGAGGGAGTTGCCAGCATACATATTTCAAAAAAGCAAAGTCGCGCCTGCACAACAGTTTAAACAGTCTGTTTTTTCCATCTAGAGACTGAAATGCTGCATTGATCTGAATAAGCCAAAGCGAGATGCCTCACCTTGGACAGGTTTGAGGATATTTGGATTTCAAACTTGGAGTTCAACCCAATCACAAAGTGCAAACTATGGGCTGAAAATGGTGGAACAGCAGTTAAAACCTCTGAAAATACTTAGTGGGTTCGTCACAATCTGGTGGCTTTCTGCCTGAGATCACTGGACTTTCTTTTCACCAGTGTTGAGCTCACAGATCACGCTGGAAAGCTGAGCTACAGGTAAGTTAAATATATTCAAGTTCAGTAAGCAGCAATGAAACAACCAGACACCGTACAGCTCATCTAATACCAACTGCCAACATTAGAGCTCTACCCACCCATGACAACTACAAGCTTCTCAACAGTGACATAGGCCATGACATAGTCAGTGTTCCATTGTAAAGAGAGTGGTAATAGTACAAGTAGATTATAACAACAAGGTTATAACAGTTTGTCATTGCATTTGTTTAAGCAAGTAAGAAGGGGTTGATTTTGTGATTGCGTCGATGAAAATAATGGGTTTTTATGGTTTTTTTGCTGGTTAAGTTAATTGGATTTGTCGAAATGTTGGAAAGCGCTCTGATACCTTCGGGTCTGGCTAGCGATATATAAGACTCTTAAATAAATAAATAGAAGATCTAAAGATATATTGATCACTTGTCTGCAAATCGGTTGCGTGTTTTTTGTTTTTTAAACTTTTTATTAACTTCGCTCATAAGACAATATATTTCAAAAATCACATATGCATGAACATCATTTGGTTGCTTCGTCACATTAATGTCTCTTAGGAGGGGTTTGAATCGTATCACCTCCCGGGATCCAAAGGGAACAGAATCACTGGACACGTCATCCGGAGCCGCATTTAAACTTATATTAGGACCCAACTGAGTTTCCCTATTGAATGAAGCTAATGCATAGGTCCAGCGCCCCCCACAATCATTCTGTATTTGCGCCATGGTGCCCATATCTTCTCCCACTTCTTGACACACACCCTGCTTTTATATACTGTCTCCTCAGCTCGTTGGCACCAGTCTAGGTCTCTTTCTCATTCCTTCAAAGACGGTGGTTGGGGAGCCCCCCATCTCCTTGCAATGTTTCTCTTTGCGATCCCTGCCGCTAGGGCCAGCCAGAGATTGACGTACTTGGGACGGTCTATCTCTCCCTTAATCATTAAAAGGAGCCATCTAGCGTTTATTGGGACTTGTACTCCGGACACTTTGGAAATAACTGCCGTGACTCTTTGCCAGAACCCGGCGACCCCTTGGCATTCCCATATGAAATGAAAAAAGGAACCCTCCCGCTGGCATCCCCTTGTGCAAAGCGCTGTTTGTGCCCTACCCCATTTGTGTAGGAGTGTGCGAGGATAGTAGGAGCAATGGAGTACCTTGAGCTGAACCAAATTGAATCTTGTCCGGATTGCGATTTCTCTGGGGCTCTGTATTGCCTCCAGCCACTCCTCGTCTCCAATTTTCCCAAGGTCATCGACCCATGCAGCTCGTAGGGCCGTCAGGGGGTCTGGTATGTTATTTATTAATTTGTGGTATATCGTGATGGTCGCCTTTTCAGGGATGGGATCAATTAACAGTCTATCTTCCAAAGGATAGTGGTCGGGGATGGGTGTGCCCCTCCAAATGTGTCCCTGTAGTGCGTGCGTCAGCCTCAGATAATATCTTTGCGTCGGGGTCAAGCTATATTCCTGTTATAAGTTTTCGAAGGGGGGGTCCCGCTCCTCCACACATCTCCCAGGCATTCAATGCCTATCGTCTGGTTGCGTGTTTTTTGAGGCAGCACATAAAACACTTTGATAGGGATTTTATTTTTACATTATTAATAAAACTTTTTTAGTTGTATGTGTTCTAATCAGGCTTAGATTGGTGTTTGCTTATTCTTTGGTGCATAGGAGTAAATATGCTAATCAGGGGTGGAATACCCTGGTCAAGGATCTACTCTAGTGTGTCTGACAGTGTTGTGAAGGTACTGATTATCTTCTATTTTATGAGATTGATTATTTTCGTTTTATTCTGATTATTTAAGTTGAGCAGACATGATTGATTTTATTATTTTTGTGTGTTGTTTGCTGTGGTTGAATGTACTTTGTTGATTTTGTTCACAAAGAATCCATGCTGCAATTGGTTAATTGTCGCCAGAGAGCTGCTCACGGATTGGTGAGACGTCACCATGAGTCGTGCTATCATTGGTCTGTTATCGTTGTGGGTCATGCTGTAATTGGTTTATCTTCTCCATAGCCATGCTGCAATTGGCTGATTGTTGTTTGATTATTTTTGTGCGCTTTGTGTATAATTTGATCTGGAGAAGTGGGTGCTGGATTGGAAAAGCCTAATGTTCCTATTATGAAAGGTGAAAAGATTCCACTTCGTATGAAATAATGGCGGAAGTTGGTTTTCTTATGTGCATGCAGTTAAAAGACTGACAAAAGATCACATTTGGTGACAAGAACATGCAATTTCCTTAAGAGAGTACCTTTAAAGTCAGAAAGCTTGACTACCTGAGATGTGATGTGTGACAGATAACCGCAACATAGACCTATGCAATTTGAGGCATTGAATGAATGGGATTGAGTGGCCATTGAAAACACAAAAAAGAGAATGAGGTAGCAGGTTAGGAATACAGTGAGTCAAAGGTTAGAGATGAAGTGGGGTATGCAGAGAAAGACATGGAAAGAAGATACGATGTTGGGTGTGGTGTATTTCCTGCAATAATTAGTGAGAAAGACAAGAAGAAAATTGAGAATTAATTTGATGATTCTAAATATGAGATGATACACAGACTCCAAGGGCACCAGCACCATATGGGAGCAAGAGAGCCAAAGTCAATGCATGCAATATCTGTGACAAGCACACCCTGACAGTACACTAGAACCAGCTGTACCTGGTTCCAATGGGATTATTGCTATATCTACTGTTTATACTGTTGTCCCAGTCGTTGAGGCTATTGCTTCTACAGCACCACGGACTACTGAACCTGACCCAGAAAGGAGAGAAATTAATATTGGAAATCTGAAAATTGAGTTTGGAGAAAATATGCAGGGTACGATTGATGTAGAGATTGACATTGTACAATGCAGATGAACTGAAATATCTAATCAGGGAAGCGGCTAGGTGTACGCATTAAGCACATGATAGGCTTGAAGGATTAGTAGAAGGATATGTCATTGATATATATAAAAGAGAAGTTTGTGTAGAAATGTTAAACTGGATTTGAGTGAAGATGAAGTGGAGAAAATTAGTCTACTTGACTCTGCAAGTGCAGATCAAAGAATTAGCTGACTGCATTAAGGACTGAAGGGATTTGAGGAAATACATAAATAAGTGAAAGAAAAGGACTGGCTCTAAAAAGAAAAAAGATTGATACTGAAAAAAGTAAGTATGGTCACAAGTAAGTCTGAAATGCAAATGGATGTGAAATAATTTCCTTTGTGAGAAGTACACGGACGAGCTTATGTGCATGTGCCCTGGACCAGGTCTTATCTCTATGCATTTACAACAAATCTTTCAAAACTGAGAGAGGAACCGGGTATTGGTACACAGAAGTTGAAAGACTAATGACAATTTCCAAGATGCTTTGGGTGGATTTGAATATATTGTTTGAGAGTATTGTTCCCAAAGATTTGTGGGCTGAATGCAAGGCAACTGTTACTTGTCCAATATAGGAGCCTCAGAAAATGCCTCCTAACAACAGTCCGGCTCTTCTTGTGATGGGAAAATACAAGACGGTAATAGAGCTCTTAAAGCAAAAGATGAGGTAGAAAGCGGTGAATTCGGCATAAATGAGGGCAATACAAGAGTGAAAAGAACCAGTGCAGATCTATAGAAAGTACAGTGGAGTCGAAAAGCCAGCAAAAGAAGGCTTTAGCAGATTTGTATCGGATTTCGTTTTGGATTTGTGTCCGGAGCTCTGATCTCATATTCAGCAAAGTGTGATGTATTTGCATATTTAAGAATTTCATCAATACTCTTAGTCTGACAAGTATTGCAGTGACTGCAAGAGAAAGATCAAGGAAAAGTGGATGGCTGTGCAGATGCAACAGCTTCAGAAAAGTGGTAAAAAAAATATGGCAAATCCAGGTTATGATTCTGATTTTGTTGTTGCAAATTCAAATTTTAGGATGCAAGGTGTTGGTGTGCAAAGAAATAATGTTGTCAGCATAGGTTGGAAATATGGTTCCGCAGGGCAGAGGTAGAGGGTTTTATGAACAATCCTGGAATTAATGCAAACATTAAGATGCTTAAGAAAAGCACTTCTTGTCATCTCTGCAGGAACATTGTGTATGAATTCATAATGATTTTGTTTCTCAGATGTAGCAAAATGCAAATTAGGTGGGACTAAATTGTTTTCCAGCTCAACAGACTCATATTCAAGGGCAATTCCCTACAAATATAACTCTAGCTCCAGTGTTGCATCAAAACATGAGAAATAAAATGCCTCATTATCATAACAAATATTCAAAGTTAATGGCAGTTGTGCTTTAAAAACACCGCACTGGTAGTTATTCCTTATTATTCCAAGTTGCCCACTCCCAGAGATTCGACTGCCAACATATCCCTAATCCAATATGCAACACTAGTTCATGGAGGGCAATCTCAATATCCACAAAATTTCTCCAAAAGTTCATTACATTTTCTAATGGTAATGCTCAGGGGTCCGTGTCATGCGCCATATGCTCAAATGAGAAGATTACACATTGTAATTTTGCAACTTCTTTATTGATTTATCTTGTGATTCCATCAAAATCCCTTGATCAATACATTCTTAATGACCCAGCCAACGTGTTTTGTTCTCACCTTAGGACTTCATCAGGGCCTATAAAAATACATACATAAATGTATCTATAAAATGTATAACTATATTCACAATAAAAACACTCCATACTAAATACACATTATACTGCCGGTATGCCCTAGAAACAATTATTTTTTTTATATGGTTCATTATTTCAGTCCCCTCTGAACATTTCCATTTCGATTCCAATTTCAAATCTTCCAATATTATCAAACTTCCAAGATTACAAGATACAAGATTATCGAATGTGCATATTCCAATAAAAAGTTACTCACAATTATCATTCTTGGAGTTTTCTTAATACAACAATAATTCAAAGGACCATGTAATAAACATTGATTTCCAAACTGTTGGTAAGAGAAGAACCAACCATTAACATTGCAAACACAATTCCATTTATTATCCATTTTTTAAATATGGAGTACATTTTATTCCATATTTTCAAAACACAATGGTAATATACATAGCTCGAAACACTGTTCGATGATTTTATTTACTGGAATGGCCAGTATTCTTTATATATATGTTGCTCTCACGTGGACAATCTCCTCTCTAACAAACTCGATCCGTTTCCCTTAAAACTTGTCACAAACGCAAACTTACAGCACACCTCTCATTTTGTATTGCTCTGTTTCTAAATTGCCGATTTCTTAAATGGAGATGGATATTTAGTCCACATCTTCGTGAATCAATTACAACTTCTGATCTATGAATATTTTTTTACCAACCTCATCCCATTCCAAAATCTCCCAAACACGACATGGCAGCAAATTATCGATCCAACGTACTTATTATAAAGTAGGGCATGCTTTTACTCTGCTCTCCATGTTATTAACATTACCTGTGTTTACTTGCTCCCATACACCATGAGCTTCATTCTGCAGTAACCCCACCTCTCCATTTCTTTCTCCTTTTCCAATTCTCTCAAACATTACGTGGAGCCAAGTTAACATCATGACTTGCTTATTTACAGATGGTATTGTACATCCCTATGGACTCATTATTGGCAACAAGTTTGCCATCGTCCCCATCTCACCTTATACACGTGTCATTCAAATGTTGACAGAACTTTTTTCCATCTTCCCTTTATTCAGAAGTAGTGCTACGTATTCACTCTGCACTCCGTGTTTGTGTGTTTCACCTGTGTTCTCTTGCTCACATACACCATGGACATCATCTACATAAACTCCACCTACGTTACTTTCCCCTTCCCCAATCATCTCAAACACAATAAGGAGCCAAGTTGACAAACTCATTTACTTGTTACAGATAATATTTTACATTCCCTCTGGATTCCATATGCATTGTTACTTTTTACGGACAGCAACTCCGCCATCATCCACATCTCGCCTTATATATGTGTCATTTACGTGTCTGAAAAACCTTTCTCCACCTTCTCATTAACACACAAACACTGGGCACCATCTTAAAGTGGCTCAACCTCTCTGTGTGTTTCCATTGGCCTGCACCATTCCTACTTTTTTAATTTGTTGTCGGCTTTGATACCACTAATACTCCCACACCATACTAGATTAAATGTTACATCTTGACAATACAATATTTTAGTGGTGTTACGTGTTCACTATGTACTTCATATTCATGTATTCTCGATTTTGACAACAGGTCCGCCAACGTAGTTTCTTACGTTTACAATGGACGGCATCTTATATTTATCAATCTCTGTGTTTATTTTCACAGCATAAAACCATTACTTACCCTCATCAGCTAGTTATCTCATTTATAATCTATCTATACTGATTAACTCGCTGTGTCCCAACCATGTTGTGACTTCTCCAAATAAAAGTTACCATATATGTCGTTACCATTACATCCTATTAAATGAATGCTTCCCCTGTTCTCTGTTTCAGCAACAGGTCCGCCAATGTCATTCTCACGTCTACAAAATGTGCCATCTTAAATTTCCCTGTTTATTCTCACAGAACTAAGCCATTTGTTATCTTTATCAGTTTGTTGTCTCAGTCATGATCCATTGATACTGATTAACTCACTGTGTTCTATCCATATTGTGACTCCTCCAGGCAATCCATATCACATATATAGTTACTATTATGTCTTAATATACTGTGAGACTCACCCGGGGTCACACACCTATTCAGTACTCTGATAATAATTCATTGTAAATCATACAACACACACAGCAAATGGGTCATACATTTCCAGTCAACCTTCATTTCATTGTTCAATAATTAAAAGATGTTCACATTCAATTGCTGCGCTGCCTATTATTCTTAACCATTTCCTGTCTTTCATTATAATACATAATTTAGTTCAGTCTCTGTGTTTAATCCCTTCTCAACTGATCTGAGTCTGCTGATCCATTGTGCTCCATTGTGCTTCCAATTGACGTAAGGATAATTCTTGATCCCCTCCCCTAGGGTTGGGTTCTAACTTGTGTATACCATGAAATGTGAATTCACATTTGCTCAGATGTTTTTCTTGCATATGCTGAAAAATTGGATTTCGCGTTGATAGAATGCTGGACTTATATCCTAATGGTGCTTTCCTGACAGAAGATGATCTTAGTTACGTGCAGAATAAGACGACATTATTCATATTTCTCTTTCACAGATTATAAAAAGCAATACAGGCACACTACCAGACCTTCCCTGCGGAACCCCCAACACTGCAGACCTTACATACATTGCTCATCAGTCCGACACAACATAAACTCATTACCAAACTCTATCAAGCTGCTAGGGCTGAGAAACTCCTGCCACACAATAGGAGTATGGAGAAATGGAATACATATCTGGCTCCACAACTAACACAGCAGGATTGGGAACACTGCTGCCAGCTGACCGGTGCCCTGACATCCAATGGTAATCTTAGAATAATTCATTTCAAATACATTCACCAGGCTTATTATACCCGCATCAATTGTTCCAATATGGGCTTAGGGATACCGATGCATGCAAACGATGCGGACATATGGGTGCCGACTTCTGGCATCTAGCCTGGGCATGCCAAAGGGTGTCGGTGTTCTGGACTGATGTGATTTGCAGACTGTCTAAGATGATCAATATTGAACTGCAGTGTTCTCCTCATGTGTGTTTGCTGGGCTTAGTGCCATTCCTAAAGGGAGCGACAGGTAAATTTGTGAGAGTGGCTTTACTCCTGGCCAAGAGGCATGTGGCAATGACGTGGGAGGGCACAGCCGGGCCTTTGACTACACAATGGCTTAAAGATCTGGTATACTGCCTGGAAAATGTAGTGTTATATGCAGAGGAACTTCCTGCCTCCTCTAGGCCTACCGATATTTGGGAGCCCCTGTTGCAATACTTGCGGTCTGTTGAGCAAGACAAGTCACCCAAAAATGCGGATCATTATGCATGATTTTCCTTCGATTACATGTATGATACCTCACTATGCTGTAAAGCTCAGATATTTGTCATTGCTGTTGGATATGTTCAAAATAGCCACAGGTTATGTTGTTCATCAATTACATGTGTTTTTTGATGCTGTTTCTGTACACTGCATACGATTTAATAAAAACTTTTCCCCCCAAAAAATATGGCAATTGGATGTAAGACAATGTTTGAAGGAGAGAGCACAAGCCGTTTAGCACTAGTTAGCATTTTAAAGTGTGCAGAGTCCTAAAGCCAGTAAAACAGGAGGCTGGAAGGCAAAACATTGGGGAAAAACCACGCCAAGGATGTCAGGTCGAACAGTGATAATAGCACAATGACAATAGCATATTCAAGGATTTCTAATCCACCATATAGTAATCACAGTAGTACACAGCACAAATTAAAATCAGCTTATGTGGACAACAACTTAAACTTACTAATTAAGCAAATAATGCAGGAGTCTGTCACCTGTAGACCAAGATTGTTGCTTTTACATCATGTCTAAGAACTGATATTTACCCTCATCAGAAGTTGTTGATGACATCTTTTCGTAAATCATTCCCTTCTTCCTCACCACTGTCAGCTTCATTTGGTAATTCTTCTACATCACCCTGTGCCTCCTTATTGTAGTCATCATCTGGGATGAACATTCTGTTCAGCCGCAGGCCAATGTTATACAGCATACAAACAGCATTGTTATCTTGCACACTTTCTCAGGTGAGTAGAGGAGGGCTCTATCAGACTTATCCTGGCAACGGAATCTAGCTTTCAGGAGCTCAAAAGCTCACTCCACAGGTCTACGAATTCTCCCATGTGCCTCATTGGAGCAGACTTCCCTTGCGTTGTTTGATTTCTCAGTGGTGGTAACAATCAAGGTCAATTAGGATACCTTTCGTCTCCTACAAAACATAATGTAAGTTTTAGAAAACTTAGTTAGCAAGCTTGACATAACAATAGTGAGTGATGATCACATTTATTTACACAGTGCACTTACCAACCAGCCACATTTCCAAGTTGTGCCATTTGCTGTTGTATGCTGCTATTGTGTATCACAAAAGAAACATGGGTGGATCCAGGGAAGTGTGAACACAAGCTAGTGATGTACAGATCAGTTAGGCAAACCACTTGCCTATTTATTTAATTAAAGTTTTTCTAGTTGTGGTACACTTGCTCCCTGTTGTGTGATGGTACCAAGGCAATGTGTGTCCCATCAATGGCACCTATGAGATGTGGAATGCCACCCACAGCGTAAAATTCTGCTTTCACATTATTCAGTTCCTATGCAGTACTTGGAAATCGGATGAAGCTGTTCATTTGGGTCAGTATCACTGCCATGAATTTGTGTAGTATACCACTAAACGTTGCTATGAACATGCCATTGCAGTCTCCTACAGTGTGTAGGAAGGAGCTGGTGGCAGCAAAATGCAGAACTGCCATAGTTTTCATCAGTGGTGTGATTGCTGTAGGATTTTGGTTCAGAGACAGAAGTTGTGGCTCAAGCTGATGGCATAAATCCAAGATAGTTTGGCAGTTTAGGTGAAATGTCCTCATGACTTTACGCTCTTGCATAGTGGCATTGTCAGGAAAAGGATGGAGCATTCAAGGTTGTTGTCTACGCACTCTGCCAGGGTTGTTCTGTGGAGGTTGGAGGATGTCTCTGCATTACAACATTCAGAAAGATAAGTATACATGTCAATTAAATAATATAACTAAATTATATTGTACCTGACCTGTGTGTCATGACAGATGGAAATAGTACTTCTCGTATGTGTAACCTCTGCCAACATACTTCACACCCATAGGTTAAAGTTGTGTGATCGCTTTGCGAATATATCCAATGGTTTTAGAATATGTCCTTTAATGCATGTATGCGTCGCAGTGACGTACGCCTTCCATGATGGATTTTCAGTTGCCTCATAGCTTTGGTACTGTTAAGACCTCCTCTGAGCTAGCTGCTCCACCTGAACTGTTGGCGACCATGACAGAATCTACTGGTGACACAGCCCCTAACTTCACCCCTAATGAGTTAGAAGTTCTAACTGATGAGGTCCTGTCCCAGTATACCCAGCTGTATGGGACGCCGCAGCAACAGGTAAGGACATTGTTTCAAACAATTTTCTGCCTATTAACAGAATTTTATTTTTCACAGAAAGCACTACAATGTGTCATTTGAACATTGGTGAGATGTAACACATGTTAAATTAACTTCAGATGAACAATATGTGCTTTGAGTTAAATAAAAGTAGCTATTCACATTTTGTTTACATTTACATTGCTAAGTGTTCAATTAAATAGTAATATTTGAAATTGTAATAAATGCATTTCTTACAGATCAGTCACTGCTGCATGTGCAATCTGCTTACATGGTGGTATGTCATGCTTGAGTAATATTACCTTGCATATATATTACAATATGAAATATTACTAGGCAGACATGCTTACAGTGTATGTACAAATGAGCGAGAGTCTGTGTGTATATATACACACACAAAGCCAGAACTGGAAGCCGAGTTCACGAAACCGGAACTGGAAGTTGTTGGTGCCCCGGAAGCAGGCGAGGCAAGTGGTGCGAGGGAGAGCAGCCGCGGCTGTGGCAGTGGGGAGCAGAGGTTGCGGAGCGAAGCATGGTGCTCAGCTTGTGCAGCGGAGTGGCAGAGACGGGTGTGAGGCAGGGTGAGTCTCGATCCCGGGCCTGCGCTCCCGCTGAGGCACGCTAGGGCACGCACACCCCCGATCGGCCTGCTTGCCGCACTGAACAGCACCGCTTGTGGAGAGCAGCACCAGTGGGGAGCAGCACCTGTTTGCTCTCGTGGCTTGCTGGTCTGCTGGCTGCCTCTTTCTTGCCCTAGTTTGGGTGCTCTGCTCTGCCTTGTCCGCCTTGTTCCCTGATTTGCTCTCTCTCCCTCACCACTACGCTCTCTCTCCCTCACCACTACACCTACGCTGACCCACTGCCTTGATAGGCCCCCGCTGATACCTCACGCCCTACGCCTGCTTCCTGAGCTCTTACCTGGCACTTGGTACCTGGCACTTGGCACCTGGCACTCCCCCCAGACTCTGGCTGAGGCCGCAATAACAGCAGGCAAGGCAAGGCTAGGAAGAAGAGGAGGAGGGGTAGCGGGGGGTGCCCAAGCTGCGGCGGTAGTAGCTACCAGTTGGGGAGCGTGAACCCAGCTCCCAGCAGAAGCGGCCCAGCTAGGCCTGGGTGCGGCTTACAGGGGCCTGGTGTGTTCTCGCTTGGGCCCCCTCGCTCCCCCCAGTACTAGACAACCCGGAACTCCGTAGAGCCCCCACTCATCTCCGCTCTACATAGGGAGTGGCTCCATTACCATCGACCCCGCCACCGCTACCTTCAAGGGGGGCATAGCAGGACAGAGCTTTGGAGAGCTCTGAGGGGGGCACACCTGTCTGTCCGCGAAAGGACCCTCTCACCCTTCTGCCTTACACCCCGATCTCACCGTCTGGTCCCTATTTTATGAAACTCATACCTGCAGATAGCCGCTAAAAGGGCAAGTCATCTAGGAAGAAGTGCATAACACAACAAAAGGGACCTTGACATTACGCACTCAAAAATCACAGAAACGATAAAAACGGAGCAGCACCAGAAGCAGAACGCAACTGAACAACCGGTTCATAAATCGGAAACAAAACTAACAAAAAATCAACCATCAATAAGGGACAGCAAAAGAACACAACCAACGCCAATGCCAATAAAGCGAATAGCGTGAGGCAACTCACCATTACTACGCACTGAGGAGCGAAGTGTCCATTTTAAACTACAGACCCCAAAGAAACTGAAACTGAAGCCTTTTTTAGACGCGGCCATCTTCTGTGCTGGAGAGGTGTGGTGCAGAAGGCCAGGGCAGCTGACTTCGGAGCACAGGGTTCACGGTTCGATCCCCGGCTCCGGCGGCAGCTCAGCTCAGCACCATGTGACTCTGGGCAATAGCTCACTTAATTTCCACGACGGCCCCCAGCGCCTTGAGACCCGTAAGGGTGAGTAGCTGCGCTATATAAAAACGGACTTACTTACTTACTTACTAGCTGGAAACTCTCACACAGGATATTTGAGAGCTGCAAGTGTAAGTGCAAGGATAAGCGCACACTTGACTCAAGGTAAGCACAGGAACCGTCAAGGAGACGAGCTCTGAGAAAAGCAAAAAGCCAAACACCACACTCAGCCAAAAAAAATACGCAAGCAGCTACGGGACACAAGACAAAGGAAGCAAGGGGTCGCTCAATGTCTGATCATTGTAAGAAGCGGAAGTACAGCACACTGGACGGGAAGGTGAAAGACATGTTGGAAAAACCTGAGAAAATCTGCCAGAGTCAGAGCCCGGGACCTGCAACATCTCAGACCTTAATACATAAATACTTCACTAGGAAACGGGGAGGTTCCCAACTTTGCTGACAGACGCGCCAGATGTAACGTCCTGGACTCCTTTAGCCCCGAACAATCAAAAGTGCGAAGCCGGCAAAACTGACAAAGGCAATCTCTCGAAGACGGAAATGTCGGAGATGGCGGAAATGGCTGAGATGGCGGAGCTGGCTGAGATGGTCGAGCTAGCAGACATCGACGCAGGGGAAATCTGCACCCGAAAAACCGCGAGGGATAAAGCAAAGGACCATAACAATATAGGGAGAGCGGGGATCTCCCAAAAATAACAGAGAAGCGGTCAGGTGAGGAGCCAGAAAGAAGAAAATGTGTCATCGACACAAGGTCCCAACACATATCAGGCATAGATGCGGAAGCAGTGACAGAAGCCATCCAAATCTCCTTGTCAATGTATAACGAGGAAGATAACACGAAGGAAGTTATGGAGGACATGGAGGATATAGCAGAGCAATGCCAGAAATACACTAGTGAGCCCATGCAAATGGAGGGGCAAAATCTTGTAAGGAAGCATAACAGGCACCAACTCATAGTGGAAGCGTCAATCTCCCACCCAGAGAACTATGAGCTTGATAGACAACAAAACGGGGCAGAGAAAAGGCCGAACAGACCTGTTCGACCCCACTAAGCAACAACGGGCCGGATCTTTGGGATCAATCACCAGACTTGAGCCCAGCCGATATGGCTAGCAAACATAAGCGGAGAAACACTGAAGGGACAGCCGGGTCAAATACATTTGAATTACTATCAGACCTTGATAAGGGAGGAAGCCCCGGAACAGATCATAAACACAATAAATACTTCTCTATTAGAAGCTATCAAAGCACTCACCTGGCAATCGCATAAATTAGAAATACAAGTTGATCTGACACACATGCTCGCTCAGAGCCTACTTTCAATTGATAAAAAGATTGAAGAACTAAACTCAAAAATGGACTGTCTGCTAAACAAGAGCATCGCAGGACCCACAAACAACCCAAACGATGCCATAATTGAGAAACTAACTTCACTCCCGGATCTATTAACAACATTAATAAGTCAATGCAAATGCAACCATGAAGGAAAATTGAAGAACGAAAGGCCTACCACACAATCGGCAATAAAAAACAGGAAAGAGAACAAACCATCAGACAATTGGTGCGCACAATCAGACCAAAAAAATGCTAGAACCAAGCAGCGATAAGACCTGCCATGCAAGCATGGGGCTTCCACACCCTACAATCGCAATACCTTTGCACTCAACCAATGAAGGCCTGGAGTGCAACCAGACACCAATGCAAGCTCAAACCAATAAGGAAAAATCAGAGGAGAAGACGATACAATTGTCACGGAGACAAAAAATGAAATTGCGCAAAGTATATAAAGCCAACAAAAGAACAATGAAAGCACAAAGAATCGCCCAAAAAGATCCACAAATGGAAGCACCGAGCAAATCAGCAAGGCAAGAGGATAACACAGAAGCAACTATGCTAGAAGCTCCAAGGACATACCCCATTTTCCTTTTAAGGGTACACACCGCACGATCATCCGATGAGGAAGCAAAATACAGACTTGCTGGGGTAAGAACAGAAATATCCGAACCATCGACAAGCGCTGGTCCGCAAACGCAGCAAGGAACATCGAAAAAAAGGGAAAACTTTACCCAGACAGCGCCACAAAGCCTCCAGCAGACTATCCCTCCACACAAACAGTTACTGATAGGCTCAACAGAGAGGTCATTATATTGACAAGCCCTTGCACACAGAAACATCCAAACACACACCTTGCAGTGGAGTTAAAGAGAGGTACACACTCAAGAAGGATAATACCAGAAAGAAATGAACAGACCATCTCGGACGGGCCAGACTTGCGAACCAGTGGATGGTTCAAACCATCAAGGGGGAACTGCCAGAAGCAGGGCAACGCCAAACACTCATACAACATATGAAAGAAGATCATAAGCAAGCCGTGGCCAATAAACAATACGTTCAAGGGAACAGGGCTTATCAATCCGCATCAAAAGCTGATTACCCTGAACCTGTACACACTGAAATAAAGGAAAGGCTAATCAATCGGTCAGACACTCCATCAGGGAAAGGCGCAAACCTGGAACATCGTATGACATCGTTACCCCCTACCCTAATATTCACTCCGGAATTTAATACAAAAAGGGCATGGGATATATTAAACAGATCTAACAATTTACAATTAACGTATAACATACCATTTCTATCCTACCTCAATACGGCACATCTAATTTCAGTCACATTCCAACGTAACCTAAACAATAGCAGAAGAGAATCTACACTAACCGAATGGCAAAGTGACTCCGATGTCAAGTACATCTTACGGGAGAGCGAACAATTTAAGGATTGGGGCATATTAATCAACAAACCAGCAATGGAAAAATATCCACATGTGCTGTCAGGGAGGCAGCCCACAACATCACCCGCTGAAGGACCAAACACAATCTTAAGAGGAACCCAAAAAAAACATCTGCCCGTCCCTTGGGGGAGGGGGGGCACGATCAAAATCCATGTGTGTAACAGTAGAAGCGAAAACCTTAGGACAGAGGAAGAATTAACAAGCATGAATCCGGAAAAACTTGAATGGGCTTGGCTCCCCACAGCCCTTACGACTAAAGGGTGGTCAACTCTTTAGGAAAGGAAATGGAAAACAATAAAAAACATTAATCCCTAAAAGAAGCGCACTACGGATTATCAACTGGAATGTGGCAGGTCTTTACTCCCTAAGGACAGATGAAAAAACATTGGACTTCTTAAACACAGGAGACATCATATGCATGCAAGAAACGTGGTCGACTGCTCCCATACCTATCCCAGGGTTTTGAATAAGCCATTTACCTGCACACAAGAAAAATTTGTTCGGAAGACCAATGGGCGGCCTTGCAATCTATGTGAAACTAGAACTACAAGTGGAAATCAAAGAATGGTCAAATAACAACTGGAACCTACAGGCAGTTAACATAAGCAGCTTAGCACTAGATGAAATGCCCAAGTCAATATCTTTGATAAACATATATAAATCCACAAAAAGGCACAAAATTGTCCATAGTGAAAAATACAATCAAGCTTATAAAAAGATACATATATGAACAACCAGGAGATCAGTACATAATGGCCGGCGATTTTAATACTCGCAATTTAGACCAACTCGATATATCCCAAGGAGGCTGTGAAAGAACAATCCTCCAAGCATACATCTGCGAATTTGATCTTGGGTCAGCGGCACTAGTAGCTCCGACAGGGGGCACTCTGATCCACACTTATAGAGATACATCGACCTTGGACTATATCTTTTTAAGTAGCAAGCTATCAAAGAGGTGCACAGCCTTTGAGGTACATCGGAGGAACGAAAGCGGTCACAATCCGATCACCATAGACATCAGTCTGAGCACAAAGGTCCATAAAATATGCAATCCAGCCGGCCATAAGTATGAAACAAATGCGGGCCCACTCATAAAAAGGATCAAATGGGGGCCGGTCGCAATGACCAATTATGAAGATTGGAAACATACCATTGCAACTGGCCAATGGTCCCATGAGGCAATAAAGATAGGGCAATGGGCCTGGCTGCTAGACATGCTCCATGTGTCATTAACTCCACAAAATCAAAAGGAATCCCAAATTATGCCGAACGAAGTTCGGTGGCCCCGAATTGCCGGAACAAGAAAGATTGTAGAGAGCAAGAAAACGTACAGACAAGCTGCTAAACAACATAGAAAAGAAAGAAGCATAGCTACAGGTAGCAAGCTGAAAGAGGCCAGAAGACAACACAAAGAGACTGTGAGGAGCCAAGAACATCAAGAAACCCAGGAACAGTGGAAACACTTATTCTCCTTGCTTATGCCCAGCAAAGCCAAAGAATTTTGGAAATACATAAATGTCATATAGCAAGGAGAACGTCGTACCTGCAACCAAATGGGAGCAGAACGTGGAGAACCACCTATATTTAGACTCGGACAAACCAAAGACCTTTCATATAAAGCAGCTGAAGAACCTTTTAGAAGACACGGAGGACAGTACCATAACAGCAACTAGGGCAGAGCTATTAAAGGTACTAAGTAATAGCCGGAGTGACGGGGCTCCAGGACCGAATGACATACCGGGGATCATTTTTAAAGACGACCGAACGTTCTGGGCCCCAGTGATGCTCAACCTGTTCAATGAATGCCTTGCCAAATCTGCCATACCGGAAGCATGGAAGGGCTCGTCCTCTACCCAATACATAAAAAGAGAGATCCAACACTGCCGGAAAACTACAAGTTAATTGCCCTCCTCGACGTAGATGGCAAATTCTTTGCAAAAATTCTCTTAAAAGAACTAGAGCAATTACAGACAATAAAATCATACCGCCCTATCAGACAGGATTCAGGCCCAACGCATCAACTCTCGACAACATCATCGCTCTCGCCTACCTGGGCTCAAAGGCGCGTGAAAGAAACACTCGGTTATATTCCTGCTTTGTCGACTACAGTGTGGCCTTTGACAGCATTGACCGTAACATCCTGTGGAAAGAACTGGCAGGATGGGGCATTCCAAAACAACTGCTTGCAGCAATTGCAGCCTTAAACATGGATACAAGGGTGAGGATCAAGCTAACACAATCACATGCCACCAGACGGATTTCCACAAACAGAGGCTTAAAGCAGGGGTGCGTACTTGCCCCAACTTTATTTAACCTATATACAGCGGATCTAGGGGAAGAGCTATTAAAAGGCAGAACCTTTCCACCATCGCTAGGACGGGAAAATATTCCCAATAATACAGTACGAGGACGACTTGGTCTTGATGGATCAGACTCGAATAGGAATTAGGAGGGCCCTGGACATATTGCACAAGTATAATAAACGCAATGCCCTCCACGCAAATGCGGGAAAAACAAAAGTCCTGATTTTCGGCAGATGCCCTCTAAAACGTGAACTCAAATGGAAACTCGGACCATTAAAAGTTGACACGGACTCCAAGTACAACTACCTTGGAGTTTGGCTTATGGACTCGGGGAAACGTACACTGCAGACAAAGGCAATAGGAGCCAAAGCAGCAAAGACCATGTATGCTCTATCTCGTCTCAACCACAAGCTAAACACCCACTCGGCAGAGGCAATACGAAGAGTAATCGGTGCCAAACACGTACCAACACTAAGTTATGGCCACCTTGCCTACCCTGGAAGGCTAACAGAGGTACTAGAGCGAAACCACACATCATCATACAAAAAGGTATTTGGCATGCCAAAGCACACACAGCGCACTTTAATATGCCTGGAATTTAATCTCACAAGCATGGACGTAGCATGCAAAAAAGACATCATTAATTATTACTTCCAGGTGAGCCGGGCAGACCCTGAGTCTCTGCGGGGTGCCCTTATGGCTATGTTCTCTGACAAGACAAGGCCCCTGTCCCGCATGACAGTACCCAATAGAACTGCAGCACTCGGAGCTGACACTTTTATAAACCTGCCTGTTCGAACGAGCTTGCACATGCCGATTGCCAACCATTAAAAGACTTAGTTTCCATCCCGCTTCAAACATTGAAGAACTTGCACAGATTTTAAACGCATCACATTTCATTACAGTTGAGCCTATTATTTCTGTCTGCACGAGCCATTCGGAGGGACAGAACAACTAGACTGACTAATCAAACAACCACATCATCCTTCTCACCACAAGGATCTTATAAAGAGACACTCAAAAAAAGGAACCAATCTGAGATGACACTCTTAATTTCCTGTTTAAAGCTTTACTCATTGCTGATAATAAGGCCGGCCGCTTTAACCACTATCAGCTTCATGGTTTTAACATTGTTAAACTTCTCTTGACAATTAATTCTTTTTATTGTGCTTTATGTTTTATTGCGATAAATGACTGATATGGTTGTAAATAACTAAACAATAAAATTTTGATATATACACAGAGAGGTACTATCCAACAAATGAGAGAGGTTAACATCTTATACCACAAGGATCTAGATAAATGGAGAAATGAAGGCCTGCTAACGGAAGATTTGATTTGATTTGATTTGTGTATTTGTAAAGCGCGACGAATGCCCATGGGCGTCTTGGCGCTAGAAATGGTAGATTGCAAGGTACTGACGGGAATCCAGGAAGATCAGTTGTTAAAGAGCCAGGTTTTCAGTGCCTTTCTGAAGGACCAGAGTGATGGGCTGTTCTTTATGGAAATGGGGAGCTGGTTCCAGATCTTAACTGTCTCTAGCAGAAAGCTTCTGCCACCCCATCGGGCCTTCTTACATTTAGGTGTCTGTAGAAGTTTTGTATGGCCTGATCTTAGGCTTCTGGCCGGCGCATACCATTTCAAGTGCGTCCTCAGAAAGTGCGGCCCTTTACCCTGTAAAGCTTTGAAGGCCAGACATTGAGATTTAAACTCAATCCTTTTTTTCATCGGGAGCCAATGGAGGGCTCTTAGACCGTGAGCGACTGATTGAAACCTAGGGATGTCTAATACCAATCTGGCAGCGGCGTTCTGCAGACTCTGCAGTTTTAGTAGATGCTGGGATTGAATTCCCAGGTATAGTGCATTCCCATAGTCCAATCTCGAAAGGGCCAATGCTGGGACCAGAGTTTTAGTTGCATCGGGAGGGATGAATGGGCGGATTTTTCTAATCATTTTTAGAATAAACCAGATAGTGGAGGAGAGCTTGTTAATCTGATTACTAAATGTTAATTTGTCATCGAAGATGACTCCAAGGTTTTTAACGTTGGACACTGGGGTAGGACAGTCTCCCAGATTGGCAGGCCACCACCTGGTCGACCAAAAGGTTGTGTCGGCGCCCAGCAGCAAGACCTCAGTCTTTCCAACGTTCAATTTCAAGCAGTTAGACTGCGTCCATTGGTTGACTTGTGACATACAGCCCTTAAATTGGTCGGCGGTCTCCTCCACGTTGCTTGAGACTGACACCACCAACTGTGTGTCGTCTACGTAAGAGATGACCGAAAACCCAGACTGCCGTATAATCGAAGCAAGAGGAGCCACATATACATTAAATAATGTAGGGCTCAGAGACGAGCCCTGAGGCACCCCACAAGGGAGTTTGAAAGGCTTGGATGAGAAGGCTCCCAATTCAACGGAGAAAGTTCTGTTGGCAAGATAGGACAATAACAGTGAGAGGGCAGAATCTCGGATCCCCAACTCCGCAAGTCTACCGGCTAATATTTCGTGGTTCACCGTATCAAAGGCCGCCGATAGGTCTAACAGAATTAAGGCAGCCTTGCCCCCTGAGTCCAGTATTGTCCTAAGTTCTTCTGCTGCCATAACCAAAGCTGTCTCCGTTCCATGTCCTTCCCGAAACCCATATTGTGAGTGATCCAAAAGATTTCGTGAGAAAATATGTGCTGTAAGTTGTGCGTTGAGAAGTTTCTCAAGTACTTTTGCAGGGAAAGGGATCCTAGAAATAGGACGATAGCTGCTGGGTCCTTATGATCGAGGTTTTTTTTTTTTTAGCAGAGGAAGAAGTGAAGCTATTTTCCAAGAATCTGGAAAGATGCCTGCCTGAATTATCTTATTGAACACCAAACTTAGGGATTCGCTTAATAATTCCGGAAACAAATGAAATACTTTCGGAGGGCAGGGGTCTGTTGGGGCTCCTGATCTAATGGTTTTTACCACCTGACTGATTTGTTCTGGTGTGGGGTAGGAGAAGGAGAAAGCTGGAATGGTGGCCGTAGGATCTAAAGCTTTCGGAGCAATCTTAGGGACTGAGCTGGCACTGTCCCTAAAGGAGTTATACACCGTCTCCACATTATCTACAAATGACTGACCCAGTAGATTGCAGAATTCAGCACTACTTTCTGTCTGAGCCGTTACCGGTAATTTAGCTAAGTTCTTACCTATGGAAAAAAGCTCCCTGCAGGAATTCCCTGCCTCGCGGATCTTTGCCGTAAAGTTTTTACATTTTTCCTCTACAATCATTTTCTTGTAGGCTGCCAAAGCTTGTGAATACTTCGCTTTCTCCTCCAGACCGTAATTTGCTCTCCATTTTCTTTCTAGCCTCCTACATACTTGTTTTTGTGCTCTGAGAATATCTGTGAACCACGCTTCAGAGGGACTTTTATGCCGAGAGCGACAACTCTTTGTGGGTGCTAAAGTGTCCACTGCTGATTTAATCCAAGAGGATAACCTATGGACAGAGGTGTTAATATCTGCTGAAAGGTCTGGGGTGGTGCTTGACAGTAGCGATTGTAGGGTTGGAGGGTCAATATAGGCCCAGTGTCGACGGGTGACCGGGACCGGTGTGTTTGCGACTATCGGGAAATTCTGGTCTGCATTTAAAGTAAACATTATCGCTTTATGGTCAGACCAGGGAACCGGAATCACTTCTAATATTTTAAACGACGAATTTGAAGTGAAAATCCCATCTAGGGTATGTCCAGCGACGTGGGTGTCGTGCTTGACGATTTGCGTTAATGAGAAATTAGCCATTGAGTCGACTAATAAAGCTGTGTCATGCTCAGCCAACTTTTCTAGATGATAATTAAAGTCTCCTAGTATCTTGAACTCAGATACCTGTAGACTAGATTCGAGGAAGGGGATGATAGTATTCAAGAAGGAGGTCTGTGCTCCTGGTGGCCTATATAGAAGTAGGCCTTTTAATGTGTAATTGTTACTCAAAGAGATCTGAAATGTTAAGGTTTCACAGTCCTGTGAAGTTCCGCTGGGGATCCCGTCGCAGGTATGTTTTCCCTAAGGATGATAGCTAATCCACCCCCCCGTTTCTTAACTCTATCTGCTCTGATGATAGTATATCCCGCTGGTAGTGCTAATGCCAGATCAGGGTCTGACGACTCATCCGCCCAAGTTTCTGTAATGAAGGCTAGGTCTAGGTTATGTACACTAATCAATTCAGCAACCTCTGTATTATGTTTCAGCAAAGACCGTGTATTAATCAACATAGCCCGAAAGGTTTTGGATACTTTTTTGTGTGATGGTTTTTGTAGTGGTGCAAGAGCCTTAACTTTGTAGAAACTCAACTGTAATTTACAGTGTGGGCACTGCTTGGGCTCCTTTTGAAAGTCTATTTGTGGGCAACTAGTGTTACTAAAGTTTGTATTCAGCCCAAGTATTTCATCCCTTGTGTAGGAAATAGACTTTGTTTCGTGAGGAAAACAAACTGGGGTACTGGCTCTAGGCGCGGTCCAGGCGCGGACGGGCGCAGACGGGCTTGCCTTTGGCACGCCTTTGGCGCGCGCCCGCTGCGCGCATCCGCTCCATCATCGGGCTTTGTAGAGTGTGCGGCGGCAAAGACTAGCCCGCTCACTGCCCGGAAATGACTGAAAGCCCGGAAGTAGGAAAAATAGTCAGCAGCCTAGAGAGCCGCCCTCCGTTCAAACGGCACTTGCCGCGACGGACCGGGCAAAAATGGGAGAGCAAGGAGCAGGAATGTCAGTCAGCCAAGGACCGGGGAACCGACCACGCACCTGGTAACGGCCTAACTCCCAATAGCTGTCCGTTAGAGGCGCGGTGAGCAATGTACAGTACAATGAGAAATGGTGCATAAAATGTTTTTTTTTTTTTTTAACACATAAAGAGTAAAAAATACGATTAAAACGATCTAAAACGAGCAAATAGCTACACGCAGGTAAGGTAACAGGATACCGAAGCAGACCTTACCGCTTCTCATCTAGTAGCGGTAAGATGAACATTTATTCCTACGCAATAGTCATCCAGTTGTGCCTGTAATATATTTTATCCCTAAGGTCCATAAGAACATCGTTCCTATACCCGGAAGACCTATTATATCAGCCAGGAACAGTACATTTGAAAAAACATCTCAATATGTGGATTATTTCCTTCAGGAGCACGCATCTAACCTTCCATCGTTTATTAAGGATACAAACGATTTCCTTCGCAGGATCTACGACATCCCCTGGTCCAATGATTATTTGTTAATGACATTAGACATTACCTCACTATATACAAGTATCAACCACGATGATGGACTTAATGCTGTAAAACATTATCTGAGAAGTCGACCTATACGGTTATATAACCATAGCAATATGCTGTTGTCTATGATTGCCGGGTGCTTACATAACAATTTCTTTTATTTTAATAACAAAAAATTATTCCAACAACTAAGAGGAGTCGCCATGGGGGCCTGCTTCTCCCCCAGTTATGCATGTTTACACATGGGCTGGTGGGAGGAGCAGGTCCTAATGGCTGAACATCCAGAAGCCTGGGAAAATAATGTAGTAATTTGGCTTTGTTACATCGACGATGTCTTTGCAATATGGAAGGGGACACCTCCCAGCGCCCAAGAATTTGTAGACAGCCTAAACGTCAACAATGTTAATCTTGAGTTTACTGCTCACATCAGTCCTATTGAAATTGATTTTTTAGATGTTCACATCTATACAGAAAAAAACAAAATTGAATCTCCACTGTTTAGAAAGTCTACAGCAGGAAACTCTGTGTTACACGCACGTAGTTTCCACCCCAGACATTTGAAAGATAGCATCCCCTATGGGGAAATGCTGAGACTGCGTAGAATCTGCAGCCTAACAAGCATGTTAACCAAATGTCAGGATGAGGCCGCTACTAGATTTTTGAGCGTGGCTATTCTAGGGCAACCATTACCGGCGCCATTAAACGGACTAACAAAGAAAGCAGGGAATCAATTCTATTCAGAGATTATAATGTTTAAAAAACACATGGCAAACACTCTAGCCAAAATCACAGTAATGATAACAACAACATAAGACTAATTGTTCCGTTTAACAATCAACAACATAGATTAAGAACCATCTTCAACAAACAATGGCCTATAATCTTAACTAACCCCACGATTGGGCCAATTCTACCTAAAAAGCCTACTATTACATTCAGAAAAGCTCCCTCTATGAGCGATGCTCTAGTACCCAGTAGCCCAGAAATAATATCCACCAGTAATTGGCTCTCTGCCAAAAAGGGATTTTTTTAAATGCAGTCGCCATGGTAAAAGCAAGTCGCCATGGTGTTAATGTGTCTTAATATACCACGGCTTTCAGTGATAAACCAATACATTTTAGAGGGTTTTATACATGCAAAACCGAATTTGCAGTTTACATCTTAGAATGTACCTGCAAATTAAAATATGTTGGTAGTACAAAATTACAAGTGCATGTACGTATTTTGCAGCACTTGAGAGCCATCTCTAATTCAGATCCAACCTATCCTGTTGCACGACACTATACACAAGTTCATAATAACAACCTCAGTTGTCTAAAATACTATGTTATTGCTTTGATTCCCTAGGTTGCGACGGGGAGGTAACCGGGAATTGCTTTTGAGACAACTAGAGAGTCGATATATTCTGAATTTAGATACAAGAATGCCAAATGGGTTGAACCTTGGAGAAGAGTTACACAATTTCCTATAGCGACATGGTACTGCCTACCGTGTAGTTTGATCATCTAAATACATGCAGACAGTTTTTCTCTAATTTTCACCTGAGAGAAATGCTAGAATAGTTTTCAATATTCTGACATGATTATCTTTTTTGATGATATGCTGCTATATATATTTTTGCACTTTATCACGTACTGCACTTTGCACATTAGGCACTTTTCTATAACTGAAAGCATTTGATACAGATGTTTTGTGGGTGATTTTCCAGCCAATATATTAATTGGTTATCACTACAAACAATAAATTATTAGGGCAATACTAGTAGCAATATTTTACTTATATTTATTATCTGTAAATAACTATTTAACAATCAATTTTTGTATATTACTTGATCATTGAGGATTTCAATCATTTTGATTGATTGTGGCAGCTTATAATAGCATTTATAAGTGTATGTCTCTTAACAGCAGCTTTTAAGTCTAGGCCTATCCATATAAGGCCAAAATATGTATTGATGTTTACTGAACCATCTCTACTTGTTAACTTTTATTGTTGTCCCATCAATTAATTAATTCTTTTGACAGCACAATTTTATTGCCCTAGATATGATAACTGACGAGTTTATTTATTTATACAATTTTAAACTCGTTTCTTTTATGTTATGTGATATCAATTACTGCAGTCTGTTTTCCACAAATACTACATTCTATTGAAAGTCTGCTTTCTATTTTTACTATCTGCACTGTGTCACGTGGTTGGTTTGTTTAAAACATAAAAAGAATGATCTTGTCACCTAGTATATACGTGAACAAGGCCATGGGCAGCCGAAACGTGTTGGATTGATGGACATGTTGCATTACAACAATAAAAACAATAAATTCAGCACAATTAAATGGAGTCCGTGCCCGGTTTCTAACCTTAGATGTCGGGAGTTCAAGATATATATATATATATATATATATATATATATGCATATATATATATATATCAACTCAAAAGCATTCCCAGACTTCCAGCTCACGGCGAGAAAGAATGCGCGAACTCCTCTTCGTGGTAAGTATTTTTTATTGTTTCTCCCTTCTGCTTGCCATGACGCGTTTCGGCCGATAAAACGGCCTTGATCACATGAGGCTAGCTTTACGAGAGAACATTTTTAAAGTTGCTTCACCCGTGTCATGTGACGATAGACATAGAAAATATACTTTATAGTCAACAGAGTGGCTATAAGTAATAAATATGCACCTAAATTGTTGACACACATCCTGATTAAGTAGTGGAATAATAAATAAATAAATAGGAATACAATACTAATGATCACATTTAAAACTGATGAATGCATAAAATGCTCATTATACAAGGATAATATCAATAAATTACACAGATGATCTAAAAAGGCAAAAAGGGCATTTCAAATGTCGTGTTGGTATAAATACTACATATTACTAATAAATATAACCCCAACATGTCTCTTTTAACAATTGTAATTATTGCCAAATGCACAATACCAAACAAAATCTAGAAATGTAGCTAGATAGATGGCAGTATGGAAATGCATTAATGCAACTCGTAATAATAGCCACTTAATTTATCTAATTTCAATAGATAATGTGTGCGAATGATATAATACCTGAAGATTGTACTCACTAATAAAATCATAGGATGTGATGGAAAAATAAATACTACTAAAAGTCTATCAAAAGAGTAACCCCTCCTAAATAATCCATAACTTACTTAGTGCATATTAATAAATGTGCAAAGATTGCCATAAAGTGCAAAAGTGCTACTATTGTGCAAAAAACGCCTAGATCATGAGATGATATCACAAGGATTATCATAGGCAAAAGTTTAAAAGAATTGAATAATATTTCCAATCAAATGGATTCATAGGGATTTTGGAGGAGGTGTGTTTAGAACAAATAAATAATTTAAATATAATAAAAAACAGGTAATACTAAAATGAAGAAAAAGTTTTACGCGAGGTAGCAATAAATACCGGTACCAGAGTCTAAATGTGTACTAAAGATGTTACAAGTTAAAACAAATCTTATACTCTAGTTGAAAAAATGAGTATACAGTCACTAAAGAGATTAAATCATCTAGATTATAAGAAGGTATGGAGGTCCTCCGTGGTGTTCAAACCTAAAGGGGTTTTGCTGTCCAGTTCTATTATCATGCGGGTCTCTAGTTGCCTCAACATGCGTTCTCTGTTACCTCCCCGTTTGAATTTGGGGATGGCATCAATCACAAAATACGTAAGGCAGTTGAGGTCATTTCCATGTGTTGTCTTGAAATGACGCGCCACTGGGTAAGTGGGATCATTATTAACAATAGCTCTCAAGTGCTGCAGGATACGGGCATGTACTTGGAGCTTAGTACTGCCTACGTAATTGAGGCCACAAGTGCAAGTAAGGACATAAACCGCATATTCAGTGCGGCAGGTAAAATGCCCTTTTATTTGTACTGGTGTGGGACTGAATGGAGTATTGTAGTGGGTACTATTGACTCCAAATTTGCAAGCCCTACATGAGGCACATTTAAAAAGCCTTTTTTGGGTTGTAACCATGTACCTTTAAAAATAGATTCTGGACTGCTTTTGACTAGTTGGTTTTTCATAGAAACTGCCCGCCTGAAAGTGATGGTAGGTACAGATGAAAGTCTGGGTGCCAACACAGCATCAGTTTTAAGTATTGGCCAGTTTTTGTTAACAATAGCTCTGAGTTGCCTGTGTTGCCGATTAAATGTAGTAATAAGACGAGGTGCAGTATTTTCCTCTCCCCCTGTTTTATGTTTCTTTTCCTTAGTTCTTATATGAGAACCCAAAAGGGACTCTCTAGTTATTAATGCAGCCTTATCACCTGCTTGTTGAAGGATAGCCTCACTATATCCTCTTGCCTTGAACCTGGCCAATGCCTGCTGAGTACATTTAGTGTATTCCTCGGTGGTGCTGCATATTCTTTTTAGTCTAAGGAGTTCTCCATAAGGGATGCTCCTTATAAGGTGGCTGGGGTGTGAGCTAGTGGCGTGGAGGGTGGCATTCCCTGCAGTTGGTTTTCTGTGTAGTGTAGATTCCAATCGATTGCCTAATACATAGATGTTGGTGTCCAAAAATGCAACCTGTTTGTGACTTATGTGTGCGGTGAACCTAAGGTTAATGTTATTGTTATTTAATTCAGTTATAAATGCTTCCGCACTACCTTGGTCCCCTCTCCATACCAGGAACACATCGTCAATATATCTTAGCCAGTACAATACATGCTCCTCACATACTTTGGCCAAAGTACCCATGAGAACCTGCTCCTCCCACCAGCCTACGTGCAAACACGCATAGCTGGGGGAGAAGCAGGCTCCCATAGCCACCCCTCGTTTTTGACAATAAAGATTGTTATCAAACATAAAGAAATTGTTAAAAGGCACCACTTAACCATCTCTAAAAGCATCATGTTATGGTTATATAAGGTTAAAGGCCTTTTATCCAGGTAGTGTTTAATAGCAGTCAATCCGGCATGATGGTCTATACTCGTGTAAAGCGATTCAATATCCATCGCAATGAGCAATAAATTGTCATCCCATGTGACATGTTGGATTTTTTCCAAGAAATCCCCAGTATCCCTTATATAGGAGGGAAGTGTCTGCACAAAAGTTTGCAAAAAATAGTCCACATATTCCGTGATATGTTCGCTCATGCCACCAATTGCCGAGATAATAGGTCTACCTGGTGTAGGGTTCATCTCTTTATGGATTTTGGGTATTAGGTACAGTGTTGGTATAATGGGAAAATCATTCATCATGAATTTAAACTCCTGATTGGAAACAAGTCCTTGCCTGTTCCATCCCATAAGGTCTTTTTAAGGGTGTCTTTGGCTTTATGATATTCTGCCAGAGTGGCTTTGGCATAGCAATCTGTATTAGATAGTTGTTTATAGGCCTCCTGAATATATTGGTCACGTGGCCAAATTACAACGTTGCCACCCTTGTCTGACTTGTTAATAACTATATTTTTGTTGTTCCTCAGTTTGCGAATAAGATTTTCATATTGCACTTTTCGATATTTATATCTTGCTTTATTGTGGTTGGTTTTGTAATATAGTTTTTTGATTTCATCAGTAACTCTTTCATGAAAGATGTCTATTGCATCCTTTGGCATCATAGGGTAGAATTTTGATTTTGCTTTGAACGGACTGATACCCGCACTCGGTTCAACAAGATTATAGGCCACCAGTCTCTCCTGTGTTGTAGATTGGCTGTTAACCATCATATCTTCATGGTGATTTTCATTGTTCAATTCACTAATGGCCAGCATAATGGTAGCGTCAGATGCTTGGAGATTAAGATTATGATCATCAACTAAAGGTGTTAAGTTGCCGTCAGTCTCTGTTTGTTTGTTACCATTTTTGATAGTAAAGAATTTCTGGAGTTTAAGCTTTCTGATATATTTATATATATCTATTCGTGTTCTCCCATAATTGAAGCTGCTCTCTGGGCAGTAGGATAAACCAAGAGCAAGTATTTGTGTTTCTGCTTTGGTCAACACTGTAGATGAAAGGTTGACAACAGTATTGTTGTTTACTGTTATCTCCTGCGCCATTGTTTCTTTGGTTTTCCTCTTCCTGCACTGGCGCCTTTCTCTGCGCCGCTTGTTTCTCCGTTGCCTGCCACCTGCGTTACATTCCGATTTCGTGGCCGCAGCGTCTGCAGGCGATCCGACGCTAAAAAGTAAGCTCCTCTGCTGGACTAAGAATGTTTGCTTGTTTCGGAAGCCTCTGTGCTCTCAGTGTTCCGTCATCAGATTCGTTATCACTAGTAAGTGAACCAGTTTCAGAGCCTGACCCTTCAATGATTACTCCAGTTGCCACATTTTCCTTACTCAGTGCTGCAGTATCTTGGTTAAGGTTTCCTGATCTGTTTGTCTTTGCATAATCGTATTTCCGTGAGAACGTAAATACTTGTCCCAGTTCGTAATCCGCTTTGTCTCTTGCATATTTAAAAGCTTTGCGGGTTTTTATTCTGTCTTCATGTTTTTTCATTCTCTCATCAATTTCTTTTTTTACTTTATTGATATATTCAGTTTGCTCTAGTTTACTGAGCTGTTCATTTATACTTTGGATTTTAACAGTATCTCACGTTCGATTTGAGCATATTTGATCAGGATTATGACCATATTCATTGAGGCTGTTAAATTATTTGTAGCCCATTCCTTCAGCATATCCGGATTTGGGTTTTCATATGAGGGCGCCACAAAGATTCTCAGTCCTCGAGGTACCCTTCCTACCTCCTCATACTTCTGTAATGATTTGTGTTCCCACCATTTAGTAATTTCATTTTTGGTGCATTTTTCCAATCGTTTAAGTAAAGACTTGACATCTGTGTGACTTTCATTAACTTGTGAAGTTAGTTTCCGCATTACGGTACTTGGTAAGTTGCTGAAAAGTTCAACAGCTGCAGCCTCGCGATCTCGCAAAGCGTCCGCTGACATTGCAGAAATATATGGGAGTCCCTGCGTTTAAGAAGTTTAATAACGCTGGTGTTAATCTTTTACCATTACCTCCCCACCTGTGCAAATGCCGATATCGCTCACCACTTACATCAAGAAAGTTGCTGCTGGCGCGTCCTCCGACCCGTCTGCTACTAGTTCCCGAGATTGGGTGAAGAGACTGTGGGGCAACACAGGGGGCTGCCGTTCTTAATTGTCCTCCTGGACTGCTTCTCGTACGTGTGGCTGATGACGGCTGCCTGCTTCAGAGGAGGGTTTCGCAACAGGAAGCAGACCCACTTCCCTTCGGTAATGACATCAACTCAAAAGCATTCCCAGACTTCCAGCTCACGGCGAGAAAGAATGCGCGAACTCCTCTTCGTGGTAAGTATTTTTTATTGTTTCTCCCTTCTGCTTGCCATGACGCGTTTCGGCCGATAAAACGGCCTTGATCACATGAGGCTAGCTTTGCGAGAGAACATTTTTAAAGTTGCTTCACCCGTGTCATGTGACGATAGACATAGAAAATATACTTTATAGTCAACAGAGTGGCTATAAGTAATAAATATGCACCTAAATTGTTGACACACATCCTGATTAAGTAGTGGAATAATAAATAAATAAATAGGAATACAATACTAATGATCACATTTAAAACTGATGAATGCATAAAATGCTCATTATACAAGGATAATATCAATAAATTACACAGATGATCTAAAAAGGCAAAAAGGGCATTTCAAATGTCGTGTTGGTATAAATACTACATATTACTAATAAATATAACCCCAACATGTCTCTTTTAACAATTGTAATTATTGCCAAATGCACAATACCAAACAAAATCTAGAAATGTAGCTAGATAGATGGCAGTATGGAAATGTATATATATATATAGATGCCAAAGAGAAACGCTCCTTCCGACTGCTGGAGGACCCTTGAGAAGTGGCGTGCGTACAGGCGGAGCAAGCCGGTGTATTCAATAATGTACAACCAAACATATGCACGCTCTCAGTAATCCAGAACTCCGTATCGATTTACCACAAGTTGTTTATTTCACAACGCGTTTCAGGGCAAAACCCCTTGCTCACGTGAAAAGATGCACAAACACCGGGTGAATAATAAAGTGTTCAAATGGACCATGGACATGAAAGATGGACTACTATGTTCACGAATTGTACATGATAGGTGGCAGACATATTGCAAATCGATACGGAGTTCTGGATTACTGAGAGCGTGCATATGTTTGGTTGTACAATATATATATATATATATATATATATATATATATATATATATATATATATTGCAGCTCCACAAGCACCAACTTGATGCACTCACGGACGGGTGCTGATAATGCGGGGGTGCTCCCGCATATCAATTACCGCTCCAAAGTCCTCCCAAACTAGCAAAGTTACCCAAGGAAGACAGCACTCAAGGGGGCAGGTTCCGAAGTTTATCTGACGGACCACAGGCACAGACGCATTTCGGCAACAGCCTTTGTCGATGTTAGCCGGAAAACGCCAAAACCACCATATTTAAGCATCATTGACCTCACATATCCGGGTGGCAACATAAACAAAGGACTACCCGCATAGGACCGGGTGAAATATAACACCGCTAAAAGTGCCGCCATCTTGATCCTATTTCATAGTCCAGTGTCAGCAGTGCAAACGTTATAAAATAAGTACATAGTGAACATAATCCTACCCTGAATGGGTTGGTTACCAAACATTATTCAAAACAGGCTTTCTCAGTTTCAAAAAATGAAATTATTGGTTCATATTCATTGTCCCTCATATTGAGCACATAATATAATATTATGCTTTCTATCACCTGTGAAAGCAAACGCATGCAACAGAATATGCCGCTAATATAAACGGTCATTTTTAAACCAACACTCTTAATCTCGCCCTGGATGGACACATTATTCCTATGAATCACAACTCACAACCTACACGGATATTTTCCGGATGTGCCAAATCCTGCCCTGGATGGGCACAACATTATTCAGAAACATGATTCATCGATATATTTTTCCCTATGTTGCCACATTGGAATAAAATTCATCAATCAAATGCAAAATGGTAAACAGAAGCAGCAAAATATACAATCTCATACAATTTCATCTCAATGTCCATGGAAACCAGACTTAAATTTCCAATGAAGTAATTCAATCAATCATAATATAGAGGAGAAACAAATGGGTACTCAAACAAATATTCAAAATAATCTAACCTGAAAATCACTCCATACCTCGACAAAATTATCAGTCTCCTAAATGGATGGCCAGTTCCTCACTACTATTCAGCGCCAAGGGGGGTCTTAGTTTGAAGATCAATAATATAACGGGATTCTAACCGTCTTAACCTCAAAACTCTGTCCCCTCCCCGTTGATTTACTGGTTCATGGTCAATACAGTAATAGCTAAGGAGATCTCTGTTGCGTTGATGTTCTTTATTAAAATGTCGCGCAACAGGATAAACTTCATCTCCATTTGCTATGGCCCTCAGATGTTCTAAAATCCGAATTTTAGCCGGATGAATCGTGCTGCCTATATATTTGAGACCGCACGGACAATTCAGGCAGTATACTGTATACGGTGTTGTGCATGTGAGGACTTTCCTTATTCTTTTGGCACTGTCCACTGCCGGGATGTTATAAGACAAAACCTTCTTACTGCCTTTGCAGGCTTTACATTTCCAGCACGGGAAAAACCCATTTAATGGGCCCAACACGGATTTAGTAGCCCCCATGGTTTGGTGGCTGTGGACCAAGTTGTTTCTCAAAGATCTGGCCTTTCTAAAGGTCACTAGAGGATTAGGTGGAAGATCGTTCCCTATCACAGTGTCTGACAAAAGAGTATGCCAGTTTTTCCGTAAAATCCTCTTAAGATCTCCAGCATTCTCTGAGTAAGTGGTTATCAATATAAATGTATCCTCATTCTCAAAGACTTTCTTAGTCTCCTTCTTGTTTTCTTCCAACAGCTCTTCTCTCTTTAAAGAATTAGCTCGCTTCAGTGCTTTAGTAAGGACCGTATGGCTATAGCCCCTCACGCTAAAGTGTTGCATACTGTCCTTAGCAGCCAATTGAAATTCTAGTTTACTAGAGCTATTCCTTTTAAGTCTTAACAGTTCCCCATAGGGGATACTGTTAATCAGATTCTTGGGATGGCTACTGGAGGCGTGGAGAGTTGAGTTTCCCGCCGTAGACTTTCTATGCAACCTAGTGCACAATCTCCCTTTCTCCACATAGACAGTGAGATCCAAATAATTTACAGACAATGAACTCACTTCTCCCGTGAATTCCAGATTGACCTTGTTGGAGTTTAATTCCTCTATATATGTCTGTGCTGTCTCAGGTGGCCCACTCCAGACAATAAACAGGTCATCGATATATCGATGCCATGTAACAATCCTGTCTGTCCATATACTGTTGGACGCGGCCCAGGCTACCTGCTCCTCCCACCAGCCCACGAATAAATTTGCGTAGCTGGGGGCGAAGCAGGTGCCCATGGCCGACCCTGAGACCTGTCTATAGAGTTGGTTCTGAAAGAGAAATATGTTGTTATTAAGACAAAATTCAATAATTGAGTTGTCGAGAAGGCGGCGGAGACTCAGGTGTACGGCGGATCTGCGCTGCCGATCCCACAAAATGGCAGTCTCGCCTGAGGAGCGAGTCTGACGGTGAGGACCCCCCGGAGTAGCGGAACACACCGGGCACCAGGCGGGGGTCTCCAGGCACGCACTCGCGCTCCGGAGACGGCGGCCAATACGGGGTGATCCAGAGAGGAGGATCAGACCCCATTCAAGCGCATATGAGACGGTGAGAGGGACTTTTCCCCCCTGCAGCGTGCTGACACACTAAAACGGCAAAACAGAGAGATTCCCACCCCAGCATAAGCAACAGAGCAGCTGCTTTGCCTCAAGTGACTCTGTTGGGCCCCGGGGTGCGCTAGGGGAATTGAGAACCCCTGAAGTAGTTGCCTGGCCTCTTGCCTGACTTCAAGATGGCGCCTAGGGTACTCATATCCAGCATACGGTGCATCCGGTGTGATTGCGGAGACAGACGGAGCGACCAGATGTAATCGATCAAACTGGCGCCCGCCGTTCCTGATCTCGCCTAGGGCCGCTTCATGCCCAACATCCAGCAACAGGACCGGTATTTACTTTACAGTAAACCCCGGGGCACTGCCTCATGAGACCGGCGGCTGGGCTCTGCACTGCTTTGTGAGATGTGGGGCGGGGCTGAATGGCGAGAGCCCGACATCAGCTGTTGATACGCTGCCGGCAGTGTCCTCCGAGAACCACAGCAGACGCTTCTGAGGCGGTGAGTGGGAAACAAAATAACAGCCACATACGATCCCTTTTTAGTCTTTGGGAACCTTCTGGCACCTAATTTAATTCCCAATAAGTGCTCGACAATCTACTTTCAAATCTGAACTCGTTGAGCCTGATCCTAAAATGGCCCCGCCTAGGTACTCTCACAGTTGAGAGAAGATGTCCAATCAGCTGATGGGGCCCAGATGTTCTCCCAGGATAAATGACATAACTGAGTTTAACGAAGCCATAGAACTTGAGCCATGCCCAGCTGCTGAATCACGGTGACCAATCAGACTCAACTTGCCTGACTATAAGATGGCAGCCAAGCTACCAACCCTTACCTATCCTACCTTACTCGCCCGTATCTGGACTCAAAACCCTGATCTTCACTCATCCGGTGGAGCCCGAACCACATGGCCGATTCCCGGTGGAGCTGCACCGACAGCTATAGGGGAGATTGGCTCTGGCACACCGCTATGGCCGTCACCTACCCAGCCGGACTTCGAACATATGTTCTCGTCGCTTTCTCCGCTGTTGTTTTCTTCCTATTGACCCTTTGATCCTTTGGCCCTGGACAAGTATCTCAGCTTTGACGCCTATTTGTAGGGAATGAAACGTTCCACCGGCTGTGGAGACCTAGCTTTTTGACCATTGCCCGGTGGAGCTACCTTGTTAGCTATAGAGGAGATGGGCTGCAGACTTCCCCCTCGGCCGTCACCTACCCAGCCGGACATTGGGCAGACTTTCCTTCGTCTCTCCACCGTATCCCCTCCCTGTTACCCTTTTACTTTACCCCCCTCACCCTTCTACACACCACTAATCAACAGATGTAACTTGTAACTTATGTATTTTTTTGTTACAATGTTTTCTTGTAACCGATGTAACTTTCCTCATGTAAAGTGCTCTGATACCTCCGGGTCTAGCCAGCGCTATAAAAAACTCAAGTAAATAAAAAAAAATAAAAAATAATAATTTAACAGCAGCACATTATGTTCCAAGAATTTAAGAGGACGATTATCCAAGAAATATTTCACCGCCCTCAGACCGTCATTATGGGTAATACATGTATAAAGGCTGGTAATGTCCAACACTATCAATTGGAACCCATCTTCCCATTGTTTCGAATTTAGGTGTCCCAAGAAGTCCTTGGTGTCCTTAATATATGACTTTAGTTTCTGTACATGTTGTGCCAAGAAAAAGTCAATATAAATAGACATACATTCTGTCAAGCTCCCTTGAGATGCCACAATAGGTCTTCCGGGTGGGTTCAGTTGATCCTTATGTACCTTAGGAAGGTGGTAAAATGTTGGAATTGTTGGATTGAGACATCTGAGAAATAAGTATTCCTCCAATTCAAGCATATCTTTCTTATGCCAATCGGATATCAGAAGATGATAATTTATGATACTTTGATGGTATTCTTTTTCATTGATTTTCACATAACATTTTTTATCCGACAACTGTCGATTAGCCTCCTTATTGTACCGTTCTCGAGTTTGGAGAACGATGTTCCCACCTTCGTCCGAAGGTTTACATATGATGGTAGTATCTTGGCTCAGTCCATATAAGGCCAATTGTTGTTGCTTTGAAAAATTCATGTTTTGTGTTGAATATTTCCTTTCTCGCCGGAGGCGTAATAAGTCTTTGATTACTGACTCCGTGAATGTGTCTATCGCATCTGCCGGCATCTGTGGAAGGAATTGAGATGTAGGCTTAAATGGGCTCAGTCCCCCGCTTTGTTCTACTCCCACCATAGCCACTTTTTGAGTCAGGCCCATAGGTGTATCCATATCACTTCTCTCCTCCGTCCTCAAGTTCTCCAGAATTTCAAGGGTTTTGAGATCTTTTAAGAGTGTTGGTTTAAAAATGACCATTTATATTATTATTATTAGCTAGCTTGTAAAGCGCCTGGTTACTCCAACGGAGTGTCCCCGCGCTAGAACATCAATGAAAAACCCGCAACCATCCCGACCTAGAAGCCTTCCTGCGCAGAAGACTGACTGAATAATAAAAAACAGAAATATTACTTCCGTCCACCAGATAGGAGTCGGAAAAGCCAAGTTTTTAAGTTTTGCCGGAACAGAGACTCCGACTCGCAGGTCCTAAGATCCAAAGGGAGGTCATTCCATGCCTTAGCAGCCAGGAAGCCAAAAGATCTCCCTCCAGCTCGAACCTTCCGCACCCTGGGCACAATCACCCTGGCAGAGCCAAGCGATCTCAGATCCTGTGCTGGCCGATAAGCTGTAAGAAGGGGGAGCAGGAAGCGTGGCCCCTTCTGACTAAGGATCCTGTGACCAAAGCATAAGGCCTTGAAAGTGACTCTGGCCTGAATTGGGAGCCAATGAAGTTTCTTCAAAGCTTCCCCCACCGAAACCCGCCTAGGGATGTTCAAGATCAGCCGGGCTGCAGAATTTTGGACCTTCTGCAAGAGGTTCAAATTTCTAGCTGTCACCCCTAAATACAGAATATTGCAGTAATCAAGGCGAGATGTAACAAGAGCCTGTACAATAGTTCTTTTAGCATCAAGGGGGAGAAGGTCCAGAATTTTGCGTAGCATTTTAAGGATGCCAAAGCAGGCTCCGGCCACAGTGGTAATTTGCTCAGAGAAGGACAGATTTTCATCAAACCATACTCCCAGATTCTTCACCTTTGCTTTCGGTGCCGGTGTAGGCCCAAGTTCCACAGGCCACCAATGCTGTGACCAGAGCGAGGGCTGTTTACCAACAACCATCACCTCTGTCTTCCCTGCATTCAGCTGAAGGCAGCTGTATCTCATCCAGTCCGGAAGCTCCCCCAAGCAGACCTTAAAATCTGATGCCGTTCCAGATTCATTTTGCTCCAGAGTCACAACCAGCTGAGTGTCATCAGCATATGACACCAGCTTGATCCCATATTAGCGGCATATTCTGTTGCATGCGTTTGTTTTCACAGGCGATAGAAAGCATAATATTATATTATGTGCTCAATATGAGGGAGAATGAATATGAACCAATGATTTCATTTTTTGAAACTGAGAAAGCCTGTTTTGAATAATGTTTGGTAACCAACCCATTCAGGGTAGGATTATGTTCACTATGTACTTATTTTATAACGTTTGCACTGCTGACACTGGACTATGAAATAGGATCAAGATGGCGGCACTTTTAGCGGTGTTATATTTCACCCGGTCCTATGCGGGTAGTCCTTTGTTTATGTTGCCACCCGGATATGTGAGGTCAATGATGCTTAAATATGGTGGTTTGGGCGTTTTCCGGCTAACATCGACAAAGGCTGTTGCCGAAACGCTTCTGTGCCTGTGGTCTGTCAAATAAACTTCGGAACCTGCCCTCGTGAGTGCTGTCTTCCTTGGGTAACTTTGCTCGTTTGGGGGGAATTTGGAGCGGTAATTGATATGCGGGAGCACCCCCGCATTATCAGCACCCGTCCATGAGTGCATCAAGTTGGTGCTTGTGGAGCTGCAATTTGGATTACTCGAAGCACCGTCGCTGAGACACGGTTGGAAACTTTTGTGTTCCTGAGTTTCCACAACAGGGGACCAGCTCTCCTCGGGCCCTTGGAGACACTCTACTTCAGGACACAGCACATAGCAAAGTCCTAACAAGCAGGGGGACACAGCACACAGCAAAGTCCCTTGTCCTCTCCTTAGTCAAACCAGCAAACTGCAGGCCAGCCCCAGAACACACAGCAAGGGCAGTCCTTCTCTTCAGTCTCTTCATCTGTTCTTCTTTGGCAGAGGTTCCTCTTGAGCACCAAGTAGGTTCAATCCTTTTTCAATAGGGATTTCAGTCTTGAGTTCAGGGGTTTCAGCTCTTACATTTATACCCCTTAATGCCTTTGAAGTCTTTGTGTTCAGGGGGCTCTGACCTCGGTCCAAAACCAGACCTGGGTTTCTTCCTGCCAGTGCACACCCTCCTCCTTTGATAGTCAGGGTCTGGGGCCCAGACACTCAGCAGGAGGTGGAACCATCCTTTTGTGGCAGCAACACAGCCCTCTTCACATCCAGGGGGCTACTCCTCCCCCCTCACATCAAATGCAGGCCAGCCGGTTGCTGTCTCACCTTCTCCTCCATGGGGTCAGGACACTTCCCAGACCCTGTCACGTCTAAACCCAGGCAGGCAATATACAACCAGGCAGAGGCACACAGGATGGTTTAAGACAAGAAACCAGCCACTCCTGAAAGCGTGGTTTCTAAACACACAATTCAAAAACCATCTTCACAAAAAGATGTGTTATTAAATTCTGAGTTCAGGCACACTAAACTCCATCTCTCCATCTTATGCCTATGGGAAGATATGCTGAAAACATGGGACACAGCATTCCCCATTCTGTCCTATGGGCAAGATGGCCTTGCAACAGTGAAAAAAAAACGAATTTGGCAGTACTTCACTGTCAGGACATGGTACACACCTCAGTACATGTCCTACCTTTCACATACACTGCACCCTGCCCAGGGGGGTACCTTGGCTTACTATAGGGGTGTCTGATGTGCATAAAAAGGGAAGGTAAGGCCTGGCAAGTGGGTGCACTTGTCAGGACAACAAGGCAGTTAACAGGCTGCGCGCAGGCACTGCAGTGGCAGGCCTGAGATCTCTCCTTAGGGCTACTTGTGTGGGTGGCACAATTAGTGCTGCAGGCCCACTAGTAGCATTTGCATTACCAGCCCTGGCACACATAGTGCACTTTACTAGGGACTTCACTAGTAAGGCAAACATACCAATTATGGACAACCAATTACCATAACACTTTATACAGGGAGCACTTGCACTTTGACACTGATCAGCAGTGGCAAAGGGCCCAAAGCATCTAAATCGACAACATTATGTCAGAAAAAGGTCTAGGAGGAAGGCAAAAAGTTTAAGGAACTTTAGCCAAAAAGGGCCAAGTCCAACACAACCCCCTCCCAGCCTAAAGCCAGGGTAGGCCATTCACTACCTTGATGGACTTCCCTGCTTGGGGCGATAGAACCCGGACGCGGGTCCGCTACCGCAGGGACACCCTCCTGTTCTATGCCTCCCTGACCCCAGGGGGTTCCCTTGGTTACAACTCCCTGGGCCAACTAAGCTACTCCACTGATACTTCCTGGCAGTCGGGGGCCCCCTAGGGGTGCTTATCCCCTGCCAACTCCAGGCGGGGTTACCCTGGTGACTTCTAGGGGACCCAGTTCTTCTGGCTGGGCCTTGACCCACGGGTTCTCCTACTGGGGAACACCTCCTCTCAACCTTTCGTCTAGACTTCTGGGCCTTCAGGACCACGGGAGCTCTGGTTACAGATGCCCCACGACCTCCTGACGCTAGGTGTTCTTCCTCCCACAGCTGGCAAGTAGGTTCTAGACCTCCAACCGGGTGTTCTCCTAAGGAGCCCTCCAGTCTCTGGGGTGGAGCTGCGGACCCCCGAGGACGCCGTTTACACTCTCTCCCTCTCCTTTGAGACAGGGTGCTAGCCTGCACGCCCCCCCACTCCTCTGGGACTTGACTGCGCCACTCTGTCCTTCTTCCCTCCCACGGGCCCGGAAGATTTCTGAGTAGCTGCTGGGATTCCCCCTTAGTGCCTCTTCAGACCCTCTGTCCCTTAACCAGGGGTCTGTCTCTGGTGCCAGCTCCTGGGAATCAAAGAGCTCGCACTCTAACAGGTGTTGGCGCAACTCTGAAAAATGATTACTGAGCCGAGGCTCCCTGGGGCCCAAATTGAGCAATCCCTTCAAATCATTCGCCATGCTAACCATCACCCAATCATCCAGTGCACAAGTGTACTCATCCACACCCCCACCCCAAGGACTGGATTTCAGTTCCTTGAAGTTCCTGAATTTCTGCCTGTACTGTTCAGGAGTGAGCCCATACCTGAGGCATAAAGCCTCCTTCATATTGGCGTAGGTCAGGGTTCCCGCCCTCTCTAAGGGTGGTAAAACATCCCTCCCAGAAGCCTCAAAGTATTTCCACAGGCCCGCCCCCCAATGCTTCTCAGGAATCTCATTCATCCTCAGTGCTATCTCATATGCCGTGAACCACGCATAAATATCATCACCCCTCTGGTAATCTCGCACTAAGTCTTTGGGAATGTACACCTTACCCGCTGGCACTGGCTGTGCGCTGCCACCATTCGAACTGGACTCCACCTGTTTAGCCTTAATGTCCAGTTCCCTCATGCTTAACTCATGAGCTAAGAGAATCTTTTTCTCTTCCAAGGTGAGAACGTTCTTGCTCTCCTCTGCTCGCTTTTCACTTTCAATGAGCAGCTTTTTCTCCTCTGCTTGAGCCTTAAGTTTTAAAACCTCCAACTCATGCTCTCTGACCCTTTGGTTTTCCTCCAGCTCCTCTGGGGAAAAGCTCCTCCCTGAATGGTTACTACCAGCCCCTGTGGCTGGTCCTTCCACCGGCAAATCCTGTGGACCAAATCCATTTCCTGGGTCATCCTCATCCACCTCATCATCACCTGTCTCCTGAGCCCCTTTGGCTTCCCACCAGGCCCTCAAGGCCATTTGCAGCTCCTCCTTCTTGGCGCTACTTTTCATGGGACATCCCAAAGTTCTGCAGAATTGCCTCAATTGATCAACTTTGTAGGTAAGCAATGCCTCAATGTCGAATTCCAATTCTGCAGCCTCACTGGCTACTTGACTCCTTTGAGACATGATGTGTGGCTTAAAGGTCGCTAAAAAATAGGACCAAAAATCAAAACACAATATGTGTTTGCGTCGTGGTCTGCGCTAAACTAGTGATGTACACCAATCACTGTGAGTCAGTTGCAAATACACGTTCAAATCCCCAACCACTGACCACCAATGTTAGAACTGGGGGTCTCTAGTTGGCTGAGGTATGTACCTTAGTCCAAATAGGGACCCTTGCTTCTAGTCAGGGTAAGGAGGGACACACCCTTAGATAACCCCTGCTCACCCCCTGGTAGCTTGGCACGAGCAGCCAGGCTTATCTCCAAGGCAATGTGTAAAGTATTTGCAACCACACTCCCAGTGACACAGTGATAACACCACCAATGAACACCACACTGGTTTCATAAAAATAGCAGTATCTTTATAAAAAGGAATACGATGAGACCAAACGATAGAAAACCAACATATGCATATTCGTAATAATTCACTTGGCCGGTTATTAGGCCAGCAATCACTTGTAGGTTCTTGCGGTATTAATGAGCAATTTACGATCTCTAATGCAGTCCTAATGCAATGCTATGCAGTTCGTAATGCAGCTCGTAATGTAATACTAGGACAGTCCTTAATGCAAGAATCAGGCAGTTCGTAATGCAATAATAATGCGGTTCGTAATGCAAGAATCAGGCAGTTCGTAATGCAATAATAATGCGGTTCGTAATGCAAGAATCAGGCAGTTCGTAATGCAATGATAATGCGATTCGTGATGCAATCTGCGGGATCAACTCGGGCACCACTAGGCCCCAACAGCAGAGACAACGTTCATAGGCTTACAAGGGCGCCCCCGGTCCTGCTGGGCAGGTCCGGGCCGCTCGGGGACTCAGCGCGTCTAACGCGGTGCAGCGGGAGAGAGCTTGGAGCACTCCTGTACTCCTCCTGCACGCCTCCTCAGGCCACACACGCTTGCGGCTCCCGACCGGAGTCCAAGTCTTACCTGGGGGGGTGCGCTGCCTCGCTCTCTCTCTCTCCCCGCTCGTCGGACGTCCTGCTGGGGATCCCGATCACGTTGCGGCTCTGTTGCTAGGCGACGCTGTACCCGGACAGGTTACGGCGCGGCCTTCTCCGTCGTTGATGATCTTGGGCAGATTCCTTTCGACGAACAACGATCACGATCCCTTACACCTTGTAGCTTCCTTAGCTTCAAGAAATCCTTTAGCACGTTGCGGCTCGGGCCGGCAGCGGTGATCCTTACTCACAGCCTCAGTTACGATGACGGCTCGGGCCACAAACAGCAATACAGCAGCGTGGATGATGTTTCACGCTGCGGGGGCAATGCGATCACGGGCACCTCGTAGACAGTACCACGGACCACACGGCAGTCTCAGGCGTGCAAGAGCACCACACACACAGCGTCGCTGAGACACAGTCCTCAGTTTCAAGTGCCCCGTTAGCACGTTGCGGCTCGGGGCGGCGGCGATCTTTACTCACAGCCTCAATTACGATGACGGCTCGGGCCACAAACAGCAATACAGCAGCTTGGACGATGTTTCACGCTGCGGGGGCAATGTGATCACGGGCACCTCGTAGACAGTGCCACGGACCACACGGCAGTCTCAGGCGTGCAAGAGCACCACGCACACAGCGTCGCTGAGACACAGTCCTCAGTTTCAAATGCCCCGTTAGCACGTTGCGGCTCGGGGCGGCGGCGATCTTTACTCACAGCAATACAGCAGCGTGGATGATGTTTCACGCTGCGGGGGCAATGCGATCACGGGCACCTCGTAGACAGTACCACGGACCACACGGCAGTCTCAGGCGTGCAAGAGCACCACACACACAGCGTCGCTGAGACACAGTCCTCAGTTTCAAGTGCCCCGTTAGCACGTTGCGGCTCGGGGCGGCGGCGATCTTTACTCACAGCCTCAATTACGATGACGGCTCGGGCCAGAAACAGCAATACAGCAGCGTGGACAATGTTTCACGCTGCCGGGGCAGTGCAATCACGAGCACCTCGTAGACAGTACCACGGACCACACGGCAGTCTAAGGCGTGCCAGAGCACCACGCACACAGCGTCGCTGAGACACGGTTGGAAACTTTTGTGTTCCTGAGTTTCCACAACAGGGGACCAGCTCTCCTCGGGCCCTTGGAGACACGCTACTTCAGGACACAGCACACAGCAAAGTCCTCACAAGCAGGGGGACACAGCACACAGCAAAGTCCCTTGTCCTCTCCTTAGTCAATACCATACACATCAAAGGAGCTCTAGAGGGATAGAGATCAGGTCGCCCTCCTCTCGTAATATTCAATCCAAAAAAGACCTGATCTAATATGGAACACTCCTTGTGAGCATACCCCAAGCCATATCTTGGCTAAAATATTTAACTACAGCTACTCACAATGCTGTCCATTCCTGGGTGCTCCTGACCATACTTTTATATATAAAAAGTTGTTCAGTGTCATTCCCCATTATAAACCACTAACGTGCATTTCGCGTGATAAATGGAAAAATGTGCAAGGGTTAGGAGACGCCTCACGGAAACACCACCAAGAAAGCTACTGATTGGTTCTCACCAGTGTGCTCCAGTTCTCATCATTGGCAACTCCAAACCATAAAGAAATTTTGTGAAAAAAGTGTCAAAATTATTGACACTAGGGCATTCTAATTCCATTCTCTATATTTTGTTAAACCTAGGATGGAATTACATCTGTCTTCTGTACCACGTTTCAATATATCTTGGGAAAATCGTTTCCGGCTCTCTGCGTGTCTACACTTTGCCCCAATCTAAACTCACTACCCCCGGGCAACTTTCTGTTACCACGCTGCTCATCACTGTTCCCAGTAGTAGGGATCTTGCTTCCCTCAATCTGCCATCAGCAAATCAGTTCGGCCTCCCCAGGCGCTTACCGCTATGTTCCTGCGTCTGGTCTCGAACTCAGCACACACTCACTCTTTTCTCTCTGCATCTATTTGAATGAATCACTCGGGCGCGGGAGCCTAGGACACACCCACCCTCTTCCGGCATATCCCGGTCATGTGATCGTTTCCGTGGGTGCCATCTTAGAGAAGGAAATCACACCGCTATGCCTTCACTCCAGTATAGCCACCACGCATTTGTTTGTCCTGACCAATAGACTTCTCATTGTAATTTCGCTCTTTCTCATGTTCAAATTACTCGAGCAAGTTAACACATTATTAAAGGGGAACTTTTCTGGTATTATAATACATGCATGATGTCACACCAGCACTTCAATATTGACACCACCATCGCCCTCCAGATAATGCGAGAAAAATGAATAAAATGGTGCTGACCCCAAAGGTGCCTGTATACCTATATTTAGCCTGACAGGACAGTATAATCCTGTACCATTTCTCTAGAATCTTATTCTACCAGAAAATGAATAAGTGGATGACTCAAGTACGTATCCCCACTTTGTTCCACTCAATAACATCATTTAGGCCCCGCTGGTCCGCCCCTTCCTGATATATCCAACGTGCCTCCTTGGTGGCTAGCCTACTCTCCATATTGAATGAATCCCCCCACACTCTTTCCAGTACCACCCATCTGATGTCTTTGTGAGTGTGTTTCTGTTCCTGGAAATGGCTCACTAGTCGTGTGGTTAACTTCCCTGCTTTTATCGTACTCAGATGTTCTTGAATTCTTATTTTAATCTTACGTGATGTCAATCCGATATAGTGCAACCCGCACAGGCATGTCAATCTATAGATGACATTAGGAGTGTTACATTTGGTCAGTTTATTCAAATGCCAAGTCCTCCCACTGGCCAATTGCACACATTTTGTCACCTCCGTGAGTTCACAGACAGAACACCCCCCACAGGGGTAGTGTCCAGAGGGAAGCCCTGAGTTTTTAACTTCTTGAATCGGGCGGGTATGCACCAATTGATCACGTAGATTTCTAGATCTCCTGAATGCAAACCTCGGTTGAGGCATCTTGAAACTACTGGTACTTAGCAAAGACCAATGTTTTCTGATTATTTGGCGGATCTTAGTTGAAAGAGGATCGAACGTGGTAACCACCTGCAGGCAGTGCCCTTTCTCCTTCACATTTCTCTCTAATAAGGCCGCTCTAGATGTATTAAGCGCCCTCTTCCTGGCTCTATTCACCACCTTTTTGGGATACGCACGCTTCTCCAACTTAGTGGCCAATTCAACTGATTGTTCTGCAAATTTCTGAGTTGATGTACAATTCCTGCGATAACGCAGGAACTGACCCACAGGTAAATTATCCCGAAGTGCTCGTGGATGGAATGATTTATAATGTAGTAAAGAATTTTTATCTGTAGGTTTTTGATGGACATTTGTCTGCAGCTTGTTCTCTGCCGCATGTATATCCAAATCCAAATAGGTGGCTGTGTCCCTACTGATGTTCCATGTAAACTTCAGGTGCTCATCGAGCCCCTTCAGCCACTCCAAAAAGTTTTTCAGGCTGTCTTCTGTCCCTGTCCAAATACAAAGCACATCATCTATAAATCTCTTCCACTCAAACGCCCACTCACAGACCCACACAGTCAGTCACACGCACTGACACACCCACCACACACTGACACACCCACTTACATACCTCACACACCCAATTTACAGGGTTGTGATAGTTAGGAAATAGCATTAAAAAATGTAGAAATTCACTGAAAAACCACAGGTTACAGGGACGTTATAGTTAGGTTCAGATTTTATGAACATAAAACCATAGAAATTCAGCAGTTATAGTTATCTCAAGTAACTTTAGCTTGTGCCGCCTTAAGGTAACTATAACTCGTGCCCTCGCCATGCACTGCTAATTACCCTACATGTTACATTAGTCATGACACCTTCTATGACATAATTGATAATATCTTTGCAACATTTGCAGTGAAACTGTGCATGGCAGGGGCTCGGGTTATAGTTGCACAACCCCCACTACAACCTCATTCAAACACACACCTCAGAAACACAAACCATCAAACTTCCACACACATCACCCAAACAAACACCACAGAAACATAAATGCTCTGACAAGGACATACCCTAACCCAAAAAAAAACCACAGAAACACACATCCAAGGCCACTACAAACACAAACCAGGCACACTCATCCCAATCAAAGACTTCACCCACATTACAGCACACACCCAAAAACACTACCACACATCACTATTTATTTATTTATTTGAGTGTTATATAGCGCTGGCTAGACCCGGAGGTATCAGAGCGCTTTACATAAGGAACAACATAGCGAGTTACAAGGTACAATAATTTAAACATTTGTTGCACAGTCATTTCAAAGTAAGTGGCAAATCATAAGGGGCAGGGAAGGCAAAGGGGGACAAGAAAAGGATACTGAGAATAGGTGAGAGGAGAGAAGGGAACCTGAGGGGGGATGGAGTTAAGGCAGTCCAGCAAGAAAAAGAAAAACGTTCGAGGGTCGTCAGGGGGAGTTCGGAGGGAAGGGGGAACGGACAAAGGTCAAACAAGATGGCGGGTCCGGGTCGTGGTATCGACGGAGACCAACACCAAAATGGCGGGATGCACAAAAGTCAAAAATCCTGAAAGAAAAACCCAGAGAGCAGGATTCATTGAGTAGAGTCAGAGGGGGGACGCAGCCACAAAACCAAAGGCGGGCGGAAGGCTGTAGCATGACACTTCTAACAAACACTCAGCTGCACAACAACACACACACACACACCACCACTGCAACTGCATCTACACACTCTACATCTTACACACCTCCTACACACACCCCATCCACCGTTCCTCCTCCCTCTCAAATCACCCTTACTCCTCCAAAACCCCCAACGATTGGTAAATTGAGGTGCCTGGCTACCATCTATATGTTCACGGATTGACATATGCTATGGAGGCAAGACTGATATATGGGATTGCGATCCTGGACATATATTTTGTATCATTGTTTGGCTTAAATTGATTAATTCTTGATGAATATTATTTAATTACTTTTTGATTTGAGAGAAATACCTTATTCATTAATGCATTTTATTTTTGCTTCCAAACTTGTTTAATCTTCTGGTGTATACAGGCCCATTGTTCTACGGTATTTATTTTTCAGTCATTTAAAAGTGGAGTACACACTTCATATAGTCTGGAGTCTAAGTTGAGCTTTGCTATTCTGCTCTTACTAATAGATTCTCGTGTGCTTTGCTCTATATTATTTGATGACACCTCTAATCTTACATATTTCGAAACTTTACTGCACATATCCTGTAATGGCATGTAAAAGTCCTTTTATTTACCACTACTTCAGTAGTTTCCACAACAAGTACTGTTAGGGCACAAGTTACATGAAATACACAGGCCCTGCTTACATTGATTTACAGTTTCTGGATCATGTGTCAATGTGATCTTGCAAATAAGTGTAAGTCAAATGAGGGTAGCATATTATTTTCTAATTGGATTACATAGGTTAAGGAACCATATCAATGAAAAATACCAGGCATGTTGACATAACAGGAGAGGTAAGGGGGGACATTTACTGGGGTCACCCTTCAGGCAAGGCAATGTTTAAACATAAATGAAAAAGAATATAAATAATACTGTGGTAACCCATTACATATGTGTGTACATTTGGTATATTTTTCTGATTAGGTAGTAGATTATGAAACTTTTAAATTAGGGGTCTATGACACACACTTAAAAGTGTAAGTGACTTACAGATGTTGTAGATACTTTGCTGCAATTATCCATTTCATAGTAATGAAGTGCTGTCATCTAAAGTTGATATTTTTTATGTGCTTCCGTCATGATGACGGATGACACCACGTACACAACTTTGCAGACTTTTTATATGTCCACAATACGTCTGAACATAAATGCACTTTATTTAATTCACGTTTCAGTTCAACATTAAATTTTTATTAGTTTGGCGGACATTACAATGTAAGTGTACATTTTAAATGTTGAGGTTAACATTTGCCATACTAACCACAGAACACATCACATATGTGTATGACCACGATAATGGATATTTTAATATGAGAACATACATTTAGGTGCACTTACCTATTACAGCACCGACATGGAGGATCGTTATCAATATCCAAGAGCAGGTATGCAACATGTAGCATATTCAGGATAATTGTGACTACTAGAGTACAAGAGATTGGTGAAGGTAGCTTTCCCCACTTTAGCCACTTGAAACCGAGAGCTCGGGTGTGGAACACTGACAGAAAGCAACATTGTGGCCTCCAGCTGTTTGCCACCTCTAGAGGGTGGGGCACAGGGCCTGGAGTTCAGGGCATGTGGGCAACCCTGCAAATAATTTTTTTAAGTACAATAACACTTGAAAACCAGAGTTTATCTAATGCATCTTTTTACTTCCTTTTTTGCATCTATATACCTTCCATGTACTTGGATCTATATATTTATTACCTTTCTCCTAAAAAAGCATATCCAATGCACTACCCTATTTCTCATCCTATAGCTCTATCAATATCTTTAATCTACATATACCTACCTCCTTTATGCATCTATATACTTTGCATGTACTTATGGATCTATATATTTATCACTTTCTTCCAATTCAGCATATCCAATGCACTATCCTATTTCTCACCCTATACGTCTCTCAATATATCTTCTACCCCAACTTTCTGACTCATCTCAAACTTCTTTCTACTACTCTTTCCAATGCACTACCCTATTTCTCACCCTATACCTCTATCAATATATCCTCTACATCCACTCTCTCATTTATACCAAACCCCATACCACTACTATGATCCCCAAAATAGCCCTTTCTAGACTCTCCCATACTCTACCCCTCCTTGCATCATCTGACACCTCTTTTACTATACCGATCCCCCAAAACAAGCCTTTCTAAACTCTTCCCTCTGACTCTTCCCCTCCACATTCCCTTTTTACTCATCCCAAAGCCTCTTCCTACTGCTATGACCTCCAAAAAAAAAAAAAAAGTCTAAATCCTTAACTCTTCTATCCCTCCACTATCCTTTTCAATCATAATAACAGACTAACATGTTCACTTCTCAAATTTCATATTTCACTATACTAATTCACTACTAATCCTTTATGGGTTCCAGAGTAGCGTGCTACTAGCCAAAAAAGCGCTTCAACACCTCATCAGAGGTAGCAAGCACTATATAAATGCAAACCTTTTTCCCTCTTCTATCCCTCCGCTACCCTTCTCTATCCAAATAACTGAAAAACTTATCCACCACTCAAATTACTTTCATATTTCACTATACTAATTTTCAACACTAATCCTTTATGGGTTCCGGAGTAGCGTGCTACTCGCCAATAAAGCGCTTCAACACCCCATCAGGGGTAACAAGCGCTATATAAATGCAAACTTTTTTCCCTTTTCTATCCAAATAACTGACTAACATATCCACCACTCAAATTACTTTCATATTTCACTGAACTAATTCAACACTAATCCTTATGGGTTCTGGAGTAGCGTGCTACTCGCCAAAAAAGGGCTTCAAACCCCCATCAGGGGTATCAGTGGAGAGGTGTGGTGCAGCGGCCAGGGCAGCTGACTTCGGAGCACAGGGTTCACGGTTCGATCCCCGGCTCCGGCGTGCAGCTCAGCTCAGCACCATGTGACTCTGGGCAATAGCTCACTTAATTTCCACTATGGCCCCCAGCGCCTTGAGACCCGTAAGGGTGAGTAGCTGCGCTATATAAAAACGGACTTACTTACTTACTTACTTACTTACCAAGCGCTATATAAATGCAAACCTCTTTTCCCTCTTCTATCCCGCCGCTACCCTTCTCTATCCAAATAACTGAATAACATATCCACCACTCAAATTACTTTCATATTTCACTATACTAATCTTCAACACTAATCCTTTATGGGTTTCGGAGTAGCGTGCTACTCGCCAAAAAAGCGCTTCAACACCCCATCAGGGGTAACAAGTGCTATATAAATATAAACCTTTTTTCCCTCTTCTATCCTTCTGAATCCAAATAATTGACTAACCTATCCACCACTTAAATCACTTTCATATTTCACTATACTAATTCAACACTAATCCTTTATGGGTTCCGGAGTAGAGTGCTACTCGTCGAAAAAGCGCTTCCACACCTCGTCAGGGGTAGTAAGCGCTATATAAATGCAATTACAATACAATACAATTGTAATTGGAGGGCAGAGTTGTGGCTGTGATCCTGCCGTCAGTCACTTTTCTGCTCTTACTCCAGCAACAGAGGAGTCTGTACACAACAGTGACGGCAGGGGCCTGACAGACTTTCGTCCATCAAACTGCCAACATATAAATTAGGCGGGAGAACAGTTATGACGGCAGATGAACGGACCGTCGATTTTCCACCAAGATATAAATTGGGCTCTGAGTCAATAAACTGAACATTTCAAGTAATTTAAGCTTGACTTCTGAATTTGTACCTCTTTGAAATTTGATTTCTGATTCTTTTTTTTTACTTAGTAGAAGGATGGTAAACAGCAGAAAAAGGTGCTGCACAAATGTTGGTATATTCTTGTTGACAATGATATTAATAATTTTAGTTGGCCTATTGTGCTTGATTTCTCCATTGGGATATGTTTCACCATCACAAGTAAAATTAGCCACTATTCACAATGATATAATTAACATGAAGTTAACATAGGTTTGTAGGTAATTATATGGAGAATTTATATATGATTTTATCAGATTAGTGCACTAGTATAATGAATATGAAATATTCTTCTGTTTGTGTATATCTACCTTCAGTGCCAAAGGGATGCAACCTATTCACAATTGCCCCTCTCGTATTTGCTTTCCTGCGATGTTTTTGTTAGTATTTTTCATAATAGAGTTTCTGTCTCGGGGCAAGATGGCGTCCGTTGAGTCGGACGTGTGAGCTGGTCGCTCCTGGGTCACCCCGCACCTGCATGATTTGTGGCCCTTTATGTGCTTCATAGCCGTGGAAAGGCTTCCTGACAAGGAATTATCTATGGATGTGGCTGGCGACTTCGTGTTTGGTTGACCGGTAGATGAATTGCGGTGGACGGATCATGCTCTAGCGGCTTGGAGCGCTGTGTCAGCTGCCGCTGCCTGCCCTCGGGCGCTGACCTCTCTTGCTGTTGCGGCTGCCGCTCGGCCTTGCTCCTTCTTTCTTTTGGTTGTCTTGGAGCTGGCGTGCTGGCCTGGGGAGAGCGGGAGTGTGGACGGCGGAGACGGAGATCGGAGGAGAGGGTGTTGGCATGTCCAGGCGGACAGGAGTATCGGAGCGCTGTGTGTGCTGGTATTGCAGCGGAGATCGACTGTAAGCACCCCGGCAGCAACGAGAGAGGAAGGTGCTTAATTTTTGGCTTGGAGACGGGAGCGCTACATCTAGGGGCTTCGTGGCGGCTTCTGCAGCATGCTGCTTACGGCGATGGCTGTGCTTACCGCAAGATTGTGGAGACTTCAGAGGAGTCAATGGAGTACCTTTCGATATCGCCGGTGGGGCGCCCTCACAGCTGTAACACTCTATGGTGTGCAAAGTGCTAGAAACACTGTAGTGTATGGGATGCCTCCTAAACCTGCAAAAGGGAGGGCTCGCCCTCTGGTGGACTCAGCTGGAACTGTCGGGAATAATACGACTATATGTAGCAAGACAACCAGAGCGGATACTATGTTACCTAATACATCGATGGAGAAAAGTAACAAAGACCCCACTGGTAAGCGTACTGTGCCTCTTTTGTTTTCGGGGATGAAGGAAAAGAAGAAAATTCTGCAATCACCGCAAACGGAGCTACTGGATACGAGAATTTCTGATATCTCTATGGCAGCACCTGCGGGGGGAAGTGATGTTATTAATGGAAATGGGGGACAGGCTACCAGTGCACGACTTTTATCATCTCAAATTGGTTTAATAGCTGAAGGTGTCACAGAAGGGCTCCGCCATGTTGCCAATGGGTCTGGTTTATATGATACAGACACTGGGACAACGGTAAAGTTAGCAAATCAAATGGGTAAATTGGTAGATATAATTAAACCAGCCCTCGATACAAAAAGGGAACTGCAACCACAAAGGAGTGAAATAAATCGAAAAGAAATAGACTCTGGTGACCATTTTTCTCTCTTTCCGATCACTCTGATTCATCTAGTAATGAACTAGAATTAGGCTCTAAATCTCAATCCGAATTACGGGGAGCTGGTGGTAGCGACGTCAGCAGTGTACATCTGGAGGACTCAGAGGGAGATACGTCTGAAGACAGTCCCCGCACAGTAAGAAAAAAACAAGACTATAGAGAGGGCCCTAAATTCGTAGCAAGGGCCAATAACGGTAATACTCTACAGTGGGACCACTCCTCAGATGTTGGTATGAGCTTGGAGACTGCTAAAGGAGATCTATTGAATCCCCCGGAAGAGATATCACTAGCTTTGATATATCAAACTTTAATTACCCATAGGGAGGAGACACGATCAGAGAGCCAGAGGGTACAGAGCTCTTGTCGCAAATTGCAGAACTCGGTGCGACGCATCGCTAAGACCTGCACGGATTTTACTACAAGATTCACCGAAGCTGAGGCACGTATTTCATCTTTAGAAGATGAACTTGTAGCACAGAAGGCTATCACAGAATCAATGCGGTCTTTGAAAGAGGACACTCAGTGGAAACTAACTGATTTGGAAAACCGTTCCCGGAGGAACAATCTTAGAGTTTTGCAGGTCCCGGAAGGCGTAGAGGGCAAGATCCTCGCAAGTTCATCATTGACTTATTCACCGAAGCCTTTCCTGAACTTACGCAGTGGGATTGGCACAAAGAAGTGCAAAGGGCGCATCGTTTTCTTTTTTCTATCCGCTCTGGTCCCAGTCAAGGAACTGCTAGGCCTAGAGCAATTCTAATCTCTCTTAATAATTTTTTAGCGCGCGAAGCACTTTATGAGTTGGCCCGTCCTGATAGAAAGAGGGCCGCGAAAGGTTTGGAATTTTTTGTACGCCCTGATTACTGTCATTACACGGTAGAAAAGCGGTGGCAGCTCCGTCAACTCATTTCCTTATTCCAAGCCAAGGGGGCTCAAGCTTTTTTGCTTAACCCTGCAAAGCTAAAAGTCCTTTATAAAGATCACATTAGATTTTTTATGTCTGAGATTCAAGCCAAAGAGTATCTACAATCACTGTAATATTTAATTTTTAATTTTTTGTCTTTGGTATCTTTTTTGTTTTTTGTTTTTAGGGGCCGTATAAGTTCTCGGGCTTCATATGCTATATGTTAGAGGACAGATATGGTATTAGTAACGATGAAGAAGCATTGACTATGAAGGGCTAATGTTTGTTCTTTGTTTTTGTATATATGGTTGTGTGGGCGGGGTCACTCGGGGGCGGGAGCTTAGCATCACTGGGAACATCGTTCCTATTGCCTCAGTGAAGGGTGGGGGAGGGGGAGGAGGGAGGATTGGTTGGGGGGAGGGAGCAGTTTGGGTGGGGGTGGTTTTGGGGGTAAAAAAAGAAAAACTATCCACAGTATTGGTGAGCTTGTGAAACGCAAAGACATTAGATGGTTTGTAAGAGAATGGAACAAGGGATGGTATTTAGGTTTGTTTTATGGCTAAGCTAGGGCTTCGAATGTGTTCACTCAACGTCTCTGGGCTTAATAATTATAATAAAAGGCAAAGAGTTGCGGCTGAGCTTAGGGTGATTCATCCAGATTTAGTGTGTATACAAGAGACACACATACCCTGGGGAAACGTAAGATATTAGCAGAATTAGGGTACGTAGTATTGGCCATTTCACAACAAACTACTATGAATCGTGGGGTCGCTGTGCTGGCCAAACCGAATATACAAACTTCTGGACGTATGCTTGCAGATAATTATGGGCGCTGGGTAATTTTGGAATGTATTTCGGGGGATCCAGATTTACATTATGCACAGTATATGGGTCCAACTTGGATGAAGCTTCTGTTTTTGAATACTTAAACCTGGAACTTGCAACTTGGCCCACCCCTTTAGTGTTATGTGGGGATTTTAATATTAATTTGATACATGGGGAATTACAAACTGGGATTCAAAGTTATAGTGGTAGGAAACCTAGGGTGTTCAAGTCTTTATATCATTTAATATGGGATCACGGCTTAGTTGATGTATGGGGAACACTGAAAACACCTAATTCTGGCTTTACGTTTTATTCTCATCCTCATGGCAAATTAGTGCGGCTTGATTATTTTTTTATTTCACCTCTTTTATTGACAAAAGCTCAAATATGGGTTTATCCCCGAATTACATCTGACCATGCTCCAGTTGTCTTAGACATTCCAGCGTTGGGTACTAGCTTAGTTCCAAGAGAGTTTACCTTTGATAGAAAACTCCTTTTTGATAACTCTTTCACTGAGCAAATGAGGAATTGGGTTAGAGAATTTTTTCTAGATAATCGCTACTCTACTAGCTGTGGGAATGTTTGGGACACCTTCAAAGCTTGTTTCAGAGGGGAAGTCTTCAGCTTCGGACTATATAAACAAAAACAGGCTAAACGCATGGTTCAGGAGCTGTACAATAAATTGAAAATCGCCGAAGAAAATTTAACATGTGGAATCTTGTCAGGTAGTAATAGTATTGAATTGCAAACAACAGTTGCCAGATGTAAAGCCAACATTAATAGCATATGGAGTAAGGAAATTGCCTCTAAATATCAGCTTTTTAAGAAAGATCGTTACGAATATGGCGAGGCGACAGGGCGCTGTTTAGCTCAAAGATTACGCGCTAAAGAGGCCTCACAAAGAATAGATGGTTTGCGGAATACTATTGGTGGGTTGGTAAGTGATCCCCGGGAGATTTTAGAGGTTTTTCATAGCTTTTATCAAGAGCTCTATACAGATGGAGAGTGCGATCCGGTAGATTTTGGGCTCTTGGACGTTCAATTGCAGCAGTTAGCTCATGGAGAAGCAGATAGATTAGATAAACCTATCTCAATGGAAGAACTGGAACAGGCTGTTAATGGTCTGTCACGGGGTAAAGCCGCGGGTCCAGACAAGCTACCATCTGAAATCTATCAGCTTTTTTTTCAAGAACTTAAAACTGATTTTTTGTCTGTCTGTCAGGCTGCTCAAAAAGGTGTGGCACCACAATCATGGGACGTGGCCAATATCATTGTTTTTAAAAAGAAGGGTAAGCCGTCAGATCTTCCGGGTTCCTATCGTCCAATATCACTCACAAATTGTGATGGAAAGATATATGCAAAAATTCTCGCGAACAGATTGGCTAAGGTTATATCCCCTTTAGTCTCACTTAGACAACATGGATTTATTCCTGGCAGGGGGACGGTAAACCATGTAGCTAGAGTCATTACTATACTCGACATTGCTCAAGTGGAGGCTAGAGATGTAGGAATTGTACTACTCGACGCTGAGAAGGCGTTCGATCGCGTGTCCTGGAATTTTCTTTGGGAAGTTTTAGTTATGATGGGTTTTCCTCAGGGATATATACAAGCACTGCAGGTTTTATATCGTTCTCCTGTGGCTCGGATCTGTGCTATGGGCTTAACATCTAAGGAAGTTCGTATTACTAGAGGCACACGTCAGGGCTGTCCTTGCTCCCCGCTTTTGTTCGCGTTTTACATTAATCCTTTTTTGGATATGCTTGAGCGGAGCACAAAGATAAGACCGTTTAGGGTGGGGCAAGATCAGCTCCGTGTCTTGACATATGCGGATGATATAGCTATAATCACATCGGATCCAGGGATGGCTTTACCCGAAATTGAAGATCTTGCATATGTATTTGGGTGTATGGCTGGCTATAAGCTTAACACCTCTAAGACCCAGATTCTATGCACTAATCAGATTATTAATAATGACACTAGAGTTGTTAAGGAAGCTATTTATTTGGGTATCAAGATTCGGGTCTGTTTGAAGGAGTTAGTCGACGTTAACTGTAGAGCCATTTTTGGAAATATTAAACAAGCGCTTGAGCGGTGGCAATGTCTTCATCTGACTTTGGTTGGTAGAGCCAATGTGCTTAAAATGAACATTTTGCCGAAAGTTTTATATTTTTTCAGAGCGGTGCCTTTGGAAATACCTTTGTTGCAACTACGGCAATTACAATCTGTGTGTTCTAAATTTTTGTGGGCTCCGGGGAAACTGCGCAGAGCGGTTCGATATATGACACTACCTCGAGATAGAGGGGGATGGGCAGTTCCTGATTTTGTTTTATATTATTATGTGTGTATTCTAGTTAATGCTCGTATTTTGTTAACCGGAGAAGAAGTAGATAATCCTGCGGAGGCCCCGTCAATATATCAGATGGTACTTGGTACTGAGGCCAAAAACTGTCTATTTCATAGAATTGATGGCAGTTATTATAAGAGGACACGGTTCAAGATCTTGTGGGCAGTTTTTAAGGTCTGGAAAATAATTCGAAAGAATTTACAGATTGAGGAGCTTTCCTTTTATACTCCCCTGTCGGCTGTAGGGATGCTTCCCTCGATATTTCAAGATTATGTCACTAGGAAATGGAGATTATCTGGTATCACACAACTTGGACATTTCACGAGAGCCGGGGGCTGCTGTTTTCTTTCTCTGAATTGGCTGATAAATATCAAATTCCAAAATGCCAATTCTTTAAATATCTTCAGATACGTGATTTTCTGAATAAACATACTACGGTGTTAAAACCAGATAAGATAATCGAACTTATTAGATCTCAAGCAAGAATTGGCGTCCTCTACAAAGCATTACAATCTGTTAAAATTGATGATCTTGAGAAATACAATCTTAAGTGGGAGGAGTCTTTTGGAATCTCAGGTGTGTCTATAGAGGACTCAATTGATTTGGCAGGAAAAATATTCATGGCCGCAAACCTAAAGACACAACATTACAAAACGATATTTAATTTATACCATACTCCGGCAAAGATGAAGAAATGGGGGTAGATATGATGGGAAATGTTTTCGCTGTGGCGTTGATGATGCCGATAGTCTACATATCTTTTTCTCATGCACTAATTTGGTTTTGTATATACAACATATTGAGAGGTTTTTATCAGAGGTTACTGGAGTGGGTATAGTGATTTCGGCCCCTGTTATGTTGTTAGGCACTGGTGAGGAGTTGGGACAAGGGACACTGATGTATAAATATAGGTATCTTATTTTTGTGGCTATGGGGGTAGCACGGTTATGTACTGCCTCTCTATGGCTTCATCCAGAGGCACCCTCTTTTGAAATGTGGCGTGCTAGGTTTTATAGTATATTTAACCTGGAGTTTAGTCTGTATTCGCTTAAGGGTTCAAGGAAACGAGAATTGGGTATGCAAATATGGGGCTCCATGCTTGATCATTTTTCTTACTGATATTATAATCTGTTATATTTTTCTTTTTTTCTTTTCTGATTTTGTTTTTTGTTTCGATCTGATGATTGAAATGGGAATGAAATGATATGTATTGTATTTTGTATTGGATGATATGACATGACATATTGGTTTAGTTCTGTATTTGTTTTTATCTGTTTTTTATACTGTGGATTTTTAATAAAAAAATAAAATAAAAAAAATAGAGTTTCTGTCTCTGTATCTTTGGGATTTCAATTCTTTGCTGAAAGAACTTCCTGCTTCTGATAATTCTGGCAATTGTGAATTATTTTCTAGACATGTAGAGTGCATTACACAACATAAACTGAATACTAACAAAAATAAACCTGAGTTTGTGTGAAGTTGAAGTGCAGAACAGTGTGAGATTATTAAGGAGTATAATGAAAGAATGGTGCAGGATGAAAGCGAGATTAAGATACAAATTGAAGCTGAAGAGAAATTTGGACATTCAAGTGTGCATTCGAGATTAAGAAGGGAGGATGCAAGTCGAGGTGTGCTGTCTATGGTGTGACAGAAGTCTTAAAGTACTAGTTCAATAGAATCAGTTGGATAGAGTGAGCATGAAAGGAGTTATGCTGTGGAAGACGAGTCTTTGGTGAAGAGCCAATATTTTGAGGAATGTATTATGTTTGTAAAAAGAATGCCTATTTTAACCTGCCACGTAAATGGTTAGGAAGCTGCTATTTTGCTTTGGTATTTCATTGGGTTTACCATGTGAATGAAATAAGTTACACTGTTTGAAAAGAGTGAATCGTGGATTTGGACAAATTGCGCTAGATGTGCTTGGTGCTATGACTCCATCTATTGGTGTGGCACTGATTGAAGTTAAAATTAGATTATCTATGCTTGTAGACTGAGATTGCTTAGCTTCTAATACTGCAGAAGCAGTAAGTAAAATCAATGATGAACCAATGGCTATGTGTGCTATTATTATGCAAAACCACTTTGCTTTAGATATCCTTCTAGCGAAGGAGGGCAGAGTCTGCAGTGTGCTGAAGGCACAACAATGTTGTGCCTTTATTTCAGATAACAGTAGCCTTCTTTATGCTTCTATAATCAAAGTGACTAATATCTCTTGTGAGTCAAAAGCGTTTGAGAATTATGGTTTATGGGAATCAATTGGTTCCTGATTTGGTAAGACTGAAAAGGGATTTTAATTCAATTCAATATCTTTATTCAGTCTGATAAAAATAGACCATAAAAGCACATAAAATATAATACAAATCCATATGTCAGTAGTATAAGCACAAACTTGCAATAAGATAAAAACAATTAAAAATGTGCTCACAATAATCTAAGTTAATTCACCAATGTCATCATATGTACAAGTTAAAAAGAACATAAAGACAATTTTCCATAAAATGTTTTTAACATCACTATGCACGTCACAGTTGGCAGAGGTTGAACCAAAAATAGTGCAAGAGAGGAGAACAAATACCTCAAATAGGGTCGCCATGTACTCCAACTAATACAAAGATGAAAAGGGACGCCTCTGCCTAACTCCACATATTAAATGCAGGTTTGACGCATGTCATAACCTACTTAATGTAAAAACATAAACAAGATAAGAAACACATTTGCATAGGAATTAACCAGCTAGATGACCCAAGACATAGTTAAAATTCTGAAAGTTAGCCTTCCATAGTTTTTCTAACCCGGATGGCTGCTTTCAGGAAGGTGCAAACAAAGTAAGTGGTTTCATATGAGCTTAAAAACTGTAAGTGAAGCAAAGGTGCTCTACACCAACGAAAACCTAACTTGCGTAGCAAAGGCTTCAGAAAGTGCTTGCGTGCTAGACTATAAAATCTACAAAAAAAACATAAAATGCAAAAGTGATTGTGTGGATTGATTATCATAGGGGCAGATGAATTCTGCGTTTCCCTCTGAATCAGGGGAATTTAAAAGAAAAAAAAAAAGGGACCAAAAAACTGATCCTGCCCGGAAATGGAAAAGAAGTCATCGCTCCCACCTTGTGAGATCTAAAGACAAATAAGCTGCAGGTTCACCTGGGAGTAAACATCTGCAGTAATCCGAAACTGAGGGTTTTGCTAGCTCATTTTTCAATCTTGTATCTGCACAGTGCTCCATAAATGATGCTTTCGCCTCTGCGGTTTTAGACATACTGTTAGGTTCAGTAAACCAGGCAGATAAACCAAGGGTTCCTATGGTGACCCGAATATAGCTTATCCATGGAATAGAGTGGGCCTAATCCAGTGCAAGGTAATCAACTATAATATCCCTACAGAGCTTTGCAGCTGGGTTCATCCAGATGCTGACCCATAATAAGAGTGGTGCCAAATGGACCTTGTCCGATATAAAACCCTGATTTAGCTCTGACTGAATAATAAAGCTGGAAGTAGAATGTGGTAAAGTCAACAACAGCCAGAGGAAACGGTTTTCCTCTGACTGTAACGAGTTACGCTTGTTAAAACCCCAGACACCTGCGCAATAAATGACTGCGCTAATACACTGTGTATTATACACCTTCAGTGATGGAAGAGCAGACCCTTTAATGTCTGCTCTAATCAAGTTACAAACAGTCCCTGCGGATCTACTGAGCTTTGAGCTAGCCATTGCAAGATGAGGACTCCAGGACCCTGACAAACTAAAAGTTAACCCTAGGTAACAAAAGTTGTCAACACACGTTAAATCCTGTCCCTTTAAACTGATTTTATTCAGCCTTATTTTACCTGGCCCACAGGACGTAATTTGCGGAATGAAGGGTGATGTGTTCTATTCTAAACCCATTAATTATTGTGTTAATTTTGGCAAACAATTTCATTCTTTTGCTCAAATGTTTGAAAGTCTTTTATAAATTAGGACTAAATTGTGGGTGTTAGAAGGAAGTGTCGACGAATAAGAGGAAGCAGGCCTTTACGAAATGGAAGACATTAAAGCCCAAGCCTATAATAATACCAAGATGCTGGAAAAATCAAACGCAAAGTACAGAAAGTGATGCAGACTGTACTTTGAATGTAATAGGGTGATTTTGGTGATGATTCTAATCATTGGGGGGGTCATGTAGCCATTTCCTGATGTAAATCATATTAGCATGTTAATATAAATCTATAGCAATTACAACAATAATGCTGTGATGTACAGAACTAAGTTTTCTTTTTTTTGTAATTCTTTTTATTGCAGTAAATAAACACAATACAGCGATGACTGTATACATACATCATATATCCATAAGTGAGTCCAATACAGTCCTTATAATGTTCATCCTGTCTGGCCCATCTCATCAAATCATTGTGGCTAAATCTGACATATAATGAATGAGTAGACACTTATAAAGCGCATGGCTACCAAAGGCTTCCCAGCGCTAAAGACAGAGCCTAAACCGCAAAATCGGGAAAATCAGGAGAACAGCAGAGTCTTCAGACGTTTGCGAAATAGAAGATGGTTGGCCTCGAACCGAATATAATCTGGTAACTGATTCCAGCACTTTGCAGCGATGACAGAGAATAGACGGCCACCGCTCTGAGCTCGGTTGACTCTGGGCACAATAGCAAGGTGTTTTTTCTCAGAGCGAAGAGATCTTTTAGGCAGATACGGGGAAATAATGGAACGGAGAATTGGCGGAGCACAATCCGACATTGATTTATGGGCGATACACAAGGCCTTAAATTGGATTCTTTCGGCCACTGGCAACCAATGCAAAGAGTTAATATATGGTTTGGCAGATTCCCTATTGTGGGCCTGCATAAGAGTCGAGCCGCACAGTTTTGAACCGTTTGAAGTTTCTTTATAGTCGAACAGGGGAGCCAAGATTGAGCACATTGGCGTAGTCAAGCCTCGAGAGAATCAGGGCTTGTACCAGCAGTTTCCTGGCATTAAAAGGCAGAAGGGCAAAATCCTCCTAATCATTTTCAGGATGCCATAGCAGGTACCTGCCACCCTACCCGCCTGTACCTTAAAGTTCAGGTTATGGTCCAACCATACTCCGAGACTTTTATTTGGTCTTTAGGGGTGGCATGGCCCCGAGACATTTAGGCCATAGTGCACTACTCTCCAAGTTGGTAGGCTTACCTAAAAACATCAGTTCCGTTTTAGCAGCATTCAGCTTTAGGAAAGAAGAGTCCATCCATGCTGAGACCTTTTCCAGACAATTGGCCAGAATAGACTTATTGTTGTCTAAAAGATTGAGGGACACAATGAGCTGAGTGTCATCAGCATACGTGACAATCTTGACCCCAAAAGGCTCAACAACCTCAGCCAAAGGGCGCATGTAAACATTAAAAAGTGTGGGGCTCAAGGAGGAGCCTTGAGGTACCCCACACTGCAGCGGCATCCATTCAGAGGCAGCATTGCCCTCAAAGACTTGAAACAACCGATCTGCTAGAAAAGACTCAAGCCATTTTAGTAAAGTTCCAGTTACCCCATTCTCTCTGAGTCTTACTATCAACAATTGGTGATTGACCGTGTCGAAGGCAGCACTAAGATCGAGTAAAATAATGGCCGCGGAGCCTCCGACATCCAGTATCTTCCTTGATTCTTCAATCACAGCTAACAGGGCAGTCTCAGTGCCTTGCTGAAGTCTAAAGCCCGTTTGGGAGAGATGAAGGCGTTCATTCTCCTCCAGAAAGGCGGAGAGAACGCAATTAACATATTTTTCGCTTATTTTAGCAATCCCAGGCAAGAGCGAAATAGGGCGATAGTTAGGCGAGGACCTCGGGATCCAGGGTAGGTTTTTTCAAAAGGGCTCTAACCATGGCCCGTTTCCAAGGGAGGGGACAGTCCCAGAGGAGAAAGAGCTGTTAATCAGATCCAGAATAACAGGGGCGACAGAGTCAAATAGCTGGTTAAGAATGCTAGGGGGGGCAGCGTCACAGGGGGAACCAGATTTCAAACAATCAAAGTGCATTTTTAAAACTTTCATATCCATAGATGGAATGGATTCAATAGATGGGTTTCGAAATTGGGGTTGGTCCTCAGTCTGGGGGGGGCTTGCCGAGGCTGAAAGAGGAGGAAAGGCAGTGTAAATATCTTCAATTTTCTTATGGAAAAAGAGGGCCAAATTACTGCACCGTCCAAGGGAATCCGCTAGAGGCAAAGGGGGCTCAGGAGGTTGCAAGAGTGATTTTGTTATTTTAAAAATTTCACGGGGGGAGTTAGAGGCTAAGATAATTTTCTTTTCGTAGTAAGCAGATTGTGCAGTTCTGATTTCTGCTTTATAAGCCTTAACGGCGTCTCTATATTTAATTTTCTCAGAAGTGGAGAAATCCTTTCTTCAGCTTCTCTCAAGCCGCTTACATAACTGTTTCAGCTCTCTAAGTTTAGGAGAGTACCATGCTGCGCCGTGCCCAACTTTTTTGCTGGAAATCCAGTTTTTAGGGATTAAAGTATCTAATGATGACTCGAGCCATTGTTTGACTTTAATGTTGTTAAGTTCAGGGTCAGGACCAAGCACAGGTCTCATATTATCAAGAGTAGACGCCCAGGCATCCATAGAGAGTTTAGACCAGTTCCGGTTCCAGGATTTTACCCTTTCCCGTGGCTGTCCACCCTCCTGTGGGTTCCAAACAAAGGGAACCACATAATGGTCTGACCAAGGGAGGGAATGGGTTTTTCCACTGCAAGGCTATCAATATTAGAGAAGAGCGGGTCAAGGAGGTGACCTTTTTGATGAGTAGAACCGGACACTTTTTGCTTCAGGGCTAAAGCATCCAAATTGTCAGATACAGCCTCAGCGTCAGGGGAAGATGCCATGTCAAAATGGATGTTAAGGTCACCTAATAATGAGAAATTAGAGGAGGAGCTCACTGATTTGGCTATAATTTCTGGAAGCTCCTGCTAAAGTGACCAATTGATCCTGGCGGCCGGTAAATAAGAACGCCAGAGAAGGTACAAGTAGGGGAAAAGCCGAGAGCAAAAAACAGCTCTCACAATCAGGGATCAAACTAGCTGTAATTTGGCAACTAAAATTATCTTTATAGATAATAGCTAGACCCCCGCCTCTGCCTAATTCACGATCTTGTCTCTGAATTAAATATCCCGGGGGCAGAGTTTGAACTACCGCTGGGTCTGCAGTGCTGGAGAGCCAGGTTTCAGTGAGAAACAGGGCATCAAGCTCGTAATCCTCCAGCAGTAGACGAAGTTCAGTAGAATGTTTAGGTAGTGAGCGGCAGTTCAAAAGGGCCATTCTAAGAGACCTTTTCACATTGGGGGTGACTTCGACGATGGGCATAAATAGGGTTCTGAGTTTAAAAGGGCAGTGTAAACATTTGTTATAACAGTTATCTGGAATCATGGAGTGCTTGCATTTAGGGGGTACAGCCTCTCTAAGATGAAGCAATTGATTAGAAGAGTAGGAGAGCTTATCTCTTATTATGGATCCAGGGGTACTGGCCCCTGGACCCGTTTGGGCGCGGACGGGCGCAGACGGGCTTGCCTTAGGCGCGCCTTCGGTCCGCTGCGCGGCAACTTCATCCGCCCCTTAACTTAAGAGGAGTGGTGAACGTCGATGCCGTCGCAGCTAGAGTGCTAACCTACGTTAGTTTTTGTTCGATAGCAATAAAGCACACAGATACGGCAAAACAATTAAAACAATTTCGGACAGCACAATAAGATCAATTTTAAAAATCAGTTTTAAAACAGCGGGAATAAAGCAGCCTCTACCTCCTAACCGCGCCGCTAATGCACAGATTAGGCTATGTCTTTGCTGCGCGGCCACTTCATCCGCCCCTTAAGAGGAGTGGTGAACGTCGATGCCGTCGCAGCTAGAGTGCTAACCTACGTTAGTGAAGCCCACCTAAAGGTCCCCCCGGAGCATTGAACACAGCTCCTTCCCCAGGTTCCCCAAGTTTTTGTTCGATAGCAATAAAGCACACAGATACGGCAAAACAATTAAAACAATTTCGGACAGCACAATAAGATCAATTTTAAAAATCAGTTTTAAAACGGCGGGAATAAAGCAGCCTCTACCTCCTAACCGCGCCGCTAATGCACAGATTAGGCTATGTCTTTGCTGCGCGGCCACTTCATCCGCCCCTTAAGAGGAGTGGTGAACGTCGATGCTGTCGCACCTAGAGTGCTAACCTACGTTAGTGAAGCCCATCTAAAGGTCCCCCCGGAGCATTGAACACAGCTCCTTCCCCAAGTTTTTAATATAATAACAATTACTCCAACACCAGAGAATCAATTCCACTAACAGGCATACATAACATTCCCTTACTTTCATTCCATTTCCCTCCGACCTTTGTGCATTTGTGGGGAAACCCCCTGCGCTCATAGACCACCTTTTCCACCCTCATACACCAGTCAATATCCGTCTTCTACTCCCTTAGCACTGGGGCGGGTGATTCTTTCCACATGCTGGCTATGTTAAGCTTGGCCACCATAAGACCTAACGTGACCCAGTGTCTGCCTGCACTGGTCAGATCCAACGCCTTCCATATATTCAGTAGGCACCATTTTGCAGAGGGCGTCATATTGACGGTGTACAGTGCCGTAATACTGGAAACCACCGCGGCCCAGAATACTTGAAGCATCGGGCAATCCCACACCATGTGAAAAAAAGATCGCTTCGCAACAACAGCTCCTAGGGCACAGTGATGATCTACCTTCCCCCATCTTAGCCAGCCTGGTACATGCATAAATAGGCCCTATGAAGTAGCTTAGTATTGGTGATATGTGTGAACTTAAAATAGACTTGTTTAAATTTGTTAGGAGGCTGAAAATCAAGAAACATTTTCTGACAATGGATTGTGGCAATAAAAATATGCAACCAAAACGTGGGGTTTTCGCCTCTAGTGAAATTTCAATTCAAGAAATTTTGGATACAAGATTACTTGTGTCACTTACTGATTGTGAGGATGAGATAATAACCACGGATATGATTATGCGGGATTTGAATGTGGTCAGCGACCCTAGTATTTCTAGTAGCCTAAGGGAGAAATCCAAGTGGACACCAACTCTTTTGGCAGGCAACAATATAGACATCTTTCATAAATTGGTATTATCTGATTTAGACAAACACATGGATAGAAAGAAACAGACCATCAAAATGAAAGACAATTTGACATATAGAGAACGTGATGCACTCAAATGTCTTATGCAGGATCAGGACATCATGATCCGTGAAGCAGATAAGGGGGGGAACATAGTCATAATGCAGAACACAGATTATGAACGGGATATTGTATCACAATTGAATGATCAGGAATGCTATGAACTTCTCCCTAACAACCCCATCTGGACTCTGACAGATCACATAAACAAACATCTAAGACGATGGCATGAATGTGGGTTACTGGATGATGATGAGGTTACTTACCTTAAAGTTGACCGTCCTAGATACCCATGCATCTAAACGCTTCCTAAATTACACAAAGACCTTCCCTTTCCGCCAGGTAGACCCATCATTTCAGGAAATGATGGGCCAACTGAAAGATTATCAGAGTATGTTGACACATTTCTGAAACCTATGGTGGGCAATCTAGCATCTTACATCCGGGACACGAAACATGTTCTGGCAATACTCTCTGATCTTATTTGGGAGGATAGCATGACCTTGGTCACCCTAGACGTGACAGCCCTTTACACGAGCATTAGGAGAGAGACAGGCCTGCGCGCTATTAGAAAAATTCTAAACACAAGATCAGCAAGCGCATGGGACCATACAGAGATGTTAATCGAAATGATTGAGCTGATTCTGGATAATAACATCTTTTTATTTAAAGACGAATGGTACAGGCAGAAGCAGGGGGTTGCCATGGGTTCCAGATTCTCTCCGTCGTATGCCAATCTTTTTATGGGTTGGTTCGAGGAGATGAGGATCTGGGGCCCAATGGGATCCGAGTGGAATGACTCTATTTTATATTGGGGTCGTTATATTGATGATTGCTTAATGATATGGACAGGCACCACCAGCAAACTCTTAGCATTTGTCGAATACCTAAATGGTAATGATTGCAACATCAGGTTTACTTTTGAGCACAGCACTAGTAGAATTGCGTTCTTAGATGTAGAATTATACACAAGTGGCAATAAGATTCAAAGCAAACTATTCCGCAAAAAAACAGCATGTAATGCATTACTTCATGCATCTAGTGCTCATCCAGCTCACCAGATTAGGTCCATCCCATTTGGTGAACTTGTTCGGGTGAGACGCAATTGTAGTGAAGAAAAAGAATATGAGGAGTGCAAAAAAGGAGTGTTGGCCCGCTTCCGAAAAAGAGATTACAATAATGAGACTTTGGCCAGAGCGGAGAAGAGAATCAAAAAAATTAAGAGACAAGATACTCTTAGAGAACGTACCAAAGATACACAGAGAGATGACAAAGTGCGGATGATAACAGGGTATAATACACTATCAGCGGTTATGATGCGGAGTCTACACAGGCACTGGCACATTCTAAAAGCAGATAGATCCCTGGGGGTTTCCGTGTCAGAGAGACCTAATATCACATACCGACGAGGGATTTCCTTGAGAAATCTACTCAGCCCTGGTTACCCCAGAGCGCTGACAACAGAAAATTGGTTAACCCAAAGAAACAAAGGGTTCTATGGATGTGGACACTGTACTGTCTGCAAATGGGCTTTGAACAACAAGACAGATTTCATAGGCCCAGGGAACAAAACATACAAGATATTAACTAACATAAACTGTATGACCAAATTTGTGGTTTATGTCATTGAATGCAAATGCAATAACAAGTATGTAGGGAGCACAATAAGAACATTACGTGAAAGGATTGCAGAACATATGAGGGCAGTGAAACAGAGTGATGAAAGGTATCCCATCTCTGCACACATCATGCATTGCCCCTCACAGAATACTAACAATTTTCATTTTATGGTATAGAACATACTCAGAGACACCCCAGGGGAGGAAACACAGAGCTTGCCTTACGGAAGAGGGAAGCACTCTGGATCTTGAGATTACGGTGCACTGATATAGGAATTAACATTGATCCAGAGTTACATTACTTTCTGGGTAAATGAACAACTTGGTGTACATAATGTTGATGAATTTAGAAATGGATATAGAAACTGAACAGTAATCCAGAGTTACATTACTTTCTGTGTAAATGAACAACTCGATGTACTTAATGTTGATTAATGTAGAAACTGTATGACCTTTCTTTAACCACGGGTTTTCCTTTCTTTTACTTTTTCAATATTTACTTTATGTAACAATTCTGTTAATAACTGCTCTTTAGTGAATATGGATTTGTTTATCAATTAAGTATGCACCGCTTTACTTTTTTAACATACATGGGAATGGAGACCTTCAATATCTCAAACTCACACGAGAATGATTGTGGATACAATTGGATACATCCACATAAAGGATGTAATTGAGTGAGATAGTTCACTATCAAACAGACACTTCAGAATAGTTTTTACCTAACAGATGTGGGATCTGTTGGATATATCGATTCTGATACACTTGGGTGTTCACTAAACGAATAGGAAAACACGTGTATATGTATATGGAACTGATGGCTTTAAGATGGCGCCCATTTTTAGAGGCTGGAACGATATACAAGAAATGAGGAGTACGTAAGGACGCGGACGTTTTTCTTTCATGCAATTTTAGGAAATATAATCGGCGTTTAGAATATGTTTGATATCCAACTTATGGTCAGTCCAGTGTTGATTTTTAATAGCAATCGGGTTGTTTTTAGCACATTAGGAGCACGTTACAAGATGGCTCCCAAAGCTGAGAAGGGGATCGGGTCCCTTTTCTCTGTCTATGTCACGTGTGAGCAGGAAGGGCTTTTAAAAAATGGTGGATCATGGAGACCGGCATTCTCGCACTCGAGAGTCCGGCGCTGATGTGGGGACCTACACGTCCTTCTTACGGTAAGCATAGGCACTGGATTGTAGTAGCCTAGCGTTTGAATAGTGACACGAGGTAATGGTGGAAGTTTGGATTTAAATGTGTGAAACAGCAGATTTAGAAGAATCTGGAGCACCTGGTTAAGTTTACTAAGAGTCTTAAGCTTGAAGTGAGTAGTTTGGGGAATACCCGGCGGGGACATAGATATTTTGGAATAGCGTGGTGATTACTATTGAGACATGCTGTATGCTATTAGATACAGGTCTACATAGCGTAACATCATAAGCGTTGAAATGGAATTTTTAATAATACCCAGCGCGAACGCAGATAGTTTTGAATTGCGTGCTGAACACTGTTGATTTATGCTGTGTGCCTTTATATACTGTTGTACACGGCGTAAAGATACAGGGAGTTTGCTTATACTTAACCAATACGTGATCGCGTACGAGGTTTGAGACATCCCTATTTTTTGTTTGGTGCTTTAGGTTTGGCTCATGACGAAGATCCACGGTTAAATACGACGTGGACATCAGAACATAGATTTTAATTTCCCAGTAGGATGGAATTATCACCACTGATAAAGTAGGTAGCCTTAATACATGAATGTACTGGATATCTAGTGAACCGGTCTACTCTTACTAGTGCATACTAAATTAGATTTGGGGTTTTTCAGGGAACATTTTGGACTCTTGTAAGGTATTTCTAATTTACTTGTGAAAAGTGATTTGGGATTTATTTTATAGCCACCACACTTATTGCACTGATTTTGCTCGTCTCACCGTCACCTGGCAATGGGCACTAGATCCTCAAGTGTGTGTGACACAGGAGGTGATCATGCCCTTTTTTAATCATGACACGTATTGAGCAGTGCACACACACCGGGTGCACGCAGATAGATACCGACAATCAGGACCTTGTTATTGGTTCTCTCCATCACCACTTAATATACGGGGCGAGACTATGATGGCCTACGTTTAACAACCCATTTTTCTCATGCTTTGAAATGAGCACGGTCTATTGGGCAAAGATCCCTGTGCTTGCCGCAAAAATTCGTATAGAATACCGCTATGAACATGGGTGAGGTTTGATGGGTGTATTTAATACACCTGTTTTGTGTAATATTACAAAGGGCTTGTGTTTGTTTTGTATATACAGCCTTGAGAAAGTCGCGGGACAAAATTCCTTTGTGCGACGAAACACGTGTTGGCTGTTGCAAGAACAAGAGAATAAAGAAAAGAAACCAAGCTCGAAAATTTCTCCGTATCATTTTTGCTTGTCTAAAACAAATTGGATAATTGCATATTACTTAAAAGACGTGTGCTGAGGATTGTGTTTACATACATCATATATCCATAAGTGAGTCCAATACAGTCCTTATAATGTTCATCCTGTCTGGCCCATCTCATCAAATCATTGTGGCTAAATCTGACATATAATAACAATTACTCCAACACCAGAGAATCAATTCCACTAACAGGCATGCATAACATTCCCTTACTTTCATTCCATTTCCCTCCGACCTTTGTCCATTTGTGGGGACACCCCCTGCGCTCATAGACCACCTTTTCCACCCTCATACACCAGTCAATATCCGTCTTCCACTCCCTTAGCACTGGGGCGGGTGATTCTTTCCACATGCTGGCTATGTTAAGCTTGGCCACCATAAGACCTAACGTGACCCAGTGTCTGCCTGCACTGGTCAGATCCAACGCCTTCCATATATTCAGTAGGCACCATTTTGCAGAGGGCGCCATATTGACGGTGTACAGTGCCGTAATACTGGAAACCACCGCGGCCCAGAATACTTGAAGCATCGGGCAATCCCACACCATGTGAAAAAAAGATCGCTTCGCAACAACAGCTCCTAGGGCACAGTGATGATCTACCTTCCCCCATCTTAGCCAGCCTGGTACATGCATAAATAGGCCCTATGAAGTAGCTTAAGTTGCACCAGTCTGAAGCGGGAGCAAATAGCAGAACTACGTTTTTCTGACCTTCGCCAAACTAGGCTTTAACTAGGCCTCAATTCCATTTTGATTTTGTATGGCTGCTGCTCATTGTATATTTAAATTTCTCATTGACACCGTACGCAGCAAAATGTGCACTATTTGTTTTGTAATGACATGAGGTTCTCAAAGAACTCCAGTGGAAGCGTTGAAATACTTTTTAAGGCTCTTCCTGCTCGTTCACTGTGGGCAATACATTAGGAGTCTTTCCATTGTTTATGTATCCAGATTTGTTTTGACACCTCCAATGACATTAAGTCACGGTTTCAAAATTATTCATTTGGGGGAGTAGCACTAGAACAGTGGTATTATGTGACATTTTATAATGCTGTGTTATGATTTGATATTGTATTGTTACATTTGCTCATCCTGACTGTGTGATTTCCATTGCTTTCTATAATGAAAATTATTATAAAAGGCCCTCAATTTGGGGGTGAGTCACATTCTTATAGGTGTCTACTAGGGATGCTGTCCATTTCTGTATTGATTTGCTGCACACTCTGGACTTTGTCTATTTTCCAGACTTGCTCATTGTAGCATTTATTTTAAATGCTAAGAGCCTTTATGGCATTTGATTTCTATGTCCTATGACTGAATTATTGAGACAATATATTTGCCTTTTGCGTTACACTTTAAATATTTAAATAAACCTTCATGGTTTTTCTAAATTACTGATCTAGGATCTTTTTGAGTCAGTCCTTACTTATTAATGGTATTTTGAAATGCTGCTTTGAATCTTATCTTTAGAGATACTTTGCCTCATCTGTTCTTGAGGACAACACTGTCCCAGCCCTGCATTGGGTACCAAGGGTTCGGCTTGGCACTCAGGGCACGAGCCACGCCCTAAAAATTTTTGCCATAGAAATCATACAACAAACATCACATAAAATGGGATAGTCTTTTCAAAATTCAAAAATATCAAATTCTTTAACATTTGGAAGCTTTGCCATTAATATGTCACAATATAGCACTGCACAGAGAAGTACTAATTAAAAGTGATATTTTTTTGGGCATGAACTTAGAACCATTCCTGCTCCCGCTCTGGCGACTGTGCTATTAGCAAACTAAGAGGTAAGCCAGTTGTCATATGAACCCTGGATGTGGTCCAGATTGCTATAAACAGAGCAACTCTATTAAATCAAGCACAATCTTTTTTTGTACAACTGGTATGCTGAGCTCACGAACTTGAAGGTACTTTCATTTGCGATAGTGAAGAAAAAGGCTGATTGATATCATGAAATATTTGCCTACGGTCACGCAGTTTGGTTAAAGGGGAAACAACAATTAATCCAGGTTTTCTGGTTTCATTTTGTACAAATCAGCCACTAAATGGTAATCTATTTGTCTCTCCTTTTTACCTCGAATGCAAATGCTTTGTTTTTACCATTTTGTGCATGAAGATGGAGCAAGCATGGCAGGAAGATACCATATGAAGGCTCGGCTCGTTAGGGACTCGAGGTTCCTAACGGACATTTAGTTAAGCGAGTCAGGCTTCAGGCGCGAGCTATCAAGGACTCGTACACTCTTACTTAACAAAACGTTTGGGCCACCCCACATATGGTTACTGGCGTCAGGGGCACAACTAGACCCGAACTTCGGGGCGGGGGGGCTAACACTCCCAGCCAGGGCTGGCCCTAGCACTGGTCACACACAGTGCAACATTTTTTTTCGTGCCCCCTCTTCCATTTCCGCTTTCTTCATTTGCGATAGTGAAGAAAAAGGCTGATCGATAACATGAAATATTTGCCTACGGTCACGCAGTTTGGTTAAAGGGGAAACAACAGTTAATCCAGGTTTTCTGGTTTCATTTTGTACAAATCAGCCACTAAATGGTAATCTATTTGTCTCTCCTTTTTACCTCGAATGCAAATGCTTTGTTTTTACCATTTTGTGCATGAAGATGGAGCAAGCGTGGCAGGAAGATACCATATGAAAGCTCGACTCGTTAGGGGCTCGAGGTTCCTAACGGACATTTAGTTAAGCGAGTCAGGCTTCAGGCGCGAGCTATCAAGGACTCGTACACTCTTACTTAACAAAACGTTTGGGCCACCCCACATATGGTTACTGGCGTCAGGGGCGCAACTTGACCCGAACTTCGGGGGAGGGGAGGGGGGGGGCTAACACTCCCAGCCAGGGCTGGCCCTAGCACTGGTCACACACGGTGCAACATTTATTTTCGTGCCCCCTCTCCCATTTCCGCCTTTTCCATAAATTTCCTCACTACCACTCACCAACAATGCATCTCATCTCTCTATAGCACCTTTCTGACAAACATTTCATTTTTTTATAGCGCTAAATCATAGTTTACTCACACTCAGTTCTGTGATCTGCATGTACACGTTCTTTGTAGCAGGCACATTAACCCGCTGTGGGGGTGGCAGAAGTGCCCATGTGAGTGCACGGTGAGCGATGCAACAGAGTGAGAGTAGGGTAAGAGGAGTGACTGCAGGGTGAGTGAGGTGACCATATGAATTTAGGTGCGGATGTAAGTGCAGAGTGGGACGAACGAATGCATGGTTAGTGATGGGCTTGTTTGAGTGGGATTGCAGATTGAGCAGTGAGGGGGACAGGTGAGTGAAATGTCACGAGTGCAGGGCGAGTAGTGTGCTTGTGACTGCAGGGTGAGGTACAGGGTGAACAGCACAAGTGCATTGTGAGTACAGTGATCACTGTGAGTGCAGGGTGAGCAGGTGAATGGTGTGAGTGCATGGTGATCAGTGTGACTGCATTGTGATCATTGTGAATGCAGGGTGAGCGCGAAAGTGAAGGGTGAGAATGAGGAGTGAGTTGTCTGAATGCAGGGTGCATTCCCAGACACTTGAAGTAACTCAGCATGTTATTGACGGCGGCGTAGGGTTTCAGATATAAGTTAAACTATTGCTATTATGGCATTAATCAGGGATCGAGGGTGGAGGAAATAAATAATGTGCTGATCCTGCAACAAACTTCCAGTCTTATGATTAGGGTTGCCAGCTCATTATTTTGATGTCCCAGATGGTACAAAAAAAACAGTCACCTAAGCCATATTTTCAGCACTTATCTGTGCATACTTCGAACAGCAATTATAAATAGAAAGCACTTTTAAAATTGTGTTCTGATAATGACTGATAATTAAAGGGAACAAAGACTGAAAAGTCACATTACAAATGAATAAATACTTTTTTATTTATAACCATATTTTGTGTCAAGACGAGGTCTTTGCAGGCTCTTTAAACAACACATGGCTGGCATTTTTCTTTTGGCAACCCTACTTTATATTCCTTTTGATGAAATGCATTCTCACACTATGGCAGTAAATGTAGAATACAAATGTAAGGAATAGGCAGAGTGGGAGCCCAGGGGGTGCTGGAGCCAGAAATAAAACTAAGCCTCAGTAACCAGTTTACAAAGGTATGTAAATATGCAAATGGTCTTTAAAGACCTGTGAAGAACTCAGCGTGTCGGAGATAAGACTCCAGACACTGCCCAGCCGAGCCCACAGCAGCTCGAGCTGCGTTATGTTTGGTGGTAGAGGCCGGAATTGGGAGTGGCCGTCCATGGTGATGTGAATAAAAGGCACCGGAACGCGGACCTCGGGGTTCAGTGTCCACACGAGCAACTAAAACGTGTGTGTCCATTTCTGTTTGGCCCAGACCTAAAACCAACCCCCTTAGCCATATCCTGTACCTGTGTCAGGATAGAACAACTAGTGACGAAGGTGGGATCCTTCTCTGGCGTTTGCCGCTGCACCTGTTTTTTGTGGCGGTTTGGTCCTGGTCTGCGGTCCTGCTCGAGGCCGCCGTTCTTTTGTCTGCTGAGAGGACGAGTGACCCACAGCGCATTGTGTGCGGCGCCGGAACCGGCTGGACTGCCATCTGCCTGTTTTGCCCCCCCCCGTGCCTGTGTGGTGATTTTCTGCGGTGCCGTGGCGTGTTGCTGGCCTGTGTGTGCAGTGTGCACTGCTTCCGGGCCGTGAGAATTGGCCCCACCCTGTCTGGTGATGCCATGCCGCGCACCACTACCGCGGCCTAGAGGCTGTTTTGCTTGCGGCCACGGGGCGCCTGGAGTGCTGCCAGTGCAGTGTCTTTGTTCCTGGGGCCCGTGAGAGTGTACAGGAGAAGGGAACGCCTGGAATGAGGGACCGGACTCATTTGTCTTCTGTGGCCCTGCGTTTTTCTGGATTTGGAGGTGACTGACTAAGCTGCTCAGTCTGTTCATATCCCGAAAAGCTGTGTATTTGCTGGAGGGGCACACGAAGCGGCATATGCTCCTATGTGCCTGGGACTCAGCACAAGCCTGCACCTGGTTGTTTGAGGGTAGGGTCAAAAGGTCTCTGTGGCATCATTGGGACTCTAGATTTGCGTATGAGCAGTGGGACTCTAGATCTGCATATGAGCATCCAGTTGTGTCATCTATCATTCCTCATGTCCACTGTGCCACCTGTTGAACCGTTCCTGCTTGATGGCCCACCATCAGCGCAGGCAGCCAACTGGAGGGACTGGCTGGAGCGCCTTGAGACTTATTTTACGGCTGTGGGTCTACAAGATGAACGCCAACGCCCTATTTTACTACACCTGGGTGGTGCTGCATTACACAAGCTAGGGAAGTCAGTAGGGGAAGCTGGACCACCGCACACCTACGCTACGCTGAAGGCAGCCTTGACCACCCATTTTGGACATCTCACTAACCCTGATTACGAACGCTTCCTATTACAACAGGCGAGACAGCTCCCAGAGGAGTCCGTAGAGGGTTTCTATGCCTGGCTCAAAGAGCTGGCAAGCACGTGCACATTGCCGGACGCCAATGACGAGATATGTGCGCAATTTATCCAGGGGTGTGCGTCCGCCAAACTGAGGGAGCATATACTTCAAGTCCCGGGGATGATGATGGCAGACATACTAACGATGGGAAGGTCGAAGGAGTTGTCCAAGGTGCGAGCGGCGCACATGGAAGCAGCACTACAATGCCAGGTGAAGATGGAGCCGGTCAACACTGCAGTATCTGGAAATTCTGGCAAGAAGTTGGTGCGCAGCACGTCATAAACCTCCAACAGAATATGCTACGGATGTGGCGGCCATTTCCCCACTAAGGCCTGTGTCCTGCTCAAGGAAAAATGTGCTCTGCATATAATAAACTTCAACATTTCGCAAAAGTGTGTCACTCTGCCATACGCAGGGGACCGCAAAACAAACAAGTTAATGTTTTGGGCACTCCTCAATCCATGGAAGAAGATGGGGACATGGATGACAACGTGGAGGGAGCCATCCACGTTATTCACGCCATGCAACCAGATGGTGGTCTAATGAGGCGGATCCTGAAGTGTAAAGTATTGATCGCAGGACACCCGGTGCACGCACAGATCAATACCGGGGCGTCTATAAACATCATGGCTCGCTCAATGCTGCAGACTCTTCCCTTACAACCGGCTCTACGACGCACGTCAACTCAAGTGTTTTGCATATGGGTCCGCCACTCCTCTTTCATTAGCTGGAGTATTCACTACCAGTATCTCTCATGATTCCCATCCCACTCGGACTAAGATATACGTTACCCAGGAGGGATCAGGGATGCTGTTAAGCTGTCGAACAGCAGAACATCTACAACTGGTAGCTTTCGCTTTTGCCATTCATCGAGAAAGTGTGGAGTCCTTAGTGGCAGACTTTTCACTTCCATTCGAGGGCATAGGATGCCTTAAAAATCACATGGTCGATCTTGACATAGATCGCTCCATTCAGCCAGTGGCCCTCAAGCACAGAAGAGTGGCGTTTCATCTGAGGCCGAAGGTGGAGGAAGAGTTGAGGAAACTCGAGCAGGCTGACATCATCGAACAGGTTGATGGCCCGACTCCCTGGGTGTCTCCCATCGTTGTGGCACGGAAGCCCAAACAGCCAGGCGATGTGAGAATTTGCGTTGACATGAGGCTACTCAATGAAGCAATTCGACGAGAGCGTCATCTGACCCCTACCGTAGACGACATTGTGGCTGAGGTGAGCGGCTCTAAATGGTTCTCCAAAATGGACCTGCGGGCAGGATACCACCAACTGCTGTTGGACCTTGAGTCAAGAGCCATAACCACGTTCTCGACACAGGTTGGTCTTTTCTGAGATACAAACGCCTTAGTTTCGGAGTGTCCAGTGCCACCGAAGTTTTTCAAGACACCATCCGAGGGGCGCTAGCAGGCCTAAAAGGGGTTCTCAATGTCAGTGATGACATTCTTGTGCATGCCCCCACGTTGGAAGAACACATGGACCGCTTGAGAGACACTTTCCAGCGTCTGCAGGAGTGTGGCCTTACTCTCCATTGCGAAAAATGTGAGTTTCTCAAGAAGGAGATTGCATTCTTTAGATACCGTTTCACTCAGCAGGGAATGTCACTGGATCCGTCCAAAGTCCATGACATCCAGATGGCACCGGCTCCCATGACGGTGACTGGCGTAAGGAGTTTCCTGGGCATGGTCACATACTGTGGACGTTTCATTCGAGATCTGACAGGCCTTACTGCCCCGCTGAGGGAACTAATTAAAACTAATGTCAGTTGGGACTGGGGGCCAGCCCAAGAGAAAGCTTTTCAGGACACCAAGCAGGCTCTCTCTGCAGATACTACTCTGGTGTATTTTGACTCAGCCCGAGAGTCTGAATTGTCAGTGGACACAAGCCCCTCTGGCCTTGGCGCTGTGCTGTCACAAAAGCAGAAAGATGGAGAATGGGCTCCTGTAGCTTACGCGAGTCATACTCTGATGAATACCGAGCAACGATATTCACACATTGAGAAGGAAGCCATAGCCGTTCATTGGGGCTGTCGCCATTTCCATCTATACCTCTATGGGCAGCCGTTTTTCGTCCATACGGTCCACAAACCGTTGATTTCACTTTTTATGGGTCATTCCTCGAACCCTCCACCGCGGATTGAAAAGTGGATTCTGCAGTTGCAGGAGTATCAGTTCCAGGTAATCTATTGTCCAGGGGCGCAGAACCCCGCTGATTTTCTCTCCAGACATGCTAGACCGGCCGAGGAAGAGCTTGCAGCAGGCGAGGTGGAAGAATATGTCAGGCTAGTGGTGGAGCGATCACGCCCACGGCCTATCTCCTTGGAGGAGATTGTGAGTGCCATGACTGGAGATGAGTGCTTGCAGCTGGCCATCGCTGCGGTGACTTCAGGGAGATGGCACCTGTTGCTGGAGAAACTACCTTGCAGGACCGAAGAGGCACGCGCAGACCTGAGCACGTTATACAACGTTCGTGTTGAACTGGCAGTATCTCCAGAAGGTTGCCTCATGAAAGGATCTCGTCTAGTGATTCCCAGGACACTACAGCAAAGGGGGTGGTCGATTTAGCGCATATATCCCATCAGGGGATTGTCAAGACTAAATCTCGTTTGCGCTGTAAAGTGTGGTTTCCCAACCCTGTGGAGCGGACTGTTCGCCAGTGCCCTCTGTGTCAAGCGACTGGCCCAGCGGAACCACCTGCTCCATTTATCACAGAAGCCATACCACCTTATCCCTAGCATAGAGCAAGGGCTAACTTTCGAAGTCTCCCGGATGGACGGCACGTTAGTTGTCATTGATGACTTCTCGAAATATCCAGAGGTTGAAATCCTGGATTCAATAATGGCAAGTAACACCATCCCACGGCTGGAAAAGATAATGGCCAAACACGGCCTTCTCAAAGAATTGCGTATGGATAATGGCCCTCCTTTTACCAGCCATGAATTTTCAGAATCTCTACTGTCTCAGGGTGTTCAGAATCGAAAGATCAGCCCTTGTTAGCCCCAAGCCAATGGGGAGGCGGAGCGCTTTATGCAGACACTAAACAAAGTCCTTCGAATTGCACTAGCCCGTGGCCAGAACATGGAATGTAAGCTGTACACATTCCTGAGAGAATATCGACTCACGCCTTATTCAACAACTCAAGTGAGTCCGGTCTCTCTCTGTATTAACAGAGCGGTGAGTGATATCGTACCTCAGGTGACACAAGCATCCAATTTGCAGGAACGTGTTGTGGTGAAACTGAGGCAACGGCAGGCCAAGAATAACCACATGTCTAGGATCTGTCGAGCAAAGACAAAATCTTTTGCTGTTGCCAATGCCGTCATGGTGAAAACCTGCCGTCCCCGGGGGAAATTCACTCTTCCGTTTGAGATAGACCCCTGGATAATTCAAGCAATGAAGGAGACAATGGTCACGGCCCAGAAGGCAGAGGAGACCATCACCAGGAATGTATCCAGTTTCAAAGAGTACATAAGTCCGAGAAGCCCAGGGACAGAGACACCTTATGAAATGTTGGACCGGGGTGGGGCCGAATCCGATGATGTCCCCACTGCTCCGGAAACACCTGTTGATGAGGTTTTCTCACCCGGGACACGAGGTGTGGATCTTGCCAGAAGTTCTTAGACTGTTACCTGCACGGTGTAGGAACCTTTTTCCCAGGAAGTCCCTAATGGCTGTCAGCACCCGTCAGGGACCAGAGAAGATGATGGCCAGGAGAGTGGTGGGCGGCGCGGGAATGGGAGGGACCACCTCCGACCATGTCCTGCAGCATCCTACCGCCTCAAGGACTTTGTGCTGATCTGAAGCATATGCAGTGTTTGTGGTGTAAGTTTTTTTTCTCTCTCTCTCTGTTTTGTTTTTTTGCTTTTGTTTTCTTCTCTTTTTATTTAAGATAAAGGGGGAATGTTATGTTTGGTGGTAGAGGCAGGAATTAGGAGTGGCCGTCCATGGTGACGTGAATAAAAGGCACCGGACCTCGGAGTTCAGTGTCCATACGAGCAACTAAAGCGTGTGTCCATTTCTGTTTGGCCCAGACCTAAAACCAACCCCCTTATCCATATCCCGTACCTGTGGCAGGATAGAACGAGCTGCAGCAGCCCGGGCTGAGACACACGACGGGGGGCGGGAGGGCGAAGCCCTTTTAGCTCTATGGGCGTTGCGTGCCTGACTGCCACTATATGATAGCACACTGGTGGTTAACATCTACATTCATATCGTAAACCATCGGCTCAGATTCACTATTCTTGTTTCCCCATTTGATATGGAGACGAAGAGGAACTCATCCATTCTGTTGTTCATAGGGGTACGAGACTGCCCGAACTGTTAAATTTCAGAGGCTCGCCCACCTTTGGCGACGACCCTAACATACCCTGCCTAAACCGACATGCCAACACCACTCCCGTTCCCTGGCTACCCACAACAGATATACGTACGAATTACACCGGCAGGTTGTAAGAGGAGGGATAGGAGAAAGCACGTGTGAACTCTACAGCCAATCCACACTTCGGAAGTCTCCATGGGACACTAGGATTGGCTAAGGTGCCCCCAATTTGCTACAATCATTGGTCACATTATGCATTAACAGAACCGCCCACTCGTAGGTGACGCCCAGACATGTTTAGCCTTGGGATTGGTTCGTATACGACCCGGAAGTGCTATAGATACATTAAATGACATCCGTTAAAATATTAGCAAAGGAAGACGGACATGAAGTTGAGTTTACGGACGGTCCGTGTAAGTAGCGGACTTATGTTAACCATACTTTTGACCAGGCACTTAAGTAAATGTTTTGTCTTCCTCCCTTTGTATACTTATTAAGCATCGATTTACGCTCGGGATAACCACATCTGTGACATCTACACTTAACGCTTGGTCTAAACTCGTGTACTTTATTGACCCGTACAACGCTGTGATTCTTATGCAAGAAAAGGATTTAAATCAGCCAGGGCTCATCATTTGAATGAGTCGATCAAATTAAGTGGTTCATGTAGTAATCATCTTTACACATTCTGAAATAGTTTAAAGTCATGATTAGAGTTACATGTTAGTTTGTACTAAGAGGAAAGTTACCCAGGATTTTGTATCATTGCCAGGTAGCCAGTGGTTAGCAATGCTGCCCACCATGCTGTGGTATGAGTGAGATGCCCACCCAGCTGCTAGGAAAATGATACCCGAATAGGGAGTGCATAGCCAGCTGCCCGGTACGTAACCGTACAGGCATTTGGTACACCCAGATGAATGGAATACAAATGGAAACGCGCCTCTGCGTCAGAAGATGCCTATCATTTGAAGGATTGAGGTTGCTTTTTATTGCACTGGCCTCTAATACCACAATTCGAATCTCATATGTTTGGTTTAAGATTACATTGTAACTACTTCTAAATGTTGAGCTCGTGCTCCATTGCCACTTATTACTTTAAACATGATAAGTTGTTTGAGTGGTGGGGTACAAACAGCACTTTCACCGCCAAACGGTTTGATTACCCACTGGTTAGATACCTATTTACTGTAACGTTTGATCTCCATTTTAAATGGTTACAAAGGTGGAAGATGCCCAGTTTGACGCTTTGGCATCACAGGTAAAGACTGACCATCAAGGCTGTTCTTACTCAATTTTCCATTGCTTAGTATTCAGAAAATGCCTCTTTTTCACTACACATTTCTTTAATTCGGCAGATTGTTGTGTAGTATAGTTACAGACTTGGTGGAGAGACCAAGAATAATGTTTTCTAGAGGTTTGCTGGCTTCCAAAAGTAAATATCTTGTCGATGGTGTTCACTATTTGATCATTTGAAAACAACGTATCCATTTTTAGTAACAGCTGAAATGAAATGAAATGAAATTTGTACTTGTAAAGCGCACTTATACCCCCAAAGGGGTGTCCTGGCGCTGTACGCATACCGCTGTGGAACCCTTCCTGGCTTTTCCCTGTGAAATGTCCACTCCTGGGCACCCCCAAGGTGAAGCCAGGCATCCCAGCGCTGTTGGGGCCGTTGTGGAGATTAAGCAAGCTATTGCCCAGAGTTGCAGAGTGGGACCCATGATTAGAATAGGCACCGAGGCGAGAATTATCAGGTCCGAGGAAATTGAGCCCAAGACCCGCCGAGGCGGGAATTGAACCCTGGTCCCGGGCCAGATCTCTGCATCAGGGTCTGCCGCTCTAACCATTGAGCCACACTTCTCCACTGGGAGTAGATTTAGAGAAAATATCATATTTGAGCTTCCACTCCGCCCTATATCTCTGGGTTACTCTAAGAGTTGGTCAATGTATTAACTAAACTGTTTCATGTTGTAATTCGAGTAACAATGTATTATTTCTTGATGCATTTTTATATACGCGAGCCTGTAACATAGATCGGTGAATCAATCACTTTTAGCTAGCTTCTGGGTGCAACCTTTGGTTCACAGATTTGAATGCTAGCAAGGACCTGTCTATCTTTATACTTAAGATTTTAATAAGTTGAGTATCATCGAGTTTAAACTAGCACCTTCAAATTACAGTGGTACAAAATAGCATTTATGGTTACAAATGACTACATAAAACCATGTTATGAAATGTTTCATCATTTAGATTTTCACCATTTTTGCATGAAAATGGGGTCTTTTAAGAGAAACCCATGTCGTTTTGATCTAATACGTTCATGACCTTCACGGTGATGATAAAGCACCGAGAATATTTAAAACATGTCAAAGGACACACGAGCAAAAAGAACAATGGGATGTGAGGGGTCCTCCCTGTTACAGCTCTGTAATCTGAAGAGTTATCCTATTCACTGAGATGTCAGACCTTCAACATGGTTAGAGTTGATCAGAAAAGTGAGCATTTATTCATACGTTTTGGAATCTTTAAACCTGAAAGACTTAAACTCCACCGGGTTAGAGGCGAGATATTTTACAGTGTATATTAATAATTAGAACATAATTGGGCTGCATCTTTGACTCGGGCGTGTAGGTCATCTGTACAATGGTGACCTCCTTGGGAGGTCTTCCTTAATTTCATTTTAAATAGCTGCACATACGTTCCACGCCACTTTTCTCCCATGGCTTTCTGTTTTCACTCTGGTGTTGTAGCCCACTCAGCGATTTGTCGATTTTTCCTTACAGTTTGTAATACGTAGATGTGATTTTGGATCCATCCACCTGTCCTGAGACACTCCAGGTTATTCTCTTGGCGCACATGGTACTGCCACCATATTTGACCGATTGATGTTCCATGTTTCACGAAGGAAATTACTCTCCATGTAAAGTCATTTTGTCGTTTATTACCTCCAGTTTAAGGTGACAGCGCTTAGCCTTAGCATTTGTCATACTATACACAATTGTATGATCTACTGCTGTCCAGTATGTCATCATGGTTGACCGTGCAACGTAGTGAAACATTTTCTCATCTCTAAAAAACACAAAGCCAAACTAAAAAATTAAATTTTTGATTAATAGTGGTTTAGGCTAGCTCGCACTACTTGTTTCCACAAGACTTATATTTATTGCATTTTTTACATCTTTGTTAGAGGTTTAGCCTGCTGTAACTAGGTGTATTTTTTCTACTTTTCTTTTTGTAGATCTGTATATTTAGTTTCACAAGGCTCTCTGAAGGGACAGAAATGTGAAATATTCATTCTATATAAACCACAATAGATATGTTAAATCTATTAAAATACTAAAAACGCAGGTCAAAACATTGTTTTATTGTTGATTAAACTCACTTGAAGGTATCTCATAATCTTTTGTATATTAATGAATGACAGCTATATGGGTTGGCTGACGTGTCATCTGGGAGTTCAGCTGCAAAACCAGCATATGCTGCCAGGAATTCGATACCTCTGAATCTTGTATGCCAACTTATTTCTTTTCCAACCCCTTTATAATTGCATTTGGAATTAAAGTTACACCCTAATTGCTAGCGTCTGTTGTCGTGGTCTGACAGACAATTCAGTTTGAAATACTTATGTTTGTACGTTTTTCAGAGTTCGTTATTTGTGCTTCATGTACTAGGAAATAATGATTATAACAGTAGATAGCTATAACAATATGGTTGGTCTTTAAGAGGCGTTTACACCGTGAGAAGTACAAACGCCTAATTGACTTGAAGTTTTTTTTTGTAGCCAATACAGTGAGACTATGCTAACATATGATGCAAGAAGTTTGCCTTTACTTGTGTTTCTAATTAGTTTTTAGGTCGAGCCTCGAGTAGCGCGCAAGCGCTGCTTAGAGGCGAAGACTTTTAGTAAGTGAGTTTTGAAAGCAGTCCCAAAAACGCTCGTGCGTCGTGGCTGGCCTTTTTGAGATGGGTACGCGCGGCAAACATGTGTTTCCAATTATCGTGCCCAGACGCGGGCGCGATAATTGTAAACATATGCCGGCCGTGCGGGAAAAGGCCATGACGCACGAGCGTCTGGTCCGCTTTGAAAGCCCAGGCTGCCGCGCTCGCCCTCGCTCCTCTCTTGTCTAATGCAGAAGGAGAAACAGCCAGCAGAGGTGGCTTTACTTACGTCATCAAAGGGAACTAGAGACAAGAGGCTGACACACCCTTAAAAACAACCGACACCTGAAGGCGGCCTTTTTCTACGCGCAGACTAGGTGAGGTGCGGGCGGGTGGATTAAGGGGCGGTCGGATTATTGTCTTTGTCGCCTGAAATCAGAAGTGGTGCTTTGTACAGACCCCGGGGAAAGTGCGAGAGCGCTTGACATGGCCAGCCGGGAACAGTGTCCGATGTTTGTTCCCGGTAGATGTGTGCTTCGCCATTGGTAAACGCTGTTTTAAGCCTGGTGTCCGGTTTATTGCCATAGAATGATTACGGGTGCTATGCCTTCACTGATGCCGGCCGGTGTTTGGGCAAGAGCATTATGTCTCTCTCTGTACCCTAGACGAGAAGTGTCTGGTGGTACTGCAGTTCAATCACTGCCGCTCGGTGTTCATGAGCGTCTCGGCATTTAAGTCTCATGAGGATGCGTTATTCGTGCTTTTTTTCTGTATTTCTGCCCATGGCATCAGTTCACAACATTTCTTTTCAAACGCTGGCGCAGTTTTCCCTCAGCCGGTGTTGCCAGTGGTTAATTGAGCCGGCTGTTGCTGGTATGGGCCACTGTCACTCATTTTTGGGGACGGCCACTAATTTTTCCTCGACTTATATCTCCCGAGAACGAGAGCCGGAACAAAACGGGAAAGAAGGTGGAAGAGAAAGACGGAAAATACGTTTCCAAGGAAGAAAGCAGTGACATGCCGGAGTGGGTTAAAGGAGCTGGGAGTGGGTTAAAGAGGTTTAACGTGTAGTCAGGACTACGCGGCCCTGGTGTTCCGCGCACTAACATTTAATAACGCTGGTCGCGGGCTTCTGAGCAGCTCTTGGGGCGCCGGCACTCATTCGTTTTACAAATTAAGCACGGGGTGTTGCGATGTCAAAGCCTGCACAGTAAGTTATTGTTATATTAGGTTAGTTTGACTAAACCCATGTACGTCCCCACGGCTTCGACCCAAATCCCTCTTTCTGGTCTCTATATCCCCCGCCTACCGCCCTTTTCCTGGTGGCCTCGTTTCAGAAATAGTTACACTCATCTGTGAAATTAAATGTCCGCCCATCTCTTGTCCCTTAGTCACTCACTGAATGACCTCGCACCGCCTAACGCACATCCATTACCGGCAACTGACCGGGGAAATACTCGTAGTGCCCTAAAATATTTACTGTCCTCTCGTTTCTCCCTTATTCATAAACGTCAGCTCTGTCACCCACACCACTTTGCCTACGTCTTCTTCCTTCTCTTTCACCCCGTCAGGCCGGCTGGCACACAGTTCACAACTGGGCCGTGTACCCCTCAGTCTGGTATTCAAATACATCTACAGTCTCATCTTGAACTGCCCCATCTCCTCTCTAACTCGGAACCGATTGCAACCCTAGGCCCCCTCGGCTCAGAATCCTCGACTGCCTGACCATCCTGGCACAACCACCTCTATCGCTGGGTATTTTGTCCTCCTTGCACCCACCCACTTGCACTGTCTTTGTTCGGCTGAGGGCAACACCCAAAAACCTCTCTAGACCCACCACGTATTTTTGTGATCAGTTTAAGTGATCCTTAATAAAAAAAAAATCGAAACCACTTTATTGATTTTAAAATAAAAGGGCATGGGATTTAAAGCACAGTATAGGTTACATCAGATCGCCAGTATGCGTAGGCTACAATGTACAGAGGACATAATCCCACCAATAATCCCTTTAGGGCAATTGGCTCAGCATAAAGCAAATTCCATAAAGAAACAACAAATTAAAAACGCAGAACTGCTCCGAGTTGATGGGGGTGGCATGTTGGGTCCCTCCTGTGTGGAGAACAGGCAAAGAAGAGGCCCTGCAGCTTAGTGTATTCCTGGGGTAATCTAAAGAACAAGCATTGGCATAGCCAATAGGTCTCGCCTTTGGGACCTTATAAGTGTTTAGCCATGCAACACTTGATGTTGTTGCACCAAGGATATTGTGCTGGATAACTAAACACTTATAAGGTCCCAAAGGCGAGACCTATTGGCTATGCCAATGCTTGTTTTGTAAACTAAGGACAACTGTGTTTTGAGCATGCGGTTATAGTCAAGTAAAGGTAGCTTCTAAAAGAGGTTGGATGTTGTACCTTACCACTGCTTCAGTAAAGGTGTGATTTGCGGATTTTTATGGAAAATGCTGTGGGCTTCGATTTCAGTACATATGTTCTTTTTGATTTCTTTTTATACCCTTTCTCTTTTAATTACAATTAACTTTCTAATGTATTTTGGTTTTGCAATAACGCTACAATTTTTTTTTTTTGGGCATCTGGTTTACGAAATGTTTTTTTCTGCACCTATGTACTTTGTAAAATTGGCCACGTGTGGCTTAGAATTGTCTCTCACATTATTTGGTGTTGTGCATTTATTCCTTTGACGATACTAACAGTTTCTAGTATTGACTGAACATACTTGCCATCATTGTCAAAATGCTCTAGGTCAGCACTCAGAAAAATACAGGTGCAGGTTCCTTTTTAATTCTAGCTTTTCAAACTGAATCAGTCCATCACGGGAATAAGGAAAGAACGCAATTTCAGCAGTCATTCTGTTAAAGTTCATATTCTTCTCTGTGCCCACACAGTGTGGGGTCTAGTGATAATGTGCTGCATTCAGCCATCTTGTTACCTGCTGGTTTGTTAAAACAGTTCTTTATTGGATGTCGAAGTGAAGCCACTAGGTCTCTCACATATACAAGAAATTAGCGGCACTGTGATGAAGCTTCATAGAGAATGGATAACCTTTTAGAGTTTTACTAGAATGGAGTTAAAGTTCATTATTGTTGTAAAATTGTTTGTAAAAGCTAATTCAACTTAAAAAGAATGTGTTCACTTCACACTATCTGCATCCCCCTTACTATAACAAGCCATGTCCTTCAACTTCTGTGTGGTTGCGTTGTACGATTCTCAGCCGAACCATGTTTTGGATGTTTATTTAATTTTTTATAGCCTGAATTAGACTCATAGGTGTCAGAGCACTTTACACACACAGCTTCATTGGGTATAGAAAGGTGGATAACAAGGGGTCAGCAAATGGGAGGAAGGGCGGGGAGAGAAAACCAGTAAATAAGACAATTGCAATCAGACAGCTGTGGATAGTACAAGATTTGGAAAGTCTGACAAGCGATATGGATCATTGTTTCTGTATCAGCGGTAGCTTATAAGTAGATTTGACTAGTTCTGGGGTGGTGTTGCAAAGGTGCAATTGTAGAGAATCTAATCGTAATTACTAATAGACAGAATGCAGTCCCTGTGGGAGAGTAATAGTGACCCTTGTCCTTCTAGTAGAAGATGTCAGAATTAGAATGTTTTCAGTTCCTTTCTGAATATTTTGTATGCTTCTATAAACCTAATAACTGGAGGGATTAGGCTCCATAGCTTAAGGGGCACTTTTAGAGAAATATTGCTTTAGTGTTTTGGTTTTTCTCATGGATGAAATCTCGGGTCAGAGGTTGTCCGAGCTTCTCAACTGCCCTTTGTTGATGAGGTAGTTTGGTTTGCCCCCATGAGCTGCATTATTGCTGATGCATGCTAGTTTAATAGTATTCCTAGCTTCCATATATAGCCAGTTTAATTAGATGAAGACCAGTGAAATATGATCAAAATTTCTTGTTGCCGTAACTAATATGGCAGCCGTATGAAGGGTAGCTTTTATAGGGCCTAGATGTACATTTGGAATCCCTACTAATAGGAAGTTTTTTTAATCTAATCTCCACAGGACTGCAGCCTGGACTACATGTTTGTAGTCCCATTCTCCAGGACAAATTGTTTTGATACCTCTGAGTAGTCGGAGCTGAGCTCTTTTCACACTGTTGTTGATATGTACATTTGGAGGTTCATGTGTTTGTCAGGAGCAAATCGGAGATTTTGCAGAGTCAACAAAGGTGAGTTTTTTTTGTCAAGAGATGGATTTCCCTTGAGCCAGTTCTGAATCAGAATGTTTCAGCTCGGGGTACATTAGGAATTGTTGACCGATTTCTTGGTTACCCAAGTTGTAGATTAATTCTGTGGCTTTATTTTATGCTGTTGAGGCACACTTAGTCAATTGAAAGCATGTCATATGTTTGACATTCGATATATATTGTCTCTTCTGTAAAGCTTTATGTGTAACACTGTATCACCCAAGCTTTCAAATATGGAAATGGCAAATTAACAGATCTTAAAAGGGCGAGATTTAACCCTTTAAGTGCTTCTGTCGGCCAACGGCCGTCGCAAGCACTACCTCGGTAGTGCTGCGCATGTCCGTTGGCCGACGCGGCCCCGCCCGCTTAATAAAACGTTCCGCACTGGCGCGGAACGTTCGAAGCAGTTAAGACGTGGAAGCTCTTAGTCCCCATGCACATCCCAAAACGTGAGTGGTAACCAAAATAAGTTAGAAGCTGACGTAGCTATAGACCAGCAAATATAAGATCGGTTGAGTGCATGCCAGAAAATGATCTTTTTAATCACAATGTAGTAAAACTGGTAACTAATAAAAACTCATGCATACATCAGTTCACCTTAGTGGAATAGTATATAATATAGTGACTGTTCCTCGTAAACACCTGTTTAACTGAAATTGTAAAATGTGGCTCTAGGATCTCAGGGAACAGTATCTATGTAGGGCCATTGAATACAAGAGCCATAGGACAACAGAGATGCTTGTAGCAACCCATCATGCTCATACACTTACCACCCTACTGTCTACATCACCGTCATGCCCCACCCACATCAGCATTTAATATTACAGCCTCTTCAAAGTATTTATTGCACTGTCTTTAATTTGTTGATATTTAATTGCAGCTTTCGTTGTGCACTGTTTATATCTTGCTTTTGATGACGTGCTCTAAGAAAAGCTTAAATGAATTGAATGATTTTGCCTGTATTTTCGATAATTGCCATTGTCCCTCATTGCAGTTTTTCTCTTGATTCCTCCTTCCTTCACTCAATATACTTCAAAATATAAAGGTCCTTTCAATCACATATAGTGAATGGAGCTATATATTTGTGTGTGTTTTTTTGTCTACTATTAAGACTTTTGACTGGTAGCACCTGCCTTCAAGTTATAGTGTTGAGTGGTGGACAGAGGGTGGTCCGAAAGGCCTTTGACAGACGAAAGTGAACTATAGAGGTGTGTGAGTCGACCAGGCAGGAAAAAGCGTCTGGTGGCACTTAGCCCCACCAGCCTATACATCTGGTTTTGCATATAGAGCAATCCTTAAAACAAAATACCCTTACGTTAAATAGACAAATGCATTTTCCACACAGTGACTTCTGCCCTGACAGCAAGTGTCTTCTAATTCCTCACCAAATGTTTAATACTGCAACACAGATGATCATTGTCAAATTGACCAGAAACACCTGGGGTCGTATTATACATTGTGCCCCAGGAATGCAACGGATGTGCGCGTCCGCTTTGTTCAACCCTGGGGCACAGTGGGATTACAGAAGGGGTTTTAGACGCTCGTGTGCCCTTTTCTGTTGTATTGATAGTGGTGCCAGCACTATCATGAGGGCGTTCCCTTATTTGTATGTGGGCGTGACCCCATGCAAATGATCGAATCTCTTTGCCCCTGCGCCGTATTATGGAGGTGGGCACAGAGGCAAACATGCCTTTAAGAGGCGCACTGAAAGTGTGTCACAAAGTGCTACTCTTTCAGTGTGCCTCCTAAAGGCAGCCCTCTGGAGGGGGGTCCCATGGCCCCCCCTCCTACCAAGACAGCCCCCTGCAGGCGGGTACAATCACTTGCTGCACCTCCCCCCCCCCCCCAAGACACCCCCCTGCAGGCGGGTACAATCACTCGCTTCACCCGCCTGCAAGTGGATCTCTGCCCTCTTGAAAGTGCAGGCGGTATGCCGTCTGCACTGTGAAACCAGGAGCGGCTTTGAAGCAGCCGCTCCGTATTTCACTTAAATGTGCTGCCCACAGTGCAGCACCAGTTCGCGGCTGCCCTGGGGGGCAGCACTTTCTGCATAATAGGGTGTACTTTCCCTGTTTGTGCTCGGCGCACCTTTTGAATGGTGCACCGTGGCACAAACAGGAAAAGTGCATGTTGTGCTTCTTCTCTGAATAAGCGACGTCCACTCGTTATGGGCTGATTAGATTGAGTTTATTTGAGCAGAGGAAACCTGCGTACATACAGTCAGGGACCACAGCTCTAACCTCCTACCGCCGTAAAACCCTCTTATGTCATCGACCCCACCCCCCCCCCACACATTCCACAAGACAAGACCCATAGAGGACAGACTACAACACCATGCACAATATAACACATCCCCCTTTCTTCAATATAACATGAGGAGCACAAAGCGCACCTTGCAAGGACAGGACACAGGCGACTACACGAAACACAGGGACCCACAACACAAGACACCACAACACCAGACGCCATATACCCTGAACCGGAATAACATGCCATACTCCGCCCCCCTAGATAACTTTCTCACACACGAAATCATCAAGCCATTTGGGAGGTCTAGGACACCTTCTTGTCACCCCTTGTGCCCCACCTGGTTGTTCAGCGTACTCTGCTATCCCATCTGAAGTTGCTCGAAACACCTCCTCCTGACCATTCTGATTGCCATTTGCCAACGTCCCCTAGGACTCTTCACCATCCCATCCTAACAGACTGGAACCTGACTTGCCACTTGTGAACCACGATGATTCCACTTCTCCACCCCTTCGAAACAGCGCAACCCTCCTGATATTCCATTTTTGCCCGTTGTCTAACAACCAATTTGGACCCACAACCTTCACCCTGTAGGGCCCCCGAAACGTTGACAAACCAGATCTCACACCACTCAGCTTAACTTCGACCCAATACCTCACACCATCCCTGTCCTGGGTCAAACTTGCACCCATTGTAGGCTTGTCACTCCCTTTCCATAACAAGGAGAGAACTATTTTGTGCCCGGTCTCCTCCCCCCTCATTATTTGAAAGGGGGACTTCCCTGTCGCTGCATTGGGTGTCGTGTGGTAAGCCCACATCATGTCTCTTCTCGCACACTGAGACCCGCCTTACCAGCCAATTCCATGGTTCCCTTCACCAGTCTGTTTATCCTTTCCACTTGACCACTGCCCTGTGGGTTATACAAAGACGTACACAAGTGTTGCACTCTTACGCGTGCCAGAAATGTTCTCATCTCACACGAAGTGAGCTGTGTGCCGTTGTCAGTAACCAGTTTTGCCGGCACCCCTTCCCTCCTAAAAATGTCTTCCAACATTGCATTAGTAGATTTGGTATTCGCATTTCTCAAGAACACAACCTCAAACCACCTTGACTTAGCATCCATCACCACAGCCGCAAAGCCTTCTTGCTCAGGCAAAAACATGAAAGGACCAATAAAATCCAAACTGATTTTCTCCCACACCGCATCTGCATCAGACATGTGCATCTGGGTAACTTGGGCACCCACACCAACTTTCAACCTCTTCTCCGAATTCTTACACTCTACGCACGTCTCAGCACACCACTTAACATCCACATCCATCTTGGGCCACCAGAAATTCTCTTTCAACCTTTTTAGTGTGAACGTTTGTCCCATGTGGCCTTTGTGTGCCAAACGTACCAATTTACTCCTTACTGCTACAGGGGGAACAAACCTTTTACCCCTGACAACAAGCCCTGACTCATTTACGGACAGTTCTTACACAAGTTTAGAATATAGCCTGACCGCACTTGAACACGTGCTTTCTCTTCTCACACCCCTTCTAATCATCATCACTACTGCCTTAAGCTCCTCATCTTTATCCAAGGAATCCATCCATTCCTCTTTCCATACTGCACTCTGCATGGCTGCTAACACATCCTCCCCCCATGCTACTACTATTTCAGTGATGAGGTCGCCCTCTTCACAAAGTTTGTCAGGTAGTCTCGACAGACAGTCAGCATATTTACTTTTCCAACCGGGTAGGTATTCCACAGTAAAATCACACTCCTGCAGCTTCACTGCTAACCTGGCCAAGTGCCCCGAACAGTTCCGAATGCCATTTGGTGCCAACACCTTAAGTAAAGGTTTGTGATCAGTCCTAAGAATTATCTTTGAGCCCCAAATGAAGGTACGAAAATGGCTTGTGGCTCAAGCTGCAGCCAAGGCCTCCCGGTCAATGACAGAGTAGTTCCCTTCAGTATCTGTCAAAGAGCGGGATGCGAAAGCTACTGTTCTCTCCACCTTGGCATGGAGCTGTGAAAGCACCGCACACAATCCAACAGCGCTGGCATCTACAGTAACTACAGTCTTAAGGTTGCACTGAAATGGTACCAGAATCTCCGCATTTGCAATCTCCCCCTTTATTCCGTCAAACGCTCTTTGCTGTAAACTCTCCCATTCAAGTTTTCTTCCCTTCCTGAGCAACTCTCTCAAAGGTTCCGATTTAGTTGCAAAATCCTTCACAAACTTAGCCTAGCATTCTACCATTCCCATGAATGAACGTAATCTGTCCTTGTCACTAGGAGTTTCCGCATTGACAATGGCGCTTACTAAGTTCATTTTGGGTCTGACTCCTTCACTTGAAATGAGATACCCTAGATACTCCACCTCGCTTACCAAAAACTTGCATTTCTCTTTCCGCAATGTTAGAACAGCTTCCCATAGTTTTTCCAACACCACACGGAACATCGGTTTGTGTGTCAACGCTATCTCCAAAGAGCAAAATATAATCTTGAAAAAAATACGACATTTTTAACTCCTGCCAACACAATGGAGATGAGCCTCTGAAACACTCTTGCCGCAGACGACAACCCAAAGGGTAGTCTGTTGAATTGGAACACCCCCTCAGCGGTGACAAAAGCAGTTAAGTGTTTAGAGTCTGGATGCAACATTACCTGGTGGTAGGCACTCTTAAGATCTAGTTTGGAGAAAAAGTTTCCCCTGCCAGTAAGAAAATCAGCTCTGTGATGTTAGGAAGTGGAAACCGATCCATCACCACATTCTGATTTAAGCTGCAAAGGTTAACACAAAACCTCAGAGACCCATCAGCCTTAATCTCCCCCTTTATTCTGCACCGTATAAATAATATGGCCCATGGTGTCAAAAGAGCCCCAAATGAGCAAGGAGCAAATAGAGGTCTTCTAGGGATATAATTGAATTTCATTTTGTTTGTCATGTTCTTTGTCCACTCTTCCCTCCTGTGAGGTCTACAGACTGAGTCATGCAGAGTCACCACCACCACTATCGGACGATTCTTAGAGTCCACTGGAATTTTTTTTTTTTACCTCTGTTCGTTTCCCAGCTTTCACTTTCTTCCATTGTTCAAGGTTAAATTCATGTCTTTGGGAGTGGTCATTTGGATTTGACAGGAGGGGAAGAATTTTGCAAGTGTTAACCAAGTACCAGCTGAAGTAGAGGTTGAATTGACATTTGTTTAAGCGTGTTTTTTCCCCTTAATTTTAGACTGTCAGGCATTTTTATGAGCAGGGCATTACATGTTCTAGTTGCCAAGTAAGGACAAGGCAGAGAGTGCCTGATAAGTCCCTGTTGGGCACTTTACTTCAATGATTACACAGGGCTATGTACTACTTGTGAAATTTAAGCAAGCGAAATATTTAAAACATATATCAAGTTTTTAGTCGCACTTACCTTCATCTATCTTGATTTAAGGTACTTGCATGAATTGTATTGTAATAGTAAGTTTTCATTTGGAAGTGAAGCGATTTTCCTATTTAGGTCAAGTCAATTCATCTTTGCGGGATGATGCTGCGTATGATCCGGTCTTTATCTGATATCAACCCTCACCTGTGTTTTACGGTCTGTTGACAGCAGAGCTGAAACTCATGTTGGCTTTGTAATGAGAGTATATAACGTGAAACAGTGACCCTTCTTAAAATGTAGTTGGAACTGCTGATATTGTTAATAGTTGGGGTGTGGCTGAAGTAGAATTGAGAGTGTATTCTTAATATCTTTTTGGCGCATTGTGGATGATCATCTGCTAGAACTGCTGGGTCATACATCTGGCACTGGGTGGCAACAATGGGCATTGGATGCAAAGTCATTGCTTTTAATCATGTAAGGGGGAGAGCTCATTGAGTTTTCCCCGCCTTAAGTCACTCTTTACATTTTAATCAATACTTCATGTTCCAGACTGGTATACTGGTTTTTAGGTCTCGCTGAGCCAGCGCTTTGCGCTGCACTGCGAGACATTTAGTAAGTGGGTTTTTGAAGTGCTACCAGAGAGGCTTTTGCTGGCCCCCAGCTTGCGTTCACGCGAGCGTGCACACGCGCAGCCGCCATGTGGGGTTCTGTCGAGGCTCATTAAGCCTACTTTACTGCCGTCGCCTTCTGCTTACACAATGACCATCTGCTCTCTCTGAACGTTCGCTGACCTCTCTGGACGCACACCGCCCTCTCTGCTTAAACACTGACCACCTATCCTTCTTGTCTCCCGCGAACACTAACTGTTCTTTCTGCTCATACACTGCTCTCTCGTGCTCACCGCCCTTTCAGCTAACGCTGCTCACACTCGGATTCTCTGCTCCCTGCCCCCTCTAACATTACTACTGGAAGTCTAACTTGTGCATCTCGCACAAGGAGAGGTCCTTCGGAATTACAAGGCACCATTTAATCTGTGGCGCATATTATTTGCTAGAATACGGCTTCTGACTTCCGCTTCCTACTCTCTGTACCTTCGTGCCACTCGAGTTCGAAAAACTTTTACAGAAACATTCACAAATAACCAACGATACATCGACTCTTCCTGCTGGACAAGCCCCCCCCCCCCCACCTCCCTCCCTCCCCACACACACACACACACGAAAAATCCACTTTGAGAGCCATCTTTCGAAAGGACAAACATTGGTGTTTCAGGCCGCTGTTTAAATATCATTTGAATGAAAGGCTATATGTTCAAATGAAAAAAGACGTAGAGATCTAAGTTGATTTGGCAGTGAAAATTTAAAAAGTGATACAAATTTGAGTTAATCTTTTCCTCATAACACAGCCTCAATCTTACAATTTCACTAATTTTCTAGGCAAAATAAATTGAAGGTTCAGTACCCGGGCTAGGCAAATGTCTACAAAAATAATTTGATATATTTGAGGTAAATTTGTGTACCAAGTAAAACAGTCGGGAGTGACGCAATCATGTTTCTGATGCTGTGCTCCTGCTCAGACCTTAGCTTTTTCTCTTTTGTTTAAATCTGCTGTGCACTGTAGCACACACTACCAACAAGCATCCCCCAAACAACTTTTTTTCCCTGCTTGCTGTGGAATCTAGGAAAGCCACCATACTCTGTGGTCGGCTTAAAGTAAATCACGTGGAGCCTGCTGGAAGGATGCTGACATGCACAGATTTCACACTGAAATTGTGGCTTCAGCTAAAAGGTGAAAAACGCTGAACAGCTTTTGTGTGAAATGGCCAAATGTCATGAATGTGGGCAATGAATACACAGATGCCATGTGCCTGCTTTTCCTTTCAGGTGCCACCAATCACTGTATCTTGGTAACAAACACAAAGCTACAGCACTAACGGGTATGTTTAAGACTTGCTATTATAAAGACAGTGCTTGAGACAGGGAAGCAAACTGGTTGTTTTTCCAGTGTCACAGTGGATATGGCAAGGAGTCTGCAATACAACACAGGTCCATCTGTGTACATGTCGCTGTGAAGGATGTCAAAATGTATGTTCAATAGTGCGGAGACATCGGCATATGATAATGCAGACAGAACACAAGCCCTAAAAGACAGAAACATATCCTAGGCAATGCACAGTGACGTCATGTGATGTGATGTTGCAGGACAGCCACACAGGAAGGGATTTTACAGCTCTATCATACCCTTCACTGCCCATTTTACACAGGGGACTTCTACCAGTTTCTCCACAACTATGCAACCTCTCATTCTCTCTCTTCACAGCATCTCTCTTCACAGCATCTCTCAGCACCACCACTCGGCACCACCACTCGGCACCACCACTCGGCACCACCACTCGGCGCCACCACTCGGCGCCACCACTCGGCGCCACCACTCGGCGCCACCACTCGGCGCCACCACTCGGCGCCACCACTCGGCGCCACCGCAAGAGTATCACTCGGCGCCACCGCAAGAGTATCACTCGGCGCCACCGCAAGAGTATCACTCGGCGCCACCGCAAGAGTATCACTCGGCAAGACCTAAGTATCATTCAGCATCACCTCAGCATTGTCTCAGCACCAGTCACCACCACCACCACCTCAACATCACTCAACACCACCTCAGCCTGCTCTCGGAATCTGCCATCTGTTGATTCTCCCCTAGCATCTGGCCGCTGCTAGTGTTATAATACAGGTACTAGTTCACAACCTTCAACCTTCAATTGTTTATGCCCCCCTCAAAAAAAAACTTTAGCAAACAACCATTGGAATAGGCAAAAACAAGTTGCCAGCATTGCAAGAACAAAAGAAAAATGAGAATTTTTTTTATTGAACATACATTTTTAATATGGTCGTTCTGTTGGACATAATGCCTTTTTGGTCATATATAAGGTAACAAAAATGCATCTGGCACTTTTTTATTACAACTTTTCAGCATGCTGCACAGCAGCCACACTTCTCTACAGCACAGCTTAAACACATTGGCAAAGTCAATAGCTCTGCCTAAACACTTATAAGGCCCCAAAGGAGAGACCTATTGGCTATGCCAATGCTTGTTGTCTTTGTTAATGGCAGTTTGTCTTTGTCTCGCATTGACTGCCACTCTTTGTGTGCATGTTATCAGTGGTAGTTGAAATGCATTAATGTGAAAGTACCCTTTTTTACTCTGCGTTTTTCTGGCTGATTTTAAATTAAAACCTTGTCCGAATTTAGTTTTTCTGAATGTATTTTCAGTCTTACGTGTGCTCGTTCTAAGCTGTCTGTGGGTAGTGGGTGTTTAAATGCAGAATTAAAAAGTTTTCTTGCTCTTATTCAATTGCGAGTCGCCTGGAAGCAGACCTGTGTTAGTCTTCCCTTTCAATATATATATTTATTAATGTCACCCTTATTAATGCCCCTTTCGTTGTTGACCATCCTGCGGTCGTCTGTAATTGGTCATTCGATAAGTGTCTAATTTAGGCAGGTTTAGCTTCAAAAGCACTTTAGAAACTTTCATGTTGTTGGTTGGGGCTTTGATGATTTCCTTTGTAATTTCCATGAGAGCATCTGACGGCTTGGTGTAACTTATGTACATTTGAAGAGCTGTGTAGTAATGGGTAAGTTCATGCCAGTGTTGCTGAATGTAGAGTGTTGTGTACGTTCTGTACTATACTGTTCTGTTTAAGAATGTGTACGTGCCAGATGCGGTGTAGCAGTGTTGGTGCTAACGCCTTTCTCTGTAGCTGGACGAGGTTATCAATAAATAACTATTAATCTACAATTGAGGCTGTGATGTGATCACTTCAGAATATGGCGACGAGCGGATGGTAACCTCGTATGAACCCACGCCAATCGACTACATTAAGAAATCAAGAGATTTCGTTTTTGGTGGAAACCAGCTACAATTTATGCAACGTTGAAGAAAGCCTGCCACGACAGTCCAGTGACCGAAAGAAGAAAAAAAAACGCATCTACCAGTAAGTGCAGCTATCTGCAGAAACTTTGTTTTTCCTCAGTTTTTCGTTACCGAAAACTTGCCTGGTTGAAGCGGTCAACTGTCACTGCAGGAGTTGTGACCATTTGAAAGTCGGCGTTCTGGGAGCTCGAGCGGCATTCTTCGTGAGTCTTCTCCGAACGTTCTACTTCTTTCTACTGACGCTTGCACGCAGCGTAAAGACGTAGTGCTGCTGCCGTACCTCACGCAGGTCACAACCCCAACGTGACGCCATTTTGGATTCTTCAGTTTTGCGATCGGCCGGAGCCTCCAACGAGTGATTTCTCTAGTCGCAAACTAAAAGTTCATTTCGTCATCTCTCCAGAGATTCTGAACTTTAGTGAGTACATTTTTCCCAACATTATTTCCGCTTTCCTAATTTTAAAAATAAGACCATGTCCATAGAAGCACCTCCTCGAGGTGACTCCGCCTTTCATCTTAACACCCCCAAGGAGTTTCTATCATCTCCAGGAGAACCCATCATTCAATGGAATGAATGGAAGGCATACTTCCTGAATTATATTGAGAATCTTGAGGATTGCAGAGGACCTTACTCCCCTGAAAGAAAAAAAAGAGTTTTAATGTACTGCCTTGGTCCTGAGGGACTTCGTTTATATGGTCAGTTACAAAACGAGATAGACCTGGTGACATTGATGTTTTCAAGGCAGCCTTATTTGACTTAGACGAGCATTTCTCTCCAACAGTTTGTGTTGGCGTTATGCGACATTCGTTTTTCCAACGAAAGCAAGAGAAGCATGAATCCGTTGAGGATTACGTATCTGCCCTAAAGAAACTATCAATAACTTGTAGATTTGGAAACCTACATGACGAATTTATTAGGGATCAAATAGTTATGTATGCGAAAAATAAGGCCATTCAAGATAGATTATGGGTAGAGGGAGAGTCCTGTTTGAAAGATATTATAGCAATTGTTAAAAAAGCTGAATTATCGGAGAGATGTGCTAAAGTTACGTTAGCTTCAGGAAAAAAAGAGTGCACTGATAGTGTTAAAACAATTTCTGAAAGCAAAGGTAAGCCTTCTCAAGGTGCTAACCCCAAGTATGAAAAAAAAAAATGTAAAGAAAAAGAATCCTTTTAACAAAAACAAACAGCCTAATTATGCTTGCTATCGTTGTGGCGGCACGAATCACTCACCCTGGCATGAACGTTGTCCCGCCAGGTCTGCAAAATGTTTAGAGTGCGGTTTAATTGGGCATTTTGCACGTGCGTGCAAACGCAAGAATTACAAGATGGGGTATAAAAAGAATGTAGCTTGTGTAAGAGAGAGCGAAATTGAGGAATCTTCCTCTGAGAATAGTAATGATGAAGACAATAATACTAAATATGATTCTAAGAAACCAGTTGTTTTAAAAATTTCAGGAGAGGAAGGTAATAAACCTTTGTGCTGGGTTTCTTTTGGTGGTGTAACGCTGCAAGTGGCAGCGGACGCAGGCTCCCCGTATACAATTATAGCAGAAAATGTTTGGTCGCAACATTTTATTTCAGTTATAGGGAGTCATTTGGAAAATTCTGATATCAGTCCTGAGAGTTATACTGGTGAAAAAATTGATATGGGTGGTTTTAGACAGCTGGTTTTCAGATTCAAAAATAGGCATGCTCTTTGTAAGTTGTACGTTTCCAAGGAGGGACCGTCAGTGCTTGGATGGAAAGATCAACGCAAACTAAACATAATTTTAGACCCTAACAGTCCTGAACAAGTGTTAGTAGCATGTGAAGCAGAAGACACTAAGAAGTGGGTATTAAAAGAATTTCCCAATGTATTTAATGGTAAGATTGGTAAACTCAAAGGTTTCTCACACTCTATTAGGTTAAAGCACAATGCAATCCCCAAGATTCACAAAGCACGGAATATACCACTTATTGCTAGAGATGAGGTCAAATCCGAATTAGATAAACTACTTAATGCCAGCATAATTGAACATGTGGAATCCTCTGAATGGATTTCTCCATTAGTTGTCGCTAGGCGGGCCAACGGCAAGGTCCGTTTGTGTGTTGATCTAAGAGGTTTAAACAACAATATCATTGTCGACCAGTTCCCTTTGCCTCGTATTGATGAAATGTTGTCCTTAACAAGAGATGCTAAGTGGTTCACCACTTTAGACCTATCCTCTGCATATCATCAAATTTCACTTGACCCTGATTGTAAACAGCTAACTGCTTTTTGTACGCCTTTTGGTTGTTTCCAGTTCCGCCGCATGCCATTTGAATTGGCATCGGCGGCAGCTGTCTTTCAAAGGCTCATGACACAGTTGTTTGGGGACATCCAAGATGTGATATTCTTTCAAGATGATATCCTGATTATGGGTAAAACTAAACAACATCATGATGATGTCTTAAGGAAAGTTCTACATGTACTTGATAAGAAAGGTCTTACTGGAGAAATATGTAAGTGCAAGTTTGCTGAAACTCATGTAACCTACTTGGGTCATGAAATTGGTCGTGAGGGTATTAAACCAAAAGAAAAATTGATTGAAGCTATCCTTAAAGCACCCTCGCCACAAAACAAAGATGAACTTCGTTCATTTTTAGGGTTAGCTGAGTATTACTCAAAATTTGTAGAAAAGTTTTCGGAAAAGACACATGATATGCGTATTCTCTTGAAAAATAAGAGCAAATTTGAGTGGTCTAATCTATGTCAACATTCTTTTCTTGAAATCAAATCATCTATTGCCAAATCTCCTACTTTAAAAGGATTTAATCCTTCCGCTAAAACCTTTATCACCACTGACGCCAGTGGAAAAGGATTAGGTGCTGTTCTTACCCAAAGTAATGAGTGTGGTGGCGAAAATGTCATTGCGTTTGCCTCACGATCATTATCTCCCACCGAAGAGAAGTATTCGGTTATAGAAAGGAGACTCTGGCTTGCGTGTGGGCCTTAGAGCACTTTAGAAAATTTGTGTGGGGAAGAGAATTTGTAGTAAGAACAGACCACAAACCTTTGACAAAAGTTCTCACTACAGAAGGTTTGTCAAGAGCTTCTGCGAGAATAGCTAGACTATCCATGCGACTACAAGACTTTATTTATGAAGTACAATATGTGCCTGGAAAGATGAACTATACTGCCGATTTCTTAAGTAGAATGTCTTTACCATTAAGAGAAATTGATACCAATTGTTGGAATGATGTATGTGTTGCTGGAATTTTTGTCAGTGAGGACTGTAGAGGTTTGCAAGAAAAAGAGTGGATTGATGCTCAATTGAAAGATGAAGTTTTAACAAATGTGAAGAATAGAATTGAACAAGGGTGGGAAGAGTGTGTTAAAAATGATCTTCTTGGTGAATTAAAAGCATTTTGGGAAGTTCGGAATGAATTGGGGGTTGAGGGAATGTTTCTAGTAAGAGGAGAAAAAGTTATTCCTCCTTCTGAGTTAAGAAACAAGATTATCTCACTTTGCCATGAGGGACATCCTGGCATTGCCCGAACCAAACGTAATGTTAAATCTTTATACTGGTGGCCTAAGATCGATGTGGAAACCGAGCGTTTTGTTAGGTCCTGCATAGACTGTGAAACTGCTGACAAATCACAAAAAACATGAAATCCACCTTTGAGTTCTCTTACTTGCCCCAATTTGCCATGGGAAGATGTCGCTTTAGACTTAATGGGTCCAGTGTCGTGGAGTGATGGTTCTTCGAAACACATCATTGTTTTGATGGACTTATTCTCAAAATGGCTTGAAATAAAAGTAGTAACGAAAATAGATACACACTCTGTAATCACATTTTTAGAGGATATATTTCTCAGAGAAGGGTTTCCTAAGTCTTTACTCACCGACAACGGTGTTCAATTTAAATCTTCTGAAATGAAGAATTTTTTAAGTTTTGCTGGGATTGAGCACAAATTCACTGCACTTTACCATCCTAGGGAAATGCAGTTGTGGAAAGAATAAATAGTCATTAAAGGTACACTTCAATTGGCCTTGAGTAGTAAAAAGAACCTGGACGTTGAACTAATGAAAATGGTATGGAGTTACAGGGTTACTATTCATGATTCTACTGGTTTTAGTCCCTTTGGTATCATGCGAGCCAGAGTTCCCTTTTCTAAAGTGAATCCTGGCTGGATGAACAAAAGTAAAAAAAATTGAATGGGATGCCACTGACATAAAAAATTGTATTTTGGACTCTCAGCAAAAGAACAAAGCGTTTTTCAACAAAAAACATGGTGTTAAAAGCGTTACCATTCGAGAAGGTCAATGGGTACGAGTTAAATCTAGCAGGAAAATCGTTAAAGGTAAAAACAGATTTAGTGAGCCCAAAGAAGTTGTTAAGGTCAATAGAAACACGGTTCAGTTAGCTGATGGCTCTATATATCACATGAGTAAACTTTCAATTGTTAAAAATCCTGATGCCTGTAGAACCAATACTGAAGAAGCTACTATTATGAATGGTTCGAACAAATATTGGTGGTTGACAACCAATTCTTCTTTAGAGCAAGCTTTATTTCCTGCTCAGTGTACCAGCCCTGTTCAGAATCCAGAACAGTACCTAGAACATGTTAATGTTGCCAATGATGGTATTCCTAATCAACCTGACATTCGAGCTTTTTCTTCTAATGAAGAAAGAATTAGTAGTTTTGGGAGAACCATTGTTAAACCCAAGAAACTAGATGATTTTATTTGCTCCGTATAATATTGTACACTTATTTTTTAAATGTTTTTAGTGGGGGATATGGGTATTGTTTCATTAAGGGGAGGGATGTGTAGTAATGGGTAAGTTCATGCCAGTGTTGCAGAATGTAGAGTGTTGTGTACGTTCTGTACTATACTGTTCTGTTTAAGAATGTGTACGTGCCAGATGCGGTGTAGCAGTGTTGGTGCTAACACCTTTCTCTGTAGCTGGACGAGGTTATCAATAAATAACTATTAATCTACAATTGATGCTGTGATGTGATCACTTCAAGCTGCTCTTAGCTAATGCTTTTGTGAAACCCTTAGTTTGCTCACACTGCGTTGTGCAATGGGGTCTGGTTTAAAGTGAAATACAAGCTGCACACAAGAACTCGTATTCTTGAAATGTAAGCATATGCATCGCCCAATAATGTTCTTGCAAACACTGTTCTTGTCAAATTTTTCGGGATACACATGAATTTGTGAGGCATGCAAGATAGTTTTCTAGAAAATATTACAAGATACATTGCATAAAGTGACGCAAGACTGCAGTATATGCTTGCTCCAAAGTGAACCTGTATCTTGCAGAGGGTTATTATTAATCATAATAAAAACGAGGTGTTTATACCCATCTGTTACTTGTTGACATGGCTGCAGCTTGGCAGACTGCCTGTAGTTGGACATGCAGGAGCAGCTTCAATTACATCTAGGTAAGGGTATACAATGGTCTTCTCAGCCGTTGGTAGAAGTAGTATGGGACTGAACACTTCATCGAAGGACTGGATGCAGCGTGTACATCGGCTGGTTCTGCCAGTATAGTAGTGGCTGCACTGATAGTGTTTGCCAAATTCACACCCAAAGCTTAAGTTTCGAAATCTGATACTGCACCTCCGTATGTTCTATACGTTCCCTCGCCTATTGCTAATCCATTGGCAAAGATCTCCCCCTTCAATTTAAATAAATGTGCACTCTGGCTCTGCACGACTGATTTAAATTTGTGGGATTCCTCCTCTTGCTTTGAGAAGAGAGGCAGCTACCTTGGCACCGTGTCGGAGTCTATAAAGGGCAATAAGATGGAAAGGATAAGTGGAGTATGCTTATTGCCAGTGGACTTGTTTCTGTTAAATTATAGATATTTTTATATTGTACCCTGACAGGTTGCAAAGTTCTCTGGTTCACATCAGGCTTCTGGGTGCCCTTGACGAGTGTGTGGTTGAAAGATTGTTTGGAGATAGGCTTATGTGGGAGGTGTTGGGTGAGATGAGTGGGGTTTGAAGACATTGGTGCCACTAACAGGTAGTTTCACAAAGCCATGAGGTGCTGAAAATAGTGTGAGGATAGATGCTGTGGTGCATGTGGATACCCACCGATTCTTGTAAGTATCTGCATCATAGCAAACGTTTGTGTGTAGGCAAAGTTATTTCTTGTGCTTATTGTTATTTTCTATGATGTCAGGCCTTTGTGACTTCTGTTCAATGTCCTGTGGCTCCAAACTCTGGCATATAACTTTTACTTTGCATAATACCATATCCCGGTATGAACCTGTGTGTGTGTGGGGGGGGGGGTAGAGGGGTGGGTGGGTGTGTGTATGTATGTATATATGTATATATGTATGTATGTGTATATATATATATATATATATATATATATATGTGTGTTCAAATTGTAAAATTCCATTCAAATTGTAAAATTCCAAAATTAGTATACTTGTTAAATAATTGCTATAACATTCAGCTTAATTGTATGGACATGTACTTCAAGTATGTTTTTTAAAAGAAAATCCAAGGCTGAATGTCACTGCTGGCCCATTTTTATCCGTACACATCAAAGTGTCTATTCTCGTGGAAGGAACAGAGAAATTGCTTTGTAGTTTGCACAATGCACCGTGCATATTGCTTTTGGAAGGAAATGCTTCTGGCAAAAGTGTAGTGGTAGAAGGCTGGTGGCATGTGAGCCCAGCTATGAAGGTTAAGGTGTTGTCTCACAGCTGCATCCTGGATTCTCAGTAGCTTACCGATTACATGCAAAGTGTTTCCGAATATAAATTGATGTCATAGTTAAGACTGAAGAGAACTGGGTTGATGGTGACTTGTCCAGTGGAGGAAAAGTCTAGCTAAAGATAATTTGACATAGGCATCTCCTCATATAATAGGATCCCCTTGTTACTTGATTCACTTGAAAGATAATAGAGAGGGTATAGCCCCTACTCACCCCTAGGTTCTCAACTTGGTATGTTGGGTTTGGAGGAGAGCCAAGCTGTTTTGGCCAGATTATGGCATGTTCTACCTAGAGGTGGTCTGTTAGCATCCAGTGGTCAATAGCTAGGAGGCAATGGCTGATGAGGTTTTAAGTTTTAGGATGATTTATGTGTCTTCTGCACAGTTGTTGTAGCTGACAGTGGAGAAGGTGAGCTCAGGTAGTGGACTTAAACAGATGTAACACAGGAGAGTGGCAATGGTGGAAACTTGAGGGACTGCAGCTGTTGAGGGAAAGCATGCAGAGCAGAAAAGGGGAAGAGTTCGTTTTGGGAAGAAAGCAATCCAATGAAGAACAGTAGCCCTATTGTATCCTAAATGCATTTATATAGCATGCACTACACCTGAAGAGCTGTTGAAGTGCTTTACAATGAGTAGTTTAAGTGGGCTCTATTCCAATTACTGCAAGCTTCTTCTGTCTCTGTGGCCCTTGTAGGGGGTCGCAATCCTAGCTAGCAAAAGGGTTACTGATAGTACAATTAAAGCACTGATGGATAAGGCTGAGAGATGTGGTATTGTGGAAATTCTAATAGATCATGCATTGATTACGCTTATCTTGCTGTACAGGTTGACTCTGGATGACCCAGATCCCATATATGAACTGTCTGTCCAGTTAGCTGGATTTTCTAAATATATCATGTTTGAAGGTGATTTCAACTTTGCTAAGCCTTTGGAACTGGGCTTCAGTCAGCCTAGGGATATCCAGAGAAAACCTAAAGTGGCAAAGGCTATTAATAGATTAAACAATGAGTTAAGTTTTAATTAAACTTGGCAAGTGCTTAACCGCTATCCAAAACAGTTTCTTCTCTGCTCGTTTTCAAACCACCTCAAAGATGATTTTTTTCTTTCTTTCTTATAGTGGACTCCGGGTCTAAAGCCATAACGCAGCATATTCCTAATTATTTTTCAGACACACAGTTAGCAGCCTTGAAATTCTTCTACCATCATTAGCTGGCCCATCTTATAGGTGGTCACTAAATAAGTCTTTATTCTTAAAAGGGTAATTTGTTAAGGAAATTGGGAACATAATTATATTATTTTGAGGAAAAACTGCTCCTCATCATTGGAAAATGTCTGGTAGGGCCTCTAAAGTGCCAATGGGGGCGAGGTTATATCTTTTTAATCCATCTTCAAAAAGATTGAAAACAAAAATAATTTCACGAAAGCTCTGCAACCAGCCAAGATTAGATTAAATAAGTTAAATGATTAACAGAGCTATTTAGAGAGATGGCTAGAAAGGAGCTCCAGAGTCTTTTTGTTTGCAAAGGAGATTATCAGAGCTTAGTTATGATCAACACCTTTGTGAAGAAGAATTTAGATGCAAGTTATTAGCATGATGGGTTAGGACTTGAACTGTTAGAAATAATGTAAAGATCCCAGAACTGGAATCATTGAGGCGGATAGTCGGGCAATTTATTCTATATCCTATAGATATTGCATCATTTACTAAGAAAGATAAAAAGCTAGAGGAAATAAACTCCTTCCGCCCTATTACACTGTTAAATGTGGTCTAGAACATTTTCACAAAAAATATAGCCTCAAGAATATCTGAGGTAATTGCAAATTGAAAGTAGATCAGAACAGGTTTACACCAGCCCCTCAGTTATATTCAAACACAAATTTTTTTATTTAAGCTATCAACTATTTTGTGGTAAATAAGATGCATCGAGTAGTGCTTTTTATGGACACGGAAGAAGTGTTTGACTTGGCGAGTTTGAAATTTTTGTTTTACGTTTCGGAAGTAATGGAATGTCCTGACCAACTCATCAAGTCAGTTGTTCAAATATATTAGGGGTCTATGGCGCACCTTGTGCCAAATGGTAGAATTTCTGCTCCGGTAAAGATCTCTCATGGGACTAGGCAAGAATGCCCCCCTTCGCCTCTGCTTTTTGCTATTTTTGATCAAACCCCTTGCCTGTGCCTTGATGATATCAGGTGCCATTCAGGCAGTTATTCCCGAGTCTCCTGGACTCGAATAATAAGCCGACAACTTGGTGCGATATCTTCAGCCTGATCCAAACGTTATTAATAAACGTTTTGATCGGCTGGCATCCTTCTCAGCCCTTGGTACGCATAGACGAAATGCTGCTAAAACCGAACTGCTGGTATTCAATGCAGAAGTGAAATAATTGCCTCAATTTTTGCAATTGATTTATTACAGGAATCCAATAAGGTACTTTGGGATTAGAGTTACATGGAATGTATATAAACTGAACTACTTCCCTCTTATCAGTAAGATTGAATCTGTTAGATAGATGGCACGACTTAACGATTTTGATTACAACTGAGAGTGCCGATGGTAAATATGCATGTTTTACCATTATTACATTTTTTGTTTACCACAATTCTTGAGCATTTAACCATTTAAAAAAATTAATATAAGGATTACCATTTTCATTTGGAATAAAAATTCACTGCGGATAAACTAGCAAAAGTTGAATCTATTAAGAGAGAGAAGGGAGGATGGCCTTCCCAGATTGGAAAGCTTATTTGGCAGCTTTTTTAATTACGCATGCTAGATTTCATAATACAGCTAATGGTCAAGTTTTTGATAATTTTTATTTGGTAAAAATGCCTAATGGTGCCTTTCACTACCAAAGCCCCATTGCTGAAATCCCAAATTATTTAGATATCCGATGATATTTTCCTTTAAACAAAAGCAAACACAGTTGTGGCGTTACCTAAACATTCCCTCCATACATGCTGCAATTCCTCTTAAACTTTTATGCCTTGCAAATCTTCAACAAACAGGAGATGGGAAAGAGCCAGCTTGGGAAAATAGGGTATTGGATTTGAACAGTGAGGTATATCTTTGGAGTCTGTTAAGATTAGGTTCCCCTTATCCCAAGCAGAGAATCTTATGCATTATTTGCAAATCCAAAGTGTTCTGTGAAAATTCCTCACCCTTCATATAGGAGCTTCAAGGGAAATGGGGATGGAATTGTTCAGTTTAAAAAAGTAACCACTGGATTTTTGGCTCGGGTATGTCGAAACCCCGCTCATAAATTGTTTCAACTTGCGCAAAGCAGGTTGGCAGTGTGAGACTTGCATACGTTTACCCAAGAGGAATAGTTTGAAATGTCCTCTTTTAATTATCAGGCACTTGGGGGGGCTAATTGTAAGTGCATGCAGATGTATGCTCAGTGGTTAGTTTATTATACGCCTAAGAAATTGCATGACTGGAATGAGAATATCTCTGACAGATGCCCTGGGTAGAGTATGCCAGTTACATAGGAGCATATAGTCTGGGGATGTCAGAAGTTAAGGGAATTTTGGGACAATGCCATCTTGTTCATTCGGGACCCACCAGGAACACCAGTATTCTCTGACCTAACATCTGTTCTCTTAGGCAGCTCCAGGCAATTGGGATTAAGGACCAGAAGCTTGCAAGCCTGGTAGTTTATAGCAATTTTGATAGTTTGTTCACTGATTACTAATTATTGCAAATCAAGTGACTCACCAGACTTTCAAATGTGGCTTAATAAACTATATACATTTTTCAATAAAAAAAATTATATATATATATTATTATAGGTGGGGAGGATTTTTTTTTTTTAATGATTTTGAGATTATTTGTGCCCTTTTCCAAAAGCACTTTATGGATCTAATTAATTTAGGTAACATTGTGATGCATTGGTTATTTACTATTGATATCAAGCACTGTGTGAATGAATTCTTGGGGTCGGTAGCTTTTGTTTTAATTTAGTATGTTTAAAAGAACTACGCTATGCACTTTATGTGCATTTCCAACAGTGACTCAGCATTGAATATTGCCCCTATCTAAATCAATTTTTATGTCAATAGTAGTATTTAGAATCTTGTATATTTTTGTGCTTTGTGCCATAAACAAAAAAAAGAGTAGCACACTCTTTGGAACCTAAAGTCAGTGCTCAATTGTTTAAATCGGAGATCAAAAGTCATATATTACATTAGAACTGTGTGGAGAACGCACCTCTGCGCTCTGGAAAACTCCACTCTTGTCCACTTAAATTCAAAGGAGTACAGGTAGTCGGAGGTAAAACAGATCAGTTTATTCACGCTTAAGTGGGTGCAAATCCAACAAGGAAAAACCCTGTTCCATGAAGGTAAATAAACAACTAAAAGAATTCTCCTTTCATATTTATACTATACTTCAAACAAGTCTGCCTACAGACTCCACTCCCCTCCCCTTAATCCATTGGAAATTTCCTTCCAGTTATACATACAAAAAGAATAGCTAACCACACTACATTTTCAAGGTAAGTAATCACAGACCATCACTAATTGCAAATTGAATGGAAAAAAAACAGTGTGGCCTTCCATCTCAGAGAAGCACAAATGATTAACAAAGTGTAACTGTTCTAGCAACTTTTCAGTACTTTTCCAAGAGCATTGAAAGAAAAGAATGTACAATGTCAGTGCGTACATGGAAAAATTCCTCAGACAACGTTGTACAAAGTCAGGTGGATTAAAAAAAATGGCTGCACCCCTTCATATTATATAACCTTTTCCTCAACTGTACTGCATTATTATAATATGAGAGTCCTTTGCATTGTACGACTATAGCATGAAGAGTAAAAGTTGAGCAAAACATTTCTGTACCTGATCATTTCTTTTTAACCCTTTCCGTGCTCAGGACGGCCGGGAGCCTTCCTGAGACCAGGTGGACGTGTGCGCAGGACGGCTCCCGGCTGTCTTCGCACATACCAATTGAAATCCCTCTGGTGCGGGCACCAGAGGGATTTCTTTTCCCCCCCCCAACAGCCTCGGGAGCTGGGGGAAGAGCTTCCCCCAGCTCCCGAGGCTGTTTGTTTGGTTTCCCTGAAATGACTATCAGCGCGCACGTTGCTCTGCCGTAATTTCAGAGAAACCGAAACTGAAATGAGACGAGAGGCTCATCTCAGTTTCGCTTTCTACGTGCTGAGGGGGCTATCTCGGCCCCCTGAGCACGTAGAAAGTCAGGAGAGGTATTGTTGGAAAAGGGAGAATCTCCCCTTTCCTATGGTACCCCTCCCTAGTGGATCCCTGCTTGGGGATCACCCCAGGAGGGCGATCCCCAAGCAGGGATCCGGGTGGATCCCTGCTTGGGGGGAGCAGGGAGGGGGAAGCGGCCCCTTGGGCAAGTGTTGTATTCCGCTTTAGGTGTCCGTATATAGGTTTTCCTGAATCATGTCCTTATATAGGCACAATTCGCATTGCCCTTATATAGGCATAGAATCCCAGTCCTTATTTAGGCATTAACCGTGCACTCCAAATACAGGCATGGTCACTGACATCCGTCCACCCTAACGTCACAACGAGTTCTTAGAAACCAGACCCTTAAGCTTCGGGAGTTCCCCCAGCACAGGACTATTGATTTCTCCAAGAACTCACCTATTATGTATGAACCATTATACCTTAAGGGTTCATTCCTGATGTCTTCCTCTGTCCGACTTCACGTCAATGCTAACATTCCAAAGTACCTACCAGGTATAAATATACCTTCCCTTGCCCAAGCAAGTTAGAGGAGACCTCGACTTCAGAGGAGCCCGTATCCCGGCCTGACACACTGAGAAGACGCTGTCATCCCTGCTCGCAGAGAGTCCCGCTTCCAGTGATCTGACTTCCCTCGCGGGGTGTTAGAGTTCGAGTCCGGAAAGAGATTCCCACCTCTCTCATTCTTAAGGTATGGAGCTGACTAGAACCTAGAGGGACTCTTGGCATACTAGGCGTAACATACTCTTAGTATACCGTAGTAAGGAATACTTCACCTACTTCCTACCTTTCCCTACACCTAGGTTAGGTACATTGGGGTAGAACTAGCGTAGGTACGCATCGTATGAGTACTCGCATTTTTTAGTTCATGTTATTTATGTGTGTAAATATCTACTAAAAGATAATGCTAGTGCAGTATTATTTATTTCTACTGCTTACGCTGTACATTATTTATCTTGCATACTGTCTTGTGATCGTAACAGCACATATTACTTACACGAGAAACAAGACTGTTCAATAAATCTTTTATTGAAACGCCCGTCTATTCTTTCTGTGTAACTTTGAGGAAAACTAAGCATGCACAATTGAGCTGAGTGAAACGGTTATCTATTGTTTCCACGACTCTGGGACATGTTCCGATTCTAAAGGGAAACAAAGTGGTCATGTTTTGCGGCTGCCAGAAACTACTCCCTTCTTGTTATTCAAGGAGTTTCTAGTGGCCTCTGAGCGAGCTGGCACAAGTAATTAAGTTTAATATACTAGATAGGGACATATCGACCTTGGTCCTATGTCAAACCTATAGGGTATATTATTCCAATGCGCAGAGCCTATTAGGGAAATAGGAGCTACACTACACAAGGGCCAAATTAAATTGGGTAAATTGGGTAAATTCAGTCTTTCTGCCTACCCCCCCCCCCGGGGGGGCAGATGGGGACAGTAGCCCCCAAGCCCACTAGATACCAGTGATTTTCTTTTTCAATTGAATTGGGTGGGTGGGTGGGGCTGCCCAATATGGGCATGCCAATGCCCCCCCCCTCAAAATTTGTCTTTTTGCAGTAGCCCCCAACCTGCCCGCCGCCGGGGGGGGGGCTGAAAGCCTACTAGATACCAGGGATTATATTTTCACTGCAATTAGGGGTGGGGGCTGCCCAAGTTGGGCATGCCAATGTCCCCACCCCCGCAAAATTCCAGTCTTTCTGCCCCCCCCCCCCCCCCGGGGGAGCAGAAAGCCAACTAGATGCCAGGGATTTTTTTTTAAATTGGATTTAGGGGTGGGAGCTGCCCAAGATGGGCATGCCAATGCCCCCACCCTGCAACATCCCACAGTCTTTCTGCCCCCCCGGGAGGCAGATGGGGTTAGTAGCCCCCGATCTGCGGGGGCAGAAAGCCCACTAGATGCCAGGGATTATTTTTTGTTTTATGGGGTGGTGTCTGCCCGAAATGGGCATGCCAATGCCCCCACGCCTAAAATTTTTTCCCAGTGTCTCTGTCCAACCCCCCCCCACCCCCGGAGGCAGATGGGGGCAACATCCCCTGATCTGACCCCCGGGGGGGCAAAAAGCCCACTGGGCACCAGGGATATGTTTATGGGCATCCCATAGGCAAGGGTCGCTCACTTTTTTTTAGGCACACATTTTGGCTGTTTCCGTGATATTTTTATTGTCATCTACTCCCAAGCGGGGGCAGAAAACCACTAGAAACCAGGGAGAGTTTGTGTGTAAACTGGAGTTTGGCTGATTGTCTGCGTGTACTGACCTTTGGCTGGCATTTTGCTGGCGGTGTGTGTGGACCTGCACTTGGCTAATGGTGTGGGTGGACTCGCGCTTGATGACGGTGTATGTAGATTGGGGCTTGCCTGGTGGTGTGCGTGGAGTGGCGCTTGGCTGGCAGTGTTCGTGGACTGGTGTTTGGCTGGCTGTGTGCATGGATGGTGCTTGGCTACAGGGCCAGACTGGCCGTAGCGGGCACCTGGCATTTCCCGGTGGGCCGGTTGTCTGGCCGTGGGGGGTGGTTTTGTCACTGGGGCCGGATTTGCAGCAGCGCTGCAATATCGGGCCCCAGTAACAAAAGTGGGAGCAGTGCTTTTTACTAGTATACCCAACCCCCCCCCCCTCGGGCCGGTCGAGTAGCAATCTGCCAGAGCTGGTTGCTGTTCTCAGTCCGGCCCTGCTTGGCTGGGGGTGTGCGGGGATGGCGCTCGGCTGGCGGAGTGCGTGGGTGGCGCTTGGCTGGCGGAGTGCGTGGGTGGCGCTTGGCTGGCGGAGTGCGTGGGTGGCGCTTGGCTGGCGGAGTGCGTGGGTGGCGCTTGGCTGGCGGAGTGCGTGGGTGGTGCTTGGCTGGCGGAGTGCGTGGGTGGCGGTTGACTGGCGGAGTGCGTGGGTGGCGGTTGACTGGCGGAGTGCGTGGGTGGCGCTTGGCTGGCGGTGTGCGTGGATGGCGCTTGGCTGGCGGTGTGCGTGGATGGCACTTGGCTGGCGGTGTGCGTGGATGGCGCTTGGCTGGTGTGTGTGGATGGCGCTTGGCTGGTGGTGTGTGGAGGGTTGTGTGCGTGTACTGACTCTTGGCTGGTAGTGTGGCTTGCATGGATCCCCCGGCGTTTCCTTACCCAGAATTCCCCGCAAACCTCAAATTTACTGACAGTCACATTTTCCTCACATTTCTGTGTGGGTAAGTTGTAGGATCACTGTGCAAGCACACATTTCCTACTACCCAGCATTCCCCTTGGTCTACCGAGAAAAATGATTCCTCACTTGTGTGGATGCCCAAAGTAGCGTCAGCCTAAAAACGTATAAACAAACTGCCCTTTTAGACCAGCTTTGGGCCCCCCCTCAATTTCTACACGTTTTTGGCCCTTCCATGTCATAGGTACTTGGCCCATTCACACAAGTAAGGTATCGTTTTTATTGGGAGACTGAGGGGAATGCTGGGTAGTAGGAAATTTGTGCCGTGCGGTGATCCCACAGCTTTCCCACACAGATATTAGAGGAAAATGTGACTTTTTAGCTTAATTTGAGGTTTGCAGTGAATTTTTGGAAGGAAAATATTGGGAGATGAACGCAAGCCACACCTCCCTGGACTCCCACGGGTGTCTAGTTTTCAGAAATGTCTGGGTTTTTTAGGTTCCCCTAGATGTCTGCAATCCCAGGACCAAAAACACAGGTGCCCACCTATCTATCACAAAACAACATGGTTTTTCATGGTGGTCACCTGCGTTTTTGGTCCCGGGCTCAGCGGCCATCTAAGGAAACCTACCAAACCCACACATTTCTGAAAACTAGACCCGATGGGGAGTCCAGGGAGGTATGGGTTGCATGAACCCCCCCAATGTTTTACTGCCCAGAATCCCCTGCAAATCTCAAATTTAGCTGAAAAAAATCTCACATTTCTGTGTGGGAAAGTTGTGGGATCACAGGGCTGTCAAAAATGTGTCCTACCACCCAGCGTTCCCCCAGGTCTCCCGATAAAAATGGTACCTCACTCGTGTGGGTGGCCCAAGTACCCGCGACAGGCAAGGGCCCAAAACATATTGAGGAGACATCAAATTTGAGGTTTGCAGGGGATTCTGGGTAGGAAAACATTGAGGGGTCCACGCAAGCCATGCCTCCCTGGACTCTCCCGGGTGTCTAGTTTTCAGAAATGTGTGCGTTTGGTAGGTTTCTCTAGATGGCCGCCGAGCCCAGGGCCAAAAACCCAGGTGACTCCCTCCCCCCTTTGCAAAACCAGATTGTTTTGTTATAGGTAATTGTGATGTCTCTGCAATACGGTTTGGGCCCTTCCCTGCTGGGGGCACTTGGCCCACCAAGACGAGTGAGGTACCATTTTTATCGGGAGACTTTGGGGAATGCGGGGTGGGTGGAATTTTGTGGATCCACACAGATTCCAGAACTTTTCATCACAGAAATGTGAGAAAAAGGTTTTTTTTTTTTTTTTTACAAAGTTTGAGGTTTGCAAGGGATTCTGGGTAACAGAACCTGGTGAGAGCCAGACAAGTCACCCCATCCTGGATTCCCCTGTGTCTAGTTTTCAAAAATGTATAGGTTTGCTAGGTTTCCCTAGGTGCTGACAGAGCTAGGGTTCAAAATCTCCAGCTATGCACTTTGCAAAAAAAGGGTCTGTTTTCACTGTAAAAATATGGAGTGTCCGCGTTGCGCTTTGGGCCGTTTCCTGTCACGGGCACTAGGCCTACACACACAAGTGAGGTACCATTTTCATTGGGAGACTTAGGCGAACACAGAATTGTGGAGCTACTGTTATTACCTATTGACCTTCAATGCATTTCTGCCTTCCAAATGTAAGACAATGTGTAAAAAAGAAGTCACTTTGAAAAATGTCCTATAATTCACATGCTAGTATGGGTACCCACAGTTTCGGAGATGTGCAAATAGCTACTGTTTCTAAACTCTATATTTTGTTCCCATTTCAGAAATACATAGGTGTCTTTCATACCGATTTTTCACTGTTTATATTTTCCCAAATGAATTGCAATACACCCAGTAAACAATAAAAACCATTGCAAGACGCTGGTCAGTTATTGGCTCTGGGTTCCTCGGGTTCTTGGTGCGCCTGCCAGTCCTATATATTCCCACAACCAGAAGGGTCCAGTGGATGTAACGGTATATTGCTTTAAAAAATCTGTCATACTTAGAAGTTGTTACAGGTGAAAATGTTGGCACAAATGGCTGTTTTTTTTCAACTCCTTTTCAATTTTTCCTATTTTCAACTGTTAGTTTCTAGTAAAAAACCTTGAAGGATCTACTCAAATGACTCCTTGCTGAATTCAGAATTTTGTCTATTTTTCTGAAATGTTTAGCTTTCCAGGATCTATTATTGCTTTCATACCCATTTCTACCACTAACTGCAAGGAGGTTGAAAGCACAAAAAAATTGCAAAAATAGGCTATGTCCCAGTAAAATGCCAAAACTGTGTAAGAAATTTTGGTTTTCTGTCAGTCCCTGAAAGCTGGGATGATGGTGATTTCAGCACCACAAACCCTTTGTTGATACCATTTGCAGGGAAAAAACAGACGCTTTCATCTGCAGCACTTTTCCCCCATTTTTCCAAAAAAAGACAAGATTTAGCTGTATTTTGACTAATTTCTGGGTCCCCTCCTGGGGAATCAACAAACCCCTGGGTACCTTTAAAATCCCCATGATGTTGGAAAAAAAGGACGTAAATTTGGCGTGGATACCTTATGTGGTCAAAAAGTTACAGGGGCCTAAGCACGAACTACCCCAAATAGCCAAAAAAAGGCTTAGCACAGGGGGGGAAAGGCCTAGCAGCGAAGGAGTTAAAGATATTGGATCATAAATGCACCATGCATAAGCCCTATGGTTTTTAGTCTCTTAAGATTCCAAATCAAAGGAGTTGTTGTTCAGTAGCATAGGTGACACTACTCCATTTGATTTAAACATAGTTTTAATGTCATTCAGTGTTGCAATCCTTGCCGATTCTGTGCCCCAACCAGAATGGAATCTAGTGGAAAAGGTTGTTTTGTTCGATTAAGACTGATAAATGAGTTTAAGCAGATCTTTCTGAGAGTTTGCTGCTGATTAGTCCACTGCATAGTTGGTTATTGTGGAAAGAACTATTGGTTCTGTAACTTAAAAAAAAAAAAAAAATATATATATATATATATATATATATATATATATATATATTTATTTATTTATTTATTTACGTATAGACAGCTTTGAGCTTGTTTGGTGGCAAACCAGATTCCAAGGAGTGATTGATGAATGCTTTAACCTGGAGGGCTGCTGAGCTATACTTTTTTTTTTTTTTTAAAACACATTTTATTGATCTTTTTTAGCAATATCATGAGTTCAGGTTAAACATCTGTTACAAGTTCTGTAGCAAATTTCACTGTTGTTACTAGCCAGATTGTTCTTGAAAGTCAGCTAGATTCAGAACTATATCAAGAAACATCCCTCCCTCCCTTCCCTGCGAGTCACCAACAATATGTCACATGAATGGTGCGAAACAAAGGATGTAGCAATCAGCATAGAGGTATGTTGACGGGCAATGCAAGAACAGTGTGCAAGTCTGTGGGGTCCCACTCATGTAGAAGCTCCAGGGGTATCTCAGTTAGAGGTAGCTACGTGTCTGTGTTGGAGGGGCGTTTGTTATAGGTCTTCTCCCTCCTCTTCTGGGGTCTCCAATTCTGGGTGTGCTAGGTCATGCAGGAGAGTCTCCCAGGATCTGCCATCTCTAGGTTGCGCAGCCCTCTTTTGGCTTCTCTCAACAGTATTCGCCCCTCACAGCCTGCCTATTTCAGGAGTTCCTTTTTCCAGGTGGTCACTCTCAGGCCCCCCGGTGATTTTCCAGTTTCTGGTTATTTCACGTTTCGCTAGTACGAAAGCCAGGTCCTGAAATTTACTAGTGACTTTGGTTTTTGCTGTGTGGGGGAACCACCCTAACAGGCAATGGGCTGGTGAGTAAGGGATCTCCCTACTAACAACCTCACTCACTATGTATATTATCCTCTCCCAGTATGCCCGCCATTAGGGGCAGGCCCAGAACATGTGCAGGATATGCGCTCGCGCGCACCGTGGACAGGATGCGTCTTCCGCATGAAAATATCTGCTTATGCGCTCGGGGTCAGATAGGCTCTATGAAGGATATAGTAATTTATCAACTTGAAGCGTTTATTTCTAGATACTCTGGGCATTCCCGCTAATATACTATCCCAGTCCTTCCCTGGAATCGGGGTGTTCAGGCCTTCTTCCCTCTGGAGACGTAACGCCTCCAGCGGGCGCAGTCCGTCCGTGTGGAGCGCCCTGTACAGACAGGATACTGCCTTAATAGTGTCCGCTGACAGGGCCATATAATAGCAACTCTGCTGTGGTGAGGGCTCTACCAATCCCATCTTCCAGTACTTACGGTTTGCAGTTGTAAGTGCTCTATGCAATCAGAAATGTCATTGGGGTAGCCCAAACTCAGTTTGGAGTTCCTCGAACGGCAATAGCTCAGTGTCCCTATAGAGGTCACCCATCTTTGTCGCCCCAGGTTCCATCCAGGCTGCTAGGCCCGCTAGCTGCCCCCGTGCGGTAGTGCCTGTAGCATGTCTAGTGGAATGTCCGGAGAGTACGGAGCCCTCACTCCCATCCTCTGCAACCCCGATGCCAGCATCTGGCCTGCACCCGAAGCGCATGAGTGTCTTTCCCTGCTGATCTGGTCACCCTGAGGAACACCTGCAATAGATCGTGCAGCGGCGGCCCATTCGCCCCCGGATCTTCCTTCTGCTGTCTCCCCATTGCTATGCTTCGTATGAGCCACTGCAGCTGTGCTGCTATGTAGTAGAACTCAAAGTCCGGGGTCGCCAGACCGCCCGCAGCTGTGGGACGCTGCATTGTTGTGAGGGCAAGCCTACGGCGCCCCAAACCCCAAATAAAGGTTCGGATCTGGGAGTTCAGGTCTCTGAAAAAGGCCGCAGGGATCCACAGCGGCAGAGCCTTAAAAGAGTACAGCAGGCGGGGGAGTGCCACCATTTTAAGGAGTGCAATCCTGCCAGCCGCCGTGAGCGGCAGGGTCCCCCCAAAAGTCCATAGACGCTCTCAGTCCATCAGGGCCCTCTCTATATTGCCCCCATATAGATCTGACCAAGTATGGTAGATGTGGACTCCCAAATACGGCAGGCAGCTAGGCTTCCACTGCAGGCGCTCGAGGTCTCTCGGAGGACGTCCCGTCTGCATCACCGGGAAGAGTCGAGACTTTTGCCAGCTCACATTAAGCCCCGAGAAGGAGCCGAATCTCTCCAGTAATGCCCGGCCTCCCCTCAAGTCCCCATCTCCCCCTTCTAGGAACAACAGCAGATCGGCCGCGTAGAGTGCTATGTGATGATAGATATGGCCGACTCTCAGTCCCCTATAGTAGTGCCCTGTTCTAGCCGCAATTGCGAGGGGCTCTATGGCAAGTGCAAATAACAGGGGGGGAAGCGGGCATCTTTGTCTGGTGCCGCGCTCCACCGGCGAGCTCCGCCATATGGTTCTTCCTGTACGTACCCTGGCTGTGGGTTCGGTGTATAGGAGTCGAGTCCAATTAATAAACCTCTCCCCCAGTCCCATACTCGCCATTACCTCGTACAAATAAGACCACTCTAGGCTGTCAAATGCTTTTTCCATGTCAACTGCGAAAATCGCTGCCGTTTCCCAGTCCTCTATGTTCGCCTCCAGTACAGCTAACAGGCGTCTGATATTCCCAGCTGTGTTGCGAGATGGGATGAACCCAGCTTGGTCCTCGTGCACTAATGTAGTCATAAAGGGCAGGAGGCGGGTGACGAGGATTCGGCTCAGAATTTTGTAATCAACATTTAGCATTGATTACGGACGGTAAGCCGATTTGTCGTGGGCAGCTTTTTGTGGCTTCAGAATGGGAACTATGACAGCCTCACTTGTGGTTCCTGGAAAGGAGCCTGTCATTAGCCGCCTCATAAAGTCTCATAAGGTGAGGAATTAACTTCATAGAATATGTGGGATAAAACTCTACTGGGAACCCATCAGTGCCCGGGGTTTTATTGCGCGCCATTTGTTTAATGGCAGCAGCTATCTCAGGGGCTATGTTCCCTCCTAATGTGTCTGCATCTTCATCCGTGACCCCCGGGATCTGGAGTTATGCTGGTATGCTCTCGTTCCTGCAGCTCGTGTGTGGATGCGCTAAGATATAGGGCTGAGTAGTAATCTGTAAATATCTCATTAATTCCTTCCTGCGTGCAAATTCTGGTGCCCTTCTCATTCTCCAATTCCAAGATAGGTGACCCTCTCTTATCTGGGTTAGCTAGCCATGCTAACAAAGAGGAGGGTTGCTGAGCAATTAATGACAATGTCCTTGAAAGTATAGGTTAGATATGAATCTGCTGGTAATTCTGATAAGCAAAAGGATTTTGTAAATTTGGAGAAATCATCTGGTGATAGTAGGTTGAATGAGAATACTCTGTCTTAAATTTTGATGAGCAGTCAAGGCGAGGTTTGAGTTTTGAGGGTCAAGACTGATTTGCATATGGCTGGGTCTGAATTGGAAAGGCATGGGGAGCAAAAAAACAATACATTTAGGCCCAGGTCTCTGTACTGAGGTGAATGTTTGACATTGTGCAGCATTCTGTCCATCAATTGTTCTTTTTACATTTGCCACCCCATGCCACTGGAGTCAAGCTAGCCTGGCTGATGAGGGGTGATGCCCTGAAACCGGTCCCAGGATGCTTGTTTCCAGTCCGAGGAGGACCTGGCCTGGCAGTTCAGGCTGGACTGTTCCCATGGGGAACAGGGTCAAGACTGATTTGCATATGGCTGGGTCTGAACTGTAGCGGCATGGGGAGCAACAAAACGATGGATTTAGGCACAGATCTCTGTACTGGAGTGAATGTTTGATATTGTGCAGCATTCTGTCCATTAGTTATCCTTTTTGCATTCATCCTGCCAACCAGTCACTCCCTTCTGAGCCCTGTAACATCCCCAGCCGAGGAGAAATTCTAAAGGCTCTGAGGATGCCCCCTTAGTTCCCAATGTGTAGCCGGCGGTTGGGAGGGCCCGCCGCCGACAGCGAGTCGCAGTTGTGTAGAAGGATTTCAGTTGCTTCTTAGGTTGCCACTCCACCGCAGGCCCCGATCAGGTGAGTGAAGGCTTGTCGTTCTCCTTTTAAGAAGCAATTGGACCATGTGTCCCAAACTGCGGTGCCTACCAGTGCCGCATCTCCACTAGGGACCCCCAGTTAGCTGGAACATGGTGCAGCCCCTTGTCCACATCAGAGGATGTGTCATGCCTACCTCTCGCGGTCCGACACCAGGTCGCACAGCAAGTTGTGCCGCACCCACCGTTCGGCACTCGCACCGCAGATGCAGCTCGCTTTTTGGGTCGGGTCGGTGCAGCGGCCTCAAGGAGGCCCTGCGTACTATATCTCTGAGCGACCGTGCTGCCAAGATGGCTGCCGCCTCCTCGCAGCCAGAGATCCCAGCGCTGCAGCCTCGGCGCAGGGGCTCCCCATTTGGTTCCCGAGCTTTGAACCCAGGCAGTCAAGCCCTGGAAGATTGATAACTGAAGATACTGTTGTCACTCTGATTACATGGTAGAAAAGAGACTCCCTGAAGAACCTATAGGTCAAAGAAGCAGTTGCTCATTGGACCTTCAGAGTTAGGTTGTTGCCAATAAACAGATTTCTTAAATCAAGAACTGAATCTGGACATGGGGCCATTGTAGTTGGACATTCGTCTTGTGTGAAGGCACAATCAGGCACTTGTCTGTTCATGAGAGACAGCAATCAAACATAGTTGCAGAGGTATGTTTATTTAGGCTTAAGCTGTAGAGATACGAATCAGTCGCCTTCCAAGTATGCTCTACCAGTTGCAGGTGGCGCAATCTTTTATATACTGTTTGAACTTTGACATACATTGCAATAGCTGAGTCAGGCGTGTGTGCAGACAGTGGTTTAGTAAGTTAAGTTTTAAACAATCACAAAATGGGAATCTTAGCAGATCATGAATACATTCTCATGGTGTGAGGACAGGTGAGGTTTTGACATCTGCTGTTAGCGACCTATTCTTATCTACCTGTTCCTTCATTTCTTGAAAACAAAGAGTAAGCTAACAAGCATAAATAGTTCCCGGACTTTACACCCTCCTCCTGGCCACATGCAGAAGCCAGTGTTTGTATAGCTGCATGGCTCATGAAATCACGATGAAGACACAACATGTAGAAAGAACAGTTGCTCAATATCATATTTATGCTCCCACACTTGTGTTTACAGAATGTTCTCCTTTAAATATTTCAAATTTGGATGTAGTCAAAAACCCAGTTGAGTCAGTCAGCTTTATAGAATGGAGATGGAAATTCTGTACTCTCACTGCATGATGAGACTACTTTTGGAGTATAAATTCAAAACACAATATTTCAAATGTTGGCTCTCGGAAAAGTTCTCTGAAGATCTGAGGGTATTGAATACTATCTAAATCTACCAATTAAAAAGGTAATATAGGGCATAAAAATCACAATGCAGAAAACCTTTCCAGTGGACACATTTTTCATTGGCAGTCTGCTAATGTGTTCCAAGCGCAGGGGACAAAAGTTGATGTAGCTTAGTTCCCTTCAAAAGGCAGGTGTCCGTTCGGAATGTGCTAAAGCCAGCATAGTAATTAAGATACATTAACGCTAAAACATTTCCCATTGCTCACTCTAAAGTGAAAACACAAAGGATAAAAGTTATACACCTTCCTTGCATTAATTACACAATTTATTTATTAAACCTAGGGTTTAATTCAAGCACTCGTGTGTCGCGCACATATTCTGAACTCTTGCTTTTATTGACTCTATGTCCAGCAGTACTTGCCACTTGCATTCCAGCTACAACTGTACTCTGCTGTACAAGCTTCACAAAGGTCCCAGGATAGTTAAACCAGCATTGGCAAAGCAATATGTCTGGCTTATGTGTAAGTTTATGGTAATGTTTGGTTGACTGTGTGCTGCCATCCCATGGGTTACAACAGTGTGGAAGCTAAGATTGATGCTTGTTTCCTCTACACACTGCATTAGCAGAGTTAAGTCATGCCTTCAAAGAAGAGCTTTATAAATAAAAGTCAGACTAAGATTGTGTTTTGTCGTAATTGGTGACCTTAAGTGGCATACATAACAAATTATTGGATAACAGATACTTTTGACAAAGGGCAAGGATTTTTGTTGCATCTATATGAAAGCCTGTGTGCACTCGCATTTTTACTTTGTGAGAAAAATTTATGGTAAATCCAACTTCTCATGAAAAACCGAGTAAAGAAACTGAGTGCACAAGGGCAAATAGGGGATAACACTGTCTTTATAACGGACATCCAAACAGCAGCCACTTACGTAAGAAAAAGCCATAAACCACCAATTAAAATGTGAATACACCATTAAACACACACTGGCTTTAGTCTAACAAAAGAACTGCTTGAGACCCATCTCCAAAACCAAATGGAAACTCAAATGGGCCAATGTAACCATCCACGAAACGCCATGGCCTTGATGAACAGCCCTTCTAAATAAGGTAAACCATGAAAAACACATGAAAACCAATGGATGATTTGGGCTTACCCAAAGCCTCCTTGTCTGTATACTACCTGTTATATTTTTAAAGACAATTTTTAAACACTTAAATTTAACCCCATAGACAGTTGACTATTAATTTACCTTTTTTTAGGTGAAGAATTGATGACATGCGGTCTTCCAACCAGCTAAACTGGTCTGCAAGCAGACATTAAAAGAAGTGAGTAGAAGGCTGTGGTCCGGGCATAATTGCCAGAAATGTGTTGAATTTACTATATTAGAAAGGAAGCCATTTGTAAACAACCGATCTTTCAGAAAGAGACTGCAGACATAACTGTTCAAAATCCTCATTTGTAATTGTTGTTTTCTACCGCCTTGGTTCTGAATCTTCTCTTGCTCTGAAGCATCTTGCTGCAAATCATGCTGTACTCCATTATCAGAGTATAGTGAGATCCTGCTGGCATTGTAAGCACTCCCTCCTTGCTTTAGGCTGTTGTGATAAGTCTTGCTTTGTCCTTGCCTGTCATAAATTGGGTCATGGCCATCCTTGCGAAGGATCCAATAGATGTCGGTAGGTCATTGTATGATGTTCCCTGTCTGGCTTTGTCAATCACCGATTCCCTTATTTGTAAACAGCAAATAGATACATTTTCCCAAATACACTTCAATCATATACCTTTCATTCCCTTTGTGAGACCAAGTAAACAAATATTATTCCTCCCGAAACCTGTTCTTTAGGTCATTTAGTTTGTCCTTTTATTGTTTCACTGCAGCATGAATTTTTTTTCCTCTCCTGTTTGTTCACTCGTTTTGCTGTTTTTCCCAAATCCTGCTTCAACATCACCAAAATTGCCAAGTTGTCAATTTTTTCCTCTGATGGTTGTAGAACTCCCCAAGATAAGTCTTTATAAACCCTCAATAGAAGGCATTGCTTATTCTGTTTTGTTAGATCAGCTTGTGCACTGTCTTCAGCCTCCTGCACCATTTTGGCTATACTGTCTCTAATTGTGCTCGTTGGCCTTAGCACCGCTGCAGAACCTTCCCAGCATTTCCCGACATTAAAAGAAATAAAAATTATTGCAAACCACGTACACAACACCATAGACTGCAAGCCTCCAGGCAGAATCACCGAGCATCAGTCTGTTGCGCGAACATGAATTTATCCTGGAAAAAAAACAAAGGCAAGAGGCGTTTGGCAAAATAGGAACAGTTGGTTTAATTAAACGCTGCGACCGGGAGTACAGCTCACAGAAACGGGCTGAGAACTGTACAATCAATCCGAACAATTTTTATACAGTACATCCGGCGATCCTTGTTTGGTAAAGGAATGTGGGCCTTGTCTGTGGAATCGTAAATAAAAGGTCCCTGATAACCAATGCAGGTGGGCCTCAACCTTGCATAGACGCAATGTGGGCCAGTGGGTAGTGTGTCCAGATGCCCGGCATGAGGGGCACGTGATCTGTGTGTGTACTATGTGTGTCGTGTCCTGATTGGCTGTGTGCTCCTAACTCTGTGGCATCTGACTTTATGGTGTTTTGGGAATGCATGCACCCCTCTGGCCATGTGTGCTTTATTGGGGCCAATTTCCTTGGACCATTGTGGTGTCTCTGCGCTTATCAGGGGGATGAACCTGAGTTTCTTGTTCGTACTTTTGTCTGCTGGCTACGTGCTACCCCACCTGTGACCTGTCAATCGGTTACCGCGGGCCTGGGTTGCAGAGCCTGCTTGGGGTTAATGGAGAGTTCATGACTGGCGAATTTGGCAATAGCAATGCGACTTTGTTTGTATATGCGAGTGTACCATAAAAAGCATTATCATAGTTTTTATCACTATCAACAAGTCCACATAGCCCTCAGTTATATAATTCCAATGCAGCAGTTGACAAAAAGAAGGAAATATATTAGGTGAGGGAAAAATGGTGAGAGTATGATTTCAAAGTAATGAGTACATCAGGTTTGAAAAGTGCTGTATTTACGCAGATCATAGGCATACAGGAGCCCTCCTATGAGGTTGCCAAAATCAATCATGTTATCGGAGTTTGATGAAAAAATGCCTTTTGGCCGCAATATGATTCAGCTGGTAGTTGCTCAGTGTAACTGTTGGCTCTGGTGCATATGCCTCCACTGTATTTCTTTTTTCCTAGTTTATGCAGTGCTTTCACTGCTACTTGACTGACCAGGTGCAGCAGGACAGTGTCAGGAATGGCCACAGTAGTCTGGTGCAAATGCCACTCCAGGGTCCCTACCTTGCCCCGCAAATGGGATTTCTCCAGTGCCATCTCCAACAAGCCACCAGGTTCTCACAGATTTAGATAGCGGCTCTTTGGCAAACAATCTGAGGACCAACTGTAGACCTGCATCAGTAGTCCCCTCTGTGCCTATTTCCAAGCGGAGAAGCACTCCCCAAAATGGGCACAGCATGCCCCTCGCAGCCAGTGGAGGAGTCTACAATGTAATGTTGCAACTGTTAAAGTGGCCTATGAGTAATTCTCCCCCTTCCAATAACCACACTTTGCCTTTTTTAAACAGGGAGGCTGTAGGGTCCTTGATGGAGTAACACGTCTTTGAGATTGAAACAGACATGTCTTAAACAAGTTAGTGTAATATAGCATGTGTTATGCTAGTAAAGTTATGGGGCAAATTGAGGCAGGGTTATCAACTAGGTGGCAGGGAAAAGGCAAATCATTTGTGCTCCGAAAAGGGAAATTATGAGGCATGTTATACTAATTAAGGCATTTTTTTACATGTTATATTACATTCCAAGAGTTTTTTTTTATTTTATTTTTTTATATAGCATCCCATACTTCACTCTTGTTGTTTCTAACTGCTGGAAATAACAATTCCCCAATGTAATGGTGCTCAGTTTGCCTTTTTCAAAAGGTTTGTAGACTGAGTTGTTATTGCAGTATTCGATCTTGTGATCTGCAGATCCAAAATGCCACTCGTGAAAAAAAAAAAAGAATTAAAGAAAGAAAAATGAACGATTCAGAACAAAATAGTTGAGAGATAGTGTTTCATAATCACAAATTTGAGCAAAGTGTATCAACATGAATCCTAGGAGGCCTTAGGGTAAAAAGCCCCGCCAGTGGAAAAGTTGGACATATAGGGTCAGTATTTGTGATTAAAGAAGACGATTGGAAAAATAAATGATTGTATAATGAAATATAAATATTAATTTATCAAGTGTTTAGGCCACATGTACAACCAATATATAAAACACACTTACTCAAGTACATTCTGAACCCTAAGAATTTCGCTACATTGCAACAGTGGGAATACTTAATGTGGTTTAAATAATCTAAACGTATATTTAACTGTACAAAAAAAAGGAGCGAGAAAAAAATTCTCATTCTAGATAAAAAGTGAAATAAGTGTCATATGCATTTTGTGGCTTTTAGTCTTACATTACAGTTAAACAGTCCATTTGAGTAAATGTGACCTCCACATTTTTTTAAGAAGGAGGCCCGATGTCCTTCTTTTTTTAAAATAATTTTTTAAATAATTTATTTGCATGATTTATCACTCATGCAGAACATTGCATCATTACTGCACGGATATCGGGGGGGGAGGGGGAGTAAAGGATGAGACTGTTCGGTATCCCTAATTAGGAAGACTGTCAAGATAGTCTAGGGTGATGGTTAGATCTTACATAAATGTTTTTCTTAAAAAAACGTCAGAAGCCCTCACCAACTGCCAGTGGCATGCTTCATCATCTGGTTCCTCTACGGTGCAATCAATTCTTTGATACGTGGTGGGCTCCCTGAGGAGCTCTTGGTGAGGCTTTTTTTTTTTTTTTTTAAATGCCCAACTCCTGAGATAAGCTCCTTAAAGTCGATGCATAGAGTTAGGAGTGTTATTATTTACAGAAGAAAGCAACCACAAAATATAAAAATAAGTAGGGGGTGGTTGCTGAACTTAATCTCTTTGATAATGGAATCTCTCTATTGTATAGTAAAAATGGAACCCGCGCAGGTTAGTATGTACAATATATAAACTCCGGAAAATTGTCGTCTATATGTTTCTGCTCTTTCCGAGTCGGAGACGTTTGTCAGGATGGGATCCATATTGAACCAACTCTAACCTCCAGTCACAATGTTAGTAATATACAATCCATTATGAAGAAATGGCAAAATGGCTGACTTGACCCATAAGATAACCAAAGGCATTCATCATTGATCCTCACAGAAGGCCCAAAATTGTTAAAGGTAACAGCCTCGTGCACAAACTTCAGCAAGCACATCATCCAAATCTGTGAACCTGTAGTGTTTCAATGGCCAGCACATTAACAGTAATCCACAGATTCAATTTTAATGATTCATTGCAGACCACTCACACATAGTGTGTCGCAGCTTCACCACATACATCCCCCTCCCCCCCCTGAAAGTGATCTGCCACACTATGCAGAAGCATCTGGTAGGTTAGGTGAATCGATGTATTATTACACAGTGGCGAGTCTAAGGAAGTCCAGAGCTCCTAGTGTTTTCCTATAGAACGTTGAGCAGACGTTTGAATCAGAATAGAGACAGCAACCAAGTATTTATCAACGGCTAAAGTGGGGTAGCTTGACTTACTAGTTGAAACCAGGAACACCTCTTGGTTCTCTGCAGCCAGTCCGTTGTAGTTAAAAGGAGGGAAGTAGCACATATGTATACTTCCTGGGGCCAACAGTGGATGGGATGGTAATGCATCATTGAGCATGACAATTGTCTCCATGCATAACAACTAGATTGCCACCTTTAAGTAGTACCATAAAAAAAAATGTTAATTCTCATTTATCGTAGTGACTCCTTAAGTGTGTTGGCACTGTACTAATAGATGCAATTCTTCATTTGTCGAAATAATTACGCACTAAAAAAAGGGATATAGAAGTTTAAAGATTTTACATTAAGCAATAGAGGGGGATTTGTTACGAGAATATTGTGTAGTCTGGTAATTTCATTGTGCTTCCTTAAACTGGAATGATTTAGAGAAGTCTTTTCAGTCATGCTTCTTAAAGCATCCCCATTTAATGTCATTGTTTAATCCCCGTTTGTGTGTGGCCAGTTTGTACACCAGTCTCTATTCTTTAAGGTGTATCAAATGAGTTTGTTGTTCTGGTGTAAAGTGCTTTCTTACTCTATTCATCATAATCCATATTGGGTAATTTTCTTTGTGGCCAAGGGCCTTGTAAAGGTTATCCAATTTAGTTGTTAGGTTGACACTCCTAATACTACTACAGAGTTCTGTGGTCATTCCAGTGTACCTCCAGTCACAATGACATGATCAGATAAATCACAAAATGACCATTACGGTCGGTGTGTGATATTTGCTTCAAGAAAAGTTGAGATCCGAATGTTTCTTTAGAACTTTTTGTGACTTTGTATACATTGTAGTTCCCACAGGAGTAGTAGCCTGTTTACTCTGGGGGAAGGACTTGTCTCGCCAGAATGAGTAGTTCTGTGTCTCATTTATCCTGAGATGGGATCAATGGATAGGCAACTAACAGCTCTGAAGCCATCCAGTGCCGACAATTAGAGGTAGTTGTATCTATGTTGGAAGTGTTGTGAAGGAGTGCCAATTTAGCTGAGGCCTGAAATATTCAGTCACTAATATTTGACAGTGTACACCAGGTTTTTAGCCAATAATTAGAGAGATGGATATGGTGTCATGGTGCACGGAGAGTATCCCAAAATCGGCCTGTGTTTCCAACGAACACATTGGGGATCAATCTAGCTTTATATAGTCAGTAAGAAGTCCAGTTACGTTGTTCAAAACTTTTAAATAGATGCATTTGAGGAAAGTCTTCTTCAATGCTCTATCGCACGTATCTAATAGCAGTGCCCGTTCATTCCACCACCCGTTTATGGTGTCATGAGCTGATAGAGTACATAGGGAAAATAACCATGCCATATAAATTTGACTCCACTCTCCTAATTCTAACACACTTTGACATGTATATCAATATGAGGGAGTGTGAGATGTCAAGTAGTAATCCTGTTTTCTGATGCAATGTTTGCCCGTGCCTCCATTTTTGAGACACAGGCAAACTGAATTCTACACATAAAACATCAGAGGACTTCGGAGTATTCATATCAAACAGAATCTCACCTTTATCTTTCCAGTGGGAGGACAATTAATCCCACTGCAGAGAAGCACCACCTAGCCTCATGGCTGCAATGTTGCGCAGTGGTGCACCAACATGTATGTTGTTACATATCTTTAATTTCCTGTGAGTCTCTGCCCCTAACTCCTGCATTGTCCCAATTGATGGGAGTAAGCCAGTATCACTAGTGGTGTCTTTGCTGTACAGTATGCCTTGTCCTGGTGAGTCCAAAACATATTTTTGTTCAATTCTTGTCCACATGGGGGCGGGGGAGTAAGTCATGATATTAAGAAGCTAAATAGGCCAACTGTGATAGTTGGAGTGTTTGATGAAATACATCAGTTAATCAAAGGGCTGCAGACATGTTGGTGGTATGCAATTTGGTGAGTTAAGTCTGGGCCACCTGCCCACTAATGCAGACTTTCTGATCTCCTTGTTGTTCAGTACGAGTAATCATTTTGAGATGTGATAGGTATCATGGCCAACAGACAGATATACCCTGGTGCCACTACCATCCTAATCACTTGGACTCGACCCCATAGAGAGATTTGCAATGAAAGCTAAATGTCATTGTTGCTCTTCGTCTCAGTTATGAAAGGTAACAGGTTGCCGGTGGCCATTCTTTCTAGACACTTATTCACTAGGAAGACTCTAGTATTTGTTATGATGGTAACGAACGAAAACCTTGGGCCTCCACTGCCACCCTCCTTGTACTTCTGGGTAGGGTCAGGACCTTGCTCTTATCACAGTTTATTTAATAGCTGGAACATTTGGCAATCAGGGAGATGAGTGCAGGTAGTGACGACCTAGGGTTCCGGAGGATGTGTAAAATAATCTATGTAAAGTAGCATTTTAAAGCATTCTGTTGGGATATACCCTCCATGGATGTTTGTATTATGTCTGATGGCTGACATCAATGGTTCCAGCACCAGCAAGAACCGTAGAGGGGGGAGCTTGCACCCCATCTCGGTCCCTTGATTTCCTTTTTTCCCCAGTAGATTTTGGAAATTTTTATTGATAGTTTCACAATTGGCATATAACAAAGCACATTGTAGCTCACATCTGAGTGAATTGTTAATTATTCACGATATAAACACAGGTAATAAGGTCTCCTCACATTTTGGAGCTAAGGGACATTTTTTTCGAGCTACATACTCTATAACAATGAAAAATAAAAGAATGAACATTCAGAGTACAGCATATCCACCACCACCTTCCTTTCCCACATACAGTGTATCTGCAGACACATCAGCACATGATATCTCAATCTCCTTAGAGCATTCAGGCATAGAATCTAAGTTCATCGCCTCGTCCCTCTGATAATCTGTGGAGGAGATGCCTCCACAATCAGTTTGGCCTAACCAGTCTGAATATAAACATTTCACTATGGAAATGGTGTCATCATCTAAGGCCGCTCTCTGAATCCGAAAAGGCATCCTTATTTAACTCGGTTGAATGCCTTTTCAGCATCTAGGACGACAACAACTGTCGCCTCATCATTCCTGACTTGACAGAGAATATTGGAAAGGAGTTGCATGTGGTTAGATGTGCGGCCAGGTACAAAGCCCACTTGGGTATGACCCTCCGCCTCATTTGCCAAATTTTTGCTATTTCTTCATGTCTGCATTTCTTAAAGTGATGGGCCTGCAGTTGTAGCAAAGTAGTGGATTCCGGCCAGGTTTCAGTATGAGACTACTGCTTTTTTGAACTCTCCACAGAGTTCTACCCATCTCTTGAATGTATGGCAGCGAACTGGCACTAATAGGGACTTGTTGATTTTACAGAATGTACCAGGGAGTCCATCACCTGCCGCTTTATTGTAGGGCGCAGCTTAAATTGTTGATTCAGTTTTGTCTGAACTAATTTCTCCTTCCCACTGCGGTCTACCTTAATCTGACAATCCGTGGATGGGAGCCTTTGATACGAAAACCAACTTCTTTTGAGAGGTATTTGTGGTCTGAGTGATACATAAGTTAAAGTAAGATGCAAAACTCAGTTATATCAAAGCGGTGTGTAAGAAAAGTGTCTGAGTTATCAAAGATAGCAGGTATGGTGGAATGCTCCTCCCTCTGTCGCACCTGTGCGCTCTCACTTTGCTCATAATGTTATTTCAAGCTCCTTGTCATATAATTTGAGAACTGTATTCGGAGCCTTTCAGCATGTGACACCTGAGGTTAGAGCTGCGGCAGTATTTCTTGATGCTGAAAAGGCGTTCGACTCTGTTGAATGGAAGTACATGAAGGCGGTGTTGAGGCGATTGGGTGTGGGGGAAATTTTTCTGCAGCTGGTATCAGTACTTTACAACTCTCCTCTAGCCAGAATCCGGACGGGCAACATGGTTTCCTCTCCAATACACATCACTAGAGGTACGTGCCAGGGGTGCCCCTTATCTCCACTGCTTTACGCTATTGCTGCTGAACCACTGATTAGTGCCATCCGCGAATATCATGGGCACAGAGGGCTTCGCTTCCCTGACTACAATTTAATTGTGTCCGCCTACGCGGACAACATGTTGCTATATATTCGGGACCCGGCTATTAATCTCTCCCCAATAATTAGGGAAGTGGTCCGCTTTGGTGGGCTGTCAGGCCTTACAATTAACTGGGATACATCGCTCATTCATCCACTAACTCCGTCTACGGTACAGACTCCATTGGATTTCCCCTTGCAGTGGACGAAAGACCCGGTTCGATATTTAGGGATTCAGATTCACGCGGATGCGGACCAAGTGATTAGGGCCAAATACGGCAGAGCTATCACCAAGTTGAGTGACCACATTGATAGATGGATACGCCTCCCTCTCTCCTTAGTAGGCAGAGTCTCACTAATGAAAATGATAGTGCTCCCTTGGTTTCTGTTTCTTTTTGTGAACATACCCATTGTAGTCCCCCGGTACATGTTTCGGGAATTGCGCACGCTCCTATGTAAATTGGCGTGGGCAGGTAAAACCCCGCGCGTTGCCTTTAAAACCCTTACGATGCCATACTCTTCTGCAGGCCTAGGCGCTCCTGATCTGGAATTATATTATAGGATAGCGCAGGCTTCCCATGCCCATCCCTGGATTCATGGTCCATCGGACCTTCCTCATCTGCAAATAGAGAAGGTGGTTGCGCTCCCTGACCCGTTGCCCCGCTTGCTGACTCATCCTCCTATACGGCACTGCGGAGTTTTGGATTCGGTTAACTCCACGGCCCACGCCTGGCATACTCTCCTTAAACTACATGCAGGGTCTTATTTATACTCACCATTACTCCGGGTGGAATGGTGCCAATGGCTTCCCCTTAGCTCAGAACGGGGTGCCCTTCGTGCCCTTCAGACTCTACACATACGAGAAATGGGGGACTTGTTTGCAGGGGGGAGAGCCCGCACATGGGAAGAGGTGGTTGGGGGGGTGGGGTCCCCCACTGCACTTACACAATTCTATTTTTTCAGACTACGACACTCCTTACGTGCTCTACTGGGGGATGACCTGTTGGAACCCCTTGAACTCCCAGCATTAACCATATTGATTAGCTCTAATACACCTGTGAAATTGGTCTCACGCCTCTAGGCACAAGCGTCTACCCACACGGCCTACTCTAAAGCCAGATTAGACTGGCAAGTAGAACTTGACACCCCAATCACAGATGAAATCTGGCGTTATTGTTGCGAGGTCACACAAAAGATCTCCCTTAATGGTAGACATAGATTGGTTCATTTTAAATTCATCAACAGAGTACACTATACATGGCTACGATTGTTTAGATATGGGTTACGTGACACAGACAGATGTGACAGATGCAATATGGCAGGGGCTGACTTCCTACATGTGGCCTGGCTCTGTCCTGCTGTAGAAACATATTGGAGACATATATTTAAGTCCCTCACTGATATCACAGGATTGCCGATTGTTCCTGACCCCTTATTGGCATTTATGGGATACACTAAGCCACTTCGTAAGGGCGTTAGAAAGTTAGTCGCTATGGGACTATTATTAGCAAAGCGAAGAATAGCTATACGATGGATGCGGGGGCCCACACCTACCATAGCTGAGTGGGAAAGGGATATGTTGTTCTGCAACACTCAATCTGATGCATATAACGAACTGCTACCTCCTAGTAACAGACCGAAGAGCTTTTGGGGTCTATACACACAATACAATCTTACACGACAAAATGCAGATGATGATCAGGACTGAACTAACCTTGTTTGGGGCTCCTTACTTCTCGCAATGGGGCCTGCTACGTTGATTGGAAGCACTGTATGCACATTGCTGTGGATATGTGGAGTCTATGGTCAAATGTATAACTAGCTGATGGATGTAGCTGCTTTTCTTGCAGGATGTGGTTCCTCTTTGATATTACTCCTTATTGTAGCGCAGCACTGCGATATATATTTGTTTTCATTGTACATTTGATGGACATTATCCTTTGGGAACTGATGCAATTTCCTTTGACCGTGCCAGGATGATGTTAAGATTTGTGTTAATTATTGATCCTTTTTCTTATTTGTTGATTTGTGTTTGTTTGTATCTGGAACGAAAACTTAATAAACAAATAAAAAAATAAAAAAATGTTATTTCAAGCTCATCAATGTATATTCTTCCTTTGACATGAATAAAGAGTTGAGATCATACTTCTGTTTTTCAAGTAACCACAGTTTGTCATCGATGGAATGCTCATGGTGAGGCTTTGTTGAATGTTTAATTGCCCTCTTGAGAGGCAATTGCTCGTCCTTGAAGTGGGATTTACCCTGGCTGAATCCCTCATACATTTCTCTCCAATGGTTGCTTTCCTAGCATCCCATAATGTTTGAGACAAGGATACTGATTCCTTACTCCGAGTCAAGTAGTTGTTTAGATGTTCCTTTTGTGATGATTCTCTGTCTAAAGTTTGTATTTGCCACAAGTGGTTGAAAAGTGATGTGACACGACCCAATTCTAGGTCCAGCGTAACCGGAGAGTGGTCTGACATGCTGCCCTTCAGTTTTAAGGTTTGAAACACGCATGGTAGAAGAAATCCGGCTGCGGCATGTATGCAAAAGTTGAAGATATATTCTCGGTCTCTGGGATGTATCAGATGCATATGTCTAGTAATCCTGCCCCCCCTCAACAGTGTCGTTGATTATTGCCCTGTCTTTGACGTTATACCCATCGGTGAGGCCAGATTGGTCCAGAATGGAGTCCAGGGCAATGTTCAATTCACCTCAAACCTTAGAGGTACTATTTTGGTTATTAACCCGACAAGTACTGATAAAAACTGTGAGTTGGAACATATAAGGAACACACCGCAAGTGCTTTATCAATAGCCTTGAGTTTTGTAAAAACATAACACCTTTGAGAATCAACCCACGTTCTCCTGATTGTGAATTGCAGAGCCATCTGGTCAAGATTGTCACCCCCCACACTTTCGAAATGAGGGTGCACCCACAGTGCAGCTTAATCTGACAGTAGTCCCTGTTGGTTTAGTACTAATCCAAATCTGTTTCCCTACATCCCCCCCTTCTACGTTTCTCAGATTAATTTGAAGTGAGATGCATTGCTTGAATTAGGACAATATCAGGGGCCTTGTTGGCTAAGTAATACACCACCATCTGGTGCTTTATATAATGGGTTATACAGAGGACATTAAATTTGTTCAGTCTGACTGCTTTCAGGGGTACCTGGCTAGTTATTGAACTACAAATAGAGTGATGTGGTGCAGAAGGGACAGGTGGTTATAGAAAAACTTATGAAGAGTAGAAAACACACAAGTAAGTTCTTCTGGTAGACTGCGATTCAAATGATATTTCGTACTATCAACAGGTGGGTATTACTCCCAGGATTCTACCACCAGGTGGGGTTCCACGCAGGAAGTCAAGCTGAATAAAGACACTTTTGAAAACTATGTGCCGGCATGGCAATTGATGCAATATTGCAGTGGGCCTGGATAAATTGTGCATTAGAATTTCCTCATAGAGCAATGAGAAAACGGTGTTAACTAAAGAGAATGGGAAACGGGTGTAGCATTGTACAAGGAGAGTGGACACACACACAAGTCCCAGATTAATTGTGAGCAAAACCCAAGAGGGTCTGCCCTATATGCAATATGAGCTTAACCATTAAAAACATAAAGGTAACGTTGCCACTCCAGGAGCCACTCACCACTGTAGCAGAAGATCCATAGTAGGAGAAGTCCGAATTGAAAGGCTTGAGAGCAGTGACCTAAAATAATGACATGAGAGGAGGGTTTTGGAGTTCCAATACTTAACACACTGGACATTGAGGGGCAGGGGTGGATCTTAATTTGCCTGTTCCAATTCGGATCATGCTCCTCACTGGCAGTCTTGGACAGCCCACTTCATGACTTATTCCAACCTCTCCAATAACATAAGAATAGGAGGAGGCGTCAGAGTGACCACTAATGACCTGTAGAGTTGGATCATTTTCTGTGGGGACAGGGAGGGTTTGGAAAGTTTCTATACTTGATGGACCCAAAGAGGCCAGAAAGACCTTTAAGCCTTCGCGCTCATAAAATTCCCTGTTTTTCCCCTCAAGAGTAATGAGCAAAGTGGTTGGTTACAAGAGGCCATACCGAACGGCTCACTTATGGAGAATGGGGCACAGTGCCAGCAATTTTCTCTGCTTCGTGTTGGTATCCTGCAAAAAGTCAGACCCAGTGGTTTTGTTGAGTATAAGGCCGTTTATTTTCCTGACGAGATAATAAACTGTCAGGCTTGATCGTGTTGCAGGAAATGAGCAGTTATAGGCCTGGATGTGTCGGATCATCCATTGCATTGAAAGCAGATTCTCTTCGACCTTTCAAAACTCAGCAAAAGCGTAAAGGTGAATGCTGTAAGTTCTGAGATGAATGTAGCTAAGAATGAACATATCTGCCTCAGAGTCCCCCCGAATCTGATAATTCGGAGTATAATTCTGCATGCTACTGTCTTCTAAGTTAGTAGTTTTATTTACCTGGAAGCTATAGTTCTTGGCCCAGGCACGAGACCACAGCTGATATTCTTCTGTCCGTAGAATCCAGTTTCCTGTGAAAGGGCGCCAAATCTGTTCTTAATTATTTCATTTAGTTACTGTAGTCATAGTTTCTTCTCTGATAGCACACACAGAGGTCATGATGGACACCAGTTCTATCAGTAGTGTTTCCAGTGTGATCTCTGGGTTGCCCTCGGAGACAGCAATTGTAGTAGGCATGGCTGCCTTAGTGTTTGCCACAAAGAGTAACTGACTGGACGGTTTTGACTTGTACACTAGTTTATAGTGATAGTCCCTTCCGAAGTGTGTACTTGTGCTGATTTTCAATGTAGTGTTCCAGGGTGACTGCAGATTTTCATATTGTCTTGCAATTTTAAGTTCAGGACAGTCCAGCTACTCACATTGTTAAAGACCCTCCTGGGAGGTTTACAATGGCAGCAATGAAATAGCCCAGACACACCGACACCGGTTGCTTCAGGTCCAAACAGAGTGGGCGGGAGGGAGTAGAGGCCACCCATGTCTGATCAGTCCACCCATCAACTCTTTCCTTCACCTGGGGCGCAGGGAAGGAGGAAACGCCCTCTGCATGGCTCAAGGTCCTCTGGTCTTCTACCCCTGTTCAGCCATGGCCCACCTAAGATGGCCCCAGTCAGATGCATTGGGGCCCAGGAGCACCAACGGCGTATGTTCTTTCAGATTGACATGCTTTTGTAGAGCCAGGCATCAGCATGTCGGAGCACCGCGCTCACATTTTTCAGCAGTCAATATGACACTCGCCACTTGAAGGATCGTTGTGCTTCGTACTTTGTTTCATCTCTGGTATTTTGTTCCGGGACAGTGGGGGCCCAAGCACCCACCTCAGAGGTCACAGGTCGCCCTACAAGGCCACAGCAGGGCTCTGGTGCCGTCGAACACAGCAGACTGTGAGAGTCACTTGTTTTCCGCAGTGTCACCCTGCTGTTTTGATGCGCCACAACTTTCTTCTTCTTTTGCAGACATGCCACTGCTGAACGTCCTTTCCAAAAGAATGCACCTCGAATTTGGTTCAGGGACAAAGGTCAAATATGCATTGGCTCATTTGTCCTGTCCTAAGTGGCCAATGGAACTCTGACGTTTTTCCCCTGATGTACTTAATATTAAGCATTATTGAATGAGCTTGCTTAAAATGTTTTTGTCCTCTATCTTATTTACCGTCCGTTAATTTTCCCACCGTACCAGGTTTAGATCCATTAAGTATTTGTTGAAAGTTTTCTAAGATTTCTACCCATTCGGGACAACTCTTGATCATACTGGCTTGCAAAGTCTTTTTTGTGGACAGACAATCGCTTTTGTTAGCTTGGGATTTGCTGATCACAAGCAAAAGAAATTTAGGCTTAACAGTTTTGCATTCCTGGTTTGCCAAGTTTGAGGTGTAAAGCCTTTACCAGTGTAGCCATTGGAAGAGATAATGAGTTATCTAGGCATTCATCCTCTAGTTTTGAAACGTTAATGTTCAGCATTGTAACCAGGAAATAATATAATTGAGACTATGCTGCTCATATAAGTCTTGGGCAATGACAAAACCAAAGGATCTCCATAAATGGGGTTAAACCGAGCTCTCTTACTCGATAGTGCCTTAGTAAGGACTGTTTCCCAGTTTGTTCCCTAAGACATCCTTCTCAAGAAAACAAAGACAAGGTTATAGTGAGATGAATTTGATAGCCACTCTTTGGAAGACTAACTACTGTGGTGGGCTGTAAGGAAAAGGGAGGGAGGGGGTTGACATCTTAGTTGAAAATTGTGCTGGACTTTATTACACCATCCCTGCCCACCCATGAATGAAGAAAATTATCTTCTGCATAAGGGTTTTCCAGTTTGCCTACCCTTAACGACCATTGTCTCTTTTCTCGCCATAATATTTTTTCTGTATGCATATCCTTGCAATTCTTTGGAAATGCAGACAGGCTTTACCAGACACAGAGCCCCCTTACTAATGCTGAATGGTCAAAGCCCTACTTAATGAACAAACCCAAGAAACACAATATTTCGTTTTTTACTTCTTAGCTAAGTAGCAACTTTTTCACTCCCTGTATTATTGCTTGTTAATATATTTATTCCCTTTTGACAAAAAGGCAGTAGATATCACGACCCAGTCTTTTGTAACTTTCATGACTTTGTGTTTTATTTTCCATTATACTTTGTATCTGATGCACCAAAGCTAACGAAAGAGTTCTTAATGTTATGAATAATTGAGCCACAAAGACTTCATTTTTTCCATGCCTAATGAATGAGTAAAAACAAAATGCAATGGCTTGACAGTGCATACTAAACGTCGTTCCCTTTGAGGAATGAAGCCGAGTGGTGTCAGCACTTGGAATTTCACCAGAATCCGTAACTGGGCAATCCTTGTGTAAGCTAATCCGAGGGGAAAACGCATTTAGTTTTCTAAAACAAAGGTTTGTAGTTGCTAACCTTAAGAACCAATAAAGGTAAGTTTCGAGCTACTGAAATCATTTTAACTTATTCTCGGTCGAATGTGTATCCCTTTTGCTGTGGGCTTTCCTACAGTAGTAGGAATTTAGTGATGAAGATCTGCTCTTAAAAACGCTCCTTTCCTTTTGGCAAAATCTCTAACCACATGTATGTCTTTGCTTGCCTTTTTAGCGAAGTTAATGCATACATCACTTTTATGTACCGTTTCCATGCTTTTTACAGATCCATTTCCTCCAACCAAAGTCGTTGCTAATTGTAAACCCTATTGTTTGCAGTATTTTCTCCTTTTTTGACAGGCTCTTTTCTCCTCCTTTAGGATTCCTAACATTGATGTTCCATTCGAACAACATATACTTTAATGTATTGAAATAACCTAAATTCTTGTGAGGTGGCCTCACACTAATAAAAGTAATTCAGTCATAGACAAAATAGCAAATGCATGGGCCTCATTTCCATTTTTGGTAGTAGTTCCTATTCAGAAGGGCACAGTACAGACAGAAAGGAGTAATTTTAATTTGAAATCAATTATATAGCTAAAAATGAAATATATATATACAGGCAGATTAGATTAATCTGATGTTTATTGCTACTATTTATTTTTAGGTATTTAAATAGCTTAATCTAAATCCATAAATCAAATAGTATCTCAACATTGATTTAGTCACATTACAACAATCAGCTCAAAAAGAAAAGTCGTCATGAAATAAGAGAAAATATTTTTGCGAGGCCAAAGTATAGACAGGTGCTACTAGGCCTTGTTGTTTACCACTGGTGTCCTTGGGTCAATTCTAGTATGGCATGGCAAGCTGGGCCAAGTTCTTTCTTTCCGCAATTGACTCTCAGGGTTGCATAGGCGAGCAGGGAAAGGCTTCTCAGGGAGATAGTTTGGGGGGCAAACTTTCAGAACACAACAGTGAAACAGACACAGTTGTGAATTGCCCAACTCAGTGCTTATCTTTTGAATAAAAAGAAATTGCTTTAATCATACGGCATAACATAATACTACACAGCACAAACATATGAATCAGACACAGGGTTGTAACCCTGCTTGCAATCTTCAGTGAGCCTACACCCTTTTGGTACCCTCCCCCTGCTAACAAAGTTTCCCATTGTCTGTAATCCCTGGTGCGTAACACAGTACAATGCACTGGTTAGGCACAGGTGCAATTCACTCGTAATACCCCCAGAGCATAGATCCGCTCAACAGTTTAGTTCACTTTCATCAGTTCATGTTCACCGGGTAGAAGTCTCAAGTTCGTATAGCAGAACGGTGTCTGCTTCCTCAGTTTCTCGTTTCGTGCACAGTCTAGTCTCATGGGTACCTGTTTTCTGTTGCTGTAGATCTGGTAATATGGGATGGGCATGTGTGCCTATCCCAATCTTGTGTCAGCTGTTGAACTGGAGGGGTCTGCAGCTGTGGCCTTACTCTATACTTGAGGGCTGGAAGAGGAAAGTGTCGTGGCTCACACGGTTGCACTCATCTTAAGAGTTTAAGGCCTCCATTGGCCGGGTGCACATGGGATGCTTGAATGAATAATGTGGCTTCCAGGCAGATCGTGGCCAGGTGGATGTCTTCAACAGTTGCAGCCTCTGAGCTAATCAAGGCTCCAACTTCGGCTATGATTAAAGTTTCTGACTCTGATGTCGGCAGCAGCAACACCAGTCTGTCGGTCACACCTTGGGCTGCTGATCACACCCAATGCCTAGAATTCTCAGATGTCGTTGTGCAGCAGGAACCACTCGGGGAGACCTGGGGACCCCTCCACACATAGGTTCCTCCTGGCTTCGCTCCTTCGTAGTCGCTTACTTTCTATGGATGTTCTTCTACACCAGGAACATGTTGACCTTCTCCTTCTGCTGGGCCGGGCACACTCTGTCCCCCCCTCTCAGCAGGCAAGCTGGCTTCCTGATTCTAGGCAGACTCTTGGCTCCTCCAGCAGTGCAGACTTCACGTAAGCTCCCTCCTCTGGGACACTGACTGTCACACAGACACCATCTCTGGTCACACAGCAGTCCTTCGAGTATTGTGCGGAGCACCCTCTTCCCTAGTTATGAAGAACTTGGAACTGAAACAAAGTGGGCTGGTTTGGATCCCTCATTTATACACATTTTTCAGACAGATGATGTGGTTCCACCGTGTAAAGTTTTAGATCCGGTTTGGGTTACTTCTCTTTCATATGTCACTTTCTGGCTGCTCCTCAGATATTGCCCACGTGCATGGCGATGACTCTTAAAGGAGGTAGCAGTGATATTGCCTCCACACAGGAGTATCCAAAAAAAAGGGCATAATGGATTTTGAGATATCCACACCGGGCTGCCATAAGTCTTCCTCAAGCTGTATTCAGGGACAGACAAAAGGCAAGCCCTGACTAAAAACTTCCTCACTTTAAACAACAGAACCTGCATTCCAACCCATCACTTCTACCATCTACAAACTGCAGTGCTCAGGAAGAACCACTCAGTCGCCCTTTACTAACAAGACAATCATAGAATTTTTAAGAGGACTCCTCTCTCCATTCTTATTCTCTTCATTGTCTTGATCACGACCCTCTATCCACAAGAATGCCATTTCACTGACTAGAGAAATGGTATCCACCCTTCATCTTGTGCCATGCTGAACCAGGGGCCATCCAAAATTGATACAACTGGTCTCAGTACTCACACTCACCACATGCAATCCTACTATTTTCTGTGTGCCACGCGCGAACTGACCATTCACGCACTAGACATGCACCTGGAATGTATGCTGGGGTCTGTGGTTCACATAACAGCGGAACATTGTACAAGATTTGTCAGTAGACTATATAGGAAAAAGGTTTCAACACACTAATGATCTACACAAATTTTGCATGCTGGAACCACAGGTTTATGTGACTTACCCAGGACATGGACAGTAGCTCTGTGCCTGCTATGAGGTCATGTTTAGTGCTTTCCTCCAGGTCATAAAACAGATTCTGGACTTTGCTTCACCAAGGACAGCATCACTGTGCAAGACCTTTGTAAGAATCCCTGTATGTTGATTGCAAAGCTGGGGCGTTGTGTAATTAGTAGGTAGGACATATTCAGGCTCTGTAATCCTGGTGATACTCCCCTGACATTTAGATTGTTTTTCTGCATCCTATTTATCAATACGTGTACAAAATCAATAATTCATTGAATTGCTAAATATTAAAACATTTTTGGAAAACTGCTAAATTGGGTTCCTGCCACTTAAGTATGCTTGGTTAATGTTGAATCAACAGCAAAAATGTAATGGATAGAACTGTTTAAATCAGCGTGAGCTACTGTTAATTAATCTTAGGAGTATTAAATCTATTCCTCATTTAGCTCATCCGTTCCCCTTCAAAAGAGGACTGAGCATGATCTTGGGCATACCCTAAAAATAATAATTAAGCTTAAACTACCAGGCCACATTCTTTCAGAACACCAAACCTAAATATGTTATAATTGGTATCAACTGCATAAAGATTTATATTGTGTAGGAATTTAGGGGGACATTGTATGTATGTATGTATGTGTAATCCGAGGAGCCATTCATTGATATTCAAAGTCTGGTCCATATCATTGGAGAATCTTCATATTGCCCTTGATTTATTGATGCATCTCTGTGTGGATTTGGGGGTCTCCTTGGAAGACCACCCAAAGGTGCAGGGTCCACCCTTAGTCCACGGGTCCGGGATACAAACTGAGACCAACACTGGAGTGCCGAGAGAAAGGATATTTATTACAATCTCATGAGATGTAGAGAGAGCATCAGCAACAGACACCCGCAGCTTGTCTGAGGAGGCAATCTGCCAAGCACTTTGGTTCCACGTCTTATATACCCTTCATCCCCACCCCAGGCGTGTATAGTAAAGAAAGAACACCATGGTTATGAAAAGGGGGATGTATACAGAAAACGAACACCATAATTATACAAAGGGAGACGTGTACAGTAAAACAATGAACACCATAATTATACAGGCAGAGGTCAATCTGATAAGTTAGCAGATGGTCACTGTTGGGCCCCTGCAGGGGTAGGTGAAACTCATAATTACACAACAAGCAGAGGACAATCTGATAAGTCCGAAGATGGTAGCTGTCAAACCCTGTAGGGCGAAGGGCAGGGTGGGGACAGTAAGCGCAGGTGAACAGTCCTGTTCAACTGGGGTTAGCAAGAGTTCAGTCAGATTGTGGCAAACAAAGGCACGGACAGTCCTGCTTGGCTGGTTTAGCATGAGTTCAGGCAGGTGGCGGTAGGTCAGATCAGGAACAGGGCGTTGGTGGCAGTGCAGAGGTGAGGTGAATCAAGATGTGAAGCCACAGAGCATTCGTGACCCCTGTAGAGAGGTCGCAATGGAGGATGAAGCGCAAAATGGCTGAGCTAATGGCAAGACAACAGACATACTTTTCCACAGTCCCTCCTTTTGCCATAAGCGAAATCATTTTTAGTCAATTGCAATGTCCATCAATAGCTGTATCTCACGTTCAATCATTATTTTATTGTTCTCGACATGAGTATTTATAGGGACTGGCTTGATAGCACATGCGCAGAGGCCGCAAAGTGGGGGACCACATTGAATGCAAAGACAGCAAAAGAAAATCAATACAAGAGGTATCAGGACGATCATTAGGACTTTCCACCCCCAAGTCAGTAGAAGTTGCCACAACCAGAGGCCAAGGGACCATGAGCCGGTATCTTGATGAAGATCAGAGGTGATTCGATGAAGCGTGGAAATAGCCTCATAGACAGATGAGGAATGATCTGGGATGTACACACAGCAGCTGGTACCGATGATGCGGCACGCTCCTCCGCGGTCAGCAAGGATGACGTCAAGGACCATGCGGTTTTGTAAAACGACGAGGCGTACCGCTTGGAGCTCCGCTGTGTTGTTGGCCAGAATACCAGCTGTGATGTTGACAGTTGCTTCCAAGACCCTGATGAGGTGGCGAATGTCTCTGCTGTTTTCCATCGGTCCCCAGAAGGGAAGGATGCCTTTCATGGCATCCAGGAACAGTTGAGAGGTAGTGTCTGCTTGGTCGACCACTTCGTTGCTGCGGCGGACGCGATGATGAAGAGGAGGAGCAATATAGGCAGGAGGAAGGAGAAACGCTATATAACATGTGCCTCCCCAGTTTTTGTGAAGCCAGGTGTATGCTTTTGTCCCACACACAAAATAAGTGTTTGGGGAAGCAACAAGCGGTGGTGGAAATGTCATGTTCAGAGTTGCTGTTATGGCACAAGAGCTGTCCCCAACGTACTCAGTACCTAAGCCTTTGATGCATATAAGTCCAGGAATGCGAACAACTGATAGGGGCAATGTTCGCTTGGCGGGGGCCTTCTTTTTGAAGCTAGAAAAGCGAAGACGGTCAGTGGTGTTGAAGATCAGCATTTCCTCTTGCTCATCTTCCGATATTTTCATGGGACTGTTAGTTGGACAGAAAGGGTTGATGGTGTTGCCTGTCTTGTTCCACCATAACTCGTCCCGGAATTGCTGGAGAATGGTATCAGCGATGTTGCTAGTCTGCTGGGCATCCATGATGAGCATCATCCAGGCAAGGCAAGAGGCATGTACAGAGTAGGGGTAAGGAAAAAGCGATATTGGGTTTTCCGTGGATTGAGGCAGAAGACCACAGACCCAACAGTTCGTTTTGTTCAGGACCATATTATGTTGATGCAACATTTGAATAAAAGTGTTGTTCCAAAAGTCTTGTCTTCTGTGTTGGAGATAAGGGGGCAAGGACACCTGCGAGTGTTCAGTAGGTGTGGCATCAGTCGGCAATATGGTACCTTTTGCCGGCGCTTTTTCCTCTATAATCCAGAAGATGATGGTAAGAATGATCGTGAGGCAGAGAAATACTGTTAGCACTATTGACCTTCGATTATACAGTCTGTTATGAAATGCCTTCTTCTGGTCTGTGTTTTTAGGCATAGTCAATCTTCTTTTGGGCTCTACAGCTGTCAGAGAGGGAGACTGAGCCCTACGCGTCGCCGGTAGCTGGTGGTTGCTTCACTGGCTAGGCTTCTCAATACCCCACTATAAGGAGTATCGATCCACCCCACCAGACTGTACTACCGCCCTGCGACTTTTGGCTCAGCCCTCCTGTCCAGTCGCTGGAGCCCCCGAGGTCGTGCGAGGACGGAGGTTGTATCTTCCTTTGGCTGGCACAGTGTGGTCTTCGAACAGTTCGAGCTCTGGTTCTTGGAGGCCATACACTGGGCGGTCGTGTGCCAGTACTTCCTTGTAGGCAGACAGAGTTGGGTCAGTCTGTGTGATGCTGGGGACCTTCCGGCAATGAACTGCATGCACCCACGATTTCTTGCCTTCCACTCGTAGGGCTGTTCGGGTCGTCAGGAGAACTAGCAGAGGACCTTTCCACCGGGGCTCCAACGTTTGCTTCCGTGCAAAGTTCTTCACCAGGATGTAGTCGCCTGGCCGGATGGTGTGTCCTGGCCCCGTGGATCGGTCCGGCAACGCTTCCTGAACCTGCTGATTAATAGAAGACAAAGTTCGTGTAAGTACAGACAAGTAGTCGCTCAGCATTTCACAAGGAGAATCCGACAAGGTGGTAGCAGGGGGCGCGCCCCAAATGTTCATTGGGCGTCCAAAAACCACCTCGTATGGGGTCAACGAGGTGCGAGAATGCGGGACAGATCTTATTGATAGAAGGGCCAGTGGCAATGCGTCAGGCCATCTAAGCCCCGTAGTCTCCACTATTTTGGCTAGTTTTGATTTGATGGTAGCATTGTATCTTTCCACCAGGCCTGCTGACTGGGGGTGAAAGACTGCGTGGAATTTTTGCTTGACCCCTAGTCCAGCTAATATGTGTTTGACTACCTCTCCAATGAAGTGGCTCCCGCTGTCACTCCAGAGTACCCGCCAAAGGCCATAGCGGGGAAAGAATTATTTCAACAACATCTTGGCGGTTGTTAGGGCAGTGTTGTCTTTGACCGGGTAGGCTTCCACCCATTTGCTGAATGCGCAAACAACCACTAGGACATATTTAAGGTTGTTGCACCGTTCCATCTGGATATAATCCATCTGTAAGACCTCGAAGGGTGCCGTGGGGATGGCAAACCCAGCTCGTGGTACCCGGGTCCCTTTTCCTACATTGTAACGGAGACATACTAAACATTGCTGTACCAGCCTTGTGGCGGTAGACCAGAGTTGGTTGTTATCCCACACCTCCTGTAAGATTTTAGTTATGGTGGCAGCATCGGTATGGGCCGGTAAATGAGTCCTGTTCAACAATGGGAGGAGATAGGCATTTGGCAATTTCCATAATTTTGTGTCCTTGGACCGCCAACAATTCTCCTCGTCAAGCATGCCCTCCTTTTCCCATTGTTGAAGTTCTCCAGGAGTGGCAGTAGACTGGATGTCCCTGATCTGTTGTCTAACGTCACGCCACTTCTCTGCTTGGGATTTTATTATGTACATGGCGGTATGTGTTCTTTCTTGTGCAGTGGCTCGGGCTGTCTCATCAGCTAAGGCATTTCCCAGTCCTATTTCGTCTGTGATTTTCTTGTGGGCATTGCATTTTACAATAGCTAGTGTTCGGGGCAGTGTCAAGGCTTGTAGTAATGCAGTTACTAAGTCACCATGCCGGATGGGCGTACCATGTGACGTCAAGAATCCCTCTCTTTCCAGAGGATACCAAAACTGTGTGCTACTCCAAAGGCATATTGGCTGTCGGTGTAAATGGTGACAGCTAGACTCTGGCTAAGGATACAAGCGCGGGTGAGAGCTATAAGCTCTGCTGCCTGGGCCGATTTCTGAGGTATGCGTGCAGTTTCAACAATGGTGTTGGTAGTAGTGACGGCATAGGCAGCAGATGTGGTACCATCTGATAGTTTAATACAGGACCCGTCCACCCATATTTGCCCATCCTGTTCCGTCAGAGGGATGTCTTTCAAATCTACCCGCCCCTTAGTCTGTTCTTCTGTTTGGAAGAGGCAGTCATGTGGAGTGTCTGTGGTGTCTGAATCTGGTGTGGGCAGGAGTGTGGCGGGGTTCAAGGTCGTACAGCGTTTTAATGTGATGTGGGGTGCTAACAACGTAAGTTCGTATCCTGTCAGTCGTGCACTAGTGAGGTGTTGTGTCTTTGTCTGGTTTAGTAGTATGTCGACTGCGTGGGGAACTAACACCGTCAGTTTAGATCCTAAAACAATTCCCTCACTTTGTCGAATAGAGACGGCCGCAGCCGCGACTGCTTTAAGACAAGAGGGCAGACCTCGGGCCACAGGGTCTAGAGTGGCCGAAAAGTAGGCGCACGGGCGTTGTTTGGTGCCGTGAATTTGGGTCAAGACCGAGAGAGCGCATCCTGAGCGTTCATGGGTGTAGAGGCAGAAGGGTTTAGAGTAGTCAGGTGTGCCCAATACTGGTTCAGAACAAAGAGCGTGGCGTAAGTCTTCAAAGGCTTGGTCGTGTTCATGTGTCCAAGGGAGGGGTGTGGGTGTGTCTTTTGTAAGTAAAGCAAGGAGTGGCTTAACTATGAGGGAAACATTTGGAATCCATTGACTACAAAAAGAAGTGAGGCCAATTAGTGCACGAACATTTCTTTGGGTAGTAGGAGAAGAAAGGCGTAGTATTGTCTGGATGCGGTCAGGTGTGAGTGTACGTCCCTCCTTAGACAGCAGATGTCCGAGGTAGGTCAACTGCTGTCTACAATACTGTAAATTATTCTTGGACACCTTATGGCCCTGTGACGCCAGAAAGTGTAAAGTAGTAAGTGATGCGGTGCGGGCCAGGGACGGAGTGTCCGCAGTCAAAAGAATGTCATCGACATACTGAATGAGGACAGTGCCGGGTGGTAACTGTATCTGGTTGAGCTGTTTAAGGGCTTGGCTGTATATGCTCGGACTCTCGGTGTACCCTTGTGAAGCCCGGCAGAATCTGTATGATCTGTTTCTTATGGTGAAACCAACAAGCATTGGCATAGCCAATAGGTCTCGCCTTTGGGGCCTTATAAGTGTTTAGCCAGAGCTATTGACTTTGCCAATGTCTTCAAGCTGTGCTGTAGAGAAGTGTGGCTGCTGTGCGGCATGCTGAAAAGTTATAATAAAAAAGTGTCAGAAGCATTTTTGTTACTTTATATATGACCAAGAAGGCATTATGTAAAACTGAACGACCATATTAAAAAAAAGTATTTACAATAAAAAATTTCCTCAGTTTTCTTTTGTTCTTGCAATGGTTGTTTGTTAAAGCTTTTTTTTTTGAGGGGGCATAAACAATCGGAGGGTGAAGGTTGGGAACTAGTACCTGTATTATAACACTAGCAGCGGCCAGACGCTAGGGGAGAATCAACAGATGCCAGATTCCGAGAGCAGGCTGAGGTGGTGCTGAGTGATGCTGAGGTGGTAGTGGTAGTGGTGGTGACTGTTGCGGAGACGATGCTGAGGTGATGCTGAATGATACTTAGGTCTTGCTGAGTGATACTGTTGCGGTTGTGCTGAGTGATACTGTTGCGGTTGTGCTGAGTGATACTGTTGCGGTTGTGCTGAGTGATACTGTTGCGGTTGTGCTGAGTGATACTGTTGCGGTTGTGCTGAGTGATACTGTTGCGGTTGTGCTGAGTGATACTGTTGCGGTTGTGCTGAGTGATACTGTTGCGGTTGTGCTGAGTGATACTGTTGCGGTTGTGCTGAGTGATACTGTTGCGGTTGTGCTGAGTGATACTGTTGCGGTTGTGCTGAGTGATACTGTTGCGGTTGTGCTGAGTGATACTGTTGCGGTTGTGCTGAGTGATACTGTTGCGGTTGTGCTGAGTGATACTGTTGCGGTTGTGCTGAGTGATACTGTTGCGGTTGTGCTGAGTGATACTGTTGCGGTTGTGCTGAGTGATACTGTTGCGGTTGTGCCGAGTGATACTGTTGCGGTGGTGCCGAGTGATACTGTTGCGGTGGTGCCGAGTGATACTGTTGCGGTGGTGCCGAGTGATACTGTTGCGGTGGTGCCGAGTGATACTGTTGCGGTGGTGCCGAGTGATACTGTTGCGGTGGTGCCGAGTGATACTGTTGCGGTGGTGCCGAGTGATACTGTTGCGGTGGTGCTGAGTGATACTGTTGCGGTGGTGCTGAGTGATACTGTTGCGGTGGTGCTGAGTGATACTGTTGCGGTGGTGCTGAGTGATACTGTTGCGGTGGTGCTGAGTGATGCTGCGGTGGTGCTGAGTGATGCTGTCTTGGCGCTGAGTGATGCTGTCTTGGCGCTGAGTGATATTGTCTTGGCGCTGAGTGATATTGTCTTGGCGCTGAGTGATGCTGTGGTGGCGCTGAGTGATGCTGTGGCGGCGCTGAGTGATGCTGTGGCGGCGCTGAGTGATGCTGTGGCGGCGCTGAGTGATGCTGTGGCGGCGCTGAGTGATGCTGTGGCGGCGCTGAGTGATGCTGTGGCGGCGCTGAGTGATGCTGAGGTGGTAGTGGTGGTGGTGGTGACTGTTGCGGAGACGATGCTGAGGTGATGCTGAATGATACTCGGGTGTTGCTGAATGATACTCGGGTGTTGCTGAGTGATGCTGTGGTGGTGCTGAGTGATGCTGTCTTGGCGCTGAGTGATGCTGTGGTGGTGCTGAGCGATGCTGTGGCGGCGCTGAGCGATGCTGTGGCGGCGCTGAGCGATGCTGTGGCGGCGCTGAGCGATGCTGTGGCGGCGCTGAGCGATGCTGTGGCGGCGCTGAGCGATGCTGTGGCGGCGCTGAGCGATGCAGTGGCGGCGCTGAGCGATGCAGTGGCGGCGCTGAGCGATGCAGTGGCGGCGCTGAGTCATCCTGTGGTGGTGCAGAGTGATGATGTGGTGGTGCTGAGTAAAGCTCTGGCGGTGCTGAGCGATGCAGTGGCGGTGCTGAGCGATGCAGTGGCGGTGCTGAGCGATGCAGTGGCGGTGCTGAGCGATGCAGTGGCGGTGCTGAGCGATGCAGTGGCGGTGCTGAGCGATGCAGTGGCGGTGCTGAGCGATGCAGTGGCGGTGCTGAGCGATGCAGTGGCGGTGCTGAGCGATGCAGTGGCGACGCTGAGCGATGCTGTGGCGGCGCTGAGCGATGCTGAGCGATGCTGTGGTGGCGCCGAGTCATCCTGTGGTAGTGCCGAGTGATGTGGTGTCGCTGAGTAAAGCTATGGTGGTGCTGAGTGATGCTGTTGTATGCAAAAACAACAGTTGATGGACAGAATGCAGAACAATGTCATACATTCACTCCAGTACAGAGATCTGGGCTTAAATCCATCGTTTTTTTGCTCACCATGCCATTCCAGTTTGAACCCAGCCATATGCAAATCAGTCTTGACCCTGTGCCTCCTGGGAACAGTCCAGCCCGAACTACCAAGCCAGGTCCTCCCTGGACTGGAAACAAGCATCCTAGGACCGGTTTCAGGGTTTCACCCCTCTTCAGCCAGGATAGCTTGACTCCAGTGGCATGGAGAGCACGGGACCCACGTCTGGGCATACCCGTCCCACTCGGGGTGACAAATGCAAAAACAACAGTTGATGGACAGAATGCAGACCAATGTCATACATTCACCCCAGTACAGAGATCTGGGCCTAAATCCATCGTTTTTGCTCACCATGCCATGCCAGTTTGAACCCAGCCATATGCAAATCAGTCTTGACCCTGTGCCTCATGGGAACAGTCCAGCCCGAACTGCCAAGCCAGGTCCTCCCTGGACTGGAAACGAGCATCCTAGGACCGGTTTCGGGGTTTCACCCCTCTTCAGCCAGGATAGCTTGATTCCAGTGGCATGGAGAGCACGGGACCCACGTCTGGGCATACCCGTCCCACTCGGGGTGACAAATGCAAAAACAACAGTTGATGGACAGAATGCAGAACAATGTCATACATTCACCCCAGTAAAGAGATCTGGGCCTAAATCCATCGTTTTTTTGCTCACCATGCCATTCCAGTTTGAACCCAGCCATATGCAAATCAGTCTTGACCCTGTGCCTCATGGGAACAGTCCAGCCCGAACTGCCAAGCCAGGTCCTCCCTGGACTGGAAACAAGCATCTTGGCGCTGAGTGATGCTGTTGCGACGCTGAGTGATGCTGTTGCGACGCTGAGTGATGCTGTTGCGACGCGGAGTGATGCTGTTGCGACGCGGAGTGATGCTGTTGCGACGCGGAGTGATGCTGTTGCGACGCGGAGTGATGCTGGTGCGACGCGGAGTGATGCTGTTGCGACGCGGAGTGATGCTGTTGCGACGCGGAGTGATGCTGTTGCGACGCGGAGTGATGCTGTTGCGGCGCTGAGTGATGCTGTTGCGGCGCTGAGTGATGCTGTTGCGGCGCTGAGTGATGCTGTTGCGGCGCTGAGTGATGCTGTTGCGGCGCTGAGTGATGCTGTTGCGGCGCTGAGTGATGCTGTTGCGGCGCTGAGTGATGCTGTTGCGGCGCTGAGTGATGCTGTTGCGGCGCTGAGTGATGCTGTTGCGGCGCTGAGTGATGCTGTTGCGGCGCTGAGGGATGCTGTTGCGGCGCTGAGGGATGCTGTTGCGGCGCTGAGGGATGCTGTTGCGGCGCTGAGGGATGCTGTTGCGGCGCTGAGGGATGCTGTTGCGGCGCTGAGGGATGCTGTTGCGGCGCTGAGGGATGCTGTTGCGGCGCTGAGGGATGCTGTTGCGGCGCTGAGGGATGCTGTTGCGGCGCTGAGGATGCTGTTGCGGCGCTGAGGGATGCTGTTGCGGCGCTGAGGGATGCTGTGGCGGCGCTGAGGGATGCTGTGGCGGCGCTGAGTGATGCTGTGGTGTTGCCGTGTGAGAGATAGAGTGAAGATATAATGCCCAATTAGAGAGGGTGGTGAGAGAGAAAGAGAGAGAAGGGGTGTACATAGAATAAAGAGTGGCGCGGGATAGAGAGAGAGAAAGAAGGGGAGAGCGAGTGAATGAAGGAGTTTGAAAGAGAAACAGATAAAGGGGTGAGAGAATGAAAGGCTAAAAAAGATAGAGAGGGGAGAGTTAATTAAGTAGAGAGAGAATTAGAGAGGGGAGAGAGAGAGAAGGAGAGAGACAATAAGAGCCCGGGGGTGTGGAGTTTAAATAGAGTGAAGAAGTGACGCGGAAAAAGTAACCTTAAATATAGCTTTGTGCTTTGCGCGAATAAATATTTTTAAAAAAACAGTGAGAGACAAAAATACTGGTAATTAGGCTGTGACTCCCAATATAAAACAAATAGCGATATAAGGTGAAATCAACCCACCGAAGCAATATTTCTAACTAGACAAAAAAAAGCTTGCATTTCAATGCTAATCGCTGTTGTTTTTCATGTGACTGTAGTCCAGGGCCCTCAGTTGGTAATGTGAGCTGCTGCTGCGATTGAAACATCAGAGTCCAGAGAGTTAATGAGCCAAGACGAGGAAATGAGGAAGAGATAGGAAACCCAGATGCCAGCTGCGCATGCACGCCATCGTGAACTCAAGCTGGTCACCAGCCGAAAGCCAGTGTTTGCACTTCCAAAACCCGCTTACTAAAACTCTCGGCCAGACCAGCGCAAGCGCTGGTGCAGGCCGAGACCTAAAAGGGTAGCGTGAATCAGGATGTATTGGTATGGAGAAAAAGGCATTCTTGAGGTCTATCACGGTAAAGGTGGTAGCAGTTGAAGGGATCATTGTTAATATAGTTGTTATGTCAGAGACCACAGGATATTGCGGGACCACTATTTTGTTGATCGCGCGAAGGTCAATGACGAAATAGTATATTTTCTCAGAGGTGGACGTGTGTTTCAGGACTGGAAGGATAGGACTATTGCAAATGTTGGACTGGACTTCCTCAACTACCCCTGATGTAATCATATCCTGTACTATAGTCATGAGGGCCTTTTCTCCTTCTGCAGAAATCTTATACTGAGGTACGCGGGGAAGAGGTGCATTTTGTTTTACTGTTATTTGGACAGGGTCCATGACAATCTCCCCCACATCGGTGTCCGTGACAGCCCACAGGGTAGCTGGTAATTGGGACAAATCCTGCTGTTCGAAATCAGTGAGACAATAAAAACGTGATTCATAACCGATGGGGCAATCATTGTCAAACAATATGACTCGGACATTTTGGGGAGAACAGCGAATGGTGGCTCTGTAGTGTTTTAACAGATCAATGCCCATCAGGTTATCTGGGCAATTTGGGGAGAGCAGAAAAGAGGCCATCGCTGTGTTCCCTTGTATGTCCAGGGGAACCTTAGTAGAAAGGGGTTAGTAGAGGGCGTGCCGTCAAATCCTATGGAGGTGATCGATAAGCCGGACAGGGGTGCCCTAGGAATCAGTTCTTTTGATAGGGCACTTCTAGAGGCCCCGGTGTCAACCAAAAATTTGCCCTGCGTACCAACCACCTTAGCTGTGACATAGGGACCCGTTTGATCGACAAGAAGTTCTACTGGTTCCTTCCCCTGTCCCTGGCTATCTCATGCATACTCGTTGTCGGGGTACTGATCAGTGGTAAAATCTTGGGTAACAGCCTGCCTGGAATTATCAAAGACGTTTGGACGCTGTCCGCCAAAGGGTGGCGCAGGACCTTTCCTCTTCCTCTAGGTGCTCCTCGCCCTCTCCCTATGGTATTTCGATGCAAAAGTGGACAATCTGCACGCCAGTGGCCTGTTTCTTTACAATATGCACACTGGTCCTGGGACAGTTGACGTGGGGGCTGGTGTGTTCTAGCAGCCGCAGGCATATAATTGTTCTGTTGACCCCTACCGTTTCCTCCCCCTCCCGTGCTTATCTGGGAAAGCATCACCTTTTCTTTTAGGTCCTTTTCTTTTTCTGTCTTTTTCCTCCTCTATTTTATTTTGCAGATGTTCGTAATATTGGGCCATTGTCAGGATCTGCGCTGGTGTTGCTGCAGGCCACGTGCTTTCGCTACTCTGTAACCTAGTGGAGATCGGTAGCAACAATCCCTTAACAAAAGTCTGAACTAGTAAGTGTCGCCTGTCTCCGTCGTCGTGTCCTGTCCACTATAGTCAACAAACACCTGGCTGAGTCGAGAGAAGTAGTCAGACGTTGTTTCCTCAGACTTTTGCTTACACGCAGTAATGATTGTCCAGTCAACCTTTCTGGCCGGAATGGTGGCCTTCAGCTTTGTTACTATGCGACCTGGTAGTGCTAAAATAGCTTCCGCTGGCCTTTCTCCTGGTTTTCTATCCTTATCCATTGTTACTAAATCTTCCCACTTGTGACCGAATACGGTCTGATCGTCTATTTTCCTTATTGGTCTCCAGATGTCTGGCGGCAGTATTAGCCCAAAAAACTGATCTAGGTCTGTTAAGGTCATGGTGTAGGTGGTAATAACCGTGTCCAACCCTTCGTAGAATCCAATAGGATTCTTCCGGGGGTCGGGTAAGTCCTTTTTAAAAGCTAAGATGTCAGCTCGAAGCCACGGAGTGTACACCCAATTATATAACGTCCTGCTCTTTGCATCCGGACTATCTAATCCCTCAGCAGTACCCTGTCCTCGAGCAGGGACAAAAACTGGAGCAGCTTCCCTTATCGGTGCCATATGACCTCCCATCGCTCCCTCCACTACTGGTTCTTTTTCCTCTTCCTCCTGGTCTCTCCTCAAATTTTCCATCATTTGTAGTGTAAATGCTAACAAGCTGTGGCTTTCCTCAGCACTTCCTCGTCCCTCTGTCAACTTACGATACAATTCTGTAATATGGCCTGCTGGTGTTACTCCGTGGCGTTTCTCATAAAGAGAGAGTATTTCATGAGCAAATTGCTGTAGGAAGTAGACCTTGCAGGGTGGTGCATAGGCTTCATAGATCGCACGGATCTGGTTTGATGTGGAAAGATCCTTCAGGCAGGTGCGAACGAGATCATTCAGAGCCTGTTTCTCTGTAGGTGTAATGCGGGGTGTGTGAGATCGAACAGAGGGGGCTAAATCGGGATCAGATGGAGCAGGAGGGGCAGAGTGGTCGGGAGGTGGAGGTTGGGCGTTAGGGGGTGGTGCATTCTCACCGGCCGGCTGTGGGATAGGATGGGGAGGGAAATGGTACGGTGGTGGCAATGGTTGGAGGAGAAACTCCTCCTCCTGGGGGTCCGTTCGTGACAAGGGAGCGTAACGTACAGAGTATTGACCGGACATATTTAACCTGTATTCCCTATCTGCACACGCGATGTTTGAAGCAACCTTTTCACGTCGCAATTCCTCTGCCTGTTTATCACTTTTCCGAGCCTCTTTCTGTAGTATAGCCTGAGCCCTTCTCATCCTCTCAGTCCCTTCCTTTTTCCCCTGACCCAAGGCATCAAACATTGCTTGTCGGGACCTCCTCCTATGAAGTTGTGCCTCTACGGCCTCAAGCTTCTGGGGTTCGAAAGAGCCGTACATAGGCCATTGAGTCTCTGTATCCTTAGACGTGTATTTATGCCACAATGAGTTATACATTATGGGAGAAATACCGTACTTTATGTACATGTCCTTACTAGGGGTACCTTCCGGAGGAGCCGGCTGACTATCCTCCAGCACCCTTGATCGAGATGTGCAACAACAAAACCATTGTGCAAGTTTACTACACACGGGCATGCTTTTCTATGTTATCTTACCAAGCGTCTCCACAAGTTTCTAAGCCGGACAAAAAGTCCACATTACCCGTTTACCTTCACTTTTTGCCAAGAGTGAAGAAAGAAAAAAAAAAAAAACAGATAACCAAACAAACAAAAGGTATCGCCCACCGGCGATCCTACCAGAATCCTTTGTCTCGTTCTCCAGGCGGTCTCTTTACTGCAAAGCTCGTCCAAGTCTATCGGGGGCTCCAGTCAGGACCGGTGCCACTTGCGGGGGTCTTTTCAGATGCAGCGAAGGTCGGGTGATGGCTACGAAGACGAGGGTCTCTTTCGCGTAGGTATACTCCACCACCGTCCGTTCAAACTTCCTCGTAGGGACCCCTCGACCGGGCAGCCGCGTCACTGATGGTGACCCACGATGGGCGCCAATTGTGGATTTGGGGGTCTCCTTGGAAGACCACCCAAAGGTGCAGGGTCCACCCTTAGTCCACGGGTCCGGGATACAAACTGAGACCAACACTGGAGCGCCGAGAGAAAGGATATTTATTACAATCTCATGAGATGTAGAGCGAGCATCAGCAACAGACACCCGCAGCTTGTCTGAGGAGGCAATCTGCCAAGCACTTTGGTTCCACGTCTTATATACCCTTCATCCCCACCCCATGCGTGTATAGTAAAGAAAGAACACCATGGTTATGAAAAGGGGGGATGTATACAGAAAACGAACACCATAATTATACAAAGGGAGACGTGTACAGTAAATCAATGAACACCATAATTATACAGGCAGAGGTCAATCTGATAAGTTATCAGATGGTCACTGTTGGGCCCCTGCAGGGGTAGGTGAAACTCATAATTACACAACAAGCAGAGGACAATCTGATAAGTCCGAAGATGGTAGCTGTCAAACCCTGTAGGGCGAAGGGCAGGGTGGGGACAGTAAGCGCAGGTGAACAGTCCTGTTCAACTGGGGTTAGCAAGAGTTCAGTCAGATTGTGGCAAACAAAGGCACGGACAGTCCTGCTCGGCTGGTTTAGCATGAGTTCAGGCAGGTGGCGGTAGGTCAGGTCAGATCAGGAACAGGCGTTGGTGGCAGTGCAGAGGTGAGGTGAATCAAGATGTGAAGCCATAGAGCATTCGTGACCCCTGTCGAGAGGTCGCAATGGAGGATGAAGCGCAAAATGGCTGAGCTAATGGCAAGACAACAGACATACTTTTCCACATCTGCCCAGCATAAACCTGCTTCATTAAATTTACATTCTTATCTGGATGTGGTGTTTAGGTCCAGATAATCTTCTTCCCTAATAAAATCCCCCACACACTGTCCTTGGTGATCTTTAGTGGCATAGCATTCAGTCACTGCTTGGCCATTGTGTCTTACTGGTGTGGTATGCCTTTGCTCTGTCCCTGGAGAAATTTTTGTTCCTCATCTGTGTTTAATCGGTGACATCCAATTTATCAGCAATCATCCTCCATTAAAAAATCTTTTTATAGAAAAAAACACTTGGGGGCCGATTCTGATCTCGGCCGGTAGTGCTCCAAATCGGATTCGGATTTACCGGATCCGATTCGGAGCCCTGTTTCCCGACCGAATCGTACGCGGGTCCGGCCGAGCGAGTACGATGCAGGCACCCGCGAAATCTCCGACCGACTCGAACGCGGCTTCAACACGCTCCGACCGACTCGCATGGACACGACTCGCACCGCGCTATGGAGACGTATCCCGGCCGGGTAAGTACGATGCGCGCCGCGAGCAGTCCGACCGACTCGCGCCGTCCGGCTCGAAAAAGCTGTCGGAGCCGGACTTTGGGGGTCCGCGTTGGACCCCCTGTACGCGTAGGCGCACGAGTCGCACACAGGGGGGACCCATGGGTCCCCCCTACCTGTGCATGTACGCCGCGATGCGCATGGACGCGTACACACTGTAGGGGGCGCCCTTGTCCGCCTCGCACCCATTGAGTCAATGTGAGCCCGCGTACGCGTTGTACGACAGGCTCCCATTGACTTCAATGGAAGTCCGACCGACTCGAGTCCGATGGCATGCGTGCGCATCGTACTCGTTCGGTCGGACTGCCAGAGTCCGATTTGGTCGGAAATCTCTCCGGGTCCGGCTCGGTCGGAGAGATTTCCGGCCGGAATCGGAATCGGCCCCTTGGTCTCTAGCAATTACCTGAAATCAATAATCTCGAATAAGACTTGGGTTGTGCACCAACTGAAGGAAGAGTCGGATTTGCCCATTCCATTGGGCAATATTGAAATAGTTCAGTACATCGATCCTTCTAATTGAAGTATGGAAGACCTGCTAGAATACATGGAGTTTAAGAAATTTACCAGCAATCGGGTCAAATCCCTGATGAAGCAATGTCTGGAAAAGAGGAGCGTGATGTCAATTAGCTTAAGACTACAATCTTAAACAAAAAGTCAGGTGGCCACAACTCTTCAGCTCCAATTCTATTAGAGCCAGCTCTCTATCTTCAAAGATTACGTTTTCACAGAAAAGACTGCATTTTTATGACACAAAAAGCAGGCTATGAGGAAACAGTCTATCTAATTCACATGTTAATGCTGTGGATATTGCTCAGAATCTTTGATTCACATCACTCTTCCATGCAAAATGTACATTCTTGCTCACAAGAGGACTGTTTGGCCACTAATGAAAAACTCTGGCATACAAAGCATCAGACCAAGGAAGGACGAAGTTACCATTCTCACTGGACGAAGCCTTGCACCTCTGGGTGGCAGGGAAGACAGAAATTAACCAAACCTCAACAAAAAAACTTACATAATGGACTTGGCTGTTAAACTATTCATTTTAATCAATTTTTTATTTTCACCAAAAGCAACACCGGTAGTTACAGCACATCCATCGCATTATAGTTACATACATATAATGTGTCAGTCGTCGGTTACATCAATGATGTCAAGCTTAACATAAGTATAAGATGTTGGTATCAATCAGCCAGTGCAATTGGGAGAAACACCCCCCCTCCCCCAAACAGTTAACCACAGTAATGCGGTGGAGATTCGCAATCAATGACAGTCTGAAAAACGACATTGTCGTACATCCTTACCATAATAAATCACTGTGTCCCCAGGGAATCCCAGATGATGGTCTAGACTGGCTCTGTAAGGCTATTCAATGCTTAGAAATTTACAGCTAAAAGGATGTATCGTGGAAACAGCAAATATCTATAACACGCTGTCAGCCCAGCAGGGCGTTTCCACACTTGACCTCCAAACTAATAGCAACTAATATCTTATGTCTCTACATTTTGCTGCTACCCTTATTCCACTTTTTTATTGTTACTTTATTTATTCTGTTTCCTTTTTTTGTCTCGATCAGGAGAAGCCAGAGACTGAAATGTTTTCAATGCAAAAAAGAAAATAGAAAATTCAGTAGAACACTTAATTCAAATGCAGATTTGTTTATCTGCTTCAGATAATTCCAGACAATTGTACCTTGGACTTGGAGGAATAAGGATGTCTCCGGACTCATCAGTTCATGAATGGAAGAAGGAAATTTCCCTCGACTGGATGTTTTCCTTTTTGATGCAATGCAAATAAGTAGTGTTATTTTTTTAAGGGTTCCTTAGAAGTTGATATGTGTTGTCCATGTCAGATTACCCACAACTCTGTAGTTTGGAGAGTCCTCTTTGTACCAATCGTTGGATGCTTATTTATATATTTTAATTTGCCCCTTTTATTTAACCAGGTTTGGTGTTTTTTCAGGCTTCTTCGATATAATGTTATGAGAAAGAGGGTGTATAGAATATGATATGGAATTGACTTGTAACATTGTTTATTCTGGATTGCAAAGTAGGACTTTTGGAACTATGTCTTAAATATTCACTTGCTTTGTCTAAACTTTGGTACGATTTGTTATTTTGGGCATTTCTGAAATTGGGTACAAGTATTGACATCTGTGAGTGGTCCACTGTAATTAGAATTACACAATAAGGATTAATCTGTCACATGTAAGCACTAGATCTTATATGTGGCCACTTGTGCGCACAGGATCACTGAATGGTGGAATTGTAGGGCATTGAGTTTTTCCATTAGTTTAGCTGTTGATTTATGTTTAAATCTGGTCACCTGTTGCACCTACAATCAGTATTGTTTTCCAGGGGTTGTAGTTTCAATACTAATTCAAGGACTTTATCTTTTACATATTCTGGCATCTCTAAGTGGGTCACTGTCATGATGGAGCAGAATATGAAATCTTGTCCTCTTTGTCCTCATCCTGAATAGTGCGCAGCACAAATGTAAGTGGTGTGAAGGGTGGTTTGCTGTTGAATGTAGTTCTAGTGGGTGAACATTAAGTTGTGGGGGTCTTAGGCCACCATTAAGAGAAGCTCTGATTCCTTTATATTTTTGGCCTTTGTTTTTTGCTTTCGGGAGTTAGATTGTGTCCTACCTTTTTTTTAAAAATTATTTTTATTGTGCAGTTATCACAAACTATAAAAACAGTTTAAGACACATTTTCAACCAAATCCCCTCCCCTCTGCTGGTGGTGCGGTGTACATCGATACAAACCCTCTTGATGACGTCTACATAAATGGAGTGCATTGTTCATGCCAACACTGGAGAATATTTACCCACATTGATTCCTGTACCGTTATTCTTCAATGGGCGTTCAAGGTTGTGTCCTACTCTTGGTTCATATGTGGATGCCTACACAGGTCTCTAGTGGAAGATCTTTTTATTAGCCGCCCTTCCATATTTTGTGGGTCTGTTATTAATAGTGTTGTGAATTATATCCTCTTTACCATCAAGTAATTTCTCGTCTGGTGTAAAATTTGGTGGGAGTTATTTGGGTGACGTGGGAATGTTGTGGGACTGATTCATGGCCGATTGCATATTATGATTGTCTTGGATGTATGATTCTCATTTTAGTGTTTTGGTTGCTGATGTAGTCCAAGTGTGAGGTGATGGGTGGAATGTTTGAAAATCTCAGGGCTGCACTTGAGTCAGCAGTTGTTTTCCCTACTGTGCTACTCAGACCTCTACAAAGTGATAGGCTGAGATTTTTGCAAGCATTCCAGCCATCCTCTTTGTGCTTTACTGTAATGCCATAATTGTGATGGTATGCCCAGATGGGGGCCACTGCTCACTGTACTGCAAGAATTAGGCTGTACCTTACTGGTGCTCCTCAACAAGGCCGAAATCTGTGATGGATTGCTTGTGCTTTCTGCCAATAGTAACCTGGCCTGTCAGTTTGGCCTCGTGGGGTTCCCTTTGTTGCGGGACCAGGTCTGATTTGCTTATAGCTAGAACCTTTCATTAATATAAAATCACACAATAATGAATCGAACTTAGAAATTGTTAGTAGTTCACCTCCAATGAAAACTGCTCATCCGATGGTGTCGTCAACTTCCAATGCTTCTCCTCTCGATTCCCACGGAAAAACATTCACGCCGGCGTATAGTAAAACAATGTAATATGGAGGAAAGTTCTAATAAGAACCTTCTTACACAAGCTAAAAGATGCGCTCTCTGTCCATTGGGAATGCAAGCAAGTCAAATATGCATTGACAAAACTAGCAACAATGTTCTGGTGAGGCATACATAAAATATATCTAAATTATTAATTCTAACAGTCACAGCATAGTCCATTGTTTAAAATAGATGAGCTAATATGACATGATGAGGATAAAGAGATATAAGCTTGAAGTAAGCACATTCTTAAGCAAGATGCTGGTGCTCGGCAAATGTTCTAAATAAATGTCTATTAATTAAGGGCAAAAGTCGAAAGAAAGGCTTTTGGGCCTACCTAAAGGGGCACATTTAAGAATCTTTTACATTATTTCATATGTATATAAGCAAGCTCGTTTTCCCTATGTGTTATCCATTTATGAATTATTTTGCAACATTAATAATGCATAAAAAGATTCTTTCACGTTATGGAGCAAGCACATTTTTCCTACGTGTCATTTTCTCTCTGAAAATATTTCTGCAGCAGTTTAAGTGGATTCTAAGGTGCAATTTTAATATTGTTTGCAAGTCAGAATTTGATTTTTGAAATTGTTTCCCACAGTACTCATGCTAGAATGCAACAATTGTCCCGCGGATTCACTTACACAATACACCACCTGTGACTCAGAGACATGTAACATAATTTAATCATTCATTTTTTTTATTGACTAATCACCGTTGAGTACAAGACATTTTTCCCTTTTTTCTTTAATATTCTTTATAGGAACTTAGTGCAATGCATATAGTGTAATGATGGTGCAAACACCGCAGTGCTCAAATGTTGAACATATGTGTGTATTTATCCACTCAAAGCCTGTATTTATTTGTTGGGACTCATCAGGACCAAAGTTGTCTGACTAACGCACCACACTGTGAGCATAGGGCCACTCACAAGGTCACCACCTGAATTTTCAGGACTATCACTTATGGTCTGAATCACTCTGTAACCAATGTTTGTGATCGCGTCTCCTCACTATGCTCCCGCCCTCAATGCAGAACAATCTGAATTGAGGGCGTCAGCAAAGTGATGAGACATGATTACAAACATTGGTTGCATATTGATACAGACAATAAGTGGGACCCTGGTGACGGGTGGCGACGGCCCATATATCAGACAATTTTTTATTAACAAGTTTATTTATTGGGTTTTTTAACAAACCTAAAACAAGCTCATACGTATCATTAACCGAATATGTTCACAATGCTTTTACAGTTTAAATACCCTGGTCTTATTTGTTACATTCCAGATAGGATGTTTAAGCATGTAGGTATATTGATATGCTGTGCGTATAGGGTTAGGAGGATTAAGATTGCAGAATGATGGGAAGGGAGATTGAGGTGAAGGCTGAATGTGAAGCTGCGAGATTAGGATTGTGCAGTTGTATTTGGGTTGAAATTGGGGTCTCAATGAGGGGAGGATTAGTCATTCGTCTTGGGAGGTGGGGTTCAGGATTCTGCAGCTGTGGATTATGGGTAGGCCTGTGGGGTTGGGCCAATCAATCAGAAGAATTGTACCTCCCAGCTTTTGTCTATTGGGCGATGGTGAAGCCTCTGCCTTCGCCCAGCAGGTGAACAAGTTCATCCATTGATTGGGGCTGGGCAATTTCCAGTCTATTTCTTGGCTAATCTGAGGGCCAAATCTAGAAAGCGTGTGGCGGTTTTATGTTGGCGTGGTCTGGCATTTATTCCCTGGGCCTCGCCTCCCAGGATGAGGTGCCTGGGATTCACATGACTCGTTCCATTTGGGAGTGTATGGTAGCCCACTATGTGCATATCTGTGGGCAGTCTCACAGTATGTGCCTCAGGCCTGCCCTTGGGGCACTACATCTGGTGCACATGTCTGGCTACATCTGGAAAGCTGCTGGCTAACGGACATGGGGATAAGTGTGCTTTATGGAGTATATAAAATTAGATACATTTTAGACGGGTTTTGTGGGATACTTTTTGCGGGTAAGCTAGGGCCCGGAGCTGCCTACAAAACTCAGTTTCCCATATGTCCCGCAGGGGCTGCATGTGTGCTAATAGAGCTTTAGTGAGCCAACTAAATAATCAGCGGTCAGTGCCCATAGTATGCAGTGTTTGTATAAGCTGGTGTGTGACTAGCCCTGCTAGGGTTTCAAATGTCATTTAATTAATCATTCAGATTTAGGTCTCCCATTGTGGCCAGTCCGGTCGCTTCCTATGCCTGTATCTGTCGACTGAATAGATGACCCCTCCGAATCAGGAAGCCGAGCAACGGAGTAGCTGGAGCATATTGTATTGTATTGTATTGTAATTGCATTTATATAGCGCTTACTACCCCTGACGAGGCGTCGAAGCGCTTTTTCGGCGAGTAGCACGCTACTCCGGGACCCATAGAGGATTAGTGTTGAATTAGTATAGTGAAACATGCAAGTACATTTTAAGTGATGGATAGGTTAGGCAGTTATTTGGATTTGGAATGATAGCAGAAGGATAGAGGAAGAAAAAAAAAGGTTTGTATTTATATAGCGCTGGTTACCCCTGATGGGGTGTTGAAGCATGCTACTCTGGAAGCCCATCAAGGATTAGTGGTGAATTAATATGGTGAAAATATGAAAGTAGTTTCAGTGGTGGATATTAGTCAGTTATTTGGAGTGAGAAGGATAGCGGAGGGATAAAAGGGGAAAAAAGGTTTGCATTCATATAGCACTTGTTACCCCTGATGAGTGTTGAAGCGCTTTTCTGGCGAGTAGCACGCCACTCCGGAACCCATTAAGGATTAGTGTTGAACATTAGTCTAGTAAAAAATGAAGTAACTTTGATTAGTGGACATGTTATTCAGTTATTTGGGTAGAGAAGGGTAGGTGGCGGGATAGAAGAGGGAAAGAGGTTTGTATTTATATAGCGCTTGCTACCCCTGATGGGGTTTTGAAGCGCAAGTAGCACGCTACTCTGGAACCCAGAAGTATTAGTGTTGAATTATTATGGTGAAACATGAAAGTAATTTTAGTGGTGGATATGTTAGTCAGTTATTTGGATTGAGAAGGGTTGGGGAGGGTAGAAAGGGAAAAAGGTTTGCATTTATATAGCGCTTGTAACCCTGATGGGGTGTTGAGACGCTTTATTGGCGAGTAGCACGCTACTCTGGAACCCATAAAGGATTAGTGGTGAATTAGTATAGTTGAAAATTGAATATGTTAGACTGTTAATTCTGATTGAAAAGGATAGTGGAGGGATAAAAGAGTGAAGGATTTTTTTTTTTTTATAGGTCTTAGCAGTAGGAGGGGGAGAAGGGGTTTGAGGGGAGGAGTCAGGGAAGAGTTTAGAAAGGTTTGTTTTAGGGCATCGGTATAGTAAAAGAGGTGTCCGATGATGCAAGGAGGGTAGAGTAGGCGAGAGTCTAGAAAGGGTTATTTTGGTGGTCATAGTAGTGGTATGGGGTTTGGGATAAATGAGTGTGGATGTAGAGGATATATTGATAGATGTATAGGATGAGAGATAGGGTAGTGCATTGGAAAGAGTAGTAGAAAGAAGTTTGAGATGAGTCAGAAGGTTGGGCTAGAAGATATATTGAGATAAGTATAGGCTGAGAACTAGGGTAGTGCCTTGGAAATGCTAAATTAGAAGAAAGTGATAAATATATAGATCCATAAATACATTGAAAGTATATAGATACATAAAGGAGGTAAGTATATGCAGATTAAAGATATGGATAGAGGCACAGGATGAGAAATAGGGTAGTGCATTGGATATGCTTTTTCAGGAGAAAAGTTACAGAGACACACAGTTCCAAGTACATGGAAGGTACATAGATGCACAAAGGAAGTTAGTACATGTAGACCAAAGATGATATTTATTTATTATTATTATTTTTTTTTCTCTCAACAACATAATTATTGTACATGTTTATACAAAGCAATACACAAAGATAGGTACATGTCTATAGTGAAAACAAATGCTTATATACAGAGGGATATGCTGTAAATTTCTGTTTGCGTATGGTGCTTATGTGGGGAAAAGCCAATTCTTGAGTAGTTTTCTGAAGATAAGGTGGCTGTCGGTGGATCTTATGTTGGGGGTAAAGAGTTCCATAGTTTGGCTGCTTGAACAGAGAAGGATGTGCCACCCATGGTTTTTTTCTTGTATCTTGGGATTTTGAGGCAAGATGCTCCTTTAGAGCGGAGGTTCCACTGTTGAATGTGTTTGGTGATTTTATTCCTGATGAAGAGTGGTCCCATTCCATGTATTGCTTTGTGGGTGATACAAAGCAGCTTGAACGTGGATCTTCTGGCAACCGGTAACCAATGCAGGGCTTTCAAGGCAGGGGATATGTGGTCTCGCGGTTTGATATGTAAGAGTAGTCTGGCAGCCGAGTTCTGAATCCGTTGTAGTCTTTTCATGGTCGTCAAAGGTGATCCGTGGTAGAGGCTATTGGCGTAATCGAGTTTGGACAGGACAAGGGAGATGGTAGCTTGGACCTTGTGCGGAAATCCCAAATGAGGGAAAATTCGTCGCAGCGTTTTTATAGTGACAAAGCTTGATCTTGCTAGTTTGTCCACTTGGGCATTCATCGACAGCTTGGAGTCCATGGTCATTCCTAGGTTTCTTACTTCCTTCGATACTTTAGGTGGTGATCCCAGTTCATTAGGCCATGCAGCAAGTGGGTTGTAATGTTTCCAATCGCCACACGTGAGTATTTCCGTTTTTGAAGTATTCAATTTGAGATGGCTCCAAGTCATCCACTGATCCACGGCTCTGAGACAGCTGAAAATTGGTGATTTTCCAATGTCTTTGGGGCATTCCAGTTGAAGGAGTATTTGCGTGTCATCTGCATAGTTATAGCACGTGATGTGAAATTTATTGATCAGTACTGGTAATGACTTCATGTAGATGTTGAAAAGCATGGGTGAGATGATGGAGCCTTGAGGGACCCCTGCTTTTGTGGAGTACGGTTTGGACGAGAAAGGTGGGGTATGGATGACATTAGTTCTGTTTTGAAGGTAGGACGCGATCCAGTCTAGAGCAGTTCCCTCTATGCCGGATTCATAGAGTCTTTGTTTCAGAGTGTCATGGTCAACCGTGTCAAAGGCAGCTGAGAGGTCCAAGAGGAGTAGCGCAGCAACTCCGTTGCGGTCAACTGTATTTTTTTAGGTCATCCCAGATGGCAAGGAGGGCAGATTCAGTGCCTCTCCCCGGACGGAATCCTGTTTGGAAGTCTGAGAGTATGTCATTCTCTTCAATGAATTGTGACATCTGGGCGAACGCTGCTCTTTCTACCAGTTTGCCCAGGAAAGGTCCATTTGTAATGGGTCTGTAGTTGTCAGGGTTCAGCGGGTCCAAGTTTGTTTTCTTCAGTAAAGGGCGTATGTGTGATTTTTTGAGTTCTTCTGGAAATATTCCGGTCGTGAAGGAGTTGTTGATGATTCTTCTTACTGGAGTGGCAGCAGAGGTTGTTAAAAGAATTGTCTTGAAAATTTGTGATGGACAGGGGTCAGAAGGGCTGCCGGCAGGCCTGCTTGCTTTGACCAGGTCCATAAATTCATTGTGTGAGATGTGTTGGAAGGAACGGAGAGGCTTGGTTAGAGTATTCTTGGATTGTTGTTTTGTACAAGGGTTAGTGCTGGTGCTTTGTTTCTGTTTTAAGTATGAGTCCAACGTGTTTGCTTTGTCCGTGTAATGATTTGCTAGTTTGTCTGTGAAATCTTGAGTAACAGGATGAGTTCTTTCTAGGGAATTTGGTTTGCGAAATTCATTGAGTATTTTATAGAATTCTTTATTTGCACATTTAGCGTTTTGAATTCTGTCTGAATAGTACCTTTTCTTAGCTTTTTTGATAGCCGACTTGTATAATCTGTTAATTTTTTGTAGGTGAAGTTTGTCTTGTTTGGAGTTTGTTTTGAGCCAGGTACGTTGCAGCTTTCTAATTTGTTGTTTTATGTCTTTTATTTCTATGTTTCTCCAAGGCGCTTTTTTTCTTTTGTTCTGTTGTGTGGTTTTGAGTGGTATCAGGATGTCAAAAGCTTCTTGTAGCCACTCATATAGTTTTTGAACAGAATTTATTGTTTCTAGATTTGTACTTGATGTTAGTTGTGTTTCTAAGTGTTCCAAATTGAGTTTGTTCCACGGCCGATAGGTGGATGGATGTAAAGTAGTTTTAGGTGAGTCGCTTAGTGTTGTTTTATGTTGGAAAGCAAGCAAGTGGTGGTCTGACCATGTGACTGGAGTTATAGTTTGAAAGGTAACTAGTTCAGTATTAGCAAAAATGACATCTAGTATATGTCCAGCGGTGTGTGTCGGTTTGTGGACAATCTGATGGAGGTTCAGTGCGTCTAGGCCAGTGATTATTGTTTTTGGATGGGTCATATTGGGTTTGTCAAACCAAATGTTGAGGTTACCCAGAACGCATAGGTTGGAGTGTATTGTTATCAGGTTTGAAACTGTGTCTAGAAGTGCGTCTGGGAATGTCGCCTTGCTAGGTGGAGGTCTGTAAAGGAGCAGGAAGTTAAAGGAGGAAGACGGTGTAGGATTGCATCTTGTTAGAAGAGCCTCACAATTCTTTATGGAGATGTCGTCAATTTTTGTGATCTGTATTGTTTATCTGAATACAACAGCTAGACCACCTCCTTTTTTGGCTATACGATTTTGGGTGATTGTTTGATAGCCTAGAGGAATGGCTTCATGCAGGACTGGAGCCATATCATCTCCCAACCATGATTCAGTTATGAATAGTATGTCTGGTTTTGCATCTGTGAGAAGGTCGTAGATGTGATGTTTGTTTTTAGAGAGGGATCGAGCATTTATTAGTAGACAGTTTAGAGAGTGGTCTTTGGTGATTGTGAGACTTTGTTTTGTAGAAGAGTGGTCAGTATTGTGTGGGTTTGTAGCAGGTGTGTTTTTAGAGCTGGTATTAGCTGTATTAGGATAGCAATTGTGTAGCTGTTCTATATCATGTTCCTCATCCAGCATGCTAAGAAGGCATTTTGATGGGTCTGCGTGTGTATGTGGTGGAGATGGTGTTTGAGAGGGAGTAGGAGTACTGTGTTATTTTTGTGGTGTAACATTGTGAAGTAGACATGGGGAAGCGAAGTTGTGAGGTATGGCATGTTGCTTATATAGTTTGCGTGTGTTTAATGCGGAAGGTGTATGAGTCAGGGTTGGTGGTGCAGCATGTTGGTCATGTAGTGAAGTTCTAAATTGTCCAATGGATGAGAGGCGCTTAGAAGAGAGTTGCTGTGTTGCTGTATGTGTGTTAGGTGTGGTGGAAGAGAGAAAGCTTGGCATTGGAGTTGGTTCCTTTGTGTTTGAAAGGTGGGTGTATGGTTGTATTTTGTGATGGTAAGTATTATGAGGTGTTGTGCTTTGAAGATCTTGTTGTGCTGGTGAGTGTGATATGTTTTGTTTTTGAGGAGTAGTGAAAAGGGGTGCTGATGTATATGTTTCATGCAATGGATTTGGTTGTATAGTATTGTTTGTGAGAGGAGGTTGTAAGATAGAGGGGGTGGTGATGTGTTCATGAGTAGAGTGTATGATGTGCGTAGGTGGGAATGAAGTAGAGATAAGATGAAGGATATATCTCACAATTGTTATTGATAGTCCTGAACATTCAGGTTAGTGACCATTGTGAGTGGTCCTCTGACAACGTCGGTCCTGATGAGACCGACAAATAAATACAGGTCGAAATGCCAGCACTTCTCCCCGGGTTATTTTGCCATTGAATCTTGAAAGGAGATACTGCATGCAAACAGATACCAACTCTTACTTCAACTGTTGAGAATTATTGTACAACCTGGGGTTTTGTACAGTGTCTTTGGGAGTGGTGGGGTTCAGTGGTAGAGAGTATGGATGAGAAAGTTTCTCATTGACTACAGAGATTGGTGGCCAGCCTCATGAAGTAAAGTAGAAGCGCCATTTTGCTTGCCTTGGGTCCAATTAGAGCCACAATAGAGCTGTGCTGAACCTGAAAGTCCCGTAGTGCGACCAAGCACCACAGAGAAATGGAACAGGTTCTTGGCGGAGTATTTTAGGATCTTAGTTGTTGAAGCAGGATTTAGACCCCGTATTGGATGGACTGGTCTGTTGCCATAGACTGGGCGCTTGTAGGAATTTCCAAAAACACTTTTGTATCCCAGTCTTTATTTTTTTCATTTCTCTAGCATTTGATCCTTGCTCTTGTTTAGCAGGACTTGAATGGAGCTCAACTCCTTTTTGCACTTTGAATGCAGCCCTTATAGTTGCAGGCTTTTCGTGGATTGGAGGTGTGACATTGTTCTGTAAGTGAGAGGTATAAAATATTAATTACCATATTGTACGGAATCTGCAAAGGTACAACTGGCACTGTTCAGTTACATGTTTGAATTAGTTATTGAGTTGTATGACTTTAAATTTCAAACCAGATATCTGTGTGAATGTTACAATGCTGGGAAACAGTCTGAGGCAGCCTTCTTCCAAATAGGGCAACCCAAACTAAATTCCCAAATTCATTGTGCCATTTGAGTGGCAGCCTATTATGTGGTTTAGTGCTGTGCATGTCGAAAGCTTTTCATAAAATACACATCTGAAGAATAAATTTGATTGTGATATCTTTTTTTGAAATATTGGTGCTTGAAGATTTCATCATTTTCTCTTGTGAGGATAATTGCAGAGTCTATGCTGGTGTAGATTTCAGTTAGCTTTTCTGTGAGCTCTGCACTCCTAGTTCAGATTTCCTGGATGAACCTTAAGTATAGGGTTGAAGCTGTTCGAGAAAAATGTGCTTCTTCCAGGAACTTGTGATTGTGCTTCTTGTTCATATCCAGCCATACTGACCTTCGTGCTCTTTAGAAAGCATACCACTTACGACAATTCTCCATGAGCTATAAATTATTTTGCAAATGGTTTGGGGTGATTGCTTTCCACAAGGCATTCTTGCTGACCAGGAGTTGGAGCACAGTATGCAGAAAGAGGGAGACTGTTGGAACTTGTGTAAAATCAGGTAGAATTTTCTTGCCTATGTTAAACCAGAATTTTAATTCGGAATCCTCTGCTCTTCCACTTTTCCTCAGATCATGATATGGAGCAAGTTCAGGAAGGTTTGGGCTCCAAAGAATCACAATCCACCCTCAGAAGAACAGTAGAAGAAGGCTCCTTTCCTGTCATTGGTTTTCTTACTTTAAGGACTTGGTCTGAAGCTGGAGAGGCAAGTTTCCTGAATTTGACCTGCAAGGATAGTTAAGCTGAAGTCTGATGGGGGTTTTCTGTTTTTCCTGCTGGAGAAATGGCCACTGGAAGGTTAGTGCTTGGAGAAAACCATGTCATTCCAGATAGATCATTTAACCTGTGGAGAATCCCCTGTTAACTGGAAGTACTGGAAATAATGAGCAGACTTGAATTGCTGTGTGGAAACACATAGGGGCCGATTCCGATCTCGGCCGGTAGGGCTCCGAATCGGTTTCGGCTTTACCGGATCCGATTCGGAGCCCTATTTCCCGACCGAATCGTACGTGCGTCCGGGCGAGCGAGTACGATGCGTGCGCTCGCGAAATCTCCGACCGACTCGTTTGCAGGACCCGACCGCTCCGACCGACTCGCACGGGGACGACTCGCACCGCGCAATGGAGACGTTCCCCGGCCGGGTAAGTACGATGCGCATCGCGACAGCTCCGACCGACTCGCGCAGTCCGGCTCCAAGGAGCTGTCAGAGCCGCACTTTGGGGGTCCGTGTCGGACCCCCCTGGAAGCGTAGGCGCGCGAGTCGCACACAGGGGGGACCCATGGGTCCCCCCTACACGTGCATGTACGGCGCGACCCGCATCGACGCGAACACGCTGTAGGGGGCGCCCTTGTTCGCGTCGTGCCCATTGAGTCAATGGGAGCCCGTGTACGCGTCGTACGACTGGCTCCCATTGACTTCAATGGGAGTCCGACCGAATCGAGTCCGATGGCATACGTGCGCATCGTACTCATTCGGTCGGACTGCTAGAGTCCGATTCGGTCGGAAATCTCTCCGGGTCCGGCTCGGTCGGAGAGATTTCCGGCCCGAATCGGAATCGGCCCCTTAGTCTTCTGTGGACTTGGTTCTCTTCTTTGAAACATTTTCTCCCAGGTGTATTATGATGCTTCAGGTTTTCTGCATCCAATTTAATATTCAGCTATTGCCCCCCTTTGAGTCTCAGTGTAATCTTGTGTTTGGAGTCTTTCACATTGTGATATTTCATATTTTAATTTTAAAGTCTGTTTCAGATTGCATTTATGCATGCAGTCTTCTTTCGTGGGTTTTGCTTCCTATCTTCCAGGCTTTCTGTTTAGTGCTGCCTTGTATTCTCTAAAGTATAGTGTTTAAATATTTTCTTTCAGAAGAAGAGTGCACTATCTCAACAGAAAACCACTGGGCCCGACATCCCAGTCAAAAGGTTATAAGAGAAAGTGTGGTTGCTCTCAGCAAGTGTAGCTTAATCCTTTAGAATATACAGGTATTGGTCACCAGGGTAGATGGTTTTTGCAGAGTTTCATTTAGAAGAAGGCACTGGGTTCTTAGTTGGGACCAACACCTCGATTGAATATGCTACATGCTAAAGCCGTCTTCCTTTAGTACATCTTCTCTTAAAACTGCTTTAGACTCCTGCTGCTACAGGGGTACCATCAGACACATTTGAAAACCAATAAAATGTCCCACAAGGAGGAAGCTTGCAGCTGTAAGGTAATCGACCTCACACAATAAGTACAGATACTTTTGAATGCCCTTGGACTGAGGTTCTCCTGTGAATAATCTTGGGGCACAGCTGCCCTCTCATTGGCTTTTAAAAAAAAAAAAAAAAAGTATTTCCTGAACTATAGTTGAACATAATTCTGGACAAATATTGCCATGGTCTCTAGCCCCCTCAGCTAGAAAGCGTTCACATACAGCATTTCGACATGTAGCTGAAATAGTAATGTGTGGGTAGAATGCAATGTGACAATAGGCCAAAGTACCTGTGCTCTCAGTAGTAATGTATAGGGAGGGTTCTACCATCCATCTGGTATTTCCATTTATATGTCCCTCCAGGTGGTCCAATGTTTTTCCTCGTTTTCTTAGACATTCCTTTCCTTCATATCACCCTTTCAATTCTAATGCACCAAATCAAGCCACAGCTCGAGTTGTCCTGACTGGGCACTTGTGCATTAGCCCAGATTTTAGCAGTGTCACTCCTTGCTAGCATGAGACCCATATTGCCCAACATTATCCTATATTTGGTTACTTTAATGTATTCCTACATATGAAATATGGCTAATCACAGACCAAACTCGGACTGCGTGCCTGTAGCCATGATCAGGTCTTGAGGAGCCTCTGCCCCTCCTCAAACACACACAACCTTCAACAAGCATTTGCAATGCAATAGGTCTCGCATTTTAAAAACTTTGACCTATTGGTATTGTAAATGACAATGTCTTTTATTATTGAGGGTGTTTTGTAAACACAAATAAATGGCATTGTCATTTACAATGCCAATAGGTCAAAATCTCTCAATTGCGAGACCTATTGCATTGCAAATGCTTGTTCTGCCAGTGGCCAAGTACAAAAAACATGAACGATTCTAGAATGTGGTCCACTTTTTGGGGCAGTGCCCCGGCCTAATTATGATCCCAATCCCACACTGATGGCCGATGGTGGCCACATGCATTAATATTTGGGGACTGTTTTTCATCAGGTTCTGACCCAGAGAAAGAAAGAGAGAAGGGGAGGACAATAGAAAGCGGTGACAAATGGAGAAAATAAGCGTGAAAAACAACCAGCAAAAGTGAGTTAAAGAGACACGGAAAGAAGGGTGGTGGTAAAAAAAACAAGTGGAAGACTAGGATCCTTGGTGATCAGTAAGCACAGCATTCAGTATAGCACTAGCTGTGGGTTGCTAAGAAAAAATCCCTCTTCCTTTAAAGTGCGGATGTTAATCCACTCTCAGGGCTGTCTCTCTGGCAACAGCATCCTGATGGACCACCAGAGAAGTGATGGATACGGGCAGCGTGCTGTGGATATGTCTCTTGTACACAGACATCCCCAGGCCTGAAGAGGCCGATTTCAAATTGATATTTGAAGCTCCCTCTAAATTATTGTCATGCTCACGTATTTGAAGCTCCCTCTAAATTATTGTCATGCTCACGTAAGCAAAACAATAGATGCAAGAGGCTGATACCTAAGGAGTGAACATAATATTTGCTGGAGTACTGAATCAGTCCATTATTGGATGTATGGGCAAGCAGAAAAAGGGCACTCAAGAAGGGGCTTTCTGGCTTTCCTCTATCACCATAAACTATGCCTTAAACTGTCCATTTATGTTTGAATTGGTTTGTGTTAAATGCCAGTTTTCCTCAAAAGCCTGAGTCAGGAACAATGAAAAGTACCATCTCAAATGATCAAAGTTAGTGTGTAGCACACATAATAGATATATTAATTCTTCAGTTAAAATCAATAAATAACTTAGTTCAACTTTACCCACAAGTCCGTTGCAAGCTGCACCAAACACCACCTTTATCACCCCAACCAGATACAGTTAAGAGTCCTTGATTGATGCATGTTTTGACTATTCAGGTCAGCTAGCTGTTTACTCTGCTGGAAACCCTCAATGATTGAGAGGGATTGAGGTAATGTATTTGTAACAGAAATTCTCCCGAGCTCGGCCATTACAGGTATAGGAATGAGACATTAAACTAATTTGGGTAATCAGGTGTTCAATATCAAAGTTGATCCTGAAAGAGCACATAGGAAAGAGCAGTTTGTGAAGTGTGGAAAATCTGCACTGTCCAAAACTGCAAGGTGTAAAGGGGCAAGAATGCCGCTATTAAAGCTGCACTAGGGCCCAGGAAAACCCAAGCAGGCCACTTGACGCGTCACTGAGACCCTCTTGGTCTTGTTTGCGTGTCTCCCCCCCCCCCCTAGTTGCTGAGCAAACAGCACACCCGTGCCACACACGTGTTCTCAGCCCGCCGCTGGGTGCCCCTAGGTCTCCAACCCACCACCACCAGCTATTGCATGCCCCCGAGCAGTGCCACAGCGTTGCAGCCAGAAGTCAAGTCCAAGAGCAGGCTTCTCTTTCCTGACAAGGTACCAGGCCCAGCCTATCTGCAATGAGCACAGCACAGAGAACCACGGTCTGCAGCCTGGTAAGAGGCTAACACACAAATATTTTCAGAAATTAAACATTTTCAGTTTCAATTCTAATCCTTACAATAATATTTGTCACTCGCTGATCTCGTTCTGCTAATAAGCAATAGGTCTAGCTTGTCTTGGGTGTTTGCTCATTGCTGTGTGATATGTCTTGATATAATGACTGAGACACGTATATACTAGCTGTTACTTCGATAGACCCTGCGAGAAAGTGGCATTTGGTGTGTCACTCATTTGATCGTAGAATGTCACTCGCAGCAAGACTGAAACCATAGAAATGTCATGCATAAGCGATACGTGGCATCTATGTAGGATAGCAAGATCTCTGATTTAGAAGGATTCAGTTTCAACATCTGGTATAACGAAGGTGTTTTTTTAGAGCGCTACCAGAAGAGGATTTGGGGTGTTGTGCTTTCCAAAGGCTGAACAAAAGCGTACACATACAAGAACGCTTTCATATTATTAAGAACTGCAGTTAAATATCAAAGAGGGGTTTTTACAAAACGGTATCTCTTCCAATAACAAACTAACCCTTGAAAAGCCAATTACGTGGTGTACTAAAACAAAAACCGTGCGCTGTATATAACTCAGTGGTGGCCACCCAATCCCTACCTTCATGCGTTCCCGGCATTGCGACGGAGTCCGCTCGTAGCCCAGTTCGGCCAGGGCTCGGGACACCCGCTCATACATAGCGGGGCCAGGAGCCTTGCTGGCAAATAGGGTGCCTGAGCCATCCAGTTGCTGGTAGTGCGCCTCCACCAATCGCTCGTTGCCCCATACGGCTATAAGCGCGTTAGTTTCTGCTGGGGTCCAGGACATGCCGCGACAAGCGGCCGACGTGGAAAAGGAGACGGAGGGCGACGAGGCAAGGCCCGGACCACCGGCGCATCCCTCTAGAGGCGACGAATGGCTTGGGGTAGAAGGCGCCGACAACGATGGGCGTCCATCGCTCAGCCCAGGTGAAGTAGGGGACATAGCCTCGCGCTTCGGAATCTTCAGTGGCGGCGGAGCGGGATCCGATTGCAGATCCGACTCGCAGGGCGCAGCCATGTTGACTCCTCGGAACCAGCGGGAAGTTACGTCTGAAACTAGAAAACGGACTATCACTAGTAAAAGAGTCAGGGAGCCCCTTTGCAAACGTTCTGGAGTATGAACCCGTGAGCGTGCGCATCGGCTGCCTGGACAGGAGATGTGCACGCATATGGTGCGAGCAGGCGTTGTGATAACGCCGCGAGCCGTACGCGTGCACATCTCCTGCCTGTTTAAGTTTCGGCACAGACAGTTGATGTGCACACGTACGGCTTGCGGCGCTATTACAACTCCTGCTCGCACCATGCGCGTGCACATCTCCTGTCCCGCATCGGAGCAAAAGTCGGCAACAATAGATCTCGCATAGCGAGCAGCGCTTTGCGCTGCATCGCTAGGCGAGACCTAAAAAGCTTTTAGGACTGAATATTCCCACATTGTGTTGTAAAGCGTGTCCTCCTGTAGCCCACTCCTAATGCACTTTGGATCAAGAACCAAGCCCATCAGGAATAGGGCGGATCTATGATGATGTACTCTCTACAATATTGAGACGCCAATTAGTAGCCCCTCCGATATGGCAGATCAGCATCCCCATTGTAGACTGACTGAGTTTGGATAGTGAGATCCTCAGGGTCTTCGAACCCCATAACAGTTCCAAAGTAAGTTTCTTGCACCCTAAATTGAGAATTTTGTAGAACATATATATCTCTTGGTAGGTATATAATTTCGTAAAGAGTTACATTGCCCACTAGAGAGAGAAGCAGTGAACTCCAATGTTGAACATCTTCTCCTCTTAACTGTGCTGGAAGGTTCTCTAGATCTCTTTTAAAGAACCTAGTCCTAAACATTGTAGCTGTCATACAGAGGCATCACAAGCCATCCCTAAGCACTCTGAGTAAAATGTGTGATAGCCCTCTCTGGACGGTCCTACTAGAGAACAACAACTATTTAGTCCAATTATTGATGAAGCCTGAATAATCCCAGAAAACATGGAACATCTCAATCACCCATGGGATCGTTAAGTCGGGGTCATGGTCCGCATGTAAGGGGATGTAGTCATCCACACCTTCTTTCTATTCAAAGCCATGGAAAACAGAGTCTTTTAAGTCTTTAAGCATTGAATCCGCCTTTGTCCAAAGAATGTTAACATTACCCGTCCAGACTTTTAAGTTACTTATTTCTAAAGCTCACTGGTATCCCGAAGTGCTTCTGAAAGTAAACGAAGCAACCAATGTGAGGAAGCCCGAACCATTTCTCTGCAGAAGAGATGCATTTTGAGTCCTCTTCAAAATGTCATTTAAGTTAATACTATACTATTCCTAAACCAAAGGTAGAATTCCAGTGTTTTTGAACCAAATATGAAAAGAAATGGCTATCAGAAGTAAAATGAGAGAAGCTTACTTTAAGGATCCTGTCTGACAATATGTAACCTCTAGATTGCAGTGAAGTGGTTTCAAAGCCTCTACAAATACAAAATACATTTCAAAGGGCCTTCAAAAATTGACTTGGTTACTCGTAACTTGACAGCTAGGTAAGATATTCTGAAATGGGATCCCAGTTTTTAAGGCCAAGAATGCTTTCCTCTTGGCAGCCTGAAGCTATTGAACCATGTACTTTGTCAGGCACTTAAAGTATTGTTAAAGTCAAGATGAGCAGGTGTTTTGGGTATCCTTTAGGAGAAGAGGAAAGCTCTTTTTGATGATATATAGCACACAAACATGACCTTTGCCAAAAGTATGCATTCAAAATGAAGTAATAGTACATCATCTCTTGTAGAATAACGTCAGTGATTTGTGACATCCAAACTGCTATAGAAGGTGGCATTTATAGCCAACCTCATCCCCTAAATCACCATTAAGCCTAAGGATGATCTGGGTGGCATTGACATAATGCAAAATCCAACCTGTTAAGCTCTGACAAAAAAATACCCAAGAAAAGAGAACTTTAACTCGCCATAACTGAATGGGAGAAGAGAAACTGCCTGGACTTATCACCCAAAATCAGGCATTTCAGTTTAGTGATTTGCCCAATGCAGTCTGGTTGCACAGTCTGTGGAAGGAAAGATTTAAAGCTGATGGCACAATTAGTAAATTTAAGGTAGCAATGCCATCAGTGCCCAACAAAAATTAAAGTCCATATCTTGCAAACTTTGGTTGACCAAGATAATGGACTGAATTATCTTCAGTTTTATAAATAATAATAGAGTTCCCATCAACTCCTTGCACAACTTAAAAGAAGAAACCTTCCTTACTGGAGGAGAGCTTTTGCTGCAATGTAAAATGTTATTCTGGTAATTGAGGGCCTGCGGAGTTTGTGTGATAATGTTAGAAAACCTGTTGTTTAAATTGATGGACCTCTAACTAAAGCCACACAATGTAGGATGAACAGAATCGTACATGTTTCTCTTGCTTAGTCAAGGAATATAGCTTAGTAGAAACACAAGCAAGGCAAACAGTGACGTTGAATTAAAAAAAGTTGAAAAATTCAAGAATGTCTCCTACATCATGGAAAAGAAAAAGGACCTTCTGACAATCGCTGTTTTATATAGAATATTTCACGTGAAACTCTGTAGTCCATCAACGACACTCTAAAGTTGTCTACCTAAACTGTTTACATTCTGGAAAATTTATTTAAGCACTGAAGATTCCATAAAGTACTTCTACATGAGATCCTCTAAGATATGTAGATATTATCTTGCCTGCATGGCGTAGTACCTTCAAGCGTTTGCAGATTAATGATGCATAAGTATCTGATTAGGAGTTATGGCAGACTCCATTTCCAGTGCATATCCTAAATCACATTTTCAAGACATTGGCTTAAAATTATTATTGACTGATGGATGACGTTTGTGTGGAAATTTGGGGCATTTGACTTGTTAGGAGAAAGATTGGGTGTCATATTTGAAAATCAGTTGTGTGCTAAATAGCTACTGGGCAGGTTCTTCAGCTATTCTCCTATTTCGCAGTATTATTTGGAGAGGATGAGAGCCACAAAAAGTTGTCAATCTGTGCATTGTTTTAGAAGATACTGACTGATGTACTGCAACATACCGGCTAATATCTAGTACCTAAGAAGATCAAAAATATAGAAGCAAAAACAACTTTTTGCCATCAATTCTGAAAGTTGCTGTAGACTTGATATAACTGTTATCATGCCCTCAATCATATTTAGCGTAAATTTTTAAGAGAAAATGGCTTGCCTCATACATAATTATTTAATTCAACTTTGATTTTAACCAAACCAGGTTACATTTGTAAAGATGTATTAGTATAATAAGTGTTCTTAAACTTTAATCCATCCAATCAAATCAACATATTTAGCATCATTAGATGTTTTTTTCTCTGCAATACTTGAAACAGTAAACCTTCATTAAAATTGATTAACAGAAATATTTGACAGATATCAAATAATACTTAAATTTCCATTTGCCTGTTCCGTGTTAACGATTATTGCATCTAAATTTGCAACCACATGAACAGTATGAGAGAAATATGCATGTTTCAGATGTGATAAAAGTATCTGTAAGAGAACAGCTGGTAAAAATGTAATTGATTCTGGTTTAAGAACCACATAGGGTAGAAAACAAGATGTATTCTTTAGAATACACTACAAGTCAAAGAAAGAGTGGTAGTCACAGCACCTTTTAAATGCTTCGTGTATAGCTAATTTTGTTTTGACAATGCTCCAAAAAAATAGAAGCACTGTTAACAGGATCATTAGTAAAAATAATATGAAATGTATTATTGAGAGCATCAGAAAGAGGCCAAGTTCTTCCTGCATCACACTCCTATGAATACACTGACATCTAAAGCTCTATATCACAATGGCCATACCTCCTTTAAAGATTATTGAAGCAGAATAAAACATTATTAATCCATTGATTTTTAATTTCCAGGTTTCTGTAGTAATGCGCTTTGCCAGCAATAATGCTAGCTCTGTAAACTTACCTTATTCTCAAACCTACTTTGAATATGTCAAAATGCCTTGCTAACAGGTCGGTGCCAGCTACATTGGTGTTCAGTCGTTACTCCTTCTCAGAAGGTCTCTTGGGACTGGTAGCTCAAGACCATGTGTTTAAAACCAGTTTCACTCTCTATACATGTAGGCCAGGCACCGGTTTGGGCAGTGTATAGGTTATGGAGCCTCATCTTTTTTAGATAGGTGCCTTGTAAATAGCTGAATTCCATCAACTTAAATCGGGCATGCTGCAAAACTCCTGAATAAACTGTCACTCTTAATCTGTTCACATTATGGGCCTGATTTAGAGTGCAGTTACTCTGTCAGGGTGACGAAGTATTTTGTTGCCGAAGTAACCGTACTCCAAAGTTGGAGCTGTCCGCTGCTCCAGCCGACATCTTTTACATTGGCAGGAACAAACATCATGCCAGTCGCTGTCAGTCCGATAAAAGTACGCCTTACGGCTCAGTCAACATAGCGGAGCCGTAGGGCACACTTTCAGTTTCTTCAGACACTGGATTTTGTTTCTGGAAAAAACAACGCAATGAACCCCTTGCCATGGGACATTTCTCGTATGGCATAGGGTTCATTGGAATGTTTTTACTTTTGTCTGTTTGTCATGTTTTGGATGGTGGTAGGTGGTAAGCAAAAGTAAAAACTTGCATTTGTTTTACCCATTTAATTAGGGCGGGCTGACAAACGCAAAACCTCCGACGGCCCTTACTCCACCAGGCCGTCAGCAGATTATGTCAGCAGGAGAGATGGAGTAGTCTCTGCCACTGACATACTGACAGTCCGCCCAAGACTAAATGAAGCGGGCGGACCTTCAGTACAGCAGAAAGGTGCTCCGTCACCATTGCGACGGAGTACCCTTTCAACCGCACTCTAATCCAGATCCTCTATCCATATCTTCAGACTGGTTCTTTTTCTAACAGCCTTGAAGAAGGGTCTATGCATATCTGACATGTCTGAAAAAGTTTAGTGACTGCTGTCCTTCCAGTCCTTTAGGCCAAGATGTGCTTTAATATATTGTATTTTGAGCACACATGTCCCTCTTTTTCAGGCCAGCCTGAATGAACAGTTTTAACTATGCATATGACTGAAACTGTCTAGTTGAAATTTCTCTGATATTGCCAAAGGTTCTTAGTGTTCTCATCTTAAACCGATCACCATTGTTAGTTACCCATTGCCATCTGTCCTCTCTTTAGGCTATTAATACAAACATGGTGAAGCTCCATAACAGGACATCTGGAGCATAGGTAGAGCCAGAACTCTTATTTTTCATGAGTATCCCTGCGAGCAGTGTTGTGCCAATGTCAGTAATTTGGGCCAAGATTGTTCTACTGGAGAGTTCCTACAAGGACCTTTCGGAACATTGCCAGGCTCAACATACTATAAGAATTCAGCCACATAAATAGTATTCTCTACCATCCAACGTGACAACATTGTAGTTTGTCTGCCAGGTAGTACAGCTTGCAAACAGGAGCAGTCATCCCTCCCTCAGAAATATGTGTTTGTAATTTGTTCAGTGCCACCCTCATCCTCCTATCATGTCCGATCCCACGATCATGGAAGATAGGCTAGAAAAGTAAATAGCCGGGCAGCGTTACTAGAATCATTAAAAAGAAGTACAGCTACCTGGGTAATATTTTTCACTTGTAAATTCTATTTGAACAGTCTCCAGCAGCGGTAACTGCTTCCGAAAAGCCACTGAGTTGTGTAGAGCTGCCAGTGCCCTTTGCTGATTGCCATCAATTAGAGTGAATTATCCGATGCCCAGATAAAGTATTCTGTTCCATTGTAACATACCTATAAGTAACATTCTTTTAACAGTGACCTCATAGTTTCATAAGAGAAATGTGTTTCTTTTCTCAGTCGATTTGCATGTCTGATAGTGCTCCAGAAGTGGAACGCAAATCGGGTCCCTGACATGGAGTATATTGTTGTAATACAAGATACTACATGTTGACCATATTAATCAATATATGTGAAAGAAGATGCATAAGTAAATCAAATAAAAATATTGTCTTCAAAGACGGGAACAAAAAAGCGAGACGAAGTGAATGCTTGCCAGAGTCTTTCCAGGGGACTTAAGTTCGATTTACATCATTATGTATAACATTCAAAATCAGCAAGAATGTCAAATCCTGCAGTGGCAGGCTGCAGGCACCAGGCACAAAAAAATCAATGTAGAGCCACCCAATCATTATTTTCACATAATCTGTCTTTATTACCGCAAGAGTGTCCATTCAGTTTGATTTGTATCTTTCATTTATCATGCAACTGTTCTTTTACAGGCTTTGCATTTTTCATCTTTTGGGTGCTTAGTTCCTTATTTGGGTGTCTAAGTTCCTTATTCTTCTTCCTACTGCTTTAACCCTTCCTCCCTCCCTCCTTTTCATTCCTTATATCTGCTTGGTTTATGATGTGCATTTTCAGTGATTGCTACTGTGTGACAGGTCCAATAGCTGCTGAAACTTTAGCTGCCCAAACTGCAGGGTATTTGGGTAGCTTATCTTTTCTGGTGACTTTACTGCTATTGCCCGTTGTATGAGATCCTTAATCCCAGTTTGTCTTTGGTGTCGCACTGGCCACGACCAGTGAATGGCTATGCGTTGCAAAGATCATACCTAGTACCGCTGCCTTTGTTTCATTCTGACCTTTTTTTTTGGTTTGGGAACCATACCCAATATGCATTGCTTGATCGTGGGTACCAGTATACCACCTGTGATGTGGTACAGTATACCCAATGTTTTTGTTCAGTGCTTTTCAACCACTCGACAGGACCAGACCATATGCAAGAAATTGGTCTAACAAGCTCCCCATCATGAACAATAGGATGTTCTCATAAATCGTACCAAGTTTCAGTGGCGTCAGATACTATGGATATCAGATACGTCCTATGGAAGTAGTTGAAGTGCACTGACATGAACCTGGCATTACTTGAGGTGTTTTTGACTTGTAAACGGAGCTGTTTCTCATTTCTTTACTTCTAGGGGTTATGGGCAGACAGTCTCCCACTGAGTTATACCTTTAAATGGTTTACCACCTTTGTCAGCTTTCATACATCCAAAAGCAGTTGCTCTTCCTCTGTTAGACCTTTCCTCATGACTACAGTTTCGGTCCTTTTCGGGGCCTCTGGGATCTCAGTCTGTCTGTTTAGCTACCTGTGCTAATTTTGCATATTGCATGAATTCTCCTGGTCAAAACATGCCTGCATGTCCTTAAACTTTAGAGACCTACTATTAGGATGGAGATTTCCTATTTTCCCACTCCTTCCTTTACTCCATGGCCATTTCTTCCTTGCACCTTTTCTGGAGTTGTTCTACTTGACGAATTATGTCTGTGTTTTGAGGAGGTATATTGTCCCCATCATGAATACCTTATGCAAGTTGATCCTCCCAGGTGTTGCCTCCAGCAGTAGTTTTTTCTTTTTTTCAAGATTGAGCCTCACTGTCTGGTTGCAAAAGACCTATTGTGTCTTACCAAAAACTTACATGTGCTTTAAGCTCACCTATTGCTTACCATTGATTTGGCTTTGTCACTCTCAGCTGCTTTCTTTTTTTCAGTGGCTTTCCTTGTTCCAGCTTGTCCTTCTTGGGTTTGCCCCTACCTTGGAGCATAGTCTATTTACCATCTGTTTGATTGGCTCACTTCTCTCCTTCCTCTGATATTTTTTATGAAACTACTGTTCTATGCATATGAGCTGTAGATCATATGCTATGCATAGATCGCCGTCTAGTGTTGGGTCCGGATGTTTGCACTTTGTTTTTCTTTGAAGAAGTCTTTCCAGTCACGAGGTAGGTGACTCCTCCTTTCGGTGATAGTGCGCATGGGCATCAACTCCATTGTTAGATTGTTTTTTTCCGCCATCGGGTTCGGACGTCTATTGTTGCGCTCCGGTTCGACACCGTTCCTTCGGTTTCCCTCGGTGCGCAAGATACTCACCCTCAACGGTATTGTTTTCGATCGCGTCTCCCTTTCTATCGCGTATCGTAATTACTTAAAATAATCTTTCAATCGGAAAGTTTGTGGATGTCCGTCGGGCCTACCCGCGTCGGGTCGACCTGCAGTTGATGGAACGAACTCCCTTCAAATTCTGTCCTCGGTGCCACACGAAATACCCGCGCACCGACTCACACAAAGTGTGTAATCTGAGTTTGTCCCCCGAACACAGAGAACAAGACTGCGACGCGTGCCAGGCTTTCCGCTCCAAGAAAACACTTTGCGACCGTCGGGCTCGACGTTGCGACATGCAGAGCCAGCACACAAGCTCCATTCCGGACATCTTCGGTCAACAGTTGGGCGAAGAGGTCGGCGAGTCTATGGGAACAGAGGAGGATCGGGAGTCGGTCGCCATCTCAGAATTCGAATCCGACCAAGAGGAGGACATCCCACATAGTCAAGGTACCGTGAGTACACCTCCCCCCTCATCCCAAGAAACAATTTCAATTAAAAAGAAAGGCTCCGGTCCAACCCGTGCCCTCGGGCCCCGGTCGGCACCGAGATCCCGCTTCTGACGTCCCACCCTCTGGCTTTGCACAGAAGCCTACCAAAAAGCCTTCCGGCCCCGAAAAGACTCCCTCCAAACCGAGTTCGGAGCCCAGACCTTCGGGGTCGAAACACAATTCCGGCACCGACCCCCACCATTCGGCCCCGAAAAAATCGTCGGATCCGAAGAGATCAACGGTTTCGACTCAGGCACCGAATATTTTGGCGCAGAAAACAAATACAAAGCCTAGTTTCGATGCCCCTATTGAAAATCCGAAACAAAAGCTTTTGTATATCCATCCACAGACTGACCATATCACCACTAAAGTGACTCTAAAAAGGACTGATGCAGAAGAAGAATATCGCATCCCTTTAAAGAAGAGATCTGTTGGAACTAACCCTTCCCCTCCTCTTCCTCCACCTATTCTTCCTTCATCACCACCTTCCCCTCCTCTTCAACTAATTTAGCCTGAACATTCACCACCACATACACCTGACAACCAGGATGATTGGGATAATGATCAGGATAAGGATGATGATCAGCCATTACAAGACCCATGGGACGATTATAACACTAATTCGCCCACGGGCAATGATCCCGACCTGTACCCTACCAAACCCTCTCCACCAGATGATAGTGTAGGCTACATTGAGTTACTGGGTAGAGCTGCCAACTTCCATGGGGTGCAGCTACATAAGGAGTCATTAGAAGAGGATTTCCTCTTTGAAACCCTCAGTACCACACAGAAGTCATCATATACACTACCCATGCTTAAAAGGATGGTCAGGCATATAGAGGACATTTTTAATGACCCAGTCAGAGCTCGTATTCTTGCCCCTAGAGTGGACAAAAAGTACACACCAGCACCATCGGACGCAGTATATATAAGGGGACAATTGCCACTAGACTCCCTGGTTGTGCCCAATGCAAGAAAAAGAGCCAACTCCCAGACAACAGGAGAGGCTCCACCTCCTGATAAGGAATCAAAACTTATTGACGCTTCTGGGAAAAGGGTAGCTTCTCAAACAGCCAATTTCTGGCGTGTCTCCAACACTCAGGCTCTGTTAGCGCGATACGACCGTGCGCACTGGGATGAAATGGAACAACTGATCCAATATTTACCCCCGGAACACAAATCAAAAGCACAAGATCTGGTTCATGAAGGGCAACTTATTGCTAACAATCAAATAAGATGCTCTCTAGATGCTGCAGACACTGCTGCCAGAGCTATAAACACTAGTGTCCTTTTAAGGAGACATGCCTGGCTCCATATATCTAGTTTTAAACCTGAGGTTCAAACCTCCATTTTAAATACCCCATTCGATAAGGAACATCTATTTGGCCCAGTGGTAGATTCTTCACTTGAGAAACTGAAGAAAGATACTGAGGTAGCCAAATCTATGGAAGCCCTTCAGTGCACACAGGGTCGTGCTTCCTTTTGCCGCTCCTTTTACCGAGGAGGTTCCAAAAATACCTCATCGGAAGCCACCTCCACCTATAAGGGCAATAACCAACCCTCTCCATCTAGGGGTTATTTCAGGGGAGGTTACAGGGGTAACAACGGTAAGGGCAGGGGCCGGGGTTCAAATACACGCAACTCCCCCGCCAACACAAAGCAATGACTTGCCTTCACTTCCCCCCGACCACTCAACACCTGTCGGGGGAAGACTGTCAGATTTTCTACCAATCTGGAAATCAATAACAACAGACAATTGTGTACTCCAAATTATCCGTTCTGGTTACTGCCTGGACTTTATCAACACGCCTCTAAATATTCTACCAAAGCCCCACAAACTATCACCAGACCATCTATACCTCCTCAAACAAGAGGTTCAGTCTCTACTTCTAAAAAGGGGTATAGAGCCTGTGACGCCACAACATCACGGGTCGGGCGTATAATCCTTTTACTTCCTAATTTCCAAAAAAGACTGTTCTCTCAGACCAATTTTGCAAATTCGTCAGGTTTGTGGTAGCGAGTCAACACTATCAGTTCAGGGTACTCCCATTCGGTGTCACCACCGCCCCCAGAGTCTTCACAAAGTGTCTGGCGGTAGTAGCTGCTCACCTAAGGAGACAAAGCATCCACGTCTTCCCGTACTTAGCCGACTGGCTCATCAAAGCCAACACGTACCAACAATGTCTGCAGCACACTTTCAGGACAATTCAGTTACTGCATCAAATGGGTTCACAATCAATGTACCAAAGTCACATCTCCAACCAACCAATACAAAGGACTACCTAGGAGCCACAATAGATATTCAAAAAACTCTCGCTTTTCCCAGCTCAGCCAGAATTCGAAATATTCAGGCTTTAGTTCTCCGCTTGCAATCCAACCATTTGATTCCAGCTCGAACTTACATGCAGCTACTGGGAATTATGTCATCCTGCATCATGATCGTTCCCCATGCCAGACTGTACATGCGTCCACTTCAAGAATGCTTAGCCAGTCAGTGGAACCAGTCACAAGGTCTATTGACCGATCTAGTGTTGGTAAGCGGCCGTACTCATCGCTCTCTGCAGTGGTGGAACACACAAAATTTATCAAAAGGACGGCTGTTCGTAGACTCGGTTCCACAGATTGTACTGACAGCGGACGCGTCCCTCACTGGCTGGGGAGCTCATCTACAACAGCACACAGTGTAAGGCTTGTGGAGCCAACAACAGACGTTGCTCCACATCAATCACCTAGAGCTGCTTGCAATATTTCTAGCACTCAAGGCGTTTCAAACTCACCTACAGGGCAAAGCTGTCCTAATTCGCCCGGACAACATGACAGCCATGTATTACAAAGCAAAACCAAAGGGGATGATGGACGGAGTGTTGAACATTGCAAGCACTCACCCCCAGTCAACTGATCTGGGTTTAATCCATCATCATTCTTTAGCTCACTCCGCCACCCCAGTTCAGACATGGCTATATGCAAATCAGTCTGACCCTGTGCCTCATGGGAACAGTCCAGCCCGAACTGCCAAGCCATGTCTTCCCTGGACCGGAAACAAGCATCCTGGGACCGGTTTCGGGCTCACAGCCCTCATCAGCCAGGCTATCTTGAATCCAGTGGCAAAGTGAGCAAGGGACCCACGTCTGGGCATTCCCTGCCAACTTAGGGCGAACAAAGCAAAACCAAAGGGGATGATGGACGGAGTGTTGAACATTGCAAGCACTCACCCCCAGTCAACTGATCTGGGTTTAATCTATCATCATTCTTTAGCTCACTCCGCCACCCCAGTTCAGACATGGCTATATGCAAATCAGTCTGACCCTGTGCCTCATGGGAACAGTCCAGCCCGAACTGCCAAGCCATGTCTTCCCTGGACCGGAAACAAGCATCCTGGGACCGGTTTCGGGCTCACAGCCCTCATCAGCCAGGCTATCTTGAATCCAGTGGCAAACTGAGCAAGGGACCCTAAGTTGGCAGGGTATGCCCAGACGAAATAGAGGTAATGGTGCCCCGGATCGTGGCCTTAAAAGCGTCCCACTGGATATGTATGGGGGTTTCCGGAAGATCATTAGTGGTAAAATAGGATTGTATGGCCTGTCTCAGTTCCGCTACATCTACTGGGTCGCGGAGGACGTGGGGGGGAAGGCGCCATCTGGGAGCAGAGTTTGATTGTCTGCCCACAGCGGATAGGGTGATTTCTAGGTGCGCATGGTCGGAGAAGGATATGTCCGAAATCTCCGCAGATTCCAAGGAGCGAATGAGGGATTGGGATATAAAGAAGTAATCGATACGGGAGTAGGAGCGGTGGACATGTGAAAAAAAAGTATAGTCCCGTGTTTCCGGTTCCCGATAGCGCCAAGCATCAATGAGGCCCAGAGCTTCTATATCGTGTTTAAGTATTGCAGACATAGCCCCTGTTCCCTGGAAAGTCGAGGTAGTGCGGTCCAGGCCAGGGTCCCATACTAAATTGAGATCGCCCCCAAAAATGATGGGATTGGGTTCCCGAAGGAGTAGGGACCGAAGCAAGTCGCGCAAAAAGGCATCCTGCGCTTGATTAGGCGCGTATACGTTAAGCAAGGTAAGCGGTTTACCCTGCAATGTGACCGCCAGCTTGAGGAACCGACCTTCTTTGTCCCGTGTGGCGTGCGTAATTTGCACTGAGAGGCCTACTTTGAAAAGAATAGCTACCCCCGCCGTCTTGGTGTGTGCGGAGGCCCAGGATTGCAGAGGGTATTTAGGGTGGGACATGCGCGAAGTGTCTGTGCGTAAAAGGTGGGTTTCTTGGAGAAAAATAATATCGGGGTCGTGCAAGAGAAGGTATCGCCAGATTTGCCGCCTTTTGTTTGGGGTGTTTAGACCTTTAACGTTTAGGGAGATACACTTAAGAGGAGCCATTGGTCATTTCAAGGTGGAACACGCGTTTGCAGGGTTGTGGGGTATTGTTTCCCTCCCTCTCTGGGTTCTGGGTCCAATATGTTAGTGATAATCGTAATAGGAAGCATGGGCAGTGGAGATGTCCGTCCCAACAAGGAAGGAGGGGGCCTGTCCCAGAGAGTCTCCGGGGGTCCAGCCATAGAGCTGAGTCAGCACAGCGGATGTGGACCCTCTCCCCAAGGATCCAAGGAAAGAAAAAGAAAGAAAAAAGTATAGGAGAGGGATAAACAGAAAGGACAAGGAATGTCGAACTACAAAAAGGCCAACTGGGCCAGAAAAACCCATTCCAGTCCAGGAGCGGCCCAATGGTGAGAACCAGGGCGGCTCTGAGGAAGTCACTCCTCTTGGGGACTAAGGAAATGGCGGGGTGGGCCGTGTAATTGCTCGGGGTGTGCAGCGTCCGTCCTCCAGTGGTCGGGCCGCTTTATCAGTAGTGGGGGGGTACAGGGCCCTCTGTAGAAACATTTCCCATTCCCCTCAACCGAGCCTGGTCCGAGGCTCATAGGATGCAAGGTAGGGCGGGGACCGGGGGCCCCATCGGGGGCAGGGGGAGATATGGATGTGTGTGCCGCTGGAGAGGCATAACAGATAAGTGAGTTCGGTAGTAACCTTTAGCCATGAAAGTATGCATTTCAAATAAACAAACTTTTTAACAGTAGGTACTAGGGCAGGTATGCATATGCAGAAGCAGGTCCAGTTCAGCAGGGTGAAGGTGGAGAGCCTCTTCCACTGCAATGGATTCTTAGTTGGATACGATTCAATCTCCAGTGCCCGAGCCAGAAAGGGAGGGGGGACCGGACCGTGGTGCACCTCGAGCTGAGGATTGTGAGGCTTCAACTGTCTTCAGATGATGAATGATGTCTTGTTTATCTTGGAGAGACGTCATATTAGCCTTAGAGGATCTAGTGCGAGGAGGTCGCACCCTCGACCATTCAGGGCGAAGGGAGATCCGGGAAGCCGGGTCGGCATGCTTGGGGGAGGGGGGCGGAGTTCCAGGCGAAATGCAGAGAATTTGGAGTGCTTCCTTAAGGGATCTCGTGAATCTACGTTTCCCCTCCCAGTGGAAAATCAAAGCAAAGGGGTGGCCCCACTGGTATTTAACACTAGATTCTTTCAGTTTATCAGTCACTGGTTTGAAATCCCTGCGGCGGCGCAGGGTAAGGGGGGACAGATCTTGGAATATTTGTATATTGTGCCCTTCATATGTCAGTTTCTCAACTGTTCGAGATGCTTGTAGGATTGCCTCTTTCTCCTTATAGAAATGGACCCTGGTCAGGATGTCAGGGACCAGGTTGGTGTTGCCACGCGGGGGAGCCACCCGGTGAGCGCGGTCCAATGTTGGAGGAGAGGAGTCATCATCCCCTCGAACTGTGTGAAGGAGATCCGCGACGTAGGTTGTTATGTCCTGCCCCTCTGCGCCCCGCGGCACGCCCCTTATGCGGAGTTTGTTCCGGCGACTCCTATTTTCTAAATCCTCCTGTTTAATTTGAAATTCTATATGTTGCTCTTCAAGTGTGGAGACCCTACGCCAAAGCTCCTCCTGGTCTTCTGTGCGCGAGTCGAGAGTCCGTTCCAGGTCGTCCACTCTGGTGCCGATGTCTGTGACATCCCGCCGAAGGTCCGCAAGGCATGTTTTGACCTCCAGCTTGAGAGATGAGATCTCAGATTTTATTTCTTGAAGGAAGTTGGACATGAAAGCTTGCGTGATAGGAGCACCATCGGGCGTCGCCTGCTTGGTGTCCATTGCGAGGTCTTCCTGTGAGGGCGCCGGTGTATGTTTATTCCATAGGTCTGCCACCGAAGTGTCTTTAGAGGTTGTTTGTGCAACGGCTTTCCCTGCTTTGGGTTTAGTCATATCTCCAGAGGAGGAGGCGCCGCCCGATCGAGGTGTCGCCTACCACCAAGTAGGGGCCCCACCAACCACACCCCAGGACAGCTCAGGAACAGTGAACGCAGAAGAGAGCACCACCAGGTCGGATCTCTGCCAGGCAGGGCCCAGTGTAGCACCGGACAAATGGTCAAGGAAGCGTGAGATGAGAGATTCAATGACTGTAGGGGGTGGGTCCAATGTCCCCACTGGAGATGTCAGGAGTCGGCTCTGTTAGCGTGCAATGGGAGCACCGTTAATGTGTGGCGTGGAAGAGGGCCCAGACCCAGCCCGGGACGGGCAGTCCAAACAGCCCGTTGCAGCTCAGCCTTGTGAGCGTTCCAGTCCCAGAAGGAGTAGAGCGAAGGTAGGTGCCGCGGGGTGGGTGTGGGGTGCAAGGATAATGATGAGGGCTGTCCGCATTCAATGTCCCAGGGGAGCGTAGTGCGATAGCCTGCGCACTGCCCAAGCCTTCCGTCCCCCTCCCGGTAGCAGTGAGGCAGGTGGCAGGCAGCAGAGGGCGCGGAGGTATTCAAGGTAGTCCCACCACTGCCCCTAGGATTCGGCCAGAAACGTGCTGTGGGGTAGGCCGCCGCCGCGCAGCGTGGTAGGAGTCACAGGCCTCAGTGCCAGCAGGGCGTCAAAAGGGCGCAACTCTGCCCCTGTGGTCAAATATCGGGGGACCAGCGATGTGTCTCTACCGGGTGGGTTGAGGTGAGGGGCGTCAGGGGGGGCCCCCCCGCCGCTCTCCGCAACAGGTAAGTGTCTCTCGCTCCCTCGGCGTGCCCCTCCACCCCCGGGGTCAGCGCCGATCCCTCCTCACCTTGGTCGTGTTTGTCTCCCCCCACCCGGTGTGGTGGGCGAAGCGGGGTTGCCACAGAGCCGAACTGAACCCCTGTAGGCCGCCCCGGGAGGTCACCGTCCAGGCCTCGAAACCACCCAGGGCCCTCGATGTAGCCAGGCGCCAGGAGCAGAGGATAGCAAGGTAATAGAACGTTCCTCAGCGCAGCGAGGCAGGGGGCAGACAGAAGATGCAGAGTCGTTCAAGGCAGGCCCGTCACTGCCCCTAGGATTCGGCCAGAAGAGTGCCGTGGGGCAGGCCGTCACCGCGCAGCAGGACAGGAGTCCCAGACCTCGGCGTCAGCAGGGCGCCAGAAGGGCGCAGCTTGACCTCTCCCTCCGCGGCCAGGTAACGGGGGTCCAGCGGTGCATCTCCACCCGGGGGTTGGGGGAGGGGTGTCCGGGGAGGGGCCCCCGTCGCTCTCAGCAGCAGGCAGTTGGCTCTCGCTCCCACGTCGTGTCTTTCCACCCCCGGGGTCAGCGCCTGTCCCTCCTCACCTCAATCGCAGTTGTCCTCCTCCCCGCTCCAGGGCCCCCGGTGCAGCCAGGCCTCAGGAACGGAGGACGGCAGATCAAGGGAGCGCTCCCCAGTGCCCGGGCCACCGCCGGGCGCAGGTCCCTCTCGCGGCCTCTCACAAAACGGCGGGCAGGGTCCGCACAGCAGACCACCTCCACCGCCTCGGGCCGCTCCCAGCGTCGCTCAGGGTCTCCCGTGCAGTTCTCTGTCAGGAGCGGGATCGGCGGAGTGGGCAGACACACCCTCGCAGTCCCCACCGTTCAGCGCGAGGCAGGACACGGGCTCCCCGGCAAGCGGGGCCGCCTCCGTGGTGCTTGGCAAGATGGCGGGCGGGTCCCCGTCTACGAGCCGTCTCCTCCTTCCCGGGACTGTCTGTACGATTTGAATCCCCGTACACGGTCCCCAAGCTGCTGCGGGCTTCAGGAGGTCGAGGGGGGTGGTATAGACCGCACCCCCGTGCTTTTGAGTGCTTTAGTAGAGCCCTAGGCCGACCCCGGAGGACGGAGCCCAAGCTGCGTGCGTCTTACTCCATCAAGGTCTTGGCCACGCCCCCGGAAGACAGGTTTTAAACCGTGCGGGACTTGTTCCCGCATGATGTCGGTTCCCGATCCCCACCGCGTATGTCTGTGGTGTCTTGAACGCGACCACGATTCGAAGTCGTGTTCAGACTGCCGGGCGATGGCTCCGAAGACCTTGAGGGAGCGGGCAATGAAGTTGCTCGCGGCCCGGCAGTCGACAGTCTAGCGAGACTCCGAGGAGGTCACGATCCCATTCGAGGAAGAGGAGGTTGCGGGATCGCTCACGGAGCCCTAAGTCCTCTTCCTCCCATTCGAGGTCATCTGGACACTCTGGGAAGAGGCACAAGAAAAACAAGAAGTGCAAGCGGACTTCGACTTCACCTCAACTGGCGTCCGTTGTCGAAAGAGGTAAGGAGCACCGACGCTCTAGGCACTGTTCTGCGGAGCCAGAGTCGTCTTTGCACCTCCCTCCATTTCCGGGAGCCGGAGCGACTCCCGCTCAAATTAAGGATTTTTACGAGGTCATGCGCCGCGTATTTGAGCAGAACGACCCCGTTGGTGAGCCCGCGGGTCGGATGGAGCCCCATCGGGTTCGTCGGCTTCGGTCACGGCGCCGGTGGGGCCTCAGGGATCCGATCTCGGATCCGGTTCGACGCCGGTTGTTCCAACGCGACCTTCCCCGGTGTCGAACCCGAAGTCGGTGCCAGCGACGTCGCCGGCGGTGGCGCAAGCCCCATCCTCATCCCCGACGACACGGAGCCGGAACAGCGTCGTACTACGCCGATTCCGACGTCGACAGAACCCAGGGGTTCTATGTTGTCGCCTGAGAACTTTGTGGACGTGCTAGGCTCAGGAGAGGAATGGGAGGAGTCTGGAGACCCTCTAGAGAACCAGGATGTCTCAAAGGAGACAATGGACTGGTATGGGGAACTTGGGGAAGCCAGTGGTCTGGATACTTCCCCAGACTCTGGCATGCTCTCTCCACCTACAGTGGCAGGCGGAGAAGGGGGCGTCCTATGCTGGTTAAGAGGACAGCTGAGGTCCTTGGCCGGAACTGCCCTCAGTGCAGGTCAGGACTAATCTCCTGACCGAAGTGCTTCAACCTGGGGCTTCCACCTCTGAACCCCTTTTGCCCTTTAATGAGGCACTTACCGACGTCCTACTAGGAACTTGGTCCAAGCCTAGCACAGGGGCTCCTGTGAACAGGACTATTGCACGCCGCCATCGCCCAGCACCGGGCGACCCAAATTTCCTCAGCCAACACCCCACCCCAGAAAGTTTGGTGGTGCAGGCCTCTACTTCCCAGTGGCGCATTCCCTTCCGCCCCTCCGGATAGGGAATCCAAGACACTGGACTCATTTGGGAAGATGTTTTCTTCCTCCAGTCTGGCATTGTGGTCGGTGAATACCGCATGCTTATTGGGCCGTTTCTCCCACTCTCTTTGGGAGACGGTTGCGCAGGTGCTGCATCAAGTCCAGGAGGAGGCCTGGGCTGTGCTCTCCCAAGCTGTCAAGGACGGGAGAGATGCGGCAAAATTCACCATACTGTGTGGTTTGGATATGACTGATTCGCTGGGCAGGTCTTCGCACAACTGGCTTCTCGGGGGATGTCCAGGCTAATTTGATGGACATGCCCTTTGATGGAACCCACCTTTTTGGGGAAAAGGCAGACTCGGCCCTGGTCCGGTTCAAGGACTCTCGTGCTACGGCCAGATCCTTGGGCCTATCCTCCACTCCTCGTGGCCAGTCTTCCTTTCGCCCCTTTCATGGCAACGGAAGGGGTTTCCAGCCACATCAGCCCTATCCTATCCACCGTCCCGCACAGACTGCCCAAGCTGTGTGTGGACGCGGTACATTCCGTCCTCGGATTGGAAGCCAGAAGTCGTCTACCACACTGCCACCGGCAGCCGCAGCCTCCAAGCACTCCTCGGCTGAATCTGCAGGACCACACCTCTCCAGTGGGGTGGGAGAATTCGTCACCATCTCCCTCGCTGGAGATCTATAACAACAGACAAGTGGGTCTTGCAGAATGTCCAGGAGGGCTATTCTCTTCCTTTCCTTTCTTTTCCTCCTACTATTCTGCCGAGTCAGGAACGGCTGGCGGAGGGTCACTTAAAGCTGCTCCAAGAGGAAGTTACAGCTCTTTTGGCCAAAGGAGCTATAGAAAGGGTTCCAGTTTCAGAAGTAGGCAGTGGCTGTTATTCCTGCTACTTTCTGATTCCGAAGAAGAACAAAGGGCTTCGGCCCATTTTGGATCTTCGAACCGTCAATCTCTTCCTCAAAAAGGAGAAATTAAAAATGCTCACTTTGGCTTAGGTCTTGTCTGCCTTAGACCAAGGAGACTGGATGGTGGCGTTGGACCTGCTGGATGCGTATTTTCACATTCACATCCTGCCGGGCCACAGGCGTTACCTGTGGTTCAAGGTAGGCCGCGAGCACTTTGTTTACCGTGCTCCCCTTCGGCCTTACCAGTGCCCCTCGGGTGTTCACCAAGGTGATGGCGGTGGTTGCAGCTCATCTGCACAGGTTAGGGGTTTCAGTCTTCCCCCTACCTCGACGACTGGTTTTTGAAGGCGTCCTCACCCCAGGCAGTCGTCTCCCACCTTCAGACTACGGCGGACCTCCTGCATTCGCTGGGGTTCTTAATAAACGTGCCGAAGTCACACCTGACTCCTTCTTAGACGCTTCCTTTCATCTGAGCTGTTCTGGACACAGTGCAGTTTCGGGCTTATCCTCCCGAGCAGCGAGTCCAGGATATTCAGGTTATGATTCAGATATTTCAGCCTCTATCCTGGATTTCGGTGAGGTTGAGACTGAGGCTGTTGGGCCTCATGGCCTCCAGCATCCTGTTGGTAAGACACGCAAGATTGCGTATGCGGGCTCTGCAGTGGGACTTGAAGTTCCAATGGGCACAGCATCAGGGAAATCTCACCGACGTGGTTCAGATCTCGGAAGGAACTGCGAAGGATCTGCAGTGGTGGTTAACGTGCCGAGATTGGGTCAAAGGCAGACCTCTCTCCCTTCCCCAACCGGATTTCACAATCGTGACGGATGGGTCACTTCTGGGATGGGGCGGCCAATTGGGAGAGATGGAGATCAGGGGTCACTGGTCTCCGGCGGAGACGGGGCTCCACATAAACTTGTTGGAGCTCCGAGCGATTCGCTTGGCATTGAAAGCATTTCTTCCCTCTGTCAAGGGGAAGTTGGTGCAGGTGTTCACGGACAACACCACCGCCATGTGGTACAGCAACAAGCAAGGCGGGGTGGGGTCATGGACCCTTTGTCGAGAGGCCCTGCGTCTCTGGGCATGGCTGGAACAGCAGGGCATAACCCTGGTGGTTCATCACCTGGCAGGTTCTCTGAACGCCAGGCCAGACGATCTCAGCCGTCGATGCCTAGCGGATCACGAATGGTGTCTCCAGTCGGAGGTGGCGCAAGGTCTCTTTCAGCAGTGGGGAGAACCTTGGTTAGATTTGTTCGCCTCCGAAGAGAACGCGCAATGTCAGCAGTACTGCGCGCTGGAGTTTCCAAGGAGGCTATCGCTCGGCGACGTGTTTAGTCTCGAGTGGAGCTCAGGCCTGTTGTACGCCTTCCCGCCCATTCCACTCCTGCCCAGGTTTCTCAAGAAGATCAGGAGCGACCGGGCTCAAGTCATCCTTGTGGCGCCGGACTGGGCAAGGAGAGTCTGGTGTCCAGAGCTTCTGAGCATGAGTGTCGATCCTCCGATCAGGCTGCCCCTTTGGGAGGATCTTCTGTCGCAGCAGCAGGGGAGGGTTCTCCACACGAACCTGTCAACTCTGCACCTCCATGCGTGGAGATTGAGCAGCGGCAGTTGATGGCTTTTGACCTTCCTCCCGAAGTCTGTAATGTTATTCTGGCGGCCAGGCGGCCCTCCACTAAGTCGGTATATGCCTGCCGTTGGCAGAAATTTGTATTATACTGTACAGACAGGTCTATTGACCCTCTTTCTGCTCCTCTTTCTACTGTCCTTTTGTTCATTCTGACCCTTGCCCAGCAGGGCTCTGCTTTGGGAACTCTCAAGGGTTACCTTTCTGCTCTGTCTGCTTTTTTGCGGCTGCCAGACCAACCATCTCTCTTTAAATCTCCTATTGTAAATAGATTTCTTAAAGGGCTGGTTCACTTGTTTCTACAGAGGCCCTTTATTATGCCACAATGGGACCTTAATTTGGTCCTCACTTACCTGATGTACGCTCCTTTCGAGCCTTTGCACAATTGTCCCCTCCAGCTGTTGATCATCAAAACAGCCTTAGTCAGACCCTCCAGGATTTCGCGATTTCGCGGTTTGCAGTGAAATCGGCACTTTGTCAAAATGCCGCGATTTTTACAAAAGTGCCCGCGAAATCGGCACTTTGTAAAAATGCCGCGATTTTTACAAAAGTGCCCGCGAAATTGAAGGAATGCAGGGAAAAGGTTAAGGTTGTGCATTTCTATGGTAATTGTAATTCTTCACTTGCCTGCATGGATGTTACAATATTACAAGCATTGAAAAATGTTTTCTCATCAGGGACGCATAGCGCTTTAAAACTCATAAATAAAGAGGATAGCAGTTAATACGTAAAGGAAGAGGGAAGAAAGCAAGAGGTGAAATCCATGTTCCAATCTGCAAACTATGACGTATCCCGCTGCGAATAATATATCGAAGAAACAAATCCATAGTTATGAGATTTTCTCTACATATAATTGCTGGATATGATAGTTCGGCTAAAAGAAGCTGTTTCACGTCTCAATTCATCTTACTTTTTGTTTATTTGCTGACAGACAAAACAGTATTATTAGCAGCGAAACCGGAAGTAGCAGCTGTGCCACATGGCTGCCATATTTCTAAGGTAAAAAAGAACTTCCCTCCTCCCAGCATCACATGTGACTGTGCCCTCTCATTACCCGCTGATGAATACATGACGATTTACCTCTCACCATGACGCAGCCTTTAGCGTAACCCTGGGTTTGCTTGATCTCCCCAAACTGCCACCCATTGTCTGCAACTGTTCATTAATGGCATAAATAGATTTAAGTAAAAAAACAATGTTATATTTTAGCCCTTGAAAATAATGGAAGGCCCTGCCTTTTGTAGGTAGTTTAAAATGATCCACATTAATAGCAAATTTTAGGAAGTCTGCTTATTACAAAGAAAGCTTTGGTCACAAGCGAGATCCTGGCTCAGCAGCCGTTGAAGATTTCACTGCGCTGTGAAGAGGCTGAAGACACCAAGGCCCATGGAGGTAGCTAGGCTTGGCAGTTGGTGTGGCGGAATGACTCAATGGCATTGTGAATCAATGAGGTAGCCAGGCTCCTCGCTTGGCAGTTAATCAGACCCTCCAGGATTTTCGCGATGTGCCGGACCTTATCTGCCGTCAGTATCTGTAGCCAGAAACCATATTTGTGGCAGTTCGACAGCCCGCCAAATTGGCCCACAGAACCTTGTTTTGTGATGGTAATTCCTTCAGTCGATACCCATTGGCTGAGATGCACACGCCTGGAAGGAAAGTAAATGACCCGAGACACAGAAAGCCTGACGCCTGGTTTGTAGGTTCTGGAATGCCATTTCCTATGGGATGCTACCAGGCCATCTTTGATGGGCTTCTCAGAACCTATACTAAAGCAAATGGAGGATTGCATTTCCAAGGGATAACAGCCTTCACCTGTGGGCTGTTTCCTCTGTTACATGTCCCAGGTTGCCTATTTCAAAGTGGAATACTCTGCTAAAACAGTTTCCATTGATTTAAGGCTGAAAATGAATCATTATGAGTATAATAAAGTGCCGCAAAAATGCCGCTAAATTGCCATATTTGTGCCGCTAAATTTCCATATTTGTGCCGCTAAATTTGCTAATCCATGCCGCTATATCCTGGGGGGTCTGCTTAGTGGTGATTACATCGGCCCGGAGGGTGAGTGAGTTGCAGGCGTTATCCAGCTCGCCTCCTTATCTTATGTCCTTTCCGGACAAGGTGGTGCTTTGCACCAGGGCATCATTTTTACCAAAGGTTGTGACCCCATTCCATCTGGGTCAGTCCATTACTTTGCCCACCTTCTTTGCTCCCCCACATCCCTCTAAGGTAGAGGAGCGTCTCCACCGACTGGACCCAAAAAGAGCGTTGTCGTTCTACCTTGACCGCACAAGAGAGTTCCGGGTGGATGACCAACTCTTTGTGGGGTATGTGGGAGCAAAGAAGATAAAGGCAGTGCAGAAAAGAACCATCTCTCGCTGGGTTGTTCTCTGCATTAAAATCTGTTATGCCTTAGCGAAGAAGCAGCCCCCTGAGGGATTAAGGGCCCATTCCACCAGGGGAAAATCTGTGACTACGGCCTTGGCTCGGGGTGTCCCAGTCCAAGACATCTGTCAGGCAGCGACGTGGGCATCATTGCACACGTTCGCAAAACATTATTGTCTTGATGGTCAAGTGCGCAGGGATGGGCACTTTGCCAACTCAGTCCTGCAAGACTTTTTAGTCTAGTCCATGAGTCCGCAACCCACCGCCGGGATGGTATGTCTTGGGTATCTGATTCAAAGGTAAGGAATCTGCAGCTAGAAGTCTCTATCAGATGAACAAGTTACTTACCTTCGGTAACGCATTATCTGGTAGAGACCCTATCTAGCTGCAGGTTCCTTACAGCCCCACCCATGCCTCCCCGCTTTGCGGACTGATGTTGTAGGACTAGGGTTTCTCCCCTTTCAGGGCCCTAGTTTTGCACATGTTTACGTCAGTCACTTCGTGGCTCTGCGCTTCTGGCGTGGAAAAGCGAAAAGTACTGACGTCAGCGCGCCTGGGTGTCGCCTATGTAGGCACCTCGACGTCATAACCGACGCTACCCACGTCCGAATGGAGCCTCCTGACGTCGCGCGCAAGGGGTATTGCTCAGCAAAAGTTTCCGGATCCAGCCTGATGCCTGGGAAATTCAAAGGTAAGGAATCTGCAGCTAAATAGTCTCTACCAGATAATGCGTTACCGAAGGTAAGTAACTTGTTCGTCAATGCCACCCATCACATGCACAGAACTAAAGTGATTGTTACGGCACTTTTAAGCAATGGTCTAAACGTAGTCCTTTTGCTTTAAGATGCTCTAAGCAACCTATTTAGGGTGCCCTTTTGAAAGGATGTAGCCTGTCATGTAAGGAGACATTGAATGTTTTGTGGGAGTTGGCCTGAATGAGGTATAGTGTTTTTTTGGTTTTTTTTGTGTAGAATTTTGAGACAATCTGCTGATGGATGTGCTTTGTACCACAATAGGATGAAAGCGTCACCATGTGATTAACTGTCAGAAATAAGTGCCAGTGTTGAGAAAGTGCCAAGCACCGGAACAAATTAAGCACTGATAGAACTGTAGAGTTCCTAAAACCTACATTCACCCTATTCATATTTCATGTGCGTTGTTTTTCCACTGTATGCGCTACTCCTATACCTAAATTTCCCACTGCTGTCCAACTGTAGGGTACTTCTCGGGCACCGTCCTAGTCAGCCGTCCGGATGGGAACACTTGGTGTCTCGCTCTCTTTCCAGCAAAGGAACCTGTAGTCTGTTTCATGTCTCTTTTATTGGATTACTACAGAATAGTTTTGATTTTCTTCAATTGGTATGCATACCTGAGACTACTTTGAAGCAGCTCAGCTCTCTTAAACGAACCAGGATTAAGCTGTCAGGGTGACCGTTCTAGTAATGTTGTCTGCATACATGGGCACTGCATGTGTGGTGGGCAATGCTCTGCTTAAGACCTTAATGACAGTTTTAGTCATAGATAGTGGCCGATATGATGCACAGTCTCCTTGGAACCATTGTTATTATGGGCTCTGTCATCATACCTGGGAGTAATATAGTTACTTCTGAAGCAGGTGGTAGGTCTTGGGCTGAAATGCACTGTGAGACTGTGCACATCCACTGACTTGCATGTTCACCCACCCCTCTCGTACCCATTCCCACCCTGGAAACAGTTGGAAATGTACTGTTGATTAAACTGTTTTTCCATGTAGTAAGGGACCATCCCCTCAAATATAAGGTGAGAGTATGAGGAAAGGAATTTCTACGTGCTGAAAAAATGTTTTAACACTGCAGAAAAAAGAAGCAAAATATTTTAACAAGTGAATTTAAACTTGCTCTGCAGGTTTTTGTATATGCAGAAATGTGCATATTTGCTCACGTAAAAAATAGAATTCACAAAAGTTTGCTAAGAGCATAGAAAAACTTAGATATTCTTGAAAGTCTAAAATCTACACAAGTGTGAAGTTATAGACCTGGGGGTGCACCAATGTGACTTTATTTAAGAGTGAGAACATATATTTTGCCCATAATGATGGCATAATTGTATTACATCGACTCTCTCATATTTTTTTAAAAGCTGGCATACATTAAATGATGCTTTACAGAAGTGGTATTTAAAGTAGGGTATGGTAGTTTAGCAAACTGCCTGCAGCCTTGGTCTGTTTATTTCAGATATGTTTGGGTACATTTTATTTTGAAAACAAAGGGTTGCCACTTTGATCTCTAAGAACTTGTGTGTGACCACCGATTGGCACATAACAGATACAGAAATATTGGTTTTGTCGAAATTCTCCAAAAACTCTAGCCTCTTTCATGTCTTTAATGTTTATGGCCCAAATTCCGATGATTCCTGAATTCTGGGGCTCCCTGACCCTTCCCTTGAGTCAAATCCCAAGCGAAGATCTCATTATCCTGGGCGGCAATCTCAATCTCCCCATAGACGTGGCCATTGACGGACATTCCAGATCTCCCCTTCAACCCTCTAGGTCAGTGACTCTCAAACTTTTGACTCCTGAGGACCCCCATTGAGTCACTACTGGAAGCCAAGGACCCCCAAGCAATTTGTACTATTTAAAACATTAAAATTGTAATTTGCAAAAAATACACAAACAAATGCACACCAAATAAATATTCTAATTACTAAATTTTTTTTTTATATTGAAATAATTAGCAAACATTAGTGGCGATTCGTCAGGACCTAATCAAATCTATCTACACATGGGTATCGATGAAGTAGATGGAGAAACCCAACTAGGGTTGGTCATATGCTATCAGGTACTACACATAGCATGTGTTAGGTTGGTTTAAAACGGGTAGATCACACCATACAACCACCCACGTGTAGATAGATTTGATTTTATTAGGTCCTGACGAATCGCCACCAGATTGTTTAACTACCAGGCGAGAAACATGTTGACCGCACAATAGAGCGCCCTACCTGAGACATAATCTCAGACATGCGCCTTTGTTTCTTTTAATCAGGGTGGGAGACCCATTGATTAAAATAGTCTTCACTGGTACTCCCTTACCTGTTCTAAAATTTCTTTCAGGTTATACACCTCCACACCTTCATCTACACTAATTAGGCCCCTCACCCCCAAGGCACCAAACGACATTTAGAATAAAAGATCTCCGCCAAAGAGCCCCTCATAGGGAGCCTGTCGGGTATCGCAGCGCCGACCTAACGAGGAGCAGCCCATATGATGAAGCATGACACCTAGCCAGGTGTGTAAGGGCCCTATATTCCAAGAGGAGGAATCCTCATCCTCCTACACTTCATGACCACATAAAACCAGTTTCCCCTTGTCTCGATATTAGGAACAGCATACCGTTTGTATCTTCATTAATCAGCACATGCCCGGAAGAGATGGCTGACTGAAAGGTGTTTATCGACCTGTAAGCCATGCCATTGGAAGCTAGTTGTGCCAGGAAAATCAGAACATGCACTACATCTGCGACCAGGGGATCAAAACCCCGCCGCATACACCAACGGGACCGTCTGACCCAAGCGGATCTGTACCTCTTGACAGTGCTGTCTGCCCAAGCCTTGAACATGAATGTTTCAGCCTCCTGCGAAAGGTCTGGGACCTCCCATGGGCCCCTGAAATCCGCCACACCATGAGCCACTACGAGTTCGCTTGCACCAGAGAATGCGGAGCCCCGTCGGGACTCAAGAGGAGGGTCGGAAAGTGGGGGAGTCGGATTGGAGAATCCCAGGAAAGTTCCAGAAGAACTGGAAACCAGACTTGCGACCTCCAAATGGGGGTGATCATGACTAAATCCGCCGTCGGACCTGAGCCGTCGTTCTCGTGATCATCGTGAAGGGAGGAAAGGCATACCCCTTCTCTGAGCTCCAGTTCTGGAGGAAGGCATCCGTGGCCACTGCAAAAGGGTCCGGCCTCCAGCTGAAGATGCGAGGAAGTTGATGATCCAGTCTCGAGGCAAACAAGTCCACCGAGAAGGGACCCCAGCGGTCGTTCAACATCGCAAACATGTTTGAATCGAGCTCCCAGAGACTGGAATCTCTGAAGTTGCGGGACTGAAAGTCCGCCTCCTGGTTCTCTCGTCCTGGCAAGTATTCCGCTGTGACCGAAACTTGGCTGTTCAGGCAGTATTGCCAGAAACTTGCGGCTAAGTCCGAAAGAGCTCTGGATCTGGTGCCTCCCAGGTGATTTATATATCGGACCACCGAGATGTTGTCCATCTTGAGAAGGACGCATGACTGCACTGAGTCTCTCGTCCAGCAACGGACGGCGAGAGAGCCCGCCAGAAGTTCCAAACAATTGATATGCAACTTCTGTTCTTCTGGAGAGCACAATCCTCCAGTAGAGAGGTCACCGCACCTGGCGCCCCAACTTGACCTGCTGGCGTTGGACTCTATGACTAGATTCGGCGCCGAACCGAAAATTGCGTGGCCGTTCCAGGCCTCCATGTGGTCCAACCACCATTGGATCTCCTCTCGAGCTTTGCTGGACAGGGAAACCATGTGTGAGTAAGGATACCCCTTGCGAAGGTAATATGCCTTCAGGCGTTGTAGGGCCATATAGTGGAGCGGTCCCGGGAAGATGGCCTGAATCGATGCCGATAGGAGACCCACCACCCGAGCCAATTGGCGGAGAGACACTTGTTGTCTGGAAAGGGTGTGTCTTAGCTCGTGCCAGATCTTCGCCACTTTCCTGGAAGGAAGGCTTAGAGTGGAAGAGGTGGAGTCTATTACGAACCCCAAAAACGTCACCGACTGAGAGGGCTTTAAAAGTGACTTTGTCTCGTTGACCACAAAGCCTAAGCTCTGAAGAAGATCCACGGCCATTTGGAGGTGGGACGACAGCTGGAGAGGGCAAGAACCCATTAGAAGCAGGTCGTTTAGATACACAATTATCCGTATGCCTCAAACCCTCAGGAACTCCACCACCGGCTTGAGGACCTTGGTGAAGCACCAAGGAGCCGAGGACAGGCCGAATGGGAGAGCAGTAAACTCGTAAGTTTGGTGGCGCCAGATGAACTGTAGAAAATGCAGATGAGGCGGAAAAATCGGGATTACCAGATAGGTGTCTTTGAGATCTAGATGCACCATCCAATCCAGAGGACGTAAGACATCTCTGAGGAGGTGAATACCTCCATTTTGAAGTGGCGGTAAACCAGCCACTCGTTAAATTCGCTTAGATTTATAACCGGCCTCCGGCCCCTGTCGGTCTTGTCGACCAAAAATATGTTGCTGATGAACCCCCCCCCCCCCCGGGGTGCGGTGAGGAAAGGGAGATGGCGCCCTTGTTGAGGAGGGATGAAACTTCCTCGTCTACCAGGGCGGCTTCTTGTGTGAAAACTGAATGGGACGGGGCCTGGTCTGCTGGGAGGGTTCCCCAAGATATTCTATGTGGAAGCCCTGCACCGTCTGAAGAACCCACGCATCTCGCGTGATGGAAATCCAAGCCTGGAAAAAATTTGCCAGCCGCCCCCCTATTTTTAGTTGGGAAGAAGGGAGAACACTCACCGGGACTTGAGGCGAATGCTGCTCCTCGGAAACCTTTGCCCTTGCCACGACGTCCTCTCGTGGGGTAGAAATTCCCGAATCGGGACTGATCTTGATACTGGCCATGTCTGGAGCCTTGCCCCCTTTGGGAGTTCTGGTGTGACTGGCGGCCGGTCGAGCGGCCCCTACCTCGACCGGCCCCATGAAAAACATGAGGGAACACCCTTTTAATGGTTGTTTGGGCCTTGTCAAGTGACGTGAAAGTATTGACAAATTTGCCTAATTCTTTTACGAAAGGCTCCCCAAAGAGACCTCCTTGTGCAATGGCGCCAGCCTCTGAGTCCGCCAGGTCCCCCAATTTTGGGTCGACTATAATGAGGAGGGAGCGGCTGCACTCGGTGGACAGGGCGCAATTAGCGTTGCCCAAAAAAATTATGGCTCTCTGGGCCCATCCTGACAAGCAGTGGTTAATTTGTAGTATAAAATGTGCCGGGGCTCTCCTCAGGAGGCAGCGCTAACAGGAGAAATGTGCTGGTGTAAACTGCCTCCTGACTAGAGCCCCGGCACTTATACTGGAGAGGACCTGGCCTAATGGCTAGAGCTGCCGATTTCAGAGCTGGGGAACCTGTTACGAGTCTCGGCGTGCCTTAACATTCTGTGATTATGGGGAAAATCTCCTTACTTCCAAATGTGTATGCCCTTAATTGGTGCTAGAAGCTCCGGCGCTGATGATTAGGTGCCGGTGCTGAGCACCGGAAAGCACCGGCTCAAATTAAGCACTGCTGACAAGGTGTCCGGAGAAATTATGGAACCTGATTCCATGGCCTCTTAGGGCCCATAACAAAAATCTTTGATATGGCCGAAGGCATCCAGGAGCTTGTCCTGGCATGCTCGCCATGACCTATCTATACCCTTCTTAGGGTCCCTGATGAACTTTTGTAGGAAAGTGGCCATGCGGGGGTCAATCTCAGGGGTAAGTGCCACCTTTCCCTCCAGGCAATTACGGGCCTCCTTCTCCAGTGGCCTACGAATGCGACCCGCCACATAATTAGCGACTTTGTCAGCTGGGGCCCATTCGGAGGATCGTGGGTTTATGATATCGTCGGGGTCAAACATGTCTGACACATTCGGGGTGGTCTGGAAGGGCGAGACGGAAGCCATGGCCTAGATGGGCCTGGTTCATCATCTGCGTCCCCTGCAGCATTTAGGTCAGGGTTGGGATCAACAGGCGGTGGAATAGTGGAGTTCCCTGTAGGCAGGACAGGTTAACTATCTAGGAAAGCCTGCTTAAGCCTGGCAAAGGCATCTTAATCCACCCCCGAGTCGCGGGACCGTTTGGGTGGAGGGGGGGCATGTTCCCCTTGCTGAGGTCCTTCCGAGGCCGAAGGCGGGGAAACCGGCGTGGTGGGTTGGGGGTTTTGCCTCTCAAAGGCTTGGGCAATCTGGCGGGAGAGTCTCTCCTCTAACGGAGTCATGGCCTTCGCCACTGCGCGGTAAATTGAGGTGTCAACTGCCTCATAAAAATCATTACCCCAAGGGAGGTCAGCAAGAGGGTCCTCCATGTCCTGGTAGTCCTCTTAATATTCCATGGTTTAACTGGTGAGTTGTACGGTCAAGGACCAATTAGGGGTGTCTGGGTAACAGTACACCAGGCCTTAGGGTAGGCACTATATTTATAAGGGCTGGTGTCAGCCTGTTCTTTAGCGCGAGCGTCTCGCAATTTTATGTGGGGTTTCTAGCCCCTGGGACACTCACGCTGGTGTGCAAAATAATTTTAAAAGAGGAAATTATCCCTGACACTAGGGAGCCGGTCTGGGCAGTGTCCCCACAGGCCTCTAGGCCTTAATGATACAGACCCACTTCAGGGGGTAAGGAAAAACAATAATACAGACTGCTGTCAGCTCCAAACTGGACAGCTGAACGTTAAATATAATTTCAATCGATCGGCTGTTAGGATAGCTGCACGATCCCATCCAGACCCCTCAGGGCGTCTTGCCTCAGACCGGCCGCTCGGGAGAAAAAGCGCGCGATGACAGGAATTCCCTCAGACTCTGTGGAATTCAAATCAGCGCGTTGCACCCCGCGTCGCCTCCCACGCCCTCTGGCGGTGGGAGGTCAACGCTGCGAGCTCAAACACCAGCAGCAGCCGCGTAGGAGCGAGAAACGCTCCAGCGGTGGAAAAAACTGAAAAACAATGCCGCAATCAACAAACACACCGGCGCGAGCGCTCAGTCACAAAACGCGCATAACACAGCGGTAGCGAATGGAAAAGACGCTGTGACACGCGCACGTTAAAATAACAATTGTGATCACAAAATTACAAATTGACCAAGATAGAAGCACAATACAAGCACAATATTCACAAATTAAGCACCAACAGTACACAATATTCACAAATTAAGCACCAACAGTAAGAGCAACTGAAGGGTACTTATCTCAGCTGTGTAGCAGCGAAGAAAGAGGGCGAAGGGCCAGTGAAAGAGGACTATGTTGGGGCCATGAGCCTCCTGATTGGACATTGTTGTACTGTCCTGATTGGTTTTTACCATGTTTCTTCTAAACTAACTTTTCCCAAGGGTTCATGGGAAATGTAGTTTTTTGTTACCTTTAAAATGGGCTGCTATTCGAAATAAAGTGAAGAAAGAAGGCATAATCCTCGCCTCCAGTCCTGACATAAAATTTAATAATACTGACTGCTGCATAAGTGAATTTTTAGTGATGATCGATCATCAGTGGAAACACGTGATATTGGTTGACTGAAAAAAAACTTTAAAAAATTAACTTTGACCCATTGTTGTAAGTCCATTAAATCATTGAATTCTATTTATATTGTGTATATACACTTATGGTTGCTTTCTTCGTGTAAAAAATGATTATCCTTACAGTATTTTCACTAAACCTAAAGAATTAATTGCAAGTTTTGAACCTCCTTCCTGATTCACAGAACCATGAATTCATTGATTTTAACCCCACTAGTGTGATTTGCTTAAGTGGAAATTCCTCCAGTATGGCGGAACATCTGCATGAGCAAATCTATTTCTATTGTTGGGTTTTATGCATTTCTACATAGGTCCATCATGGATAGCTGTTGAACACTCGCAAACTCCCAGTTTTAACTGTATTCATCAACAATTTGCTGGCAGTTTTCCAACGCGAAACACTATTTGATTTACTTATGCGAAGTGCTGACTAAATGCTTTTCCATTTTCATGGTGGGCATGTAGAGGGAAAAGTCATTTAATTGAAAAGGGAATCATTAGAAGGAGTTCACCATAGTGCCGAACTTCTTTGCAATTCCGACATTTACTTGACATGTAAGAATAACAGTACAGGAATACCTTTCTGATTTTGTTCCCTGGCAGTTGTGTGAACTGGTCCCTTGGTGCTGATCTTTTGCCTTGTTGAATGTCTGAATGGAAGAGTTTTCACCATCTTCATTTTGATAGATTGCCTTTCTTATCTTTATAGACTATCTTTATTCATTATAGTTACTTACTCGCTGAAAGGATACAAAGTTGTTTTTAGACTCGTAAGAATGTTCTTGCAGAAATGCACATTTGCATTCACGGTTTGATTTTGGCTCAGTCCCCAGTAGGATTTGTTGTCAGCAGATAATTTGGTTCATTACTTGTTAAAATGTTTGAAATGTTGAAACGTTCTTGATGTGTAGGTTGTGTAATTTTATGGACCGTTTGGGAAAGATTTGGGCTTATTTTTATTGTGATTATGGAGATGGGTATTTGTATACCATCTATCCTAATCTGTAAACGGTAGATTATGAAATAGTTGTGTTGTTATCATTGTTCAGTATTTGCCTCTCCAGCTGACTGGTGAGTTTGACTCCTGACTGCCCCTTGTAATAAAAAATTCTTTTATGGGAGGGCTGTGTTAAACTAATCATTTTTCTACCCACCACACACAGTTCACAATAAAAGAGCAGCATATGTGATGTATCTTTTCTTTCTTTGCAGGTTCTGCACTCTCAAATCGAGGACCCTTCTCTAGTTTCACAAGTGGAACCATGCGTCTTGAGTTAAGCTAGAGGTGTGTATTTTCATACTGCTGTTGTTAAAAATGCTTCCCTTTGCTTGACATCATAAGCGTTTCATGCATCAGATTGATTTTCTTCTGTGGACTGCTTAGTCACTTACTTTTTCTTGGGAACTTCAGAGTCTGAATGCCACCAGCAGAGTCGAACTGCATCTACGCCAGTTGTTTGCTATCTCCTCTGTGAGTGTCTGGTGGTGACCGGTGTCTGTTTACTGGAAATTAACACAAAAGGGTCCAAAGCTACCACACTATCACAGTCGGGAGTTGGGTTCTACTTTCTTTGCTGGTCCTTTATAAGTGTGTTTTTGATACATTGGTCTTGAAGAGACTGATTTACAAAGCCATTTGTGCACTTAAATTGAATACACGTTGGTGTATTTGGCAGAGTTTGAGTGTTAATTTGTTTTGTATTCTCAAAGTGAATTTGCACTTGCAAAGTGATTTAGTCACTTTAATTTACAACTGCATGGTGTAAAAAAACACATGCGAAAAACAGCATTGTGGTGGGGGGAACGTTTGAGGGTTGAGTATGCTCTGGGGAACGTAGGTGAAGGGCTACAAACTAGCATGTTTTTAGGTTTTCACAAACTTTTGGTAGGACATTCTCACTTTCACTCTCGCCACACCAGCCCCACCCTAAAAATATTCAGAGCTCTCTATTGTCCAAGACAGGATTTAACCTGCATGCAGTGTGTGACTGGTGAAGGCTAGCCCTATAAAAGTGCAATTTCTCTTTTTGTTACATTTATGCATGTGTAAATGTACACCGTATAGCTTTAGAGGTGGACAAATGTAAGTTATAAGTCATGTGGAATTCAACTATACAATGATGTATAGGAATCTGTGATGCACAGGTCCAACGTGGAGTTGTGGAATCTTTGTTAAAGCCAATATAGTGAGATCCCTTAGCAAGATCAAGGGGACAGGTTGGATGAAAGTACCAAACTGTGTGTGGAATTTTGTTTGGTCGTGTTAATAGTTTTTGGTAGTGTCCACATGATCATAGATCCTGTCACATGATCTTTTTCAGAAACCGGGCTGCGCAACAGGCACCGAGCAACAGGGTAAGCATTAATGCTTCTGTTATTGGCTTCAGAAGTGGACATGAAGGAAAAGTAAAACAAGACCTCTTATGCATAGAACTCATTTAATTGCAGATTCCTACTGTGTTAAATGAACTTCAGCTCACATTTTGTAAGCTCAGTTTCTGGTGCAATTGCACTTGCAAAGTTCAGTGCAGGTCCACGGCGCCTTCTTGCAAGCACACTTGCCTGTGCAGCCAGCTTCACCTTTGCAGCCACACTTGACAAGTACATCACATACCTTAGATTCTTCTGGTAGTGCTGTCCACAATGGAGTCCAGCACTGACTGTCTCGGTCTATTTTCCACCCCCATCCCTCCTGAGTGGGTAGTTCCTGCTGAGGTACGTCAGATGTGGACCAGATCCCTGCTTGGTTAACAGCACGCTTTGTGTGAATAGCTGACTGTGTTGGTGGGATGGCTTCCATGGTCTTGTTTTGCTTACAAAACATTTCTCTGCGGGCTTCATTTACTAACTCTAGTTGGCTTGTTCTCTGGTACAAGATTACAGTGAAGCATTCAGGAATTCTGAAGCGGCCACTCTGAATGTCCAGTGCTACGAATGGATTCCTGGCAATGTTGGCGAAGGCTGCTGTAACTCCGAATAAGATTTCCAGGCCATCCATCCTGATTTCTTCCCTTTTCCAAGGAATGCCGAGACAGTGTCACAGCCAGTGAAGCTGTGAAACACTGGCAAGTGTGGAATTCTCCTTTCCCAAGGTCGGAGCAATGACATTAATGTGGTTGTATGTAAAGTACCTCCCTGTACCGAATGCTACCCAGATACTAGCTTTGAGACACAAGTCTTGTAGCTGGTGAAACTTTCCTGTCAGAATCACTATGACATCGGTGTCCCCAGTGCGAACCAAACAAGACACATACCCTTGTTGCAGGGTATGTTGTACATGTAAGACCAGTCTTGTATCTGCCTCTTTGTGGCTACAGGCTGGCATGGATACGTTACTGCCCTTGACCAGAATGCAGTCTCCTTATGTTGTCACTACTTCCTTGTCAGGGGGAATTCACTGCTCTCGATCTTCTCGGCCAGGAGTGTGAACAACTCCTGTTTGTTTTCTGCATCACACAAGAAATTTTGCTACTGTCCTGGAGTCTTATTTTGACTTGCAACCTTTCTTCTCTTTCCTTTTCATCCTTTCTCTTTGACAGAGTATTTGATGCTGCCTTTGACATACCTGTCCCAGACAATGTACACCCTTCTCGAGCTATCAAGCTGCTGCAATATGTAAGGTATGAAAACATCCATGGCATAGTCTTTAACAGTCCTGACACCTGCAGTTGGCGAGAGGAGGTGCAATACAGCAGCACCATCGAACACCTTCACATCAAACAAAGTTGGCACATCTGTCTCAGCTGTTTTTTCCAAAGACACCAGTTCAGGAGCAAGATATTGAAAGTTCACCTTTGTTGATGGCTCTTCTTCATCCAGTTCTTCCAAGTTTGCCAACAACACAGTTGCATCATCAATGTCATTAAATTCAAGTAGGTTTGATGCTTCTTTCTCTGATATCTTTACCAAACATGTCATTAGGTCAGACGTATTCCCACAACAAAGCTTTCCTTTATCAGACCAGGATGGTGGAAGTGAGTGGTTTTCATGACTGAAGAAAATGTTCATATCACGCTCCCGGTGTTCTACAACAATGTGCAGTCTCCAGAAGAGGTTGACATCTGTCTTCAGACTTGCAATATTGTATGCTTGTTTGCCGCTGATATTCGGAGCAGGAGACTTGAACAGTCGGAGCGTGTCCTTAATTGGGTCATGAATAGACTTTTCACAATCAATGAGGACTGACTTGCAGTAGTCTTTGCACTGTTGTTCGCCAACCTCTTTGATCATAAGCACTGTATTCACTACAGACTGGTTGAGGACATCATGAGAATCCAAAGTCCGCAGTTCTTCAGTTACATTTAGAAAGGGATTGCCCATTTCCTTGATAGTCTCTGTAAGGCTCAGCACTTGTTGCTTTAAGCTCAACTGTGTTGCAAAGCCTTCTTCAATGTGCTTTTTCCAGGCTGCGACAGTTTTCACACACTTTGAGCAACCATGCTTGTTCAGAACCTGCTAGCATCCACTTTCTGAATGCAGGCGGATTTTCAGTGAGTCCAACTGCCCCACCAGAACCCTTGAAAAGCTCATTGTTCTGTTCATGAGCTTGATCAATAGGCATAGCTGAGAACTTGTTTGTTATCTTACGAACAACATAGTGTCCATGTTTCACAAATTCTTCCAAGATGGATGGTGGCAGGTTCTCTATGTTGTGTATATGGATAGGGATCCAGCGGGCATAATCCTGATGGTCCAAAGCGAAAAACCATGGAACAAGGGCTTTTAGTGACTGTACATACAAAACAAAGTTAGCTTTTCGATAAGGTCTGACAAGGAGGAGACAAAGGAGTTTAAGCCTGAAGATAGTATCCCAGTACTGGAATGTTGGGCTCTTTCTGACCATTTCCTGTCTCCATGCTTCTGATCCCTCAGTGTCTGGGGACTGTGATGTAAGAAATGCATCTCTCTGAACTTTCTTTAGAACAGCAGCACATACCTGGTGTGTATGTCTCGTCCTGTTGATATGTGAGCAACTGAGAAAAGAATCTGCTGTTGCTGATGAGGCAAGTCCTGCTTGTGTCAGAGCGTTTGTCTACCCAGAGCCTTCCAGCTAGTCGCCAATGGTTTTCCATACAGCTAACTCTGTGTGGCGGCCACCAAACATCACCACAAACTTGTCTTCTCTGTGCGTCTCAGGTCATTTCCACTGTATGTACTTTGTCAACGCAAACAGAGGAGTATCCATTGCTTTAAGTTTGTCACATTTTATTTCCTTACCTTTCTTTTACCAGTAAGTAGTGATCGTAGGGGAGCCTGCAATCACTGCAGTGGTTGCTGGACCCCAGTTTCAAGTCCCTCTTTATTTCTCCACTTGTTTTCCCTCGTGCTCCGGTGTCGTCTTGGGCCACTCCCCCTACCCTGGAGGGCTACTTAATGAATATTTCAGCGCGTCTGTGCCGCTGGCGCACCAAAGGCAAGCCCGTCTACGCCCGGATCACGCCTAGCGCCAGAACCCCTGCTCTGTTTGCTCCAGGTAAAACGTCAATTTTGTTGGCATACTCTAGTAGGGAACTGCATGCGCTAAATAGCTCAGACAAAATGCTGCAGCCTGCTTGTGCTTGTTTTGACTTAGTGGAGCTCTCTAAAGAGCCCAAACTTACTTGCACTGCCTGCGGCCTCTCTGTGAAGGCCCATCCTATATCAGCACTGGACTCTTCTTCCCCCCCCACAGCTTAGAGGTACCCCCAAAGCTAGGAACAATAGCTGCACCAAGATTAAGGCTGCCCTGAAAAATGCACGCTCTCTTCCTAAACACAAGAATGAAATAGCCGAATTAATAGATAGCCACTATCTTGATCTCTTATTTATCACTGAGACGTGGGCAGATCCTTCGTCAGGTCCAGATTTCAGTACAGCCGCTCCTGCAGGTTTCTCTGTTTTCAGACAAGATAGACCCAAAAAAAGAGGTGGTGGTCTAGCACTTATCTATTGTGATACCATTGCAGTTAAAGGAGGGCTGGTCCCCTCTACGGCCTTTGAAGCCTTTTAGCTTCAATATTTCAGTATCGGAGCACCAATCTTTTAGAGGGTTGCTTCTTTACCGTCCTCCCGGTCCCAGGGAAGACTTTTTAGCAACTTTGGGTAGCCTATTAGAAGCCGAAGCCTATGGGTCGAGTTTTACCATAATGGGTGATATTAATTTTCATCTGGAGGCTAATAATGACAAGGACTCAGATAGCCTCATTACAGAGTTGGAATTGGTAGGCCTTTCGCAGAAAGTAGGCTTTCCCACCCATTCTGCAGGACATACCTTATACGGTCTTTTTACTAACAATGAATCTATAGCTTTCAAGGAGGTCCTTCCGTTAGTTTGGGATCATCATGCAGTCCTATTTGACATTCGTCTTTTGGAGGTGAACTCCCCCCCCCCCCTCCCTAGGCAGGTACCCTCCAAATATTTCAGAGCCTGGAAGAATATAGACCACGGGCTTCTTAGTCTAATCGGACACTAAGCCAGTTCTTGCCTATGACCCAGAGCAGGCAGTCATGAGCTATACAGATTGGCTTCAAGTTTCTTTCGCCAAATTAGTTCCCTACGAGACAGCCTCCAAAAATAGAACTACGCTGTCAGCCCCATGGTATTCGGAAGCTCTGAGGCTCGAGAAACAGCGTTGTAGGAACCAAGAGAGACGCTGGCGACGGGACTACGATAGTCAGGAGAAACTTCTCTATAAACCAGCTTTGGCCAACTACAAAGGTCTCCTTCTTAAGGAGAAAAGCAGCTACTTTACAAGAGAAATTGAATCTGCCCAAGATCTTCCACAAAACTATTATTTCAGGTGGTATCCAAACTCGCGGCGACTCCTTGTAATTTGGCCAACCTAGCGACTCAATCATTTTGCAACTCAATAGCCCTTAGCTTTCAGGCTAAAGTAGACTCCATTTATTCCAACTTTAATGCCTCCCTCGTCTCTCCAACCAGTTCAGACTGCCTTGTAGAATCCTTAGGAAATTTCTCTCTGAGAGAGTTCACCCCTGTCTCCTCGGAGTTAGTAACAAACTTGGTGAGGGCGGCTAAATCAAGATCACCTTTGGACCCGTGTCCACCTTCTACCCTTAAGGAGTTTTCTGAGCTAATTGGGCCAGTTCTGGCCAACATCTTGAACTCTGTTTACAGCTGGTGTCTATCCTTCTCAATGGAAAAAAGCTTCCATTTTGCCCCTATTAAACAAGTCAAACCTCAACCCTGAAGACGCTAACTATCAGCCCATCGCATGTCTGCCCTTGCCCGCCAAATTAGTGGAAAAGATCATAAATGAGCATTGGACCCAATACATTCAGGACTACAACTTGTTGGATGAAACGCAATTTGGCTTTAGGAAAAGCCATAGTACAGAAACAGTGCTCATCAAAGCCACGGAGGAAATAAGGTTCGCGTTAGATAAGGGTGGTGCAGTGGCGTTGGTCCTCTTGGACCTATCTGCAGCCTTTGACACGGTTGATCATGGTCTCCTGATCACCCGTATCTCCTCCCTAGGCATCGGGAACAAGACCTAAGCTCTGTTAGCATCCTTCTTATCCAACAGAGCCCAATCAGTTAAGTTGGGTAATTTTGAATCCCCTTCTTTTTATCTTCCGTGTGGAGTCCCACAGGGCTCCTCCATTAGCCCTACGCTTTTTTAATATCTTCATGACTGACCTAGCTCAAGTTATTAAATTTGAGGGCTTAAGCCTTACATCATACGCAGACGATACTCAAATCGTTTTCGCCGCCCATAAGGATGGAGACTGCGTCTCGGCTAACTTTCATGACGGTATGTTGGCAGTGAGTACCTGGATGTCCAATCAATGCCTCAAATTAAATTTCTCTAAGACCGAGGTGATGGTGTTTGACAACCTCTCTCCAACATGGTCCTCCCGTTGGTGGCCAGACAATCTTGGTCAGCTTCCTGTCCCAGTCACCAAGACCAAAAATTTCGGGGTCATCCTTGATGACAAGTTCTCGTATAAATACCACGTCAACTCTGTACTCTCCTCATCCTTCAACTGTTTCCTTTCATCCCCATTGAAGCCAGAAAGACTATTTTATCGGCCTTGGTTCTGTCTAAGGTAGACTATTGTAACGGTCTACTGATGCTCTGCAATCGGTTCTAAACAAACTGCAGCTAATCCAAAATGCTGCTGCCAGACTGCTATCCGGCACACCAAAATTTCATTCTGTGTCTGAAGTGATAAGACAACTGCGCTTGGCTGCCTTTCAGAAACAGAATAAAATTTAAGGCGCTGTGCATTGCCTATAAGCAAAAGAGACACAATTGATGGACGGAATGCAGAACAAATCAAAACATTCACCCCCAGTCAAAAGATCTGGGTTAAATCCATCATTCTTTTGCTCACCATGCCACCCCAGTTTAGACCTGGCCATATGCAAATCAGTCTTGGCCCTGTGCCTCATGGGCACAGTCCAGCCCGAACTGCCAAGCCAGGTCCTCCCTGGACCGGAAACAAGCATCCTAGGACCGGTTTCGGGTTTCACCCTCTTCAGCCAGGATAGCTTGATTCCAGTGGCACAGTGAGCCCAGGACCCACGTCTGGGCATACCTGGCGCACTTAGGGCGAGAAAGCAAAAGAGACACAATTGATGGACGGAATGCAGAACAAATCAAAACATTCACCCCCAGTCAAAAGATCTGGGTTAAATCCATCATTCTTTTGCTCACCATGCCACCCCAGTTTAGACCTGGCCATATGCAAATCAGTCTTGGCCCTGTGCCTCATGGGCACAGTCCAGCCCGAACTGCCAAGCCAGGTCCTCCTGGACCGGAAACAAGCATCCTAGGACCGGTTTCGGGGTTTCACCCCTCTTCAGCCAGGATAGCTTGATTCCAGTGGCACAGTGAGCCCAGGACCCACGCCTGGGCATACCTGGCGCACTTAGGGCGAGAAAGCAAAAGAGACACAATTGATGGACGGAATGCAGAACAAATCAAAACATTCACCCCCAGTCAAAAGATCTGGGTTAAATCCATCATTCTTTTGCTCACCATGCCACCCCAGTTTAGACCTGGCCATATGCAAATCAGTCTTGGCCCTGTGCCTCATGGGCACAGTCCAGCCCGAACTGCCAAGCCAGGTCCTCCTGGACCGGAAACAAGCATCCTAGGACCGGTCTCGGGTTTCACCCTCTTCAGCCAGGATAGCTTGATTCCAGTGGCACAGTGAGCCCAGGACCCACGTCTGGGCATACCTGGCGCACTTAGGGCGAGAAAGCAAAAGAGACACAATTGATGGACGGAATGCAGAACAAATCAAAACATTCACCCCAGTCAAAAGATCTGGGTTAAATCCATCATTCTTTTGCTCACCATGCCACCCCAGTTTAGACCTGGCCATATGCAAATCAGTCTTGGCCCTGTGCCTCATGGGCACAGTCCAGCCCGAACTGCCAAGCCAGGTCCTCCCTGGACCGGAAACAAGCATCCTAGGACCGGTTTCGGGGTTTCACCCCTCTTCAGCCAGGATAGCTTGATTCCAGTGGCACAGTGAGCTCCAGGACCCACGTCTGGGCATACCTGGCGCACTTAGGGCGAGAAAGCAAAGAGACACAATTGATGGACGGAATGCAGAACAAATCAAAACATTCACCCCCAGTCAAAAGATCTGGGTTAAATCCATCATTCTTTTGCTCACCATGCCACCCCAGTTTAGACCTGGCCATATGCAAATCAGTCTTGGCCCTGTGCCTCATGGGCACAGTCCAGCCCGAACTGCCAAGCCAGGTCCTCCCTGGACCGGAAACAAGCATCCTAGGACCGGTTTCGGGTTTCACCCTCTTCAGCCAGGATAGCTTGATTCCAGTGGCACAGTGAGCCCAGGACCCACGTCTGGGCATACCTGGCGCACTTAGGCGAGAAAGCAAAAGAGACACAATTGATGGACGGAATGCAGAACAAATCAAAACATTCACCCCCAGTCAAAAGATCTGGGTTAAATCCATCATTCTTTTGCTCACCATGCCACCCCAGTTCGGGCTGGACTGTTCCCATGAGGCACAGGGTCAGACTGATTTGCATATGGCCATGTCTGAACTGGGGTGGTGGAGTGAGCTAAAGAATGATGATGGATTAAACCCAGATCAGTTGACTGGGGGTGAGTGTTTGATTGGCTCAAACGTTCCGTCCATCATCCCCTTTTGTATCGCTTTGTTCGCCCTAAGTTGGCGGGGGTATGCCCAGACGTGGGTCCCTTGCTCACTTTGCCACTGGATTCAAGCAAGCCTGGCTGATGACGGCTGGAATGCCAGAAACCGGTCCTAGGATGCTTGTTTCCGGTCCAGGGAAGACATGGCTTGGCAGTTCGGGCTGGACTGTTCCCATGAGGCACAGGGTCAGACTGATTTGCATATGGCCATGTCTGAACTGGGGTGATGGAGTGAGCTAAAGAATGATGATGGATTAAACCCAGATCAGTTGACTGGGGGTGAGTGTTTGATTGGCTCAAACGTTCCGTCCATCATCCCCTTTTGTATCGCTTTGTTCGCCCTAAGTTGGCGGGGTATGCCCAGACGTGGGTCCCTTGCTCACTTTGCCACTGGATTCAAGCAAGCCTGGCTGATGACGGCTGGAATGCCAGAAACCGGTCCTAGGATGCTTGTTTCCGGTCCAGGGAAGACATGGCTTGGCAGTTCGGGCTGGACTGTTCCCATGAGGCACAGGGTCAGACTGATTTGCATATGGCCATGTCTGAACTGGGGTGGTGGAGTGAGCTAAAGAATGATGATGGATTAAACCCAGATCAGTTGACTGGGGGTGAGTGTTTGATTGGCTCAAACGTTCCGTCCATCATCCCCTTTTGTATCGCTTTGTTCGCCCTAAGTTGGCGGGGGTATGCCCAGACGTGGGTCCCTTGCTCACTTTGCCACTGGATTCAAGCAAGCCTGGCTGATGACGGCTGGAATGCCAGAAACCGGTCCTAGGATGCTTGTTTCCGGTCCAGGGAAGACATGGCTTGGCAGTTCGGGCTGGACTGTTCCCATGAGGCACAGGGTCAGACTGATTTGCATATGGCCATGTCTGAACTGGGGTGGTGGAGTGAGCTAAAGAATGATGATGGATTAAACCCAGATCAGTTGACTGGGGGTGAGTGTTTGATTGGCTCAAACGTTCCGTCCATCATCCCCTTTTGTATCGCTTTGTTCGCCCTAAGTTGGCGGGGTATGCCCAGACGTGGGTCCCTTGCTCACTTTGCCACTGGATTCAAGCAAGCCTGGCTGATGACGGCTGGAATGCCAGAAACCGGTCCTAGGATGCTTGTTTCCGGTCCAGGGAAGACATGGCTTGGCAGTTCGGGCTGGACTGTTCCCATGAGGCACAGGGTCAGACTGATTTGCATATGGCCATGTCTGAACTGGGGTGGTGGAGTGAGCTAAAGAATGATGATGGATTAAACCCAGATCAGTTGACTGGGGGTGAGTGTTTGATTGGCTCAAACGTTCCGTCCATCATCCCCTTTTGTATCGCTTTGTTCGCCCTAAGTTGGCGGGGGTATGCCCAGACGTGGGTCCCTTGCTCACTTTGCCACTGGATTCAAGCAAGCCTGGCTGATGACGGCTGGAATGCCAGAAACCGGTCCTAGGATGCTTGTTTCCGGTCCAGGGAAGACATGGCTTGGCAGTTCGGGCTGGACTGTTCCCATGAGGCACAGGGTCAGACTGATTTGCATATGGCCATGTCTGAACTGGGGTGGTGGAGTGAGCTAAAGAATGATGATGGATTAAACCCAGATCAGTTGACTGGGGGTGAGTGTTTGATTGGCTCAAACGTTCCGTCCATCATCCCCTTTTGTAAGTGCATTGCCTATAAAGCCACACATAATATAGGACATGAATTTCTGAAGAAATGATTAAATAGCTACATCCCGAGCAGGTCCCTGCGCTTGGCCGGCGCAAATCTACTGGTTGTTCCCAGAACATATAGATCCAACTGGGGTGACAGAAGCTTTGTGGTGGCTACTGCTAAGCTCTGGAATTTTCTTCCCTGTCAGATTAAAGATATGCCTTCACTATTAATGTTCCGGAATAAATAAAAAACCTGGCTTTTTAATAATTAAGTCCCCTTTAACTGTTTTCTCTCTCTCTGTCTTGTCTCAGGAGTAGCTAATGCCGAGACACCTTTGCTGGTATTTGTGCACTATATAAATTGTTATAACATAACTACTGGGATCTGCATGTGATTGAGAAACTCTGTTGACTGATGAACAACATCTATGCCATGCTTGGTCATGGCCGCTGGAGGTGCCTTCTCGTAGAAGAGAGGCAGAAGCTGTGAAAGAGCAGGCTCTTCATTCAAAGATGGCTCTGTCTGATGGGAAGTATAGTAGGCTGACCATGCCAGACTCTCTCCCTTTTCTAGCTTCTCTTTCTCAATCAGTTGGAGAGATGATTCAATCCACAGTTTCTAATGCTTCGTTGTTTCCACCAAATCTTCCCCAACTACCTTTGTCATGTTGATTTTTGGCACCTCAGCTGTAGATTCTTTCAGAGCTACTGCTGGTACAGTGGTGAAGCTGTCAGGCAAAGATAAATTCTTTCTCTCAGCCTCTGCAGGAAGAGTGAGAGCTTCTCTAGTCTGTCCTGGGTTTGAGATTGATGGTGTCTGAAAGATGCTGATCCCTGGGCCATGGAAAGAACTCTTGACAGTGGTGCTTGAGGGGTCGTGATCAAGATTGTCTATTGCACCAACTTTGAAAAGCCTAGTTCAAAGCTTAGATGGGCACACAACTCCTTCTCTCTGTGTTTTCTGGGAAACAGCAGTTGCTAGCTGATTTTCCACCTGAAGAACATGGTGGTAACTGAAGGTTTCTTGGCCGTGTCAGGGCGCGCACGTTCAGTCTACTTTACAACGGAAGTGGTGGTTCAAATGATGTATGGCGAGATTGTACCACAGATTTTATTGTATTCTTACAGTTGCACATGATTGTTTGGGAGATAGTAAATGTTTCCTGGGATTAATGCGAGGCTTGGCTGTTGATGCTAGACCCATTCAACAACACAAACTAGAATTTTCAATATTGTTGCTACTGAGTTATATTGACAGTTTGATGAGAAGATGGCATTGAAGTGAAATCCTTCAGATCCCAAGATGTCTTCTCGAATGATATTGACAGCTTTTGCCAATATGGCTGCATCGCCTTCATAATCTGTAAAAGCATGTTTCAGCATTTGCTTAATGCCTTGGTCGAAAATAAGCACAACATGCCTTCTATCATTCTGCACTTGGCCCTGTGGAAAGTAACCAAGAACCTTTTCCTTGAAGCAAACGTTGTTGACCTCCTTCTGAACTCCAAGTGCCATAAGATTATCTGCATACTTGTGACGCAATTCAGACATCTTGAAGAAGAAAACATCTTCTACCGAGTTTTCTATTACGTTGATAGGTTCAATGAAAGCCCGTGCCTCCATCTTCTTTTCTTTCATCTGACCTCAATCAGCTTTTTTTTCTTTTTCTCATGAGTGATGGATGACTATTCCTGAATACAGTGAGGCAATTCAGGTAGTACATGCCATCTATTGCTACAACATCTCCAGCAGCTATCCTCGCTACATCAGCAGTATCCTGCAAGTTGCCATGTGTCTGATATTCTTATCAGCATCAAGTGTAATGAACTCATGAAGGTCACCTTCACTTGCTGTGCAGAAGATTCAGATCTTCTTTGTCTGTAATAGGCGATCCCTTTGTCGCTTTCCTGCTGCACCTTCGTTGGATGGTCCTGCTTCTTCCAAGTCTTTTTTTCTGAGCTCTTACTAACTTGCACTTGTTGAATTTTTTTATGACATTTATGCCTACTAGCTTGATGCTTGATTAAATCTTCAACAGTTGTGCCTTCTTCGAAGTAGAGAGACACAGGGAGTCTGTTCAATTTGCGAATTTTACTGACCGTGTTTAGAAAGTTTTTTTATGGCTGAGTTTTATCTCCAGGTCCTACTGCATTCGAGGGAGACTTCAGCCATTCAGCAGTTCTTTGTTGGCAAATAACGTTGTCCATGTCTTCATCTATAGAAGGTCAAACCTGAAACGTACAGAATGTAAAGGTAACATTAGTTTTCTCAAACAACTGAAATTAATTATGAAGCAGAAGCAACCGTCACACACACCACACCACACCCCCCCCCTCTCTCTCTCCAATTGACCCCCTTAATATCACTTTACTTAAATAACATGAGTAGTCTGTGGTGATTTAGGTATTATTTGTAGTACAGCACTATCCGACAGCTGTACGCTCTGTCAGCCGACACGTTCATGTGGAATAGAACTCATAACTTGTGATCCATTGTCTTGATCACATGGATCCTACCGAATATCTAAAATGTTAGCAATACAGATCACATGAAAGAAATGTGGTACTTTTGCCGACCTGTCCCCATCCTGTTAAATTTTCGGTCTAACAGACTGTACTAATAATAGTTGGAACATTTACTCCAAATGAAAAAGGAAATCAATTAGAATATATTTGTTATCAATCTTTGCAAACCGTGGCCAAAGTGCAGAGTCATCTTGCATACGTGGGCTGCACTGTAAAACAGACTACAACAAGAAGTGAGGTATATGCAAAGGAAGGACTGCATAAAATGGGACATGAAAGTCATTTGATTAAAAGCATTTATTTTAGTTGACAGTCCTAGATAAATGTGAAAGTTCTGGATTGTTAATGTTTATAATACAAATGTCTACCATGATAATTAGTATTTATATTGTTTCTGATTTTTTCTTTTGCACCAAAAGAAGTCTGTGAGCCAAACTACATTTAAGTCCCTCAAGTGGATAATATATGGTATAATGTGCCTACCTTTGTACATTATAAAGATATTGCAAGTCATCGAGGATTTCCGTGAACATATAGCGGAACGAGGCTGAAGGCAGAATTCCCTGATTAGGTCATAGAGCACAGAGGTGTCTGGCATTATCCATATAATGTGCTTCAGAGGGTACTATATTTCTTATAATGCATGGCCATACAATTACTCTTGTCACAAACAGCTTAAATGTCACAATGTGCTTAAATGTGTTATTTCAGATAAAAGGGAAGATGTTTGCAGATATGAAGAAATAATGAATGATGAAAAATGTCCTACGTATTGTAGTAGAAAGTTTCAATTCTAATAAGGACATGAATGCTCTTCTCTTGTCACTTTATTTTCCCCAGCAGCCATAAATTCATGTAGAACACAACATTATAACAGTTGTTATGACAGTAGATGAACTAGCTCCCTCTGCAACACCCGAGAAAGGAGGACTCTAAGTCCAATCATATTCTAGGCTGCTTCTCATAGTCCTCTCTCTCTCTTCATGCTTCCTCTTTCTTCGTACGACGGATGACGTTCCAAGTGCCCAGCTTATTCTTACTTGGAAGTTTCATTCACTGAAATTAAGACCTAATCACCAAATATTCTTTTAAGCAATATATACCAAAAGCAGTCACCTGAAACCTTACGTGTACATTGCCTCATAACATTCCTTATAAAGAGTTAATACACAAAGTAGTGATGTCAAAGACTGAATACCTATCAAATAAAAATCGTTATATCATCTCACCTTTTGAGCCACGAGGGTAGGTATGATCTGAGTCTCCATTATCGGGTGAGATAATCCTAACCTTCGTGTCCTTAATAGAAATGAAACTTTCCTTTACCAAAGCTAGGAAAGTTTTCATTCTATGTTGGGACAAGAGGCGAAAATTACACTAGTTTAAAGCCTGTTGACAATTTATGTAGCCATATCTTTGACTGGTTTGAAGTAAATCCTCTTGAAGGTCGAATCCGAAGACTATCTGCTGAGTTCATTATGTCTTCTATCCTGGATCCAAGCAAAAAAGCTTTTGAAGCTATGGCTCCTCGAGCAGAGTGTTCTCCAAAAATATTAGTGTCAATGCCTACCTCTTACATGACCCAATGAACCCACCTGGCCATTGTTGAGGGAGAAAACCACTTTAAAGGGCTTCCTAATAGAGATCAGCAACTGACTTTCGCCTGGAGGGTGAAGTTCCTCGGTCCTGGTCTCATATGCTTTAATGTACCTCACCACAAACAGCTTAGGGAGTGTCCTCAAAGAATGGATGTGACACAGTCAGACTTCGTTCTTCTGGAAATGTGAACTATAACCCCATCTGGGGTGAATCCTCTACCTGACATAAAAGCAAGGCCAACTTACTTGAAAGATCCTTTCTAGACAGATGTGTTACTCTGCCACAAGAGGAAAAGGTTAAGTACCCTATTGGCATTCCAGGCGAAGGGAGTGTCTAGTTTCAAGAGGGAGGGAGAGGTGAATGCTTCTCAATAATTTCCTGACTAAAGGATGTTCGCCCACAGGAGAACCACCAATAGAAAAATAGCCTCCTGAAATGGCTGATCTAAAGATATTTACCGGACTGTAAGATGTAATGCTACACAGTTTAGGATATTTACAGCAACAAACCACATGGGATCCTCGTTCCCTATGCAGACACCAACCCATCTATCTTGACCAGGTTGACTTGTATTGTTTAACCATACGCTCAGGCTTTGGAGAGGAGCCACTCTGCTTGTTTTGAAATTCCCAGGATTTCCCATCTTTCTCTGTAATCTGCCATGCCATATGCTTCAGAGTGCCTGCCACCACTTGCTTCCTTGGGCTTTGGTTAATCAGCAGAACGTCATATAGGTAGACTGAGACTGATACCCCTTGCTCTGAGATATTCCATCACCAGCTTGAGCACCTTGGCGAAACACCACAGTTCTGAGAATAGCCCGAATGGTAGAGTCGTAACTCGAAGGTTTGAAGCCTCCTTGTAAATTGGAGAAATTTGTGATAGGCTGGAAATATGGGAATCATGAGGTAGGTGTCCTTCAGGTTCAGATGGACCATCTAGTCCTGGGAGTGCAGCAGATCCCTGAGGAGGTTAATGCCCTCCATCTTGAAGTGGTGGAATACCAACCACTTGTTGAAGTCTTTGAGATTGATGACTGGACGCTGTCCTCCTTTCTTCTTCTCTTCCGGAAAGAAGTTCTTAGGAAACCCCTGGGATAAATGCTAGTTGAGGAAATAGTTCCTTTTGAAAGCAAAGCAAGTTTGCAGCTTCCTTGTCTATGAGGGAGGCGTCTTTTTGAGAAGGAAAGAGGGTGAGGCCTCTGGTTCTGATACGGAGAACCATAGAATGCTATTTAGAAGCCCTTTATACTTGCAGGACCAATGCAACTTGCCTACCTGCCCCCTACTTTTAGTTGAGAAGAAGGGTGCACACTCACCCTTAAGGGTTCCTTGGGCATTGTTTCTTCTTAGGCTGCCTCTGGATCCCCGGTAGCGTGGCCAACCTCTGGAGTGGAAGAAACCCCCGGTTCTGGATTGATCTTGTTGCTGCCGCTCCTGGAGCCTTGTCCCCTCGAAGGGGCTTGAGAGGAGAAAGGCCGTCCGGGTGCCTCCTGCCACAATGGTCCAGTGGAGAACCTTGGGGGCAGAAATTCTCTTGCTAGAAGCTTGGTCTTGTAGTGGGATGTGAACGTGACCACAAGCTTCCCAACTCCTTGATAAAGGGGTCACCAATTAATTCACCTTCAGCCACCAAAACTGCCTCCGAGGTGGCAACGTCTCCCAATTTGGGGTCTACTTTAATCAGAAATGATCTGTGGCACTCAGAAATTGAGCAGTTGGAATTAATCAGGAATATAACAGCTCATTGTGCCTACCCAGAAAGAATGTTAAGAGATATAAGTGATACAAATTCCTTGACCTCCTAGTAAGGGTGCCTGTTATATCTACAAGTTTATCCTGGCATTAGTGGCAGGATTGGTCTATACCCTTTTTTCGATTTGACTTGTACTTGGCCAAGTAGGCGGCAATTTTGGTAACAATCTCTGGAGTACGTGCTACTTTTCTGTCCTGAGATGGCGAGGTCATTCTGCCCTGAAGTGGTTATGGATCTCTTTATTCAGGGTCTTTCGCAGGCAGCCTGCTACATATGCCGCCACCTTCTCCATCCGGGCCTATTCTGAGGAGTGAGATAGAAAATATCCTCAGGATCTAGAATATCTGCTGTGATATTACTAGGGTTGTCATAGTTAGAGGACTCTGATGCCAGTTTTGGTTTGTCGGGTGGGACACCATGGCCTGGCAGGTTCTGTGTCCCTTATCTGAATTCCCTTGAGGATTAGTCTCGTCTAGAGGGTCTGGGGTGATAGGGTTGAAGGAGCCGGGTCATAATCACCTGTGTTTTGGCAATCTGATGAAGTGGATGTTGTGTGGAAGAGGAATGCCATCTTAAGTCTGTCGAACACACCCAGGTCAGCGTCCTGGTTGTGCTTCCTTTTTGCCCTCGCCTTGGAGGGTACTAAGCTAGGTTGCCCCAGACGTTGTAGGACAAGGGAAGGTTCTGTGGGTCTTCCCTTGCAAGGAGGGATTTGAGGAAATGTTGTACTAGTTGCATTAATTTCCTCTGTATGAGTTCTATGGCATAGGAGACTGCCCTGTGGACAGCCTCTCAGTTTGTCGTCCGAAGGAAGGTAAGTTAAAGATTCCTCCTTGAAGTAGGTGGTGTCAGATCTTTGCATGGTGCAGCAAATAATCTGATACTGGGGAGCCAGTAAGTGTGGAATCCCAACCGGCTCAATAAGAGGGTTTGTTGCCTTGGGGCACTCTAAACCCTGATATCAGCGGGCTTAAACTCACCTGGGCCGGTGTCCCTTATAACACTTCGAATGGTATTTTCCCAACGTGTTAGACCTGGCATCCTTGGCGTGGGTCTCCTTTCCATTTTTTATGATGCCTCCTATGTTACTGATCTGTTTTTGCTGGTGTTAGATGCTTTGGGCACTGTGCCACTGCTATTCAGTGCCACAGTGCAAGTGCTCCCTATGATAAATTGTGTTATGTATTAGTGACTCCATGATTGGATGATTGGTTTACTTGTCAGTCCCTAGTACAGTGCACTGAGTGTGCCCAGGGCTTGTAAATCCAATGCCGCTGGTGGGCTTGCAGCACTGGTTGTGCCACCCACAGAAGCGGCTTGTAAAATGTGCCTCAGGCCTGCCATTGCAGAGCCTGTGTGCAGCCTAGGGCTGCCATGTCGACTTGGTGAGTACACCCACTTACCAGTCCCTAAACCTTCCCTTTACTGCATGTTGGTCACCCCTAAAGTAGGCCCTAGGGCAGGGTGCATTGTAGGTACAAGGTAGGACATGCCCTGGTGTGTGTGTGGCATGTCCTAATAGTGAATTACAGCCATTTTCGTTTTTCACTATTGCAAGGCTACCTGCTCCCCATAGGCCAGAATGGGCAGACTGACTATTACACCTTAGTCAGAACTGACCCAGGAACATGGTAGAAAAACGAATTTAGAATGCCTGAACTCAGAATGATAAAATACATCTTTTAGTGAAGTTGGTTTTAACATTCTGTGTTTGAAAATACCACTTTTAGAAAGTGGGTATTTTCTTGCCTAAACTTCCAAGCCTGCCTCTGCTAGGTTGTGTATTCCTTGTCTGGAGAATGAGTGACAGGGGCTGGGGGTGGCTACAGGAGACAGGGTGAGTCAGCACAGGGCTGAATAGAAAGATCTGCATCCAGAGTGGAGGGAGGAGTTGCACCTGGGTCTGAATAGGGCTGTGCCTGCCTTCCACAATGCTGGCTCCACCTCCTGCCAGGCGGCTGAGCACTCTACCCCACATTCTGAAAGGAAAGAAGGAGTCAGAAAAACAAAGTGCTCCAGGACTGACCAGAACTGGTTTTGGACTAGGCAGAGGCCTCTCTGCCTTCAGAGAACAAAGAAAAAAGGTGTATAAAAAGGGGACCCAGACCCCTAGGAAATTAGATCACTTTGGGAAACAAGAAGAAACCTTTGCTGAGGAGAGGAACCAGAAGAAACTGAGGAGAGGACTATCCCTAAGCTAGAGGGATCTGCCTGCAGTGGTTGCTTGACTGCCAAAGGAAGGAGAAAGGACTTTGTGTGCACTTTTATTCAACTTGTGAAGGATCTCCAAGGGCTTGAGAAAAGAGCTTGCCTCCTGCTGAAGTCTCAGGGACAACAGACTTCAACCACCAGCTCCCCAAGAATCCTTTGGAAGTGCCTGCTGCTGTTTTGGGCCTTCTGAAGGGACTGCGTGTCGCAAGGAGCTGGAAGCCCGACTCAAGAGGGAGAAGCGTGTCGCCGTCGCAGCCGCTGCTGTCGCATCACGGAGATGACGCCGCTGTAGCTGTCGCATCTCGAGAAACGTCCCGCAACACCGAAGAAGCGTGTCGCCGTCGCTGCCGTCGCATCGTAGATTTCGCCGCTGTAGCTGTCGCATTGCACCGCATCAAGAGAAGAGTCTCGCATCGAGGAAGAAGCGTGTCGCCGTCGCAGCCGCTGCCGTCTCATCGTAGATGTCGCCGCTGTAGCTGTCGCATTGCACCGCATCTCGAGAAACGTCCCGCAACACCGAAGAAGCGTGTCGCAGCCGCTGCCGTCTCATCGTAGATGTCGCCGCTGTAGCTGTCGCATTGCACCGCATCTCGAGAAACGTCCCGCAACACCGAAGAAGCTTGTCGCCGTCGCAGCCGCTGCCGTCTCATCGTAGATGTCGCCGCTGTAGCTGTCACATTACACCGCATCGAGAGAAGCGCCTCGCATCCACAGAGAAGCGTGCCGCCGTCGGAGCTGCTGCCGTCGCATCACGAAACAAGGGTGTCGCCGCTGCAGTTGTCGCATCGAACGGAAGCGTCTCGCAACGTCGGAGAAGAGTGTCGCCGCCAAAGCCGCTGTCGTCGCATCACGGAACAAGGGTGTCGCCGCTGCAGCTGACGCATTGAGTCGAGACTTCTCGCAACATCGGAGAAGCGTGCCGCATCAGGAAGAACTTGACGTCTTTATTTCTTTGCACCAGAACTTTGTCGCATCTCCATCTCTGCAACACTTCCGTTGTAGAAACGTGACGCATCGTAAGGTACATTGACTCAGTGTCGCATTTTAAGATCTGAAAAGAACTAAGCTAAACCTACCATTTTAAGTACAGTATTGTGGATTTTTGTCGTTTATGGTCTTGTGTTAAAACTATATAAAGAATACTTATTTTTGATATAAACCTTGTGTGGTGTCCATCTGTAGTGTTGTCACTAGATTACTGTATGTGTTCACAAATGCTTTACACACTGCCTCTGAGATAAGCCTGTCTGCTCGTGCCAAGCTACCAAGGGGGTGAGCAGGGGTTATTTTAGGAGTGTACCCCCCCTACCCTGACTAGAGGCGAGGGTCCCTATTTGTCACAAGTACCTACCTGTGCCAACTAGAGACCCCCAATTCTAACACAACCATTTTTACTTATTCTGTTACAGACCCCAGAACGGGACGTAGAGGCTCCAGGCAGGACAGAAGTAAAAGAAAGGCTCTGTGGTAGATTGAGCTGTTCCAGTGTAATCAGCAAATCCGAAGGAGCGAATCTCTGACCAAGACCTCTAAAGAGCATTAAAAGCGCCCTTATGTCGTTTGCTGATCCATTCATGTAACTTGCCCTGCTGATGCTGATTAAAGCAATTCAAAACCACGTGAAGAACGCAAAAGTGTGCTATGAGGGAGAAAAACGGTTAATTAAAAAATTAGCTTTGCAATCAATAACAATCCGTAAAGCATTATTCCCAGGCCCCCCAAGGAGAACTGAAATTACTTAACCGAAGGACTGCTGGATTAGCGAAGAAAGTGGGAGCATGAAGAGAGGGACAGGACTTTAAGAAGCAGCGTAAAATATGATTGGATTGGACTTCGTGATTTCCTTTCCCTGGTGTTGCAATACAAGCTAATTTATTACTGTTATGATGTTATGGCTGCTGCAGAGAATAAAGTGAAGAGAGGAGAGTGTGATCCTTTCCTCCGGTCCTGACAAAATCAGTAGTGCAAAATTAATCACACCAAAAACCAGTTAGACAATTGTTGCAAACATTATTGTAATCAGTTTAACAGAAGTCCAGTTTAAAAAAAAAAAAAAAAGCGTTAGCTGATGATTTTTAGAAAAAGGTGGAAAGATTCTACCTTGCCAATAGTTACCTATAAGGAGCCTAAAAAAATAAACATGTTGCCATAAATATCTAATTTCTTCTCATCAATGTTTGTCTAGAAAAACAGAACAGAAAAAAGAAAAGCCCGGTTTTGTTTTCGCTGTTTAAACTGCAGCTCGTGGCCTGCTTTTGCTGGTGGCTGTTGGCTGCTGACTCTGGCAGAAGACCTTATGACGCCAAAACTCTAATTGGTGATTACAGTTGATCAGCGACGTCCTTTCTTCGATACAGGCGACTAGAGGCGTCACAAGTCACCTGCAATAAGGAAATTAGAGTAGGGCCTTTATACAGGTATTGTAATCTCTCATGTATTCTAAAAGATCAACAAAGGGTCTCCATTGGAGAAATGTAGTTTTATTACATCTGCTCCATGCATATTTGCAGCAGTTTGTAGTGTGTGCGCTAAGGTCAGATAAGTGAGCTTTCTTTAAGAATTATTTATTTAACTTACTATATGACCTCATTAGGAGTCAGGCGTAGTTACCTCTTGAATTCCTATCCGCGCGATTACAAGTGGCTCAACTCCCGGTTTTTCATGGTGTCGGACGACCAGACCCGACATGTTTTATGCGGTAATTCGATACAGTAAAATCACACGAGGCTTTGACTGAAGCAACAGCAGCCAAGCTTTATTCCCCTTTTTTGAAAGTGAAAGGCATACAATGGCAGAAGTAACGTTCCACTTCCCTTCACTACTCCCCAACCCCACTCCCCCACCCTCTACCCTGCCAAGCGGTCTAAGCATCTCAAAAAAGGTGACAAATGTCTGCATTAGAACCCAAGTGATTGGAAATTCAGTGTGGTATTTATCAACCAGAAAAATCGGAATTATGTGGTATTTCTCCCATCCTAATGAGGTTAACTTGCACTGTACGGGGTTGGATTTACTGCACAAACAGCAAATTCGCATGCCGATTTACTGTACAGTAAATCCGTCCCAGTACTGTTCAACTCCTAATTAGGGCCTTTGTGTTTTTATGATTTGTATATTCAGTTGGTAATAATGTATTTGTAAATGTTTTATATAAACAAATCTGAACACCGCTGTAAATATATTTTGAACATTGCTTAACGTTAAAAAACGAGATTGAACACACTATTAAATGTGACCGAATGTCGCTAAATATAGATTGTGTTCGTCTGCTGGTGGCATTTGGGCATTTTGACTTTTCACTGAACATTAATTATAAACTTATACCAAATGTTGTCATTTTCTTGTTTCATCACTTGTTCTATTGGTGAAACGATTGTGTTGAAGCAATGATAGCTTGTCATTAATTGGGGCTGCTAATGATGCTATTTTGTCTTAATTGGGACATAATTGGAAGAAAAGCTGATTGTGCTGCATTTGCATCCTTTCCAGCTTTCTGTTTGGGCTTTGTGCTCTGTTGGTTCACATCACGACTTGAAAACAGCCTGTGACTTCCAAGTAGACTGCTCTGACAATGTCTTGTCTGTTGGTCTTGTTTCCAATGCATAGTTGGCTGTTGCTTGGCGGCGTTCTCCGAAGATGGTGCAGTTTTTATTCGATTACAGTGAAACCATGGAAGTCTTGATGTGAACGTCGCACTAATCTGATGTGTTTTTCTGTGAGTTGTGGGCCTAGGAACAAACTGCAGTATGTTTTTAGGAAATGCGCCAAAGCACATTTCTGGAAGTTTCATTGGGCACAGAACTTCCTTTTGAGCCGATGGTAGGAGTGCAATGGCTGAAGGTATGGGAAGAAGGCATACAGTGTATATGAAAACTGAACGCACTTGCGAATTTTAAGAGTTTGTGTACTCCTGAGGTCTGCCCAGAACACAATTAGAAAATTGATACCCTGCCCATCTAAAAGGCACCCACTCTTTTATAGGCCCACTTATGCATGTAATAACTGTTTGCCCTAAAAAAAAACGTGAAAATCTATTTTGTCCTCCAATACAGTGAGGTTCACTCGGATCTACGTGTTCAGGAGTGGCGGAAATAGGAGTTTCTTCAATTTTCGCACACAACATATACCAATTCTTGGGAACAAAAATGACCTATTATGATCTAAACCTCTGATTTGTATTTCTGAGCTGACTAAAAAAGAATATGATGATGCTTTTTATCTAGGTGTGCTGCAGTAGCTGCACAATTGGCCTTTTTGTTGAGTCTCATTCAAAATAATTATAGATTTTCTCAGATTAGCACTGCTTTCTTGCCCTTCTCCAGCAAGCTTAAGGGTTCTTCGTCATTTAACATTTATATAGAACATCATCCTAATATTTGTTACGCTAAACTGCCATATATGGTAACCTGCCATTCATATAGCACATAGTTTGCCACTGGTGCAAAAGTCGAAGGAGGTAGCTCAGTATCCTGTGGGAACATCTGAGTAACAGCAGCCACTATATGTCAAATCAAGGATAACTCTAGCAAAACCTTTTTGTAGTCTGGCTTGACTGACTGACTGACTGAGGTATTTGTAGAGCGCACTACTGCCGAGGCGTCTTGGCGCTGAGATAATAGCAGTCCAACCTGAGTGACTGACCTAGGTCCTGGAAAATAGCCAAGTTTTTATCAACTTTCTGAAAAGGGGCCTACTATTCTGCAGTCTCAGATGTGTTGGGAGGGAGTTCCACAATTTGGCCGCTTGGTGAGAGAACCCCCTACCGCCCCATCTGGCTCTTCTTATCCTGGGAATAAGAACCAGTCCGGTGTTTGCTGACCTAAGACATCGAGTAGGCAGATATCGCGGGAACAAGCGTTGAATGTCTACCGCCCCTCCTCCGTATATGGCTTTATGAACTAAGCAAAGCGCTTTGAAGTCTATTCTTCGGCGGACTGGTAGCCAATGGAGGAGTCTTAGGCTCGCGGAAATGGGGTGGTGTTTAGGTAAGTTTAACAATACTCTTGCAGCCGCGTTTTGTATGGACTGTAGTTTGGAAAGCTGCCTGACTCCTGCACCTAAGTATAGCGCATTGCAGTAGTCAATTCTCGAAGACACCAATGCACCGACCACTGTTTTCCTTAATGAGAGTGGTATAAATGGAAGAATCTTCCGTAGTATTTTCAGTGTGAAGAAACAGGCCGAAAACACTTGGTTAATCTGAAAAGTAAGCGTTAGATCTTTGTCGACCATGAACCCCAAATTTCTGGCCTTCGGTGCCGGGACAGGGTAAGTTCCGGCTTCAGACGGCCACCAGAGTTCGCTCCAGACCGAAGGTTTCTGGCCGAACTCTATAACCTCGGTTTTACCCGTGTTTAATTTCAGAAAGTTCGAGTTCATCCAGCCCATCAGTGCCAATAAGCAATTCCGGAACCTTTCCGCCATCAGGTCCACATCTTGTGTGACTGACACAACTAACTGAGTGTCGTCAGCATATGACACTAGAGAGAGACCATGACTTTTTATCAGTCTGGCCAATGGGGCTACGTACACATTGAACATAGTGGGGGACAGGGCGGACCCTGGGGAACTCCACATGGGAGAGTAAACTTTCCTGACTGAAGACCATTCCAATGAATTGCCTGTACCCTATTGGCCAAGTATGAGGCCAGAAGGGCCAGGGCCTTTTCCTCAATACCTGCCGCTTTCAGTCGTTGTACCAGCACCTGATGGTTTACGGTGTCGAACGCTGCGGTTAGATCTAGTAGTATCAGGATGGCCCTGCCCCCTCCATCCATCACTTTTCTTATCTCTTCCATCGCCATAATCAAGGCAGATTCTGTAGAGTGCTGAGCTCGAAAACCATGCTGCGTTGAATCCAGTACGTTGTTCTTGTCTAGGTAATCCGTCAGCTCTTTGTTTAAGGCTTTCTCAAGTAGCTTGGAAGGAAACGGGAGGCAGGAGATAGGTCGATAGTTCTTAACCTCCAAAGGGTCTAGTGCAGGTTTTTTAGTATAGGCCTAATGCAGACCTTTTTCCAACACTGTGGAAAGACACCTGAAGTGATGATAGTGTTCAGTGTGGTGGTCAGACCAGTACTAATAGCCTCAGGAGCAAGATGTAAGATAAAAGGGGGACAGGGGTCCAATGGAGACCCGGACTTAGTTTTTAGCAGTAGATCTGTGACTTCATTCAGATCTAACGTCCGGAACTGAGTTAGAATTTCGTCTGGGGCAGGGCCTTCTTGTCGCTCTATGTCAGTCCCTCCTGGGAGTGGTACGGTGATAAGGAGCTCATTGTATACTGACTGCACTTTGTGCTGAAAAAGTCAGCCATTTTGTCAACTAATGATTGATTGGGCGAAAAAACCGTATCCCGTGGGCATTTAGATAGGGTACCGACGGTTTTAAACAGTTCTTTAGAGGAATTCGACGCCTCCTGGATTTTAATAGCAAAGTATTTTGATTTGGATTGTTTTATGGCAGACTTGTATTCCTCCAAAACGGAGTTGTAATTGCTCCTATGTTCAGCGCTATAGTCTGATCTCCAGATTCGTTCATGGCGTCTGCACTTGATTTTTAGCTGTTTGAGCTCAGTAGATTACCAAGGCGATGAGACTTGTTTTCTCCTTTGCGGTTTAGACTCTTCCGGCGCCAGCTTGTTTGCTGCCTGATTTAGCCATTTTTCATAATTTTCGGCTGCCTGGTTGGAGTCCAAAACATCTGGTAAGTTTCTAGATAACGCAGAGATCAAATCCTGTTTTTGAATTAATTTCCAGGGGCGAGATTTCACCAGCGTGGAAATTCTACGTCCTCTGCAGGTTGCTGCTGTCCGGACACTAAAGTGGACGGTCGCATGGTCTGACCATAGTACTTGTTGTACTCTCGTCACTACTGTGTCGGAGTTATTAGTAAAAAGTCCATCCAGCGTATGTCCCGCTTGGTGCGTGGGCTCTAAGACTAGCTGGCTCATGCCATATCCGGCCAAAATGTCCGTCAGACATGATGTATCGGTGTCGTTATTTAGTTCCAGATGGAAATTGAAATCCCCAAGAACGGTATAGGTAGCAGTGTCTAGGCAGGATTCTAAGAAGGTCTGCAATGACGTTATAAAAGCGGCTCTGGTGCCCGGGGGTCTATAAATAAGTACTCCTGGGAAAAGTTTGTGGTTGTTTCTTTTAATGCTGAAAGACATTGCCTCAGCTTCTAGTGTGGGTTCGTGCCTCATCGTCACAGTATAGTGGGAACGGTAGATCAGCGCTAGACCTCCCCCTTTGGATCCCACTCTATCTACATGGACTACAAAATAGCCCGCAGGCACTGCAGCTCCCCAGTCAGGGTCAGAGAAGTTATTTGCCCAAGTTTCAGTGAGAAACAACAGGTCAGGATTTTCTGCTTGGATTAGAAACTCTAGCTCGTGTTTATGTTTGACCATAGATCGAGTATTGAGTAGGATACAGTGAATATTTTCCGGCTCATTCTGGTCGGCTCCCTGAGTATGAGCAGGTGGCTGGGGAACACTGGTCTTTCGAGGGACTACATTATTATTCCTGTTGTAGCCAGGAGAAATGTTCGTCCCTTCACTACTTAAGGAAATGGATTTAATTGGTAAGTACAGGATTACCAGACCACATGTGCTACAGCTCCTCGAATTTAAGTTTATTGTGTCTGGGATTGACACAGGTTGAAGGCACTCACCATGTCTAAGGGCAAGGAGTTCCTCCCGGGAGTAGCTGAAACTCCTGCCTCGGGCAGGGGTCCATGCGCTGGGCGCATTCCGGGCGCAGACGAACTTGCCTTTGGCGCGCCCGCTGCGCGATCACAACATCCGGCAATTTAAAGAAGGTGGGGCGGGAAGGTTATGCGTCTAGAACGCTAACCCCGTGCTCCGTGATCAGCGTGCACGCTATGGCTTCTACCCTGTACCCTGATTACAGACACACAGTAACTAGTATTGAAGCAATCTGTGCAGTTCCAAGCAGCGAGAGCGCGAACCAGTTTTAAAATCAATTCCTGTTAAAAACACACAGTATTACAATGTTAAAACAGTCTTGTGCGCTAAGCTTCACTTCCCCCCAGATTCAGCAACAATTCAGGTTGTAATGATTACAACTGTCACCTGTCCTTATGTGAGCAACAAAAAAGAGCTTCGAGAGTCCTACTGAGAGAGGGGCTTAGGCTTCACCCACATGTTGGCCCCCCTCATCACAAAATGTGATTAGGTCAAATGTGTGGCCTTCTACTAAAGTCTTCATATAGTGCACTTTTTGGCTTGTGGCAAGGCAAAGTTTATACTCGATACAGCAGGACTGGGTTGGTTATGGTGACAAGCAAATGATCATGGCTATAGGCTTGATCTGTGTGAATATCAAGGACCCCCTGTATATATGAATATACTATTCCTAGGACAGGGTAAACAACCGAGAGAAAATATCGTTCCTAGGTAATAGAAGAACAAGATCACATTGAGTGTAATAAACAATAGAAAGACAATGAGGACAGAAGGTGGCAAAGTTGGATAAAAACTGTGATTATTTATTTAATTAATATTCATATATATGAAACAAAATTAACAAGAATAAAAAACAATTTATAAATGACATATACAATCATGTAACATAATACATTCATGAAAATGCAAATCGAGTTTGATAAAATACAAGGTACATATAAAAATTCAGAGTGGCAACAAATAGATCTTCGCGTGTTTCGGTGCACGTAGCACCTTCATCAGGAAAAGCCACAACAACTTGAGAACTGATACGACTTGATAAAGATAGACAAGGCTTAGTCACTCGTTATTTTGTTATGCGATGAAACAACATCAATAAGTTAAAGCGCATGAGAACCGATCAGGACTCTAAGATGTAAGCGTACAGGACGATACTCTTAGGATATTGGTTGAGTTGTGTAGATATTTTAAAAAAAAGAAAATGAGCGGACCTTACTTTGTATCAATATGGACAATGGTCACGTCTTGTATTTAAAGCGATCCTTTTACTTGCCAGTTTTAAGATGCCGCCGTGCGGAATATGTCCACAACTCAACCAATATCCTAAGAGATCACTCAATGTGATCTTGTTCTTCTATTACCTAGGAACTATATTTTCTCTCGGTTATAGGCTTGATCTGTTTATTATGACCTTTTATGATAAATGCACTAGGCCTGATGCATTTATTGTGAAAAGCATATGTTGAAGTCAATGGACAATTCGGTGTGGATTGTTATTACTCTATATTAAAGTCTACAGATAGGTATTTTGTTGCATGGAATCTCACAGATTACCGTAGTAGGCAAGGGTTTTGACATTGGCCACCTACTCTGACAAAACCCGCGGGGGGTTCACTGTAATGATTCTGGTTAGGCCCTGTTGAGAGGGTTTGTATATTGTTTTGCAAGCTGTATTTTTATGCATATTTGTAACTTTATAACCATATGCATGACGGTTGCCAATTTATGTGCACTTGAATATGCCAGTATTGGGTAAAATGAACGTCATAGGCTGCATTAGTTCATTGGGGAAACAAATTCCATAGGTTTGATCAGTTTAGTATGAAACGTTATGACAAAGCCATTAGGCCTGACCACCTTATTGTGAAAATATTGCGTTAAAGATAATAGGCATTGAAGGATGGATTATTATTACACCGTGCTAACCCCTGTAGACAGGTACTTTTGTTACATGGCATTTCACAGATTACTGTAGTAGATAGGGGTTTTGGTGTTGGTGATCTACCCAAACAAACTATGGATATAGATGCGATGCACTACAATACTCCTTATAAGGCTTTCTTAGTAGAGATAGTGTTTTGCTTTGCCAACTGTAATTTTGTATACATTTATACTTTTATGACTGTATGCCGGATAGTTGCGCTCAGTACTTATGCCTACTACCCCTCCTGGGGTATAGGTATCTTGAACTTCTGTGGCAAGATTATCGATGAATCCTACCTTGTCTGCTCTTAAGCTTCTCTTTGCTTCCTTGTTGGTTTCTTGTACTTGCCCTTAGCTTTCACTTTTTCTGCTCTTGTCCGGCTGGTGTTGACTGCAGCTTTCTTTTCACTTCTCTCTTGGATTTTGCAGAGAGTCGCAGTGGGGATCCATTCTTTATGCTGGTGTTTCTTGGGACCCAGTACCTCCTGGCAGGTTGATGTCAATTTTTCTTTGATCTTCTCCCACTGACTTTCTACTGGCTCTCGATTATTCTGTAGTTCTTGCAAAACATGAAACTTGTTGCTATAGATAGTTGAGTATTCACTCAGTTTCTGTGCATCTTTGAGGAGGGTGGTGTTATATCGCTGGTGTTGGTTTGTCTGTCCCATCCATTCTGTCTTCAGCTTTAGCTTCAGCCTGGCCACGACAAGGTGATGGTCTGACGCCACATCCGCTCCTCATCACTCTCACATCCCGTAAGGACCTCCGGAACTTCTTGCCAATGCAGACATGGTCGATCTGATTCTATGTTGAAGAGTCTGGTGACACTCATGTTGTCTTGTTTATTCTTGTGTGTGGGAATACACTGCCGCTGTCATTTGTAAGTGCATAGCACTGGATAACATTCATGTTGATCCTCTTTTTCTTTGTGCATAAGGTTGCTATGATTATTTTGGGACTGTGGGCTTCCCATCCAATCATAGCTCTGTTGGCTGCTGGCGATAGCATCAGTGCTACTCCCTAAGTGTGGGACATTCTCTTCCTCATGTCCAGAATGCATCAGGATTCTTCCTGGAATCTTTTCTGTCTGGGTTGTGTCCCTCTGTTGTCAAGCAGGGCAAGGTTACAGTTTTTCATCTCTACTGCCACTTGGGCTTTCTTGCCTGGCTTGTTCATGGTGCTCACGTTCCATGGCCCGATGGTAATAGTCTTGGTCAAAAGCCAGTGGATCGGCTTTGTGGCTTCCCGGGATCTCTTGCTTTCACCACAAGATGCCCTAGATTTCTTTGAAGGAGATACCTCTCTCCTCAAGGCCTGGATGTCTTTTGGTTAATCTTAATGTAGCTAGGATTCCTTTACCCAGTTTCTCTTGAATAACTCTTTTGCCTTTACATGGTAGGGTAGGTAGCATAACACTCCTCCTTTCGCAGCCGGGCTTGGGACCAGCCCTGGTAGACTGTTTACGTGCAGTACAGTAGGCTTAAGTTGGTTATGGGGGTCAGACAATGATAAAGGCTTTGAGCCTGATTGTTTATTATAACAAGGTATGATAAAGGCAGTAGGCCTGAAATATTGATTGTGAAAAACATGTTAAAGTCAATAGGAGTTTAAGGGTGGATTGTTATTACTCTGAATTAAAGACTACATATCGTTTTTTTAATATCATGGAATCACATAGATTACCTTAGAAGGCAAGAGTGTTGGTAACCCCTTCCCCCGACAAAACCATGAATAAAGAAAATGTGCACTGTGAGTATTCTTGTTAAGCCCTGTTAGGAGAGATAGTATTTTGCTTTGCCAATTGTAAGTTTGTATACTTTTGCAATTTTCTGACTGTATTCCTGATGGTTGCCTTGTGGGAAAGCTTATGCTCAGTACAGTAGGCCTGAGTTGGTTATGATGACAAGCCAATGATAACAGCTATAGGCTTGATTGGTGTGCAGGGAAATTTATGGCCAGTGCCATAGGTCTGTTTATTATGAAAAACTATTACAAACGCAGTAGACGAGGCTTATTTATTGCAAAAAGCATATGGTGAAGACAGTAGGCCTCTGTGAGGAAATGGGGAGTATTATATATATTTTTTGTAAACAAATTTTATTGCCTTTAGGAGTTATGAGGTTTACAGCGTTCCAATATCCCATCTTGCAATGACAATGAGCTATCTCCATTTACATTGTGGGTTCCATCACAGATTAATGCCATCTGTTTCAAACTCCCACAGCCCAACTCCCCCCCTCCCCTCTTGCGAGTCGTAACTGGCCGTAGATATACAACAGATCTATTCACATCTTTATTCTGGGGTCAATATCAAACCAGCCCCCACCCCCCCTCCAAGTCCTACTGGCTATCTATCTGTTGTGCAGTTGGGGCAGCAACCAGTGGCCTCCCCAGAGGATCATTTTGTGGTGGGCTGCCAGACTGGGACCGCATCCCCGATGTCGATGCTCCAGATTCCGGCCCAAGGTCCTTCACACTCTGGGCCTTTCAATCGAGCCGATCCCTCTACGAACATCCCTAAGCAGGACTCTCCCCATACACCCCGCCCACCTCTCTAGCTCTTTTTTCCATACTTCTATCCTGGGCCCCCTGGGGCCTTCCAATGCCTTGTTATTTCCCGTTTCGCTAGGATAAAAAGGCCAAGTCTTTGAGCCTACTGGTAACCCTTGTTTTGGAGATATGGGGGAACAGACTTAAGAGAGAGTGGGCCGATGAGCAGGGAATAGTCTTTTCAGTAATATCTGCCACCATTTGAGTAACTTCTTCCCAGTAGCTGTGCAGTGTTGGACATGTCCAAAGCATGTGCATCATTTCCGCTCTGAGTTCCCCACAGAACGGGCACGGCGCATCCTCCCTCTGGAAGTATTTATTAATGCGTCTAGGGGTGAGATATACCCTGTGCAAGACGTAGGAATTAATTAATCTGAAGCGGGCGTTTCTAGTCACTTTGGGGTTTCTGTCTAGGATTCTCTCCCAGTCCCCATCTGCTATGGGGGTGCCCAAGTCCTCTGTCCAGCGGTCCTTCAATGCAGTCTACAGTTGGAAAGAATCGCCTCTTATCGCCCTGTAGAGGCATGTGACTGCTTTGATTTTACTTCCCGCCGTGCCGATATACCTGCAAGCGCAAGCGCTGTGGTGCTTGGGTTCTGAGGTGCCCGTCCTCCAGTGGTGCCGGAGGGCTGCAGTCACCGCCCTATGAAGTAAAAAGTGGCCCTGGGAAAGGTCCAACCCTGCCCTAAAGTCTTCGAACGGGAGAAGCTCCCACTTTCTGAAGAGGTCCCCAATCTTAGTCACCCCCGCCTATATCGGGTCTACAATTCCCCTCCACTGTCCCCCGTGCGCTAGGATATCATACCTAGGATAGGTATAATTTTCATAGGGAGGTCCGGTGAGTAAGGGACCAGACTATGAGTTTTTTGGGGACATCTTCTCCAGCAGAGTCTCACCACCTGGAGCTCGCCTGTGCTTTCAGTTGGGACCCTACCCACCTTCCATAACACCGGCAAAAGAATGTCCAGGTCCAGTACAAAGGGCCCGGTCTCACGATCCTGTGCCTGTCGCCCCGCCAGCCATTGTGTGAACCACTGTAGTTTCCCTGCTAAATAATACGTCTCAAAGTCAGGAACTGCTAGCCCCCGTCATGTGTCGGACGCTTCACCTTCGCCAGGGCTACTCGTTTGCGGCCACCTCCCCAGATAAAGGACACAATGAAAGAGTCCAGTTCATTAAACCGTGGTCTCGGGATCCATATAGGCAGAGTTGTGAAGGACAGCAGCTTAGGGAATGCCACCATCTTTAGGAGCGCAACCCTTCCCGCCACAGACAGCGGCAGAGTTTTCCAGAAGGCCATACTAGCTTTCAGGGATCTAATGGCAGCCCCCACGTTCCCCTCTTTTAAGTCGGGTTGAGAGTGATAGATCGTCACTCCTAAGTACGCCAGGCAGCGAGGTTCCCATTGGAGCGCACCCAGTCCTCGGGTGGGCTCCTACCTTCCTCCAGCGGGAAGAGTCTGGATTTTTGCCAGTTGACTTCGAGTCCTGATAACGCCCCGAATTCGGTCATCGGTACCCTGACTCCCTCTAGGGCGCCCCCTACATTACTCAGAAACATCCACAAGTTTTCTGCGAAGAGCGCAATGTAGTTGTGATGCCTCCCTGTTTGTATGCCCTGATATCTGTTTCCAGTCCGAACGAGGCCGGCCAGAGGCTCCATGGCCAAGGCAAAGAGCAATGGGGAGAGGGGGCACCCCTGTTGCATCCCCCTCTCCACTCTATATTGCTCCGATATTGTGAGGCCCTTCTGGATTCCGGCCAGGGGGTCTGTATAGAGTAATTTGACCCACATAAAAAAAACCTATCCCAGCTGCATTCGCTCTGACTGCATATAAAAATCCCCATTCATGGCTGTCAAAGGCCTTTCTATGTCTGCCACAAAGACTGCCCCTTCTCCCTCTTCATGATCGTGTGCCTTCATTATGGGTAGGAGGCGCTGTATATTAAGCGATGTGTTGCAGCCCAGGATAAAACCCGCTTGGTCAGGGTTTATGAGGGTGGTCCTAAATGGTAGGAGTCTTGCTGCCAAGTTTCTGCTCAGTATTTTAAAGTCTAGGTTGAGCATGGACAGGGGCCTCTATGCTTTACAGTCTGATGGTAGTTTACCTGTTTTGAGAAGGGGCACCACCAGGGCTTCTCGCGTGGTATGGGGGAGGGATCCCTCTGCTCTAGCAGTCTCATACAAGTCCACTAGTCTAGGGGCTAGCTCTTCTAGGTAAATAGCATAGAACATGATGGGGAGCCCGTCTGTGCCTGGGGTTTTACCCCTAGCCAGTCCCTTGTTGCTGCCCTAACCTCTTGTATGCTAATGGCTGCTCCCAGTGTCTCTGCATCGCCTGCAGTGAGGATGGGGAGAGGTGGGTAGAGGTGCTAGGAAATCTTTGATCACCTACCAGTCCAGTCCCGTTACACTCTAGTATAGGATGGCATAAAATCCAAGGAATCCCTGGTTAATCTCGTCCTGTCTATACAGTCAACGTCCGGTATCCTCTTCAATTTCTACTATGGGTGAGCCCCTGCGGGCTGCGTTTGCCAGCAGAGCGCCCGTCCGATCCCTTTCGGCGTGGGTTTGTTCCATATATTTTTTGTAATCAAAACACCTCAGCTTCTCAACCAGGACTACCGCATTCTCTTTGGCTTCTAGTAAGGGTTGTCGTAGCTCATGGTGCCCCGGTCTCTGTGTTTCTAGGGTTCTCTGTTCCCAGTCTGCCCCCTCCACCTCTGCCACCAGGGTACGCCAGGCCCCTATAGACGCCGCCATGCATCGGCCCCTTATTACTACCTTGAAGGTCAGCATTATCTGCGAAGTATCGGTTCTCTGATTTCTTCCAGGAATATCTGGTCTTCTAATGCTTCAGGTTTGAGCCACCAGGTAGGTATATTCTGGCGGGGGTCCCCCGTTTCAGCTGCAAGAGGACCGGATTGTGGTCTGAAATGGTATGTGTCAAATATTCTACACTATGGGTTAAGTTATGGATGTCTGGGGAACATAGAACACATCCGGGTCGAGGAGAACGACATCTGGACACGGTACGCAGGACAGAGGGGTCTTATCATGGCTCTACTTGGCGGTAACAACCATTAACAATATATGTCAACTAGACGTGTATTCATATTCCCCGGACTATACTTTTTGGTATAGGTACCGGAAAACACTTGGTCCTCTGCACTTGGAAATGTTGGATACCTTTGAGGACACTTATATGGTCGACCTACCTAGGCTGCAATAGGGTAATATTTTTCACTGACTACGTTCTTTGAGTATTGACCAGTTGGAAATTTGGTCCTCTGTGGTTTGGAACAGTTGGATACCTTTGACGACATTTGGATGTTATACCTGACTCGGGCTCTGATTTAATAGATACTTTTTCGACTCATGCTTGTTGATCTACAGGATCGTGGCTACATTACTGATGTATTAGCCTTGAAGAAGTCACTTGTGTGACGAAACACGTGTCTGCTGTTTTTTCTGGATTCTAATACAAGATTCATTGAAACATTTTGGACTCCTGATCTCTTATTGTATTCATTGTACAACATTGTATACGGTGATAACACCATGTATTTACTATATGTTGAGTGCTTTGGTACATCAATTTCTCGAACATAGAAAGGTGTCTAGTCTGACGTGTAGGTTGTGCAAGTGCGAAAAATAGGAGTAGTCTTGCGTCATTATGTCTCCATGTGTCTATTAGTCCCCACCTACTCTGCCAGCTTGTGAAGGTCCTCGCAATGCGGTGCACAGGTGCGTCTCTAAGTGGGGAGTGTGAACGATCTAGTAACTGGTCAGCTTTACAATTAAAGTCAGGTATTGTGCCAAAGTGCCCGATAGGCCGGTCAGGAAAGCACCCTGGTTTATATTAGGCCCATAAATATTTATTATAGCCACATCACTGCCATCTAGTGTACCCGTAATCACAAAATATCGACCTTCCTGGTCTATCAGATCCCCTGTGTGCTGGAAGGGAACCCCGCCCTGATCCAGACCAACACCCCTCTGGCATAAGCCAAGCAAGATGTGTAGTATGCCTGACCACGCCATCTGCGTTTTAGGGTGGCTCCCTCCGGAGCCAGTAGGTGAGTTTCCTGCAGGAGGGCAATGTGGACACTCCGCCTGTTCAAGTAGGAAAATATTGTATAGCCTTTGGACATGGTGTGCATCCCCCTGATGCTCCACATTAGGACCTTGTATGTTGTGAGGTTAGCCATTGGTGTACATTGTATGAGTCCCGGCTCTCCATTCCCAGTCATGTGCCCCCTGCCGTGGGAGGTAGGAACCCGTCGATGGCCTCTAGCATGGTGGTCCCCGGTATGCGACTTCTGCTAAGTCTCTTAACTGGAAAAATTTCAGTAACCCAACTCCCACACCCGGGACAAGTGAATGATCCCTCCTCATCCAAACTTTACTCAAACTGTGCGATAGATACGCATGAAGGCCCCTACAAGCCTCCTATGTGGAGGGTAAGCACGTTGCCCCTAGCGCTCCCGGACATTCCCCCCACCCAGTGTATACCACATTTGTTCCTGGCACGGGCCCTGGAAAACCTAGTATGGCCACCCAATCTCTGCCCTATGACTCTCATAGTACCTGATCAGTTTTCCCACCACCTTTCCCCCCAATACTTGCGTTCCACGATATAATTCAGATGATTTTTATCAGCTGTCCCAGGGGTTACTGCGGGAAGATATTGGCTGGGCTCCCCCAGTTGGCTGGAGCTATGATCAGAGTCCGAGTCTTTGGTGTCATCCCCAGTCAGTGAGGACGTCTTGCCTGCTCTGGTGGTGCTTAGCAAAGCGACTGCTGGCACCACTCTGTCTCTTTCCTGTTGAGTCTCTGCTCTAGAGGGAGCCGCTGATGATATGGGTCTCCCTCCCTGTTGCCGGCCATTCCGCCTCATGCTTCTCTCTCGTGGGGTCTGATCAAGTTTCCGGTGAGGCTGTTGATCAATCCATTCCCACACCTCCTGCAGTGTGTTGAAGAATCGTGATCTGGTCGGGGTAGCCACTCTTAGACGTGCGGGGAACATCCTTGCATATTGAATCTCCATTTGCTGGAGGCTCTACTTTGCTGCCACATAAGTTAGGACGCTGCCGTTGGACTTCCCTGGAGAAGTCTGGAAATATTCTGACCGTGCTGTTGCAGACCACGAGCTGACACTTCTGTTGAGCTCGGTGGAGAATATGATCATGATCTTTATAGAACAGCAGTCTGGCCACCACTGGGTGTGGTGGGCCCCCGTCTTCCGGGCACCCTGTGGGCACGTTCGAGAGCGTATTAAGGAGAGAGGCCCTCCTCTGCCACCTCCTCTCGGATCCATTTCTCCAGGTATTCGACCATGTTATTTCCTTCGATTTTCGGCATCTTTGGTCCTTAGTTCGAGTGTGCGGTCGCAGGTCTCTAGTAGGGCAAGCCGGACAGTTACTGAAGACCAGGTCGAGACATATCCACTATTTCCTTTTCAACTGTAGTGACTCATTCTGCCAGTCGGCGGTGGTCGGCTCTCAGAAGCCCCATATCCTCCCTGAGGGTGTCTATTTTAGTCTCTATGCCTGTCCTAGATGCTGCTATTGCTTGGTGGATGTCTTGAAGCATTGGTCCGTCGGGTGGTCAGGTTGCGATGGGTGGCCAGTCCCCATCAATATGTACTCCCCTGCCCCCTTCTGTCGGGCCTGCAGGTTCAGGGTCTCTTTTGCGTGTAGTTTTCTGCATTGTGCTGGCGGTAATGTGCGAGACCTCCCCTCTGTGGTTATTCTGGGCGAACCTGGGCTCTTCGCTGCACCGCAGCTGCACATGCTCCTTTCAGTACACGAGACTGTAGGATCCGCAGGGAATCTCCCCCGAAGGGCAGCCCCAGTCTCTCAAGCGCCTCTTTACCTCATCATCAGGGCTTTAAGTGTGTCTCATGGGTAGTGGGCCTCCAAGATCCCCGGCCAAGCAGTTAGTCTAGGCAGGCACCCTCCACCGCACATGTGGTATACTGTGGCACTTCAGCACGTCGCAGTCATTAGCTTCTCACCAGGCTTACGTGTCGAGACAGGGGTCCTCCGCCTATGCCATTCACGTGGACCCCCTCGTCTGGGGGGGACCACAGTGATATCGCCTGCCTCTTCTCGCCGGGTCTGCTATCGATACTCGCCTGGCTGCACGGCACAGGCCTCCTTCCAGGTGCTGCGCTGCAAGTCTACTCATTCAGGACCATGGCTTCGTCAGAGGCAATGCGGTCCACAGCCGTCTCAGTCCCACCTGGGGGTCGCCACCATTCAGAGGAGAGGGGGGCCCCCCCACCTCAAGGCCCCCTATGCAGAGCTCTCCCGCTTTTGCCACTCCCGCCACAATCTCTGCAACAAGCTGTCTCCAGAGCAAGGATTCGGGCCTGGTTCCAGTAACTGGGGTGACCCACCGCTGGCCTCCATTCGCTGCTCCATGGGGGTAAGCTCTCACCCTCGCCACTGGCCCTCGTGACCGGGATGAAATAAGCAGGGGAAATGGGGGGTTGAGGGGAAGCCCCAAGCTTACCCCCCCTCCCCCGAAGCTGCCAGGGCAGTGTGCTCACCTCTGGTGCCCCAGCTTGTCCTGCGGGACTTCCACCAGGCCCCCCGGAGTCTCTTGGATAGCAGCAGCCACAGGCCCCCCCTCACACTCCTCTCCATCGGGCCCCACTCTGCTGAGGGAGTCTCACCGGTCCTCTCAGGGGACGGCGCTGCTGACCACAGCCCAATGTGCCCCTGAGAGTTTTCCTCCTCGAATCAGGGGCCTCCCCCTGTTCCCGGTCTGCCGCTCTCCTCACCTGCGTGACATGGGACAAGTTTTACTGTGTCTGAGCTCTCCCCGACCGGTGTGTGGTTATCAGGGGGCTCCTGTCGGCAGGCTTCGCTTGGGCAGCGCAAACCACAGCCTATTTGTGGGCTGCGGCCGCCATCTTGCCACTATCGCTCCTCCTTCGTCGCTTTGCCATCAGCCGCCCTGGGTCAGTTGAAAAAGCTATTTTTCTGCACCTCACCGGCCGCCCATGTTGCTGGAACTTAACGGGACGTGGCAGAGCTCCCGTGTCAGGATGGCATTGGATAGGGATCTGTCACCAGGAGCGCAATTCGATGCTGCCTACTCCATCGGCGCCAGGCCAAGCCCCACATGGGAAGTATTATATGGTGTGGTTGTGTGACCTCACCATGTAATGCACTTCCCAACCCCGTGGGTCCCTTATGTTTTGTCTGTAAAACCCTCAGCTCAACCCTTGGTAGCTATGACACGAAGTAGCAAGGCTTACACAGAGGAACAAGTGTAAAGCACTTAAACAGCACCAAAACAATTGAAGAAATCGAAACAACACTCAAGAAATCCAACACCAATTTATAAAAATATACTCTATTTTTATAATAATTTAAACACTGAAATGAAAAAGATCCACTGAAGAGTTCCGTAGATATTGATTTTACAAACAAAAATAAATCAAAGCAATTTCACTCCACCGCGAACAAGCCTTGATAAAGTCAACAAATTGGACACTTAGAAACTTTTTCAAAGAAAACTTGGGTAAGTGTCAATGCGGTCAGTTAGAAGTACTTGGAGCGACCGATTCTGTCAGAGAGCTAGTCAGGGGGACCAGCAAGGTCTTCAAGAACACTTGCCTCCACAGAGGGAGCAGTCCTTCAGCAGTTCCAGGCACTTTATCCATGTTACAGTGGATTACTATTGAGTGGTCCTGATGCAAGAGATAAAGGATGCTGTGGATGCAATGTGGCCAACAGGGGTCTTCCTGCAGGGTATTCCTTGGTCCACAAATATCGTGAGGGGGTCCTGGTTGCATGGTCAACGTCCCACAAAGTTCCCTCCGGTCTGCCCAAAGCCCAGTTACCACTGGACTACCAGTTGCCTGTTGTCGCGGTCACAGGCTAATCCTCCCTGGGCCGATAACTTCCCTTCTGAGGGTCCCAGCAACTTCCCAAAAGCACTCCCAGGCTCAGCAGACCCTTGTCGTCGCGTCTTGGTCCTTGGTGCTGCACAGTGGTGGTGGTAACGGGTTGAAGACTTTGAGCTACCAACTTGCCCCAGCAGGCTTCTTCAGCTGTTATGTTCCTGTGCTGCGAAGAGGAGGCCAGTCAGCTGCTCCTTGCAGTCTCTTGGCTTGACCAGGCTCTGGAGACAGTTTCTCCTTGAGCAGAACATGGCAGGCACACTTCGCTAGCTACCAGGTGAAGTAGGGCAGTCCTTTTTCGGTTCTTCTTCCAAGCTGGTCGAGATCTGAGATCTCTGTGTCAGGGCTGCCCTCTTTATTCTTAGGAAATGCCCTCCGGCCAGGATGCGGTTGGTAGCCAAGGGGCTACCAGGTTCCCTTCCACCTGGTGACCACTTCCTGTGGAGTGTAGCATCTGGCTATGGCGATGGCGAGACACCTCTCTCTGTGTTCAGACCTCCCTAGCCCACCACCGGGGTGTGGCTATCTGAGGGCTACACCACCTGGGGAACCAGTTTGGCAATGCCCTCCTCCCCCCTCCCCCCCGCTTCCCGTGCCACCCTGTCTACCTCAACAATAGGGCAGCCCTCCCTCCTAGTGTTATACATCTGCCCTTCAAAGGCAGCTTCACCTTTGACGCTTACCTTTTAGTGTTTACACCCAAGTGGCTTCCTGCAGGAGGGAGGTGACACCTCCCTGGCCTCCAATCCCTCATTGTTCTCCTTCCTGAGAGTCTTGATCGCGTCTCTCCAGGAGGGCAGAAGGATGTCTCGTGAAGCAGGCTCCATGCGTGCCTGGGAAGAAACAGGAGTTTTTCAAAGGCAACAAGGTGGCAGTTTTGCTAAAGCTGCACACTGCAACAAGTTACATTAATTTTGACTTGAGATACAAGTCGGGCTTAATGTAGCGAGTTGTTTGATACCTTGGATTGCTCACTTTGGTCGCACTAACCTGGAGTTAGCACGGCGTATAGTGTCAGTGTGTAACCTGTACTCGCCAATTGGGCAACCAAGTCTTTCTGAAGTAAAACAGTATTTTTGAGGGTTTTACTGTCAGGACATGTACAGTACATGTCCTGCCTGTGTCATATGTTGTACCCTGACTTTAGAACTCTTCAGGTCTGCCAGAGGGTAGACTTACATACATGTACAGGGAAAGTGGTGGCTTTGCCATCGCTTTTAATGGCAAAGTTAGGCTAGCAGTTCGGGACTGCTTCTGTTCTGCAGTGGCGGACTCGTTTTACTTGGGGGGCCTCCTGCGTGGGTACAGCCAGTGCCTCAAGCCCTGGGTGCCCCTCTAACTTATATGCCCTGGGTACCAAGGTGCTGTTTTCTAGGGACTTGTAGGTAAATCAGCCATTTCCAATTGGATACAGCTGATTCGACACACACTTTAGAGTCAGGGCACTGGCACTGAGGTCTGGTTTGCAGTCCTCCTTGCACTCTGAGTCCAAAAACCAGCAGCATCAGTCAAAAAACCTGGCCGTAGGAAAGTATTTGATTACATTGTTTTGTTCTAAATCACCATCATTCCCACTAGTGTCAGAGGCTTTGTAACTAATCACTGGGGCAATGATGACAGATGTGCACCTATCAGTGCCCATGATCTCTGGATATACAGAGTTCTCGTGTCCATTTTGAATCCCATAAACTGAGCTGCAGTTTACGATGCTCAGTAGACTTAAGTGGGGACCTCTCATGTTCCCATATATTCTTATATTTAAACTGAATAACTGTGACTTCCCTTGGAGATGAGCGACGGTCCAAGCCATCTGCATATTCCTCTCTTTTTTTAGGTGAAGTTTGATGTAATCAAATCGGTCTGTATTGGACAAACAGCAATAATATCAAATTGTAATAGTGAGCAGCATTTACAGCAATTTCCTATCCAGAATATTGCTTTGTTCAGCGAGGAATCCCAGTCGTGCCTAGGCTTGGGTGATAGTTTAGAACATTAATTATATAAACTACCCCCTCTTTAGACTGAGTGGCTATCTCAGGGCTAGTTTGGATGTGCGTGCCATAATGGTTCCGCGAATAGCCCATATAGGTGTTTTTTCCCTAAAGTTGTTTCTGGATTAGTCAGAGTAGTGAGTGACTCAGATTATACAGCCTACAGTGTGACTAATAAGTGCCAGATATTAAAGTCAGACGAATCCCCAACCCCCGCTACTTAACCGGATGCTTCAAACGACGCGCAGCGGACGCGCCGGCGGCGCGCCAAAGGCGCGCCCGGACGCGCCAGGACGTCGCCAGGAGCCAGGGACCCTGGTCAATTCACTTTAATACAGGGCCCTACTCCCCTCCGATCTTACACTAGATGTGAACTGTTGGATCTGAGGACCAATCCTTCACCCTCATGCCGGATTAAGTCCTGGCCTATTCCTGAAGGCCCCTTCTCTTGCCGAGCCTGTCAATTTCAAGGTAAACTCTCGGGGCCGGCGCTGACCCATGAGATACTCTGTGGTTTTCCTTCTAGTGCTGGCTCCCCTACCCTTAAACCTACCACCCTTCCGGGCCATGATACTGGCAAATCCCATGATAAGCTACAGAAGGGATGGAAAAGTTTACTATGTAATATCCGATCCCTGCCTAAACACTCCACTGAGGTTTGGGATCTACTGTCCACAGTACTGCCTGAGCTGGGGTTTCTGACGGAAACCTGGCTTAAGCCTCACTCTGTCCCTTCCATTGTGTTGGCTATACCCGAAGGCTATAAACTGATTAGGATGGACAGACCACTAAAGGTGGGGGTGGAATTGCTATTGTGTACAAAGATAGTATTAAAATCACCGCACTAGATCAGCGTTGCAATGCTATTATGGAAGTTTTAGTTTTCCAGGTAGATTTTTCTCCCCGAGTTAGCTGGAAGGGAGCTTTAGACTACCGACCCCCAGGCCCTCCAGGCGATTTTTCACTACAACTCACAGAACTAATAGCCTCCCACGTAGTTTCGTGCAGCATCTTTTTGCTATTAGGGGATTTTAACATCCACAGTGAATGCTCCCTCAACACTGATGCACAGACACTTTTGACAGACCTGGCTCTCTTGGGCCTATCCAAGTTCAATGAAGGCCCTACCCATATAGCAGGCCACACACTGGACATTATCTTCTCCAACTCTTCTAGTATTCAGTGTGAACCCCCCCAACAGATAACTTGGTCCGATCATGCGTCGATCGAATTTTCCATCCAGGGTCCAAGGGAGCTGAAGGGATTAAACCCTGTCACCTACTGTACCCGCAGACAATGGCAGAAAATCACTCCGGAGAACTTTCAAGTCTCCTTCTCAATGCCACGAAACAGCGCATCAGATAACATAGAGGAAGCTCTAGCCAAATACAACCTCGCTGCTTCCACGGCTATCGACCAACTTGCGCCTCTGAAATCTCTCCCTAACAACTCTAAACGCCCCCAGACGGCCTGGTTTTCTCCTCCGCTGCGTGGACAGAAACAACTCAGTAGGAAATATGAAAGACGCTGGCGAACTACCCACGATGAGAGAGATAAAGTTCGGTGTCTGGCCACTCTGTCCAGTTACCATAAAAATATAAAAGCAGCTCGTAAAGCTCACATTGCATCTCAATTAGCCCAGGCTGGCAACGTCCCTAAAACCTTGCATCACATTCTCCAGTCTTTTATCAACCCTAAGGCCTGTGAGAACCCTGAAGCGCCCACGCAAGCGCTCTGTAACGATATTGCACTATACTTTGCGCTGAAAATAGAGCTCGTCTACGAGAAAATTGTCCCGTCAGGAAGTCAGCCGTTGGTCACAACAATATCCGATCAACCAGAACCAACTACCTCCCAGTTGTTAGAGAGTTTCCCTCCTTTGACTTTGGCAGAGGTAGAAATATTGGTTTGTTCCGTAAAATCAGGGTCCCCCCTTGATTCCATCCCGGCCAAAGTTGTCACCTCCCTGGCATGTCAACTGTCTCCTTCTATTAGATACCTCCTCAATCTCTCATTGAGTGAGGGTCTCGTTCCGTCAGAATGGAAAGTAGCACAGGTTAGGCCCATTCGCAAGAATACCAAGGTTCCTTTGACGGATCTTTCCAACCTCCGCCCTATACCGCTTCTTCCCTTCCTGAGCAAATTATTGGAAAAGCATGTTAATAAACATCTCTCCAACCATGTCGAACTAACTGGTAGTTTAGATCAATCCCAGTCAGGCTTTAGGCCCAAATACAGCACTGAATCAGCCCTGCTAGTGGTCACGGATAACATCAGGATGACCCTAGACAAGGGCCATTCTACGATACTAGTGCTGTTGGACCTATCTGCCGCGTTCGACACGGTTTCACATCAGATATTGCTCAGAAGAATGAAAGAAATTGGACTAAGGCATTCTGCTTTTCAGTGGGTGGCGAGCTTTCTATCTGCTCGCTCCCAGACCGTCAACCTGGGCCCGTATCGTTCAGCATCCATGGAATTGTCCAAGGGAGTACCTCAGGGCTCTTGTCTGAGCCCCACATTGTTCAATATCTATGTTGCCCCCTTCGCTAATCTCCTTAGGACGCATGGGTTCACCCCCATATCCTATGCTGACGATACACAGCTGCTTTTTCCATCGACAAATTTACCCCGTCTGTACAGGCGGCCTTCTCTTCTGGTATGAGGGCTATTTCACACTGGATGAAGAGCAATTTTCTCCAGTGCAATGTTGGAAAAACGGAGATTCTGCTTTTCGGAGATGCACCTTTATTATGGACCCCCGAATGGTGGCCTGCTGAGCTAGGTGCTCCTCCTGCCCCTAAATCCCTTGTTAAGAATTTAGGTGTCCGTCTGGATCAAGCCCTGACTTTGAAGGAGCACGCTGCTCAGACAGCTGGCTCTTGTTTTCATACGTTGGGCTTACTCCGCCGAGTCTTTCCGTTGCTCCCCGACTCATCCCGTAAGACTCTGACTCAGGCTCTTATACTGAGCCGTCTGGACTTCTGCAATGGTCTGCTGATCTCCGCTAATGAGGCTACGCTCAGCAGACTGCAGGTAGTCCAGAATACGGCGGCGCAATTGGTCCTTAATGCCCCTTCTAGGACTCCTTCCCGTCCTCTTCTCTCTCAGCTCCATTGGCTGCCAATACGCCAGCGGGTAAAATTTAAAGTTTGCTGCACTATTCATAAGGCGCTATTAAATTCATGGTCCCACCTATCGGAGAGATTTACACCTTACCTACCTCTTAGGTCTCTCCGTTCAAGCTCCAAACATCTTCTTGCGGTCCCCCGAGTCAGAAAGGCCAGACTAGGGGGGGAAGGCCCTCGCCTATCTTGGCCCCCGATACTGGAATGAGCTCCCTCCGCACTTGAGACAATGTTCAGACCACCTACAGTTTAGGAAGTGGCTCAAGACCACGCTTTTCTGTCTCTGATTCAGTTGCAGTAGCAGTTCTATGCCTATGCCACCCGTCCGAAGCGCAGAGATACCCCTTGAGGGGGTCGATTCAGGCGCTATATAAACAAATAAATGAATAAATTCCCTTCTACGAAACACTGTCTTTATTCTGTGCAACCTTATCTTCCGTCTTTTTTAATTTGGTGGGTCCCTGTGAGGGACTGTACATAATTGATTTACAAGGCAATAGGAGATCTGGGCCAACATTAGTTAAATTGTTAATTTGGGTTGTAGAAAGCAGTGAAGTTATGACTAACTGCTGTAACATGGCTTTAAATCTTTGTCTTGATTAATTCAACAAGACGATAGTTTTTCTATGGCAGCGGTACTTAACCTGTAATCCGGGGACCCTTGGGGTCAGCGACTGCTTAGAAAATAAAAAAATATTAACAGTTTAGGAAAATGTAGAGAAACAGACGCACAATTTAAAATTGAACATATTAAAAACTTCTGTAAATGTAAACAACTTTGAAATTGGAGGCTAAAAATTAAGTTGGTATTTTTAGATTGGTTCTTGGGAGCAGTGCAAATGCATCAAACAGAATATAGTATAAAAGATACGTGGCCTCAGTTGAGTTTAGAAAATGTCCAGTCTTCCCATTAAAATGAAAATGTTATTTTTTATATATTTGGGGATTAAATAAGATATTTTATCATGTGTGTATTTGTTTGATGAACGCTTGTTTCTGTATTTTTGTGCATTGTTTTGAGGTTCAAATCATCAAAATTGCTTAAGCTTGGGTCCCCGGCTTCCAGTAATGACTTACTGGAGGTCCACAGGAGTCAAACGTTTAAGAACCTCTGTTCTATGGTACTATTGCGGCCTGAGATGTAAATACCATCAGCTTCTTTACCCCTCCCAGCACGTGTCTCCTAGGTCGGCATCTGCTAATTGTGCGGATGTTTGTGTTCAATTGTGATGAAAGTTGGAGACAAATTATTGCTGCTTTAGGCTGAATTGATTTCCTCCACAGAAGCAGTGTTGTGAACTATTTGTAATCTTTTAGCCTTGTCACTAAGTAACTTAGTTAAGATTGTTTGAACTTTAGGGCCTCACTTTTGGAGAATGGCAGCCCTCTCATTACTGTTTCAACCTCTTCAATCAACTCATCTATTTCATTAGTGGTGCAGTTTTCAGCATCATGCCTAGCTGCTTTATTTTTACAGCCGTTGCAATGGTTCTGTTGCATTCCTTTTACCCGTTTGAGTTAACTCAAAAAGTGAAAAGCTGAGAAATATGTAAATTTGGGGTCCTAATGAGATGTAGCGCTTAAGCCATTAAATGTGCACTTTCCTTGGAACCAGGACTGAACACTAGTTTCCAACTGTTAAACATCGACCACTTAAAATCATAACATTTCATAAAATACAACAAAATATAAAAAAAAATGAAAGAATCATTACTTTAAAAAAGAGATCAAGAGCCATGGGTGGGGGCAGTAGGGGGCTCATTCCAACCTTTTCCAGTCTATGGCGGGCTAAGACGGACCAGCTCCTTGGCCTGGGCTTTGCTCTGGCATGGCCTGTGCGGTGGGAGTCCAAAGAGAGCTTTATAGTACTGGAAGAAGCCAGATTGAATGGGACCCTCTTACTCTGCCCCTCTTGCTCATCAGTTGGATTCTGGAGCTTCAAGTCCCCCGCGTTCAGCACAGATTGTGCATCCCATGCGGCGGAAGTCCAAAGAGTGCTTTACAGCGCTGGGAGAAGCCAGATGGGAGGGGCCCACCTCCTTCGCCCCTCCTGCTCACCAGTTGGCTACTCGGGCTTGAAGTTCCTTGCCCTCAGCACAGATTGCGCATATTTGAAAACTTGTAATCTCAGATTACCATCGTAGGCAAGCGTTATGGTGTTGGTCAAGCACTCTGATAAACCCTGGGAGTAGAATTTCATTCTAATTATTCTTGTTCGGCCCTATTGAGAGGGGCTATATTTTGTTTTGCCAACTGTAATTGTGTACATGTTTGTATTTTTATAAATGTATGCCTGATGAGTGCCAACTTCTAAACACTTCTGTAGGCCTCAGTTGTATTTAGTGTCAAGCTATTGGTAAAGGGTAGAGGCCTTATCAGTTCTTCGGGAAAAGTTATGTCTGATTTCTTAGGTGTGATTTGTTTATAATGAAAGTTATAACAAAGAAACTGCTTCTCACTTATTGCGAAAAGTATTTGTTAAACCCAAACAGCTTTCAAGGGTAGATTGTTATTACACTGTGCTGCAGCCTGTAGATAGGCATTTTGTTACATGGAATCTCGCAGATTACTGTAGGAATCAAGGGTTTTGGTTCTGGTGACACCCCTAAACAAACTATGGGGATAGACAATTTGCTATATGGTATTCCTTATTAGACTCTATTAGTCAGGATTTTGTATCGCTTTGGCAACTGTATTTTGTACATATTTGTAATTGTATTACAATATACTTGAAGGTTGCCTTCTGGGAAGGCTTCTGAACCAGCACAGTAGGCTTTAGTTGCTTATGGTGACAAGTCGATGGTGAAGGTTATTGGCTTAATTGTTTATTATGAAAAAGTATGCTAAAGGCAGTGGGTCTGAAATATTGACTGTGAAAAACGTATGTTAAATTAAACAGGCATTCAAGTTAAGATTGCTATTACTCTGTATGAACATCTACATATAGGTTTTTTGTTACAAGTCTCTCATATTACCATAGAATGCAAACATTTGGGGGCTGGGTACCACCTGTGACAAATGTAGGTATAGAAAATCTGTACTGTCAAAATCTTTAATAGGCCTTCTTAGGAGAGATAGTATTTTGCTTGCCAGTTGTAAATTTGTAAACTATTGTATGAACGATGGTTGCCTTGTGGGAAAGCTTATGCTTCGTATAGGAGGCCTCAATTGATTATGATGATAAACCATTGATAACCGCTACCGGTTTGATTGGTTCACTAGGAAAAACTATTTATATTCCCAAAGTTCTGGTCTGTTTATTAGGAAAGGTTATGAGAAATACATTAGGCTTGACATATTGTTTAAGGAAAGCATATGTTACTATCAACAGGCATTTAAGGATGGATTGTTATTTATCTGTATTAAAGCCTTCAGATAAGTATTTGTTACACTAAATGTCAAGTTACTTTTGTAGCAGTTGATTTTGGTGTTGCTTACTGCCTCTGATAAACAATAGGGGGAGACAGTTTGTGCTGTAGTAGTTCTTCCTAGAATATTTTCTTAAATGTCTGCCATAAATGTATTAAATCATACATACATACATACATACATACATACATACATACATACATATATATACAACTGTATATCCATATAGATACATTGCCGGCTTTTGGGTTTACTCTGTTCGGCTATTGGCCTGATTGTCATTTACACACTTCTTCCATCCATGACAGTGATCTGCATGGGGTAATAGTTCCGTTTGCATCATTCAATGGCTCTTTTGGCCTGTGAATGATGCCACTTTCTGATCTCGTGTGTACATGCATTTGAAAATGAGTGCGCTTCAGTATCCGGACTGGTTGGCTAGTCCTTTAGTTTCCTTTAGTCCGACACGACTGCTATGCTTAATTTTGCTATTGCAAGCATGCATGCTGAGTTTAGAAGGCAACATGTTTTCTTTTCTCTACGTGTATTCTTTTAATGTATCTTGCATATGTTGTTCAGTTTGTGTGTTTTTTATTTCGGTTCTGTCAGAGGGTGAGTGTAAGGATAGGTCAGATTCATGAAGGGATGTATGAGTGCAAAGATGAGCAGCAGAATTCGTGTATGATGACCTATTGAGTGTCTACACCCATCAGTGACACAAAAGGCACTTTTGTTCATAAGACAGTCCTATTAGCATTGCCAAGCTTGTTTTTGCTGTAACCCCACATTAATTGATTAGGCCAGATACACCCACAGCCCAACCTATGCTGCAAGCAGTGTACACAAGCGAGTACAATCCCACAAACATAGCAAGAATGGGAGGATATTTTTAATTCTAGTCGGACTTATAACTAACATCTAGCTCCATAAAGGCATCTTAATGGTGCAATCGCTGATGTAGGTAAACAACATTCCTACCCTTTGGAGGAGTTTTAAACTGATAATGCACCTACGACCTGGTTGTCAGATTTTTCCCTATAATGGACCACAAGAGAACTCTCTACCCTTGGCATTATGTTGGGATTCACAAGTAGTATAAATAATGGAAACGCTATTAAATGCGTCTGTGTCTGAATCCCCCTGATGGATTACATACACTAGATGAAGACAGCGACTCTTAAGTCTGTGCAATTAGTGGATCTTGCATTGTACTAAATGTACTTGGTACACCTATGTTGCCATTCTCCTAGCTGCTTTTGAAAATAGATGACATGCTGCATATGTAGAGGGTAAGATAAATGAGGGTAAGATATTTGAACAACTCAAATGACTAACGTAGGAAAGGCAGGTCACTTTATGTGTAACCCATGTTAGTTTCTCTTATTTCTAATTAAAACTAAAAAAAAATGTATTGACTTTTAAAGATACTACTTGCAGATTGTGCATGCATCCTCGACTACAGTTGCTCTCCATCGCCATTAGTTCTCCTTCAAAGGACTACTCTTCTGGGCCTGGATTACTGAAAGGGCGCACTTACCCTGTTTGCGCCACAGCGCACATTTAAGCAGGTTCGCCGGGTGCAGACAGGGAAAGTGCATCCTATTATGAAGAAGGCGCTGCCCTCAGGGCAGCCGCGAGCTCGCGTTGCCACCCGAGGCAGCGCATCAAAGAGAAATGGCGCTTCTCCAAATAAAGTGGCTCGAGAATCTGCATTTCATTGAAGACACAGAGGCTAGCATTATGCATTGATCTTTTACTGCCACTCCACCGCAGAACTTTATAGGACAGATTACATCATAAAAATTTACAATCCAAAATAGAACCTTCCTCCACATATAAATAGTCCATTCACAGAAATCATCTTCCTATTTAAAATGTGAAAGTTGCTCCTTTCTCTTTGTCTGAACGTACTCTGTTCTTATTCACTTCCTTCTTCCTTACACTAGCTCTCATCCACTGTCCACTGACTTGATTATTTTCGGAAGCCAAAAAAAACTTGTTAAATATTCATGCCAAATATAAAATAACCAAGGTTATTCTTATAAATGTATCTCTATTTAAAAAAAAATTTTTATCAACAGATTAACGTATATCACTCCCATAATCCTTGGAGGGTGGGATAATGCTAGCCTCTGTGTCTTTAATGAAATTTAGATTCTCTAGGCACTTTATTTGGAGAATCGCTATTTCATTATAAGACTGGAGGCTATCATGCATGTTTGTAGCCCTTTAACACCAGATTTGCCATGTGCTCTATTGACTTGCAATAATGTTTAGCAAACACAGAACTATTCAACCAGTCAACCACTCTCATATCTTCCAGTCTTCCACCTTTCAAAAAGGCTTGACTCGCCATTCCACCTCTCATTGAATGTGCCTTAAATTTCTGTAAATTGCCACCTTATTGCTGCATGGTACATTTCACCCATCTTGCAATAGTAGCTGTGGTTGCTGCCTTGAATGGCTTCAAAAAAGAAATTGATACTCCTACATTCTAAAATCATATTCTCTCATGCAATCTACTACACACAGCTTCTTGCGCACATCACATTTCGGATAATAAATAGTCTGACATTGTTTTAGTTCTTTTTGTAATATCAAAGGTTACTCCAAAGGGGTCATAGACCCTGTTACTTACCTCCAATGCTTTGACATCAGAAATTATACGACAAGAAATGAGCTACAACAAGAATGCTAACTTCATAGTTGGCCTTTTCAATTCCAAATATCTATTATCTGGCCATGAGATTAAAAAGAATAAGACCTAATTGACATCCCACAAGACCTCATATTTTGGCCTAGGATGTCTCTGCAATCTGATGCTTATAGGAACCCTACAAGCCAACACATTTTTCCCTACACTCCTACCATTAACCTGTGTCCAGCATAGACTACCGATCTGTGGCAATTTACTGTTCTATACCTAAGGCCCTTATCAAATTGTTCCACCAGAAAGTTAACTACCTTCACTACAGGTGCCTCCTAGGGATTCAACTAACTTTCCATGCAACAACATACCCATAATTTCTAAATTCTTTTAAATGTACACCGAGTACCTGGTGCCCTAGACTTCTTGAGTAACTCCTCAGCGTTTCCCGAAAGTCCTGACATGCCTGAAGATCTCCTGATACTTTCCAGACAAGAAGGTTCAAAGCCCCTGTCTGAACTGGAGGTTGTTCCTTTCCATCTAAGTCTCTCAAAAGACCCTCCATTGCAGGAAGATAAAATGGAATTTCAAATGCATGTTCCAAAAGCCTTGGAAACCATGCCTGTGACACCAACAATGGAGTTACCAGTACACATTTCTCTCTCCTCACTTTTTGCAGGACCCTGTGAATCATTACAAAGGTGGAAAATGCATATGTGCTCATCCCCTTCCAACTCTGTAGGAAAGCATCCACCACTAGAGCCCCTGGATCTAGTAACCAACTTTAATATTTTTTTTAGTTGAAATGTCAACCTCTTTGCAAAAAGGCCTACCTCCAAAGGACCCCGTAACTGATCTAGCTTCTTGAAGCAATCCTAATTCAACTTCCAATCGCTGTAATCCCTCAAATACCTTGAATTCCAATCCACAGTTACATTTTCCTACCCAGGCAAATATTCTGCCCGCAAACTGATTTTGTGTTCTAAACAAAACAACCAAAGATCTTTTTCCAACTCCACCAGCCCAAGGGCCCTTGTGCCTGCTAATTGATTTACATATGCCACTGCAGAAACATTGTCCATCTTTAACAATTCTGCACTGCCTTGCAAATAATGTTTGAAACTCATAAGAGCATAGAGACCTGCTGTCAACTCCAAACAATGTATGTATTGCTTCTCTCTGTGTTTGACCACAATCCACCAGTCTCCTGTACACCCAGACATGCACCCTAGCCAGTTAGACTTGCATCTGACTCCAAAATAAAGTCCTGAGTACAACCAAAAATTGTTTGTCCATTCCAGGCATCTAAATTCTCCAACTACCAACCAAATTCCATCTTCGCCTCCTTGTCTAGGTTTATCTTGTCTCAATATCGTAAGCCTGCCCAGAGGGCTCTCACCTTCACGCTGCAGTGCGTGATAGTGTAACGGACCAGGAAAAAACACCTGCATTGAAGAGGATAAGAAACCTATTAGCCTTGATAGCTCCCTTAGTGTAAAAAAAAAACCCCAAAAACTCTTGAATACATAGCAAATCTCCTTCCTTATCTTGGTCACCTTCTAAAACGACGTTGACCATGTCTATCATGAAAACTAAAAATTCCACAGTGTGTGATGGGATCAAAACAGACTTTTCCTTGTTCACAATAAAACCTCGGCTTTCCCGTAAATTCTTGACCATATCCCAATCCTTCAGAATTTGATTCTGACATTGGGCCATTACTAGAATGTCGTCTAAATGAATGATCATTCAAATAGCCCTCTCTCTCAGATAAGCTACCACTCCCCTCATCACCTTGGTGAAGCACTGTGTTGCTGAGGATAGGCTACATGGAAAGAAGCAAAATCGATACATTCAATCCTGCCAGATGAACTGAAAGTAAGCCTGGCTGCTCTTTGCCATAGGAATTGTAAAGAAAGCATCTTTCAGATCCAACTTTACCAACCAATCGTTCTTCTACAGATGGATACCTTCCATCTTGAAATATCTGTAAACTAGAAATCTGTTTAAGTCCCTCAAGTTTATAAAGGGTCTCCACACCATGTCCTTTTTCTCTACCAGGAAGAGTGTACTTACCAAAACTTTGTTTTCTTTGCTCACCTCTACAGTAGCCCTTTTCATCCACATAGACTTTATCTCGCCGTCTACCACACTCCGAGTTCAAGATCAACTCTTTTGGACTAATGTTCTGAGTGGGGATTTCTGTGAAATCTATTTTGAAACCCTGAATAATTTCTAAAACCCATGGGTCTTGCGTTATCGTCTCCCTTACTCTGGTAAAATATTTTAGATGGCCACCTACTCTTCCCAGGGAAGAAGTAGAAAATGTCACTGTACTCACCCTGGTATCCAGAAGACCCCTGAACAAGGGGCTTACTTCCTCTTGCTCGCTGATAGCGGCCTCTCTGAGGGTAGAAGGAAGCACCTGTACTGGCTTGATATCCTCTACTGTAGCCTCTCTGCTTGTAGTTACTGAATTGTGACCTCTGGTAACCTCGGCCGGCAGAAAGTCCTCATCTGCCAGCCCTGCCAGAAACACCTCCGCTGAACACACTGCGCATGTTGTTTTGAGCCTTGTCCAGGGCTGTGAAGGTGGCAATGTATTTGCCAAGGCTTTTGACCATGTCTTCCCTGAATAAAAGTCTCTTCGGTTCTGGCTAGCTTCCTTCCCAGCTAAATCCCTTAGCTTAGGGTTTATTTTCATTAAAACCGCCTTGCGCCTTTAGACGTTAAGGCCAGCATTAGGGTTGCCCAATAGTACTAGAGCTCTCTTGCTCCAACCTCTTAAAAAGTCGAAATCCAATGGAAGACCCTTAATGTATGCCTCTTCTGTCATGTCAAGAGTTCGCACTAATGGGTCAACCACATCCAGGAGCCGGTCCTGGCACTGTTTCAAGGACCTCTCTAGCCCTTTCCAAGGAACTCTGTCCATCTTAAATGAAAAGGTGATCAGCTCCGGATCTAAGTTTGGGGTGAGTCAGACCTTATCGTTGATGAAAGGTCTTGAGTATTCCTCTTAACACATTCCTCATCTCCTTTTCAAGTGGGTTCCTAATCCACTTCTTAATAAAGTTGCCCACCTGTTCTAAAGGCCACCATTCTGCACGTCTTGTGTGCTTTATATTATGGGGCGAGAACATTTCTTGCTCGAAGGTGTTTTTAACACTATCCTTCGAAGTAGAAGGAATAACATCCTCCGTAAATAGGTTATCACCCCCATTGTCGTCCTGTTGGAGGTCAAGCACATATTCAGCAAAGAAATTATCGTCAACTTTCTCATATACATTTTCCAAAAACTCATCTTGAGTATCCATCTCTTGCGTGCTGCTCAGGTCACCCATCTCTTGTGTGCCGCATAGGGCACCTTTCCCCTTAGATTGCATTCCACTTAGGGCAACACTCCCTTTGAAGTGCTGGGACCTACGATTCTCTTTAAGGGTATGTGCCCTCTTTCAGTGTGCTTAGTCTTCCTTTTTTTCTTGCCTTTCTTTTCTCCATTATCAGAGACTTCCTCTGATAAGGTCCAATGTTCATTATCCGACTCCTTTTTATGCTTCCCTTTTTCCATGACCTTATCAATGGTCTCTTGAACACAGCTTTTCATCTCATGTTGTAAAACTTTTTTAACAATCTCTTCATTAATGTTCCCCTCGGGAATCTCCGGTAACTCTTTAACTTTCTTTGCAATACAGATTCACTATCAATAATAATGTAATATAAAATACAAGCCGCAGTTAAATCCTATTCTCCTTTTTCTTACCCAAACTCTCTCTCTCTCTCCTGTCCTAAAGCCCTCCTACCATCGAATCACCTCAGGAAAGGTACTGTAACTGTCATCGTTACAGTCCAAAAAATGGCAGTGTATTCTCTATAAATAACAACGGGGCTCTGCATCACACTGTTGCCCAACGCATTCCTTAAATTTGCAGAGCTCTGCTCAAGGGTCTGAGAAGCCGACTTGTGTGCGGCAGGCATCAGCACTTACTGCCTGGTGCATATCCAGAGCGCAGAGCCTTGTTTTGGCTCACGAGTAAGGCCCAGGTGCGACTGAGGAAGCCCAGCTGCCGATGCAAGACTGGCAGTGGCCCCTGAGCACACGCACCTCTCTGGGGCACGTGTGTGAAGTCACCGCAGACTCAAAAGTAAGCAAGGCTTAAGATGGATAACGTTACACCGGTCAATTAGGGAACCTAGCACTTTGGCAAGAAACAGTAAAGCAGAACGGGGGTAGAAGAAAACATTGCGCATTGGGAAATGAAGTGTCCTGTAAGCAGGGCATAAACATTAATACAACAAAGGTAACTTTACAAAGAGAAAAGCCCAATCAACACCTTGACAAATACCTATCTAGTATGTTTCCATAGACTGGAAATTATTAAGAACAGTAAATGCAACCATTACAACTATTAAGGATATAAAGTGTAAAGTAAATGAAAGCGCTACATATCTGATTGAGGAGCAGCATTTAAAAGAGTAAGATGATTCCTTGAATGGACTATTTATATGTGGAGGAAGGTTCTATTCTGGATTGTCAGTGTTTTATGATGCAATATGTTCTTTAAAGTTCTGCGTTGGGGTGGGATTAAAAGATTAATGCATAATGATCGCTTCCGGTCTTGTAGTGAAATACAGAGTGGCTATTTAAAAGCTACTCCGTGTTTCTCTGTGCAGGCTGCAACCCACCTGCACTTTTAAAAGGGATTAGGAATCCCCTTTCAGGCAGGTGCAGTGAGTGACTGCACCTGACTGCAGGGAGGTGTCTGGGGTGGGCCATGGGGACCCCCTTTTATCCTGCGAGAGGGCTGCTGCCTTTATAGGGCACACTTTCAGTGCACCGCCTAAGGGCACGTTTGCCTCTGCGCCCACATCGGTAATACAATGAGTGATTTCCTCATTTGCATGTGGCCATGCCCCATGCAAATGAGGGAACACCCTTTCTCTATAGCGCTGCCACTATGTGCGCTAGCGCCATCTGTATTACAGAAGGGGCCGCACAAGCGTCTGCGGCACCTTCTGTGATATCAAAGTGCCCCAGGGCACGCAAAGCAGGCGCAAATCACTGTGGCGCCTCCGGGGCACTTTGTGTCAAATGGCCTCTGGTTCTTATTGCTAATTAAATGTATGTGCAAATTTGCACGTATTTATAGTGGTTCGCTTCAAAACTGCTAGCTTTGCATGCTATAATTCTCAGTTGGTAGTTAGCACTGCAGCTCAGTTCATGCTCGTGACCTGAATGTCAAGTTTTCATTCTAACACCCAGAAAAAAGACGATCATCGTCCTGTGGAAAACGGAGTACCACAAAGTTTACTTAAACAGCTAGTCGATAAAGAGTATTAGAAACAGTTCAATTTGTCATAAGCCTGACAATGTGTGATCCAGCGCTCGGAGACCAATAAATTTGCAAATAAACAAGGCCCAATTACATTACCCAACAAAGTCCCTTCGCGCTGGGTTCAGTGTAAAATGCAAAGTTCAGACCTAACTTAACAATCTCCAACCGAACCTGCATTACTCACAGAAAAATAATGTAACAATGGCATCTTTTTATAGTTGAATAGTTGATGGCAATAATTAATAACACTCTCTAAATAAAGACGAACACAGAGTGTATATTGATATTGTTTATCTAAATAATGTGAAAATAATGCTCATCTGAAAGAAACACGTTAGTGATAGATTCCTTACCTTAGAATACCCCCAGGCGTCAGACTGGATCCGGAAAGTTTTCGTCAGCAGTACCCCTGCGCGTCGGAAGGTGGCGTCGTGCGGCTCCGCGTCCGTAGTTGGCATCGTGGTTGCCGAGATGACGTTGCGGCAGCTACTTAGACGCCGCCCACGCGCGCTGGCATCAGTTCTTTCTTTTTCCGCGCCAGCAAGCGCAGATCCGGAGAGAGTGGTACCCCCCCTGTCATTTTTTGACTGAGTTTTTCGAGGCCTTTTTGTCTCTATTTTTCGAGTCGATTGACTCCTGGTGCAGTAGGGATGCCCGGCTTCAAGTCCTGCGAGGACTGTCATCGCATGGTGACGGACCCACACCGCGTGTGTCTTTACTGCCTGGGGCGCGAACACGATCCCAAGTCGTGCCCCGACTGCCGGGCCATGGCGCCGAAGACTTTGCTGGAGCGGTCCCGAAAGTTGCTTGAAGTTTGGCAGTCGGCTCCACACCGCTCAAGGTCCCGGTCCCGTGGGAAGTCGAGGGACCGGTCGCGGAGCCACCACCATCGTTCATCGGGATCGAAGTCTTCGCACTCGGGGTCAGGTAAGATTAAGCGTTCCAAGAAGTCGAAGAAGCGCCATCGCTCTCCGACTTCCCGTCGCGGCTGAGGGTGCGGGTGGTGCCTCCCCCGCGGCTCTGGCGGAGCCTACGCAGTGCCTGCCGGCCTACCCGCCCTTCCCGGGTCCGTCGGCGACTCCGGCCCAGCTGCAGGAATTTCTTTCAGCCATGGCTCGCCTCTTTGGACCGTCGGGCCCTGCCGGTGCGCCTTCGGGCCCCGCGGATCCGACTGGGGGTCCTTGCCCTTTACTGCCGGCGGCTCCGGCATCGCTGTCGGCTCTGGCGCCGCAGGGCCCCCATGGATCCAGGCCTGGATCCCGGTCGACGCCGGTTGACCTTGTGACACCTCCACCGACGTCTACTCCTCCGGCACCACTTCCGTCGTCGCCCGTTCCACCGGATGACGTCGCCTCCGGTTTCAGCCCCGAAGTGGACACAGCGCCGGAACGGCGTCACGCGACGCCGACTCCGACGGGACCTTTCTATCCCTATGTCCATCCTCTTTATTTTCGGCCTGTTCATCAGCCTTCGGAGGAAGGGGAGGACTGGGAGGGGTCTGAGGACCCTCTCACAGCACAATGTGAGTTTGACCCAGACTGGGCAGAGGAGCTGGGGGATGCCAGTGGTCTTGATACCTCTCCTGACCTTGGCATGCTCACTCCTTCTACCGTGGCTACGGAGGAGGGTGCAAGTTACACAGTGGTGTTGCGTAGGGCGGCCGAGGCCCTCCACCTCGAGCTCCCTACAGTGGCCGTCAGGACTAACCTCCTGACAGAAGTGCTTCAGCCGGCGGCTACCTCTGCGGAGCCACTGCTGCCTTTTTAATGATGCACTTTCAGACGTTCTTTTGGGCACCTGGTCCAGACCCACCACAGGGGCTCCTCTGAATAGGAACGTGGCCCGATGCCATCGCCCGGCCCCGGGCGACCCCCTTTTCCTCTCCCAACACCCCACCCCTGAGAGCTTGGTTGTCCAAGCCTCTGCGTCTCCGAGCGCATTCCCTACCGCACCTCCGGACAGGGAATCCAAGAAACTGGAGCAATTTGGTAAGAAGATTTTTTCTTCCGCCAGTTCAGGGCTGCGGTATGTGAACACCGCATGCCTCTTGGGCCATTATTCCCACTCTGTGTGGGATACGGTGGCGCAAGTGCTGCCTCAGTGTCCGGAGGAGGCCCGGACAGTGCTCTCTCAGGCTATTGCTGAAGGGAGAGATGCAGCAAAGTTCACGATTCGATGTGGCCTTGACACCGCCGACTCGCTGGGCAGGGCGATTTCCACGACAGTGGCGCTCCGTCGCCACGCCTGGCTGAGGACTACTGGTTTCTCTGGGGATGTCCAGAACACCCTGATGGACATGCCCTTTGATGGCATTCTCCTTTTTGGCAACAAGGCAGATAGTGCGTTGGAGCACTTTAAGGACTTGCGGGCTACGGCCAAGTCCCTGGGCCTTTCTGCCGCGCGCCCTCCTCCGCCTTCTGCTTTTTGCTCCTTTCGTGGCCACGGAAGGGGCGCCTGGACACGTTCGCTTCAGAGCCACAGGCCTGCGCAGCAACAGTCTCAGCGTGGCCGCGGACGTGGGATCCGCCAAGGCGGGTCAGGGGGCCAACGGGCGGGTCAGTCCACCTCCACCCCGGCCACCACTGCCTCCAAACCTTCCTAGTCCGGTTTTTCAGGCCCATCAAACGCCAGTGGGCGGCAGGATTCGCCATCACCTCCCCACTGGCGCACCATCACTTCGGACAGGTGGGTTTTACAAATAGTCCGAAGGGGCTACTCCCTCCCTTCAAGACTACCCCTCCAGCCATGCCACCCCAGTACCACCGCATGTCGGGGATCACTTGGCACTTCTTCAACAGGAAGTCGCGGCCCTCTTGGCCAAGGGGGCCATCGAGCGCATTCCTGCGCCAGAAGTAGGACGTGGTTGTTATTCCCACTACTTTCTGGTGCCCAAGAAGGACAAGGGCCTGCGTCCTATCTTGGACCTCGGGGACGTCAATCGCTTCCTCCGGAAGGAGAAGTTCAAGATGTTAACTCTGGCTCAGGTCTTGTCTGCCCTCGACCCTGGAGACTGGATGGTAGCGTTGGACCTGCAGGACGCATCTTTCCACATTCCTGGCCCACCGCCGTTACCTGCACGTTGGCGCCAAGAAAGGTCGGGCCGTACACAAGCGGACTATCTCCAGATGGGTCGTCTTGTGTATTCAAGCCAGTTATTCTCTGGCAAAGAGGGAGCCTCCGTTAGGGCTGCGCACCCATTCTACCAGGGCGATGGCTGCCACTACGGCGTTGGGACGTGGTGTCCCCTTACAAGACATCTGTCAGGCAGCTACGTGGCCCTCGCTGCACACTTTTACTAAGCACTATTGCCTGGACAGCCAAGTCCGGAGAGGCGGCTTCTTTGGCCGTTCTGTTCTCCGGGACTTCCTGGTGTGATCTTGGTTCGCAGACCCACCACCGGGGTTGGTATTGCTGGGGTATTTATTCTAAGGTAAGGAATCCATCACTAACGTGTTTCTTTCAGATGCACAAGTTACTTACCTTCGGTAACGATATATCTGTAAGAAACATTAGTTAGTGATAGATTCCTTACCGCCCCACCCATCCTCCCCGTTCTGCGAACTGATTTCTAGGGTTAAGGTCATCCCTTTCAGGGCCCTAGTTTCAATGCACCAGTGGTCAGTATCTTGCATGGCTCTGCGTTCCTGGCACGGAAAGTCGTGTACAGAACTGACGTCAGCGCGCGAGGGCAGCGTCTAAGTAGCTGCCGCGACGTCATCTCGGCGACCACGACGCCAACGACGGATGTGGAGCCGCACGACGCCACCTTCCGATGCGCAGGGGTACTGCTGACGAAAACTTTCCGGATCCAGTCTGACGCCTGGGGGTATTCTAAGGTAAGGAATCTATCACTAACTAATGTTTCTTACAGATATATCGTTACAGAAGGTAAGTAACTTGTGCATCAAGTACCAAATACACAGTACAAATCACGGAACATCACTGTATAAACAATTAGCAAAGAGAATAATGACAAATCACATCACACTGACAGTGCATTGAAGGAGTGGAAAGGCGAAGAGAGAAAAGTTTCAGAAACAAAATACATTTGCAAATGATTATGCAAAGTCAGGTCTCTATCTATACTAACCCAAAGGAAATCAGGAAATCTTATCCCTGTCCAGGGAACAGCAGGGCCCCTCAAGAAGATTTGTAAGGGCAAAGTCTAAATCAGGAATCGGGAACAGGAAAAGAACAGGGTAGGCCTCTACAGCAAACCGACTACAGCGACGATCACACCTAACTGCATCAGCACCTCTCGGAACAGGAGCAATGCTAGCTAACCCCTCCCACCAAGGCACCTCAATTATACCCTAAAACCCAAATGTCCAACCCACACTTGTTTCATTTCAGAGTTAAAACTACATCGTGATTGGTTAAGGAAGGGGGTGTACTGTCACACCACACTCTGCATGTCCATCTCTCTGAATGTTCTACTGTTTTGCTTTTTTCATCATTACAACTACATCATCTCAGGAAATACAAGTATACAATTTCAGACTTCAGTTTGCTTCTCTCTCCGGCCATGTTACAATTTCTGTTACTTCTTGTGCCACTCGTGCGCTTCCAGAGGAAACGTTCATCACTTGTCGATTGTTTTTTGTCTTCACGTTTAACTTTTGGCAGGCACACATAAATTCGAAGGTCACTCGTATTTCCTTTCCTTCTACATTCTCTTTTGCTTTTTCAGTTAATAATTCTGTATTTTGCTTAGCCCATGCTTCTACGGAAAATAAAACAAATATAATCATTTTAAAATGATTTTCTTTACGTACCCTCCCAAATGCTACATCTAACAATGCGCAACCCAGGTTAGGTTTGTCTGACAAACAATAATCATGCACAAAAAGCAGCATTAGTCTCTTTATCTTCATTAGTCAAGCATTTGCGGCCTAGTTCAATGCTTTAGTTTGCGCTTGCGCAGTATTAATTTTCCCTCATGTTAGTTATTAAAACCACACGTTTTTCACTGCACACTGTTAGAAAAGTTAGAAAATGTTCCTAGGGGTCTCAATCCGAGCAGGTTTTATTTTTCAAAAACCGTGCTCCATCAATCCCCCCTTTGATGGCGTCTTTGAGCCATCACCAAATACCCACCTAATACAATTTATCACTTAAAAAGCTGTTCTCCCACGTTTTATTATTCCATCTAGATCCCTCATCATTTCATAATAGTTTCCTCTTCTATCCTCTAGTTCTATTTCTTCTCTTTCTTTTTCTGGCTCTTCGTTTATTATCAGATATCTCTATCTTGCATTTGCAACATTTATAAATCAAGAAAATCATTAATATCACTGTAGCCACTGCAATAATAGGTGTTAATATTCTTCCTAATAAACTATTCCCAAATGTAGAAAACTAATTTCCCACAGAGGAAAAACTTTCTAACAAGTTTCTCCCAAGCACCATCAACCTTCAATTCGGATAAATCTTGATGAAGATTTGTAATATTCTTAATATACCCCTCAAGATTTTTACTCTTGTCAGGGATACAAGTACAGCATTGTTGTACTTTTAACATATTGCAGACTCCACCCTCTTTAGCCAATAATACATCAAGAGCAAGTCGATTCTGCAAAACCATAGATCTAATTGCAACCCTCTCAGTATCGACCATCAAACACCCACCAGCAGTGTCTGTTAATAAACGATCAACCACTGTGGACAATTTTCTAATTTTGTGCGAATTTAGTATAACTCCAACTGAAGGTATCAATGTTCCAAAAACATCTCCTATAATTTCTGAAAAGCTCGCTCTTTTATTACGTATTAGTCCATTCTTTATTTCATTGATTCTATGTTTCTCATCCATGTGGTAAATCTTTGGAAATACTATTGCTATATAACAACACCCGTACCAATGTGCAGGCAACCTATAGTAGGCATTCTTACCACACACATAATAGATTCCAGGAAAGACCAGATCAGTTCCTCCTTTCAATCCCCATCCTCCTGTAACTAGAAAAGTATGATCACATTCACTAGAACCAATTAAATAATTATTATAGTCAGTCTTTTGTCTAAGTAAACAAAGCTTCCCTCTATGATACCAGTCTAGGGTCATGGCAGCGTGAGTCTCACCCTTCTTGTAATTTCCCTCTCTGAAAGCCCATGGAGGTACATGAGACTTTTGCTCAGCAGCTTTTCTCTGAAACTCTTGTCTTCTATCTTCAATCATGTTAATGAATTCTATTCTTCAAATCGTAATCTACAAGTTAGGTTATGTCTATGTGCATATACTGTATCTATTGTTTGTGTAGAATGGAAAATATCTCCCATATATTCCGCATTTCTAGCACAATTTATTTCATTCATATTCCTTCTAATAGGAATTTCTGAGAAAACTAAATCCATGTTGGAATAATAGTATTGGAGACTTCCCCTCTCGTAAAACAAACTCGTTAAGACACTACAAGACACACCATATGTTAAAGGTAGGTGATATGTCACCCCCTCTGAGACAGACGACGGTAATTGCATGGACGCATAACAATCTCTCGCATCCATTACGTCAACATACTCATACAATAATTTGGTAAAGACATTTAACGAAAAATCATTAATTGATTTATCATGATGATAGATACTATCATCTATCATCTTTTCCATTTTAGTACGCGAGTCTTCCTCTAATCCTTTAGTATCTACCTTTTCACTCATCACACCATTAGTATCATTCTTTTGATTAGTTACCATTAAGACAGGTATAATGACAATTAGTGTTAACCATACCATCATTAGTAAAAATATACTAAATAAGCAAGCATTAATACATTTATGTTTAAAACCATGATTTTGATGTCCAGTCACTGCTGTATTTGCCATTTTCTAATTTAAATTTGTACTAATTCTAAAAAACTAAGAAAAAAAACCTCAAAAATCTAACTTAGAATCAAAAAATATCTAAAAAAATCTAATCTATAAAAATATCTATCCAAAGTAGTGTATCCTCACACTAATGGCTTTTCTTCTTTACCCCTCTTTTTTTTTTTTTTTTTTTTTTTAATATCCTTCTTTTACAAGTCTTTTGAATGATTCAGAATAATTTTCTCATTTGTTGCACCTTATTTTTTTTTGCAGTTCTTTTAAGGTGGTTCAAAACTGTTTCCTTCACCCTGCTCTGTACCAGTGTTTTCTTTGATCTGATTGGGGAGGATGTAGCCTTACAGCTAGAGCGGTCGACGTCAAAGCTGGGGAACCGGGTTCGAGTCTCTGCAACGACACTCAACATCCTGTGATTCTGGGCAAATCACTTAATCTCCCTGTGCCTAACAAAAAATGAATGTGTCCTTGTGTAACAAAACTGGTGCTATGTAAAGCGCTCTGATACCCAATATCTTCGGGTCTAGTTCGCGCTATATAAAACTCTAAAAAAAAAAAAAAAAAAAAAAAATCTGTGTTTTCAAAATCTTCCAACACCACATATGTCCATTCTGGTTCTATGTATTTCTTATTTGGAACCCTTACTCTTTTTGTTTCACGAACTGATTCTTCTTCAGACTCACATTGCTCAGTCTGATCTGAAACTTCAATTATTGTGTCAGGTGATCTTTGTTTTGGAGTATATTTCACTCTTTTCACTCCTTCTGGCCACACATTACCTTTTCTTGCTTTCTTTGCTTGCACAGCTTCCGTTGCTTCGTTGTCAATTTCGCAAGTTCTTTTATTCAGTCCTTTTCTCTGTTGTACTTGTTCTTGATTCACTTTCTCTTTTTCTTTCTCAACAGCAGTCTTTTGAGACCCAGTAGCTGGTGCCCACTCTATTCTACTTGTTCCTTGTTCAACTTCAGAATCTGTAACTTCAGACTCTACAATTTCATTTTCTCCACTTTCTGCTTCTTGTCTTTAAACTGGACTTGGGACTCTTCTCGTGTGACTTGCATGTATCCAATTTGGTAAGCCACCACACTTTACTGCTGTCTTCGTCACCAGTATCACTTGATAAGGGCCATGCCATCTAGGTTCCAAACACGATTTTCTCACATGTTTCTTCACCAGGACCCAATCTCCTGGACTTAGATCATGTGCTTGTTCTTGCTGAGTTGTAGTTGCAATTTCTCCATCCTGATGAGACACAGAACGCACTACATCAGCCAATCGTTTGCAATAATCAAGCACCAGATCATCAGTAATATTCATCAGTTGATTTGCTGGTACAATCGGCTGTCTCCTTGCTCTCCCCATAATTATTTCGTGTGTGGATAATCCAGTCTTTTTATCAGGAATACTTCTCAGACTCATCAATACCAAGGGTAAAGCATCTGGCCATTTCAGTGCTGTGGATGAACAGACTTTTGACAGTCTTGATTTGATAGTGCCATTAATTTGCTCGACCACTCCTGATGCTTCTGGTCGATAGGCACATTGCAGCTTTTGTTCAATTTGTAATGCTGCACAAATCATCCGAATTATTTCATTATTAAAATGAGTTTCTCTATCTGTTTCTAAAGAGACTGGAAATCCAAATCTAGGAATTAACTCTCTTAACAGCAATTTGGCAACAGCTATCGATTTTGCTGCTGGCACACTGTACACCTTTTGCATAAACTCTCTGCAATGACCCTGAACTTTGGATTATACCATGACTGTTTGAAGAGTCTAATCATAGCATCTCTTCCAACATATGTTAAACCATGGTACATTCTTGCCATCTGTGAAAGTAAACAGTCTGGCATTACTGGTCTGTCGTCTACATACACCCATACTTCATCATCGGATCTCTTTTTACATCCTGATTTTATCCAAATTTATTTTTCCTCATCACTAGCTTCTTCCTGCAACTGTTTAATTTCATCCCATGTTTCTATTGCAGAGAACATCAAGTGATAAGTTGATTATTTTCCTCTGTTTATTGAAATTGAATTTTGTGCACAGAAACGAGCCACTTGGTCTGCGTATCTGTTCCCATTGGTCACATAATCATTTCCTGACTTAGGAGCTGAACATTTGAGCACAGCGATCTTTTTAGGCAATTGTAATGTATTCAGTAAATCCTTTGCATGTTTACTATTTCTAATAGGTGATCCTGAAGAAGTCAGAAATCCACGTTGCATCCACAATTGACCAAAATCATGCACCACCCCGAAACCATATTGGCTATCAGTGAATATGGTTATTCTCAAATTTTTGCCAATTATGCACGCTCTAGTCAGTGCAATCAATTGAGAAATTTGTACTGAATTTATCCCTCTTAGACAGGAAGCTTCAAGAACCATAGCCACTGTACACACAGCATACGAAGCACTCAATACACCCTTTTCATCTCTCAAGCAAGATCCATCCACAAACATCACACAATCTGACTCTTCTAATGGTGTATCCTTTATGTCTTGGTTTTGTACACAACTGTCACATCCAAACAATCATGATCTGCTTCGTCTTTCACCTCTTCACAACTTGAACTCGGCAACAAAGTTGCTGGATTCAATGTTGTACATCTCGTTACTGTCACATTTTCAGCACCCAGAATCACTCTCTAATATTTAGTCAAACGTATGTACGTCATATACTGTGTTCGTGTGAGAGTTAATAGGATCTCAACAGAGTGTGGCACATATACTTTCACAGGATGTCCCATGACAATTGACTCACTTTGCTCAAGACTCACACAAGTAGCAGCCACTGCTTTCAAACAACCTGGTAATGCTGCAGCCACTGAGTCCAAAGTAGCAGAAAAATGTGCCACTGGTCGACGTGCCTTTCCATGCGTCAATGTCAAAACTGAAAGCGCACACCCATCTCTCTCGCAACAGAACAATGCAAAATCTTTCGTATAGTCTGGCATTCCCAATGCAGGAGCTCAACAAAGACTATCTCGCAGCTTAAGGAATGCTTTCATGCTTTCCTTATCCAATTCAATCGGATCAGTCACATCTTTGTGAGTCAACCTCTGTAGAGGTTTGGCAATCAATGAAAATCCACTAATCCACTGCCTACAATATCCTACCATGCCCAAGAACATTCGAACTTCTTTCTGGAGGTTCCATTTGCAAAATCACATTGATTCGATCCAGTACCACTCTCCTAGCTCCTTTTTCAATTTTGTGTCCCAAATATTGAACTTCTTTCTGACAAAATTGTAATTTTGCTGGTGACACTTTATGCCCACCTTCTGCCAAATGGTTCAGTAGAGCAATTGTATCCGTCACACATGCCTCTCGCATTTTTGATGCCACCAGTAGGTCATCAATATACTGCACTAACACTGAGTTCTTTGGCATAACCAATGACTCTAGAAATTTTTTCAATATCTGATTAAAAATTGAAGGACTCTTTGTATACCCTTGAGGAACTTGGCACCATGCCAAAACACGGTCTCCGAACCGGAGAGCAAATAAATATTTGCTATCCGGATGTAAAGGTATCGAGAAAAATGCTTGACACAAATAAATCACTGTATACCATTCCGCATCACAAGGAATTTGGTAAAGAATCACTGCTGGGCTTGGCACTATTGGACAGCAAGGTACCCCAATTTTATTTATTTTTCACAAATCCTGCACTATTCTGTATTTCCCACTTGGTTTCTTAATTCCCATAATAGGTGAATTGCAAGGACTTCCCAATATTTCTTTTAGAATGCCTTGTTCAATCATTTGCTCTATTACAGGAATAACTCCTGCTATAGCCTCAGGACTCAACTTATATGGTGGTGTTTTTGGAATCTCTGCATCTTGTTTTACTGTAATTTGAATAGGGTCAAAACCTTTCATCAGTCCAATTTCTTTTCCTGTAAAATCCCACACATCTGTCCTCACTGTGTCTCTCAACTCACCGGGCAAATCCTCAAATGTGAGCAATGAATATAGATAATTCACTTCTGTTCCTTGCTTTGCTAACATCATTTTAAAAGCAACATCCTCATCTGGTGTCTGAAAAGCAATACCATCCGGTGTACAATAGATGGTACAATTCATCTTGCAGAGTAAATCCCTACCTAAAAGATTCACTAGACTTGAGTGACATACCACAAAACGATGCATATCTCTGAATTCTCCAATATGAACCTCCGTTGGTTTGGTCACTGGAGTTCTAATATACTTATTTGAAACTCCTACAACTTGGATAGTTACTCCCGAGAGGGATAGGTTTGGAATTTCTGCTGCTCTTACAGTAGAACGGGTAGCACCAGTGTCCACAAAGAATGTAATATTATTACCTTCCACTTTCCCATCAACAAAAGGACCTGATTGATCTACCACTAGAGATGCGCCATGCACGCACTCTTCCTCCCCCCTCAGGCACCGTCATTGAGATGAATCTGAATCACTCTCAGGACACTGCAACCAATATTGTTGTACATTTTGATTCTTACCAACTTGTTCACTTGAGTGAAATCCAGCATTCGCACTGTATCTCTGTACCTGAGCATTCACATTATTTGGCATAGGAGCTTGAGGTACTTGTATTAGTTGAACATGTGGTGTAACTACCTGTTGTTGTTGCAGCTGTTGTTGATTCACAACCGCTTCATTCTGCATCTGCGGATTGAAATTTTGAATCATTCCATTATTTCCTAGCAAGGACTTATACTCGTTCTTCCAATGCCCTAACTTGCCGCACGCATGACAAGGATATTTCGTTTTCATTTCTTCTCTATTATTCTTACCTCTACCACCATTTAATACACCATTCATTTTAGATACCTGACCATTTTGAAAATTCTGATTCTGTCCTTTCATTTGAAAATCTGTTTGAGAACCATTGACATAATTCCCATCTTTCTGTTGCGCCACTTTCACTTGCGCCCACATCATCTTCTCTTTTAATTTCTTATGCCTCGACTCAATATCATCACTACAATACTTAGCATATCTCAAAATCTCATCCACTGTCTTACTCTGCCAACAAATCAAATGTTGCTGAATCATATTACTAATCTCAGGTTTCAATTCAAATACAAACCTATACACAAAATGTCCCATATCTTTGTCAGTTATACTTTCAAAGCCACTATACTGTTTAAACACCTGTAAAAGCCTCTCATAATATGCATGTACTGATTCTTTTGACTCCTGTGTTGTCCTATCAATTTTAACCCAATCTGTTTCTTTTGGAGAAATTTTACCTTTCAGGTAAGTAATTACCTGATTATATTTTTTCATCACCTCTTCTGAAGGTGCTCCTGTTTTAACATCTCTAGGATATTCCTCTTTTGGCCAATCGACTGCAATTTTACATTCTGTCCATAAATCAGCTGGAACTACAATGTCAAATAAGCCATCCAAATCTTTCAACAAGACCTTTTAAACTTTTACAAACCTCTCTACCTGTTTGTACCACTCGACAGGCTTTTCTCTCAATCTAGGGAAATCATTAGTAAAAGACAATATATCCTGTCTTGACCAAGGTATGTGAACATATCCACCACCTGGAACTTCTCTCATCGGATATATCATTTCAACTTGCTCTGCTTCTCTTAATGGAAGTAAAGAAGATGCATTCACATTTTTGTTAGCAATCATCTCTTCCTTCTTTTTTGCCCATCTACCCTTCCATCGTTCCACATCACCCCCACTCTTCAAAGTATTAATCGACTCTTTTATTTGCAATCGTTTACCAGACTTATTCAAACTCTCCAAATCCTTTTCAGTAAAGTCCAATCTATATGTTTTCTGCAAAGCTTTAGATTTCCCAATATCCACTCCATATTCCTGTGCAACCTCTACCAATTTCTCATGTAAATTCTTCGCACTCCATGTAATATTTTTACACAAAAATAGCAACTGTTCATCCTGATATTTACTCAATCTCTCTGGACTTATTGTACCAATAATCATTTCTTCCAAATCTACTCTCAATTTACCTATATCTATACTCATTTTAGACTTATTAGTTTCTATTCCTCTTATCCAATCATCTAACTCCTCCGGCGAAGGTCCCACTGAACCCCCTGATACTGGAGTCCTTTCTCTCACATTATGCACTAGTTTCCTAGGATCTATCTGCACACTTCTTTTTGGTGGTTCAATCACCTTTTCATTTATTGGAAGATCAATCAATGAAGCACTCCTCTCAACCGGTTCCGATCCACTAGCATTCCTGACACTATTCATAGGAATTGTCAATGTATGCGTACTCGAAATATTTTGACCCTCACTGTACAATGGAACTATAGGACCAATTGTTACTGGTACTGACAATGCTTCTGCATTCAAACTCAACTGACTAATCTGCTGAGTCAGCTCCTCTCTTGTTCTGTTTAACATGTCAATCTCTTTTTCCTGTAACTCTTGAGTACCTAATGAAGACTGTGAAGCTACCGGAACATTTGTAACTTGTGAAACTTGTGGGACTTGTGAACTTCTATTTCAATTAACGGTGCACTCGGAGAAATCCCATCCGGGCTCTCTTGATATGGTGGAGGTCTTTTTAATAGCATCTCATCTAATAATTCATCATCGATTTCATTTGGATCAATGTCTAATTCTGAAGTCTCAACATTATTCTTTTTCTCTTTACATTTTCCTCCAGCCTAATCCTCAGCAACTATTACCGGATATAACCCATCTGCAATCACTTCTCTTCTCCATCTTTTCATCTGATCATCCCACCTAGCTTCTGAATATCTCCTCAATGTATTCCTATATCTTATCCCATTCCTGTCTCTCTCTTTTATACGCCTCATGCTCCCATTCTTCAAGCGCCTCATACTGCATAGGTCTGGGATTTGGTTATAATGAATTCATTTGTCTCCTCAAATTTTCTAATATCCTCACATTAAAAGTACCATGCTTTGTAAAAGCTAAAACTCCATCTTCCGTGTAACCCATCCAATTCTCCAACTATGTACACGTATGACATCCACGCTCTTAACATCATGAAAGAAGCAGGTGATCTCTGAGGAGGTACAAGAAGCCCCTCCCTAGTAACTATCGGCTTATCCTTTTTAAAGAAATCTTGTATTCTTTTTACTATCTTCATTTTAAACTCTTTTTCTCGCTAAATAAACCAAAAACAAAGGAAACCTTCCGTAAATCCTCTCACTCATTTAGCTGAATCTCAACCAATACCAGTGCGATTCACACCAACCAACCAATCACGGCTCACTACAAGCCCACTGTCTCGACCAATGCTAGCGCAGCTTTTTGTGACGTCAGTATAACTCCTGCTACTGACCCTCCCTTTACAAAATAATACGGCAATGTACTACAAGGTTTTTCTTAACTAAATTCTTGTTAGAAACAACACAAAACAATGCTACTTTGTCTGCTCCACTAAATAAAGAGATAGTTCGATCATTCGAAGAAATTCTTTTACTTCTAGTAAAATAACGACCAGCGCTACTCTACTCCCAATCAAGTGAAAAGAGGTCTTGGTACTCTTCTGGGGATACTAGCCAAAGTTTCGGAAGAGGATTTTCGAGTGAAAAAAGTCTTGGTACTCCTTTGGGGATGTAAAGCCAAAATTTCGGGAGAGGACTTTTCACTATTTCACACAACCCTTTCTCATCAGAATGAATCCCTAAAATAACATCAACAGTATCTCACTGTTTGATATTACAACAACAGACAAAGTACTTCTGCAGTGTGATACTTCTCCACATTATTCCTCAGCCCCTCTTAGGCTAAAATAACATCATCCCGGGATCTTAGGCAACTCCGTACCCATATTTCCAGACTACATGAAACAAAACGAACACTAACTTTTCATATTAATAACCAAAAATCAATAATTATTGCCAAACTAATCAATAACCATCCTCTGCTACCAAAACTGATCCAGCTCTCAGAGATCAATAAATTTGCAAATAAACAATGCCCAATTACATTACCCAACAAAGTCCCTTCGCGCTGGGTTCAGTGTAAAATGCAAAGTTCAGACCTAACTTACCAATCTCCAACCGAACCTGCATTACTCACAGAAAAATAATGTAACAATGGCATCTTTTTATAGTTGATGGCAATAATTAATAACACACTCTAAATAAAGACGAACACAGTGTGTATATTATATTGTTTATCTAAATAATGCTCATCGAGTACCAAATACACAGTACAAATCACGGAACATCACTGTATAAACCATTAGCAAAGAGAATAATGATAAATCACATCACATTGACAGTGCATTGAAGGAGTGGAAAAGCGAAGAGAGAAAAGTTTCAGAGACAAAATACATTTGCAAATGATTATGCAAAGTCAGGTCTCTTATCTATACTAACCCAAAGGAAATCAGGAAATCTGCTCCCTGGCCAGGGGAACAGCAGGGCCCCTCCAGAAGATTTGTAAGGGCAAAGTCTAAATCAGGAACAGGAAAAGAACAGGTAGGCCTCTACAGCAATCCGACGACAGCGACGATCACACCTAACGCCATCAGCACCTCTCGGAACAGGAGTAATGCTAGCTAACTCCTCCCACCAAGGCACCTCAATTATACCCTAAAACCCAAATGTCCAACCCACACTTGTTTCATTTCAGAGTTAAAACTACATTGTGATTGGTTAAGGAAGGGGGTGTATTGTCACACCACACTCCGCATGTCCATCTCTCTCAATGTTCTATTGTTGTTTTTTTCATCATTACAACTACATCATCTCAGGAAATACAAGTATACAATATCAGACTTCAGTTTGCTTCTCTCTCCGGCTATGTTACAATTTCTGTTACTTCTTGCGCCACTCGTGCGCTTCTAGAGGAAACGTTCATCACTTGTCGATTGTTTTTCGTCTTCACGTTTAACTTTTGGCAGGCACACATAAATTCGAAGGTCACTCGTATTTCCTTTCCTTCTACATTCTCTTTTGCTTTTTCAGTTAATAATTCTGTATTTTGCTTAGCCCATGCTTCTACAGAAAATAAAACAAATATAATGAATCATTTTAAAATGATTTTCTTTACGTACCCTCCCAAATGCTACATCTAACCATGCGCAACCCAGGTTAGGTTTGTCTGACAAACGTTAATAATCATGCACAAAAAGCAGCATTAGTCTCTTTATCTTCATTAGTCAAGCATTTGCGGCCTAGTTCAATGCTTTAGTTTGCGCTTGCGCAGTATTAATTTTCCCTCATGTTAGTTATTAAAACCACACGTTTTTCACTGCACACTGTTAGAAAAGTTTGAAAATGTTGCTAGGGGTCTCAAATCTCGAGCAGGTTTTATTTTTCGAAAACCCTGCTCCATCATGTGCAATGTAACTCTGTATCCAGCACACGAGTACCTTAAAAGAATGCATTCAGCAAAGTGAGAGAGCATATTCAAAAGCCTGGCAAGATTTTCTCAGTGAATGTTCATGCGGGAAGGACAGCCGTTCAGGAAATCATCTAATGCTGCTAATATAGGGACAGGTTCATATAGAGGATAGTTGAATACATACGCATATTTTTGCTTTGAGATGTACCATTGAGTGAATTCTGGTCAACAGTTAGTCGTGAGAATAATGGAAAAAAAGTCCTTTCCACCAACAACTATGCTTGACGTACCCTCCTCCCCCCCACCACTCTCACCCCCTGACCTCTTCTGGCAGATTCTGTTGGTCAGTTGTGCCTCACGGTGAGAGTTGGAGAAGCTCACGTGGCTAACATGTTTTTTTTTTTTGTTTTTTTTTTTTAACACATTCCCTTGGACCATGGAGTGAATCAGGCAAAAGCTGCTCTCCTGCTATACCAGGTACGTTAGTTCAAGAAATGGTCTGCTGTAATAAATGATGTATAGTAGTAAAGTGCACGATTCCTGCGAAATGACCAAAGAAAAGTAACACTGATCATAATATAATCCATAGCCTAAAATGAGTTGAATTACAGGGAAACAGGACTATTTTGTCAGTTACATTAGATAGCAACGCAACACACAAGGATTAAAATGGTTTAGTGCAATTTGCAGTTACTGACTGTTTAGTTACCATCTGGACTGCAGTACAAAATAATATTCGATATTAAACCGCAAGGATGTTTTTAATTCCTATGGCGTTTGTGCTTTTACTTTGGGGGCTTCTTGAAGTGACAGCCTTCTCGTTAAATGTTCAAATGCCATTGTTGGGACCTCGAGAGCAGGACTCGATTTACAAAACTTTCCCAAAAATATTTTAAGTGGAAGAAACCGAAAGAAAGTGGCTGAATAGAAGAAAGGACTCTTGTTTTCTCCTTTGAGCTGCCTCTGCAGGATTGGCAATTATTTGCATGAAAAGTGGCATTCTGTAGGTTGCCGTCTTCACACTGCTCCAAATCCATCTCTGTTTTATCGAGGAACAAAAATGTAGGCCTTTCATGTTGCCCTGAATTGGTGTCCAGGAAACGCTACTGAAGACCCCATGTGAACCTAAGTTTTGTGCACTGTTGCGTTTGGAACCCAGTGTAAAACAAGACATTTTCTCGCTCTAAGCAGTAGTTAGTTGGTCGCTATCATGTTTAAAAAGGTTGGTGGTTTTCATAGCTTTCTTTTTGCCTTGGTATGCGCCCTAGATGATAGGCGCTAAAGAATTACAGGGGGAGGTGGGGGGCTATTGAAATTGGAGGTAATTTGAAGAAATAAATCATTCTGTGGGTGAAGACTGTTGTAGGGAAGAGGGTGGATTGCGTGGAGATCCGCCTACCTGTTTGCTTTTGGCTTCTTAGTGTCTATTTATTTGTGGGGTAAAGCATTTAAATCAGAAATGCCTTATACAAGAACATAGGTGGTACACCAGGCAAATGTGGATATTTGACATAAACCAAAAAAGAGCACTGGCGATATATGCTACTATTTGTAAGTCAAGGCAGACAATCGGCATACATGTTTATAGCTACTATTATATACAAGCACAAAATACCTATCTACAGTGAGTGAAAATGGTATTAGGTGTTATCACACTTTTCCTTACAGGAGCAAATGGCGACTCTTCATAGCTGCTTTGAATTTCTGCCTGAGGTGCCTATCCAAATGACTGGAGGAAGTTAATTCTAGTAAAGGGATTCCTACTTGGTGAAATGAGTGGTATCCGTGTGTAGCACATAGATGTTTTGGTTAGGTTAGAAGATTTTGATTGGTAGAAGTCGGAGTGCAGCACACAGAGCTGGCATATTACTCCTTGGTTAAGTGATATTTATTCTTGCAGAAGGGGAATGGGAGCACACTGCCTCACCTCCCAGCACAGTTCGCCCCTTAGCATTGTGGTAAATGCAGTTCACAGTGATTGCTTACTTGATTTTTAGTTGTAGTCGTTCACCAAAGTTGGTGCAGGTTAGTGCTGTAAATCTCTAGACACTTGTGTTTCTGGATATTATCCTTCATCAGTAGAGATAAAAAACGAAATTCCTTCTGCGGTGGCTAAGAAGGCTGCCACAGTCTCTCAGGTCTTAGTACCTCTCTCTGGCGCACAGGTGCATCTCCAAAAGCTCGTCAGCTCAGTGGCTCAAGGGAGCCTTTTCAAACAGAAGGGGGATGGGAGCACACTGCCTCACCTCCCAGCACAGTTCGCCCCTTAGCATTGTGGTAAATGCACTTCACAGTGATTGCTTACTTGATTTTTAGCTGTAGTGGTTCACCAAAGTTGGTGCAGGTTAGTGCTGTAAATCTCTAGACACATGTTTCTGGATATTATCCTTCATCAGTAGAGATAAAAAACGAAATTCCTTCTGGGGTGGCTAAGAAGGCTGCCACAGTCTCTCAGGTCTCAGTACCTCTCTCTGGCGCACAGGTGCATCTCCAAAGCTCGTCAGCTCAGTGGCTCAAGGGAGCCTTTTCAAACAGAAGGGGATGGGAGCACACTGCCTCACCTCCCAGCACAGTTCGCCCCTTAGCATTGCTGCATTTACCACAATGCTAAGGGGCGAACTGTGCTGGGAGGTGAGGCAGTGTGCTCCCATCCCCCTTCTGATATTTATTCTTGAATAGCAGAATCAATAGGTTATAACGTGCCTGGTTTTTGACAGGGCAACTTTGATGACCAGTTGAGCTAGGCCTCTGTTTTGTGGTGTAATATGTTTCTGATACTGGAGAAGGTAGACTAGTAAAATCCTACAGTAGTAACATTTTCTGACTACCAGTGAGATGATCGGTGCTCTTTGTGTGAAATGTACAGGGTGGATCTTTTTTACATTTTGAACTTGATAATGCTGTGCTGGGGTGATGGTGAAAGATTACAGATGCATGGATGAGTTGAAGAGAGCACCAATAATATAGCGTGTGACGCAGAAGTTCAGGGAGTTGGGCAGGAGATCAATAGGAATTTGGGTATGGGCATAGGTTTTGTGGATAAAGAAGTAAAAATACAGGAATTAATTTTTGATGAATACAAGTGAGACAGACGGATATCAGCATAGGACATATTAGCAAAGGGGGACATGAAATCATCTATGGTAATGTTGTTGAGAAGGTCCAAGGATTATCCTTCAGGGACATAGATGGATAGAGATGTGGGTGAAGACAGTCTGGGGTTCATGATACTAACAGAGTGATTCGAGAGGTCTGAAGAGAACCAGGCGAGGGCTGAAACTAGTGATGCCCATTGCACTGAGGGAGGCAAGTAAAATAGAAGCTCCAGTGGCATTGAATGCAGCGGATAGATCAAGAAGTATGATGAGAGAAGATTGCAATGAACTCTTGTGATAAATTTTGTGAAAGGGCAGTTTCCATTGAGTGTGGTATGCATATTTCTTTTTGGTGGGGATTGGGCAGGTTAGAAATTGGAAATCTGTGGTTCCTTTAGAGGGGTTCTTGGATACCGGACAGTATTTGGATGGTATGGAAGGGTTAGTCCATGTGACGCCTAGCAGCTAGGAGATGAATATGAACAGAGGGATCTTTCTTTTCATTCATAAAAATTTAGCGCAAGATACAAATGTCATCACTTGCATTGAGTAAACTGAATACAGTTGACTTCAAGGAAACAGTTGTAAATGATGTTAGTTCCTCTTTATTCAGCCCACCAAGACGTGACCTTTCTCTTGCCAGGCTCGGAAACAACTACCCTCCGCATCCAAAATCCCGCATTCTAACAGAATGTTAACACAAAGGTTCTGTTCTGACCACACGAATACAACACATCTTCCCCTTTTGCCATAACAGAGGGATTTCAAGGAAAAGAGTATCAGACCAGTTAGAAGAAAAGAACAAATAATGCAAGAAAGGAAATAACCCTCGTCATAAGCAATGGCTTACTCATATTTGAAGATCAAGCATAAATAACATCTAAAAATGAAACACAAGTGCAGGTTTACTTAGCATAGGAGCAAAAAAATAAAACGAATGCAACTCCGCAATATTCACTGAGCCTTTGCAACACTCAATCTGAGCCCAGCTCGTAATCATGTAAATATGCAGGGATTTTTCTCTCTTCACACTCAACTCCTTCCTTTGCCCTCCAGCCCCGCTACTACCAGGAACGCTAGTATCACTCTCTCAATTACTCTCAAAACAACTAGGCACTGCCTCTCCCATCAACATAAAGCCACTACAACCTTCATCACCCTCCACCTGTGATTCACTACATTCACCACCCTTCTGAAACAAAGCCACTCTGTGTCTATTCCACTTACTACCACTCTCCAGCACAACATACTCCTCAAACACCTCTTTGACTTTGAAAGGACCTTGAAATTTAAACAAACCCCTGCCACAACGACCATCCTTGACCTTCACCCAATCACCTCTCTGAATCTTGGAACCCATAGACCCATTCCTAGGTACAGATGGCTCCTCCCTGTGTCCCAACCATCCAGGCTCCAACTTGGTCCTTTCCTTACGCCCCCTCATAACCTCAAAAGGAGATTTGTTAAGACCCACATTCAGAGTAGTACATTGTGCCCACACAGCTTCTTATACTGCGACAGAAACATCCAAACCACCTTGCATGGCTAACTGTACAGTACTGTAAGAAGCTGGCCTGATATATGATGTCCACTAATGTAAGTGGGCACCTTGCACCAGTCCAGACAACCCTTATGGTGATTTAAGAGGTCTTGGACAACCTTAGAAAGCTCTCTAAGTGGTAGCTGTGGAGAGCAGCCTTCAGGCATAGTCTTGAAGGAGTGCAAAGCCGCTTGTTTTTCCAGAATGCAATCTTATAGTATAGATTAAATGAAAAAGAACCACACAAAGTATTTATAAAAATGTATTTATTATATAATACTATCTAGTATGTTACAGTATCTCCCACATGAAGATAGACACAAAGCACGCAATACTTTAGCAAAGAAATCACAGTAAATAGCACTAACACACAGTGGGCCCCAGGGGGGGACCAAACCATATACTAAAAAAGTGGTATAAGAACCACGACTTGAGTCAGGACAATGTCGAGAGGACGTAGAATCGCTGGGGACCCAAGGAACCACCCAAGGTAAGTAGATAGGGACCCCACGGAGAGCGCGTGCAGCGTGGGAACACGACCGCGAGGTCCGTACAACTCTACGTGTAAGTCGCAGTTGGATTTTTAAAGATTAAGGGCCCTTCCAAGTGGACCCTGAAGAAACAACGTGGAAGACAGACGGTTGGAGAGCCACCCCACCCGTGGATACCCTACAACCCACGTTACCTACACCAGGGACGCCGTGTGTATAGGGGTGAAGTGGTGTCGGAAACCGCAGTCGAACCCAATGGAGGACTTCAGGGAAGTGCCGCTGCTGGAAGAGGAGAAAGTGTCAGTGGGAATCCAAATGTAGATTCTTGAAGAAGAGTATCTGAAAGCAGAGGGGACAGAGTCTGTCACTCGGGAGTGACCAGGAGACTTGGAAAACGAATGCCCTCTGCTGTCGGGTGCTTCAGGGATGATGTCGATGACCTTGACTCTGCAGCTGTGGGGACCAGGCGACGCTGAGGGCGACCAGGAGCCGGATACGAGCTGTCCCACAAAGGATGTCGAGAGCTGAGGGGTCGGTATCCGGCGGGAGCACCAACAAGCCTTGGCAAATGCAACCCACACAGGAAGTCAAAGTACAAAGTTGGGACCAGCAAGGTCCAGGAGACTCACCAAGGGCAGGGGAGTCAGGGCAGTCCCCGAACAATCAGGGGAGCCCAAAGAAGTAGTAGAATACCCTCCACAGGCCGAAGGCACTGGAGTCGCAGGAGGACCTCGGGCAGTTTACCAAAGCAGCAGGCCACGGTGCACACGATGTGATGTGGCTGAAGATCTTGATGGAAAAGTTGCCAGAGGTTGGAGCTACTTGGAGCCCGATGCACTTGTTGCAAAGTTGCCAACAAGCCTTTGCACTTGCAAAAGTATGCAGAGCACAGGGGTTCGGTTAATGCAGCCCCCACGAGGGATACTGGCCTCAAACTCGGTGAGAGGACAGCTTAGGCCACAAGGGACGTAGAGAACCACCACCTGTGTTGTTGAACCCTTCGTAGTCTGCAGGAGCTCGGGATCAGCAGACCAGTCAGCAGTGTTGAGGTGCTTGCGAATGCAGGGAAGTGACTCCTTCACTTCAAGGGAGATTCCTTCAAGTGTCTTTGATGCTCCACAGGCCTTGGAGGGTTTCTGTACGAAGCACGGACACAGACGATGCAGCAGACAAGCAGGGGGACGAAGTCGGGCCCTTATGAAGTCCAACAAAGTCCAGAGTGTCCAGACCGTCGAAGCTGAAGTGGTATTGGAATTGAATCTTGTCCCATGACGAATCTAGGGACCTACACCCAGGAAAGCCCTTAAGTACCCTATGGAAAGGGTTGGGACGATACAGGGGACCCTCCCAGGGGAGGGTCTGGACAGGGGGGAGTTTACTCCCATGTCCTTTGTCCAGTTTCGCGCCAGAGCGGGAGTCAACAGCTCCCAGGACTGGTTTGAACTGCACTATGCCCAGGGACACCAAATGTGCCCCTCATGCAGACTTTCTGGTGCTGGCAAGAACACCCACCCAGCCCTAATACACTAAATCCTGTCTGGGAGGTGGTCACACCTCCCTGTGACAGGAGGCCTATTGTTCCGCCTTCCGCTGCTCGAGCTTGGCTCAGCAGCAGGAGGGCAGAAATGTGTCTCTGATCGGCAGCAACCATTTTGTGCTGTGCGGGTCAAGAAGGCTGGTACCGGGAACACTGAGAGCCTAACTGAGGGCTCTTCCAGTGTTTGGAATCATACCTCTCACACCGTTTACGGTGTGGGGGTATGATTCTAACATGTTTGATACCAAACATGATGGGATTCGTTGCAGCCATTTTTGAGATGGTCATCGCGCGATTACGCGGTACCCCTCTATGTAGTATATGGCTGCTGCACTGACAACCCGGGAGCATGGACTCTGTAGGCTGCAGGGGTGTCCTGCTCATGCAGGGGCATCCTCTCACTTAGAACCAAGCACCCTGCCTTAAGGATGCCAAAGGCCTGCTATAGGGGTGACTTATACGTTTTAAGTGCAGTGACCCTTAGATATAGTAAACCTATATCTTTAGTAAGTGGTGCATGCACCAACATACACAGGCAGCAATGGCAGGCCTGTAGTTCCAATTTGAATGGTCTCTCATGGGTGGCATAATACATGCTTCAGCTCATGGGGGACCTCTGGGGTACCTATGCCCTGGATACATGGGTACCATATACTAGGGATTGACAAGGGTACCCCAGTATCCAATCTGGAATGTACCCAAGTACTGAACTTACCAATTTAGGGAGAAAGCAGATAGACTGGGGTCCTGATTAGCAGGATCCCATTCAGACTAGTCAAAAACAGCATCACATCAAGCAAAAAGTGGGGGTAACCATAAGAATCAGATCCTACTTTCCTACAAGTACCCTTAACTATATGATGTCATCCTTTCCGTAATACCATTGCCTTGTGTGTTGTAAAATGTGGTACGGGGGTGCTTAATACCATGAACAGAAAGAAAATCCTTCATCTCCCAGGAAGTTAGTTGCTTGCCATTATCCGTCAACATAATATGAGGAAAACCCTCCCTTCTAAAAACTTCACACAAATTGGCAATGGTATTTGTTGTAGAAATACCCTTCATAAATATGACCTCCAACCACTTGGAATAGGCATCCACACGCACCATAGCAAATCTAAGATCTTGATTTACACAGCCCAGGGATCCAATAAAATCCAGACAAACATTATGCCACACTTCTCCAGGACCCTGAATATGGCCCATTTCAGCCTGCACCCCCACCTTAAGTTGCTTTTCACTTTCCTTACACACCAGACACCTTGCCCCCCACTGAGAGGTTTGAACATCTACCTCAGGCCGCCAAATATTTTATTTCACTCTCCTCTGAGTCATAGTCTGCCCCAAATGCCCCTCATGAGCCAACTGGATGATACGCCTTAAATTTTTAGGAGGCACAAATTCCCCCCCCCCCTCCCCTCCCCCATCAATACAGTCCCATCACAAGCTGATAAGTCATCCAGGAGTTTGACAAAAGGTCTTACTGACACTGCAACAGTGCTTTCCATCCTACCACCTGTTACCACCATCTTACACACCTCCTACAAAACTTAAACTCTGCCCATTTCATGCGCCCACTCTACCTTAGACAGAAACCCTACACCATAACAAGCAACGTCCTTCAACCAAGCCACTGCCCCCTCCTTCTCCATATCGCGGACAGCATCACCATCACCAGCTTCCAGTCCACAGACAATCGTGACAAAGCATCAGCTTGAGCATTACGCCAACCAGGAATGTGCTCAACAGAATACATGAATTATTGCAACCGAGCCGCCAGTCTTGCTAATCTGGCTGACCCCTTTCCAGCCCCACCCGGAGTTAACACTTTCATTAAAGGTTTGTGATCTGTCCTCATTATGAAGTTCATACCCCACTAATATGTCCTAAAATACTCTGCAGCCCAGGCAGCCGCCAATGCCTCGCGTTCAATGATGGAGCACTTCTTTTTAGTTTCTGTCAAAGACTGAGACACAAAAGCTACAGTCCGCTCAAGTTCACCATGAAACTGGACTAAAATAGCACCCACCCCTGATGCACTAGCATCGACAGTGAGAACAGATTTCAAAGGCGTATCAAACGGCACAAGTATACCTGCCCCACACACCTCTTGTTTAATCATGTCAAAACATTTTTTTTAACATCACCCCATCTGAAAGGACACCCTTTTCTGAACAAAACCTTCCGTCTGTGCCGCAAAGTTATCTACAAACTTTGCGTAGTATTCAATGAGTCCCATGAATGACCTCATTTGATCTTTGTCAATGGGCTGAGGAGCCAACCTTATAGCAGTGAGTAGGTCCCTCTTTGGTTTCACACCCTCCCCAGAAATTGTTTGACCCAAAAACTCAATTTCCTCACAGAGAAAAACACACTTTTCCTTACGTAATGTAAGGCCCTCCCCCTCACTTTCCTGAGAACTTTTCTCAAGATGATATTGTGTTGCTCCACCAATCAAGATATCGTCCTGAAAAAAATGATGTTAGTAAACCCTTCAAACACTTAAGACATGACACTTGCTGCCGAAGATAATCCAAATGGTATTCTAGTGAAACGTAATGTCCCATCCATCGTGATAAAAGCTGTTACATCTCTGGAAGATTTGTGTAATCTAATTTGATGGTAAGCACTCTTCAGCTCCAACTTTGAAAAGTACTTACCACCGTTCAGCAACATAAGTAGTAACTCATTAATATTTGGGAGAGGAAAACTATCATTGATAATATTCTGGTTCACACAGCGTAAATCCACACAAAACCTCAAACGGCAGTCAGTTTTGTTAGCGATCACAAATGGAGAAACCCAACTAGAGGCTTCAACAGGTTCAATCACACCAGGCTCCACCACATCACGCAACATCATACTCATTTCCTCCTCACCACAATTGGAACCTTCCGCACTTTGTGTTTTATGAGTACCGCACCTGGTTTCACCCAAAACGTGTGGACATATCCCTCCAAGACCCCCTACTCCTCTCAAAACACCTTCACCTCACTCAAAATCTCCTCCACATTGTTGTCCTCGACAACCATGACCTGTTCTGCCACCCTTGGGTTCACAGTGACACACAGATCGTACTGATGCATCCATCCTAAGATTGGAGGACCGTTCTCCGACACATATACCTTCCCTTGTGTCACTCATGTTTCGAATTTAATGGAAGAATTTAAATACCCTAAGATATCTATTTCCTCCCTTTGTTACCCTTCAGGACAAAAGTCTTTGGGTAATAGCTCCATGTCCGACCAAGACCTATAAAAAAGTCCTTAGGAATAATAGTATACCTGGAACCTGTGTCCACTATAAGCTCCACATCATCTCCTTCCACAGTGAACCACGCCTTAGGCCTTGTTTTCCTTCTTTCCGCTCTCTCATCATTGCCCAAGCTCAAGATACGCTCTTTGCACTCACCTCGATCGCACAGCTAATCGTCATCACACATCGCAGCCACCTTGGACTTAGGCCACTCCTTACACATGTGTGCATAGTGCCCCTTCCTTCTGCATTTCCTGCACTCTTTGCCAATGGCATAATATTTTTTTGCTTCAGACCCATGAAAGGTACTCTCATACCGATTACACCTACTTGAGTTAGGTCTATTGGTTGACGTCTTCTGCATTCTTTGGGTACTCTTGCCAACAGCCCCAACCCTGCAGGTGGCTTTCCCCAAATCATCTACCTCAGCGACCCCACCACTCTCAGTCGAACCAGTAAGCAATCGCTTGCTCATCTCTCTCATGCAAAATTCTGACTCCCCTACCTCCTTTGCCATACAGATAGCATCCTTAAGAGAAGGATTCTTAGCTGCCCACAGCCGTTGTTGGATTTTTCTGCTCTTGCACTGTACCATGAGTTGATCTCTAATCATCTCATCCCCCATTCCACCAAACTGGCATTTCACAGATAATTCCCTTAACCTGGAAAAAACTCAATTGTCTCCCCCACGCGCTGCGGCTGCATATAAAACTTATACCTAGCCATAACCACATTTGTTTCTTTTGCAAATCTGATGCTCAATCTACATTTAGCTTCTGTAAACACATCAGCAATCCTTACCCCATTATCCAATGCCAGTGCTAAAAACATAAACATCCTCTGTGCTTCAGCGCCCAAACAATTCAAAAGAATTACTTTCTTCCTTGCAGAGCCAAACTCCTCACTATCCAGAGCTAACAAGTACTTGTCGAACATGTCAATCCAGTCCTCCCACTGAATAGCTAGTGTCCCTTGATGCTGCAAAAACGGTGGTGGCGCCGCAATGGAAACTTGCTCCATGTTCCCTTTTATGACTTCAAGACACGGATACTACTGTAAAACCCTACACCCAATGAAGATAACACCGACCTGGTGAAATCATCACTCAGCGACAGCTGGAGCGTGATGAAAGCTAGATGAAGAGTAGCTTTACCCAACCAAAACCATAGAAAACAATGGTGTGCGCATCACCGCTCAAAACAGGAGAGGTCCACTATGGAAATAGAAAGACACTGAGTTGGTTAAATGTTCCTTTCCCTTCCCTTCTTCCTTGATCATTTTTATTCTTTTTGTATTTCTTTTTTTAAAGAGAAGACTTGGAATGCCTCTTTAATTTGTGTGCGCGTCACCGCGCTCTTCCTCCTGAAACCACAAGACGGCTCCTTTAAACAACACCGAGTGGGTGTGCACCTTTAAACGAAACCGCCTTGACGTGCAAGCTGAATTCCCCAGGTACACCAACAATGACGATTTCAAGGCAGCACACCAACGCGATCCATGTTCCCGCCGCACAGCTCTCTGCTTTCCCCACAAGCTGAACCACAGCTGCTGCCGGCAGACACTGCACACGGCACGGACCGCGGAGCACTCCGCACCGGGGATTCTAAAAGAAGCAGGATTCCAGCAGCAGTGGCTCCGAACAGACGCTGTTGAATTTCACCTCACGGGCTGGAGAAGATCAAGAGCGCGCAGTATGGCAGGGTACGCAGAATGGCGCTGCTTGTACCAACTGCCAATGCAATTATGCCAATTTTAACCCTTGTCAAACATGCCGCAACAGTACCTGTAAAAGGGTTGAAATCTAAACCCTTTAAAATCCAACTAGAACATTTCACCACGTCGTAGTTAGGCTTCCTTTTCTTCGCACGCCTGGTTCTTACTGTCATGCAGCAGGCAGAAAATCGTAGGCTGTCCCTCAGCCACCAAAAAGTGATGTACATGATAACACCACACACAAAGCTTAATTAGTTCCTCTATATTCAGCCCACCAAGACGTGACCTTTCCCTTGCCAGCCTCGGAACCAACTGCCCTCCCTATTCAAAACCTCACATTCTAACAGAAGCCTTAACACAAAGGTTCTGTTCTGACAACACGAATACAACACAAACAAGACGAGACATACCTTTAGCAACTTGTTTATTTGCTTAAGTAAATTTTATAACAATTAGAAATACAATATCATTACCTGTAATGAGAGGAAAAGTGAATAGATCCTTATTCTTCCCTTATACCTCAGGAAATCTTCTCTCTTAGTAACTCTCTTGCTCCTTAATGATCCACGACAAGACGTTTGGTGCATACAGCACAAAACCATATTTTCTGTCTTTTTCGTTATTGTGTATTTAGTTGGCACAGATCCTGTCTATGTTCTTAAATGGACTCAAATCAACAATCTTCTTTGTATACGTGTTGACATTACTTTATAGTAATTTTTTTCATGTCTTCATGTTCTTGCTAGCATTCCTTTTGTGCCATAACGTTATTTAGTCAGAAAAAAAATTGCTTTATTTGCTTTATGCACAATGCAACTGTCATTAATTAAAAAGTATTCCTGTATCACTACTCAAACCTCAGGATTTGACTTCCTTGGATCAGCAAAAGCAAATTCCTGGTGGTAACACAACTAATCGGATAATTTCCCCTAACCACCGCTCTAGTCAACTAAGTATCTGTTACAGTTCGCAGTTTATTGGCGTTCAGCAACTCCAAACTTTGAGTTTGCTTGTCTTCAGTCTCTGAAAACCACCGAAGAGGGAATTCCCCACTCTGAAATGAAGGCAGAGGACTTGCGCTCAACCGGTCTCTCCAACCGATTTGATTAATAAGCGGAGTGGTAAGTGCCCTCGTTTAAGGTGACCTGACTTGCTGAAATAGCTGACAGGAAAGAGTTGATTGTTTTGCAGGTGAAGTCCTCTTCCCACAGTTCCTATAAGAAGTTCATGACATGCTCTGTATCTGACCTCACAGCATTGATACCCCTCTCCAAGCACCAGCGCCAACCAGGCTTGCTGGAGGAGGAAGGCATCCTAGTGTAAAAGGTCTGTCTCCTGTAGCCTTAAGCCATGGAATACCATTAACTTTAGAGGGTGGTGACGCCCAAGGGCATTTGTTTGAATCACTAGCAAGTGATTTAGATGGATTGGAAAATCCCAAGAAAGCTCTAGAGAAGATGGCCTTATACAAGATGGAACATTCTTTGTGAGGCTTTGCCAGCTGAGGTTTGCAGTCCTACAGTCATCCCTGTCTTGGCTGCCCATCCAGGGCTGCGCCTTGCTCCTTACCTGTCCTGAGACGAGAGAGCCCAGCCTCTGAGCCCAACCCTTGAAGAAACACATTGTGGGGGAGGCTGCAGTTAGGGAGCCCTGCTTGGCCATGCTGACCTCGCTGGAGGAGCCCTGCTCAGGCTCGCTGACCCCGCTGAAGGAGCCCTTCACTGGGATAGGCCAATAACCTACAACAAGATCGACAGATCCTCTGCTGCGGGTGTATCATGCCCTGATTGGAACCCGCTGTCAGCACCTAGGACCATTGACCTTCTGTTTCTGGTGGTTCAGCAGATCCTCACCTGTGGGAGTATCTGGCCTTGGTTGTAACCCGCTGTCAGTCCATTGGGCCTGCCTGCTCCTGTTTCCAATGGCAATGGAGGTCAGTGACCCTTGTGCATCATGTTAGCTGGGAGGCCACCACCTTCCACAGTGAAATTCAGGAGACTGACACTCTGCTTGTAGGTAGGTAGAGGAGGTGTCTCTGTTTCTTCCTGCCATCTCTTACTCATGCCTGCTTCTCCCAGGCTGGATGGGCCTGTATAGGCTTGTAATGGAGTGCCCCTCTATCCATGTTTTGGTAGACATTATTCCCATCTCCTCTGTTTCTACTGTCTCTGGCTTCCCAAACAGAGGCTGGCTGGATCGGCCATTTTTGCCAATCCTTCACCATATGCTCTACTTAGCCAACCCTACCTCTGTCGACTATTCTGCTCATAGCACCATGAAGAGAGAAATGGGACCATTAACCTCAAACTTCATGGAATAGGACCACTAAATAATACTTGGGACACTTTGTCCTCGCTCATCAGGCCTTTGAAACAGACTCTCTATTCCCCCAGCTTCGCTCCACCTTCACCTTACTGCCGTACCTAACGTTCAGTGAAAATGTGCTGTCTGCCTGACCTTTTGATTTGTTCTTAACGATTGCAGACTTCACTTTACCACACTCTGCCTGTTTGAAAGAACCTTACACTCACTGAAGTCATCATGACTCTTAACTTTTTTCTGTAGGTCTAACTTCTCAGGTTACTGTGCTACTGGCATACTCCACTGCCACTATGATTAATCTCTGTGATATCACTATATGAGGAGCCACTTTTCTTGCTTGTCCTAATCACTGATGCCCGATTTTTAGCTGTTCTGATCGTTGGACCACCACCCTCTTATCCGCTCGTCCTGTCTTTACCTACCACCATCACTGTATAATTGTTTGGCTAAGTCGCCTGCCTGTCCCTTGGACTAGAGAATATCTCTCAGGACCCACTACTGATGCCTACCCGAGAACTTAACTGATCTGGGGCAACAATCATCTCTGTACCATATATTGCTCATATGTACTATTTGTTGAGGGTTTGTGGCTTGTGTTGAGTCCCCTGGCTGCTCTAGTGTCTTAATATTAACTCAGTCACTTTGTATAACTCGAATAACCATTTAAGGAAGTTGTTTCAAATTTGCACAAAATCCTATATTCTCTCCCTCACCACAAAGCTATCTGAAAACGCACTGCTTGGGCTGCTGTGTGTTGTGCTCTGATTGGCACTTCCACTGGGTGTGTGATATCTGTCAGCTTAACCCCTATACGCCACTCCAGATACCCTTCCCACTGTAATATACCTCCAAATCCAGTTCCTGGGCGGGAACCAACAACCTTTCCCCTGGACTAATCCTCCAAGTCCTGTCACTAGTGAAGTAACCAACAACCTTCAGGCTGCTACTACTTTTCTACTCATGCTTTTGACCATTGGTTAATATTGCTACTTCTCACCATACTTTCAAAACCACAGATTCTTCTGAAATGCTTCATGCTGAAGCCCCCTCATTCTCGCCTCTCATCCCTCCCTAAAAAATACCTTCCAACACTCTACTCCCCTTACCAGCAACCTCTTTACTTTACATGCCATGTGTAATGGCAATGAGGCCCATGCCTCCTGTCTAGAATCCCATCCTAACTGCAAATGCTCACATTTCTACACAGATGCCTTCTCCGTTATCCGTAGATATTAACACCTTAATGGATGCTATAAAACCTTTCTCATTGGAAATGAAAATCTTGATGTGCTGTTCCCTTGGTTGGAATACCATACCCAGAACCTACACCACTTCTCAACAACACAGAATATATCGCTCTCTCAACATCAAGGAAATAGACTTGAAGCATGAGTCCCTATACTGGAACACCATACGTAGACCCCATAATTTACCTCGTCCTCATAAAATGCCTCCATCCTTAAAACCTGAAGAAATTGTCTCCCTTCTGGCCGACTACCAGTACTCCCTTGACAAGAATGCTGCCCCTGAGTTTGACAATCTCTCGGCTAGAATTAAGCATGATAGTGGACAAAACCGCTCTCCTGACCCTAAATCCATCCCTGTGCGAAAGTGAATCCCCAGATGCAGCCCCCCTGCCTCAGGGGCTAATATAAGAAACCTTTTAGAAATTCCACTGGTCTCTACTCCCTATGTGAGCACCTCTACAACCATCTTATGAGGTGTACTACACAACTGAAGGTCTGCTATCAAACACAAAATTAAGTTTGCCAACTCTGTCTTAAAGATGGACCTGTATTTTATGACTGTGACAGAAACCTAGCTCAATGAATACTCTGTCAGCCATGGACTTTCTGATCCTGTCAAACTATGATATTATACGCCTTGACAGGATCGACAAAAATGGTGCTGGAGTTGTGATCATTCACTGAACATCCATCACCTGCAAATAAATTGTCGCAGAATTCCCTGACCTTTGAGTGTTTCACAGCAGATGTCAAATCCATTGCTACCAGATCTACTAAGCTCAACATAATTTACCAGAATATTTTTAGAAAAATGTATGAGCTTCATTAATTATACTGTTCTACCACCACCACATATTTATGAGCAACTTCACCCAGCACTGGGGAGATCACAAAGATGACCAGTTTCAAGACCTTTCCACAGTCCTGGTGAAGGAAGTGACCGGATTAGGGTCACCCGGGTCACTCGCGACCACCTCTCAGCCTTCCACACAAATGAAGAGTCGGTCAGACAGTAGCGAATACAAGCCAAGTTATTTATTAGTATTCGCTCGAGCGGAGTCCAGTCTGATTAGCCTCCTGAGATGCTACCGAGGGGACTGACCCTCACCAAAATTACATCAGTTATACATTTCCAATGCCCAGCAAAACCCGCCCAAAACTGGAAAATTCCAGTTGGAGCAGGTTAACAAAGGAGACACAGAAGATGAGCTACACTCCTGAGATCGGGTACATGTTATCTCCACCTCAAGGTTACTCTGTCCGTGCCCGTCACTGTAAGCATGGGAACGGGCCTATCCAACAAGGAAGGTATGCAAAGGCACATTCATGTATTCATTAGGACAACGAAGCTCAACCTTGGAGAAATACAAAAAAAATATCGAAGCTGCTTTCCGCGGAGGCAGACAAAATGAGACACAAGTTAGTTTGAATCATTACACAAAATGGCGGCTAAGGGCAAAATGGTGCCGCAGATGCTAACTTAAGCATAATGCTAATAGGGGGAGTCGACCGGAAGTATTTTCTGGTCCAACAGACCCCCCTTTTAGCATTTGCTAACTATTTTGCTACTAATGAAAGCTAAATCTCTCTGCAGTATGTAATGAACATATTACACATCTAGACATACACCATCAATACTCAAAAATGCCCTCGTCAATGCACATCATGTCCTGGATATCCTGCATCATCATGGCCTTATTCTTAGTCATGTTCTAGGGGTTTGGGGTGAGGTGCCAATATTCGTACACAGCAGGCACAACAGGCAGGAAGGCAGTGTATGCACAGACAACATGTTAAAATGATACCAGCTATGGCGATCAGGAAGATGATAATCTTCAATCCCCAGGACGTGAATAGGCCCCAAAACCACCCAGTGAGAGACCATGTACCATTCTCCTGGTGTATGTTAGAGGCAAGCCTATGGAGCTTCTGTATAGCTGCATATACATTCGGAGCGTGGTCCGGTATGTATACACAGCAGCTACTGCCGATGACGCGGCAGGCCCCACCTTGATCAGCAAGGATGACGTCTAACACCATCCGGTTTTGAAGAGCAACGAGTCTCGTAGCCTGAAGCTCAGCTGTAATATTAGTCAGAATTCCAGCCGTTGCATTTATTACTCCTCCCACCACCCTAGTGAGTCTACGAATATTGAGACTATTGGACATGGGGCCCCAAAAGGGAACAATACCCTTCATGGCATCAGTGAACTGCTGCAAAGTGGTGTCCGTCTGATCTATGTCTGCTGTGTCAATAACTCGTCTAACATGTAACAGATGAGCACTCCTGCGCTGTAGTCGGTGATTCTTATGATAATAGGATGGCGCTATATACACTGGGGGAAGGAGAAAAGAGAGAACATATTCCAGACCATCCCCGAGGAAGCCAAACATAGGCCTGGGGCCCACAAACAAAATAAACATTGTGTGGGGGGGGGGGCAACAGAGTTGGGCTATTTGTAGTGCTCAGTACATAGGTGTAATTGCAATTACTCTCCCCCACCCTGACATTTCCTTTCCCTTTAACACAGAAACTCGCTGTCGTGTTAACTACCGGCACTGGCATTGCCACATCATGAGTTATATTACGTATTTGAAAGGACTTTAAATATTCAGTGACATTAAAACCCCAGAAATCCGACTTTTCATTTTGAAGCCATGTTACATTTTGTTCTCTTTCGTACACATTCATGCAGGCTGTTGGGGACAATGTATCTGGCGTCCCTTGCTCCCCTGGGGTAAACCCCTGATGTACACGTATATACTCTAAGACAGTTTCATAATCGGCTAATGTCATATTCATAGTATCAGAATGATAATGAGTGTTTACCATAGTAAAGAGTTTTTTTTTTTTTTTTAAATTTGTTTTTATTAAACAGCTTGTAACACGTTAATACATAGGCCCCACACGGGACCCGACCAGGTCAGCACTTTCCATATAATAGTACAAGCATTTTGCATCAAAACAGTGCAACCCCAAAACTGCCCATACCCCCGCCCAGCCCCGTATTACTATCTCCATTATGAAACACATAGCAACTTTACAACATGATCTAGGCATCTCACATAGGCGCTATCAACCTTTGCAGACTTTTGCGACCCGCATCGTAACACATTATGGCTGCTGCAAGTCGGGGTTCCCAAGTAGGTACACAGTCAACAGAGCCCAGAAATCTTGCGGCCTAGAGGCCTCGGGTAGCTCCTCCGCATAAGCCCCCAGCTGTTCCCTGCAATAGATCAAATCTCGGATCCACTTTTTCGCAGTAGGGGCTGTTTTATCACCCCAGCATTGCGCCACTGTCCGCTTGGCGAACAGGGTTGAAACCGCAACAATTCGCCGGTTGCATGGCTTAAGAGTCTTGACCATCCCCAACAAGCAAACTTCAGGAGTACACATAACATTTTCTAGCACAACCTCGGTGAGCACTTTTATAACCTGGTTCCAGAATGCCAAAACTCTAGTGCAGCTCCATGCAAGATGCATGAAGTCTGCGTCATCCTGCCCACATCTCACACAGCGCGCGTTCTCCTGCAAACCATACTTTCGTAATTGGGTCGGTGTATAATATAGTTGGTGCAAGTACTTAAAGTGGATGATACGGAGATTGCAGTTCGCCGTTAATCAGCCAGTCAACTCACAACAATACTGCCACTGTTCCTGCGACATTGGGGACCCAAGTACCTCATTCCACTTGGTATGTGAAGGGTGTTCAGTGATTTCATTCTCTCTCATAGACACATTGTATAGTTTAGTTATCAACCCCTACGTTCCTCTCCCATTAGCACCGCCTGCAGCGCCTTAAGTGTTTTCGACTCGGTTGGATAGTCAGGGAAAATAGATCTGCTTGCCTGTCGCACCCTTATATAGGAAAAGCCCAGCATTATGCTGTGATCCCGCCCTGCCTGCAAATCCAGAAGCGACCGGAACTGGCCATTCTTGTACATATCTCCCAATTGTTTGATCCCTACCGCCCCCAACGCTTGTAGGGCTGTTTACTCGTGGGTTGCAGAGATGTCCGGATGAGTAGCAAGTGGCAGCGCTTGGCATACAAATAGGACAGCTGGGCCCTCTTAGCCAGAGCCGTCCACGCCCAGGCAGTGCAGCTCACCGTGTTAATTTCAGCTCTTGGAACCACCGCGCCCACCCGACAGCGCTGCCGCCACCAATGGGACCGGATGCACAGTATCCGCCTCAATTGCAGTGTGTGGCAGGTACCGCTGCGGGAAGTACCAATATGCGCAAATTGCGCCTTTGTGCACAGATAGTATAACCGCATATCAGGCACCTCAAACCCTCCCTGTTCGAATGGTTGGGTAAGCACGCTCCAACTATACCGAGGTTTCTTGCCCCCCAAACAAGGGCCAGTATGGCCGACTGGAGTGTATTAAAGAATGCGACATTCAGCTGAATGGGGACATTAACAAACAGGTATAAGAGTTTGGGCAGTATCGACATTTTTATTACCGCAATCCTGTTGGCTAGCGAGAGAGGCAATTTAGCCCACCGCGCCGCTTGCTCAGCGATCTGCATGCTGGCTCGGCCATAATTCATAGAAAGTACCCGATCAGGTTCCCTATGCAGCCATACCCCTAAGTACTTCACCGGGTCGGTTGACCACGACAGCGGGAAATCCAGCTCTATTTCTTGTGTGCCAGCCGTCAGTGGGAAAATTGTTGACTTCGTCCAATGTATCCCCAGACCGGAGTATCGTTCGAATTTAACATATTCACGCAGCACCGCCGGGAGATCTGTAGCAGGCTCACGAACATATAGCAGCATATCATCTGCGTATAGTGAGACCACGAGGGGTCGTTGCCTGAATCGCAGCGCACCTTGCGCGTGCTTTTGACGGAGTTTACAAGCCAATGGCTCCAGAGCGAGCGAAAAGAGCATCGGCAACAAGGGGCATCCCTGCCTCGTGCCCCTTTTTATTGGGACCGCATCGGAGACCCAGCCATTTACTCGCACCCGAGCCACCGGCTCATTATATAGCAGTTTAATCCACTTAAGGAAAAACGGCGGCATGCCCATGCGCAGCAGGACAGTAAACATATACTCCCACTGCAAGGAGTCGAACGCTTTCGCTGCATCAAGCAGCACGGCGACTGCTTGAAAATCCGGCTCGAAATAGTGCAACGTTGCAAAGATAAGTTGTGCATCGTCGATCTGGTGGGTACAAACCCTGACTGATCTGGAAGAATTAATTTGGGTACCAGCGGCTGTAGCCGTTCGGCAATCATCTTTGCCAGTATTTTAACGTCTATGTTGATAAGGGAGAGAGGCCTGTACGAATCGCATTTATTTGCACCTTATCGGGTTTAAGCAGGGTGACTATAAGCGCCTCTCTGAGAGTGGGGGGCAGTTTCCCATTATCATACGCCTCTGCAAAGACTTCTAATAATCTGGGCGCCAGTTCGTCCATGTAGGCCTTATAAACCTCGCTCGGGAGTCCATCTAGACCTGCTGCCTTGCATGTGGGAAGGGACATTATGGCCATCTTAACATCATCTTCATCAAAGGGCTGCGTAAGATACTCCCTCTGACCCCTTGACAACCACCCGAGGGCGATGTCATCAAGATAAGTGTGTATCTCATCTGCAGGCACCTGCCCCGTATCGCCATATAGAGTAGAGAAGAAATCCACCACCACCTTGCTAATCTCTGTCGTATTGTGTTGTGCCACCCCCTCACTATCGAACATTTCGGTAATATAGTCCTGGCCCCTGGGTGCGGCCAACTTCTGGGCCAGCGAGCGGCTAGGCCTACCCCCTTCCCCATAGTACCGTGCCGTGCTCCGTCTTGATCTGTGCACCAGCTCTTGGTCGACTGTTTGATTGTGCTCGGTCACGAGGTTCCGTATTGCCGCAAGCATTTCTGGTGCCGGGTTCTGCTCATACTCCCGCTCGAGTGGAAATTTCAGTCGCCAATTTGCGTATTCGTCTCCTCAAGTCTTTCAAGACACCAGCCTGTGCACTAATACATTCTCCTCGGATCGTGACCTTGAATGCTTCCCATAAAACCCCCGCACTGTCCACTGAGCCCTCATTTTCCCTATAGTAATTTCTTATCGCCTCTCCAATGGTACTCTTAAAAACTGGATCTGTTAAGGAAGCCTGCTGCAGCCGCCACGCAAAAGGGGGCCTCACACACTCAGGGACTTTTAGCTCAAGCAGTACTGGGGAGTGGTCCGAGAGCATCTTAGCCAAATGACTGATGTGGACCGCCCATGTGCACGCCGCCTCTGACGCAAGCCAATAGTCCAATCTGGACCACGTCCCATGCACTGCTGAGATGAAGGTGCTTTCCCGTGACCCTGGGATGCCGCAAGCGCCATATTGTAGGAGAGTAGGATCTGCCTCTTATGTTGCCCCCACTTTTTTTTCTGATGTTTACACTGGTTTCTGGCTATAGTCTGGCTGGGACCCTGCCAATCGGGGCCCCAGCCTCTCTGTTCTCTCTAAACGATTTGGAGTGCACTCTAGGTGCACTAGTGATTGGATACTGTGGTACCTTATGAGTCCCTAGTATATGGTACCTTAGGTACCAAGGGCGTAGGTACTTCACAGGCCTACCAGGGGCTGAAGCATGTATTATGCCACCCCTGGGAAGCAGACTAAATCTGACACCACAGGCCTGCTACTGCAGCCTGGGTGAGGAAGTGCTAGCACCCCTCACTGAGATATAGGTCCCCTATATCTCTCCTGCCACACATTGAGACTTATCAGTCACCCCTAAAGCAGGCCCTATCAATCCTGAGGGCAGGGTGCTTAGTTTCCATGTGAGGGGGTGCCTCTGCCTGAGCAGGGCCCCTCTGCTGCTCTCAGAGTCCATTCTCTGGGGCTGTTTGTGGATGCGGTTAAACCATATACTTTTAAGTGCATTATATCCTCGTGGTAGAATGCTAACTTTGGAATGGCTGCATCGAAACATGTCGTGTTTGGTGTCAAACATCTTGGAATACTACCCCCCCGCCAGTCCTGGCGGCGGGGGTAGCATTCCACCCTTCTAGAGGGATAGACATGTACCTACTGTGGAAACGCGGTAGAATCCTGCAGAGCCCTGGCATCACAAAATGGATGCCACCAGTCACAGACACTGGGCTGCCCTCCTGCTGATGACCAACACTCGCAGTGGAGGAAGCCCAACAATAGATATCCTGTCCCAAGGGGGTGTGACCACCTCCCAGACAGGGTTTAGTGTATTGGAACTGGGTGGGTGCACTCTTAGAGTGCTTTGAAGTCCTGCACTGGGGGAGCAGAAGGCTCCTCTGTGCATACCCCAGTTCAAACCGGCTCAGGGGCTACCTGCCCCTGCTCTGGCGCGAAACTGGACAAAGGGAAGTAGGTGTAACCACCCACTCCCCTGACCCTCCCATAGGTGGGGTCATAGAGCTAGTCCCTCCCTTTCTTTTAGTATAAGAGGGGGAACCTGTGCATTGCAAACTAGATACCCCTGGACGACGCTCTACAAGAAGAATCCCGGACCTTCGACGTTCCACTACCTTTGGAAGACTGAAGAATCTTCCTTGGAGTCAAGGAGTGACTCCCCTGCTTGGCAGGCACCAAAAACTACAAACGACGGTCGCAAACTACGCCGCTCCCGCCGGAGTCCGAAGTCCCTGCAGCCCAAGAAGTGGATTTCCTGACTTCTCAAAGGCCATCGTGAGTCCCCAGCGAAGCTGAGGCCAGTGGACCCCAAGAGTGACGAGGAACCGCGACCCCTGGGTACCGTGCACTATTGTCGAGTGCAACCCCTTCACAACGTTCCACGAACTTGTGCTTTGGACCACGTGTGGTCCTAGCCTCCAGCAGGAATCCCTCTGAAGATCAGAGGCCTACCACGTCCCGAGTGACCGTGGGCCCCTGTTGAGTGAATCCTCCCGAGGCGTCTTCGCGATCCCTTGCCAGCTGGCTTGTGGGTCCCCTGAAGACTTTCCTACAGAACCAAAGGGCTCCCCTGGTTGCTCCAGGCCTGCCCTGACTTACCCTCGCTGGGTGAGTCCCTCAGACCTTGCTGGTCTGAGCCATTGACTTTTTACACTTTCCCCGAGACTTGCTGTTACCAAGGCTGGTTGGCTCCAATCGAGTCGCCGACACCGCAGTAAGCTGCAGACATCGTGGGACACGCCGAATCCAGCTCCTGGTCGTCGTCGACGCCTCCTGGACCTCGTGGCTGAAGAGTCAATGCACCGCGAACGACCTGAATCTTGCGACGACGGTGGGCATCCATCTTCCTTGCCCCGAGTCACTGCCAAGTGACTTTGAACACTGTCCCCTCTGCTTTCAGGTCTTCCATCTTCTGAATCCAGGCTTGGATTCCTCCGGACACTTCTCCTGTCACCGCAAGCAGCAAGTCTTCACTGGCTCCCATTGAAAACGACGCCGCGACCCGACACCAAAGAACACCTATGCACCCGGCTCCCCTGGGTGAGGTAACTTCAGCACTACGGTGCTCCGGTGGGTGTGGGCCCTAGAACTACTTACCCTGTAAGTGACTTGCTTGTAGCTACCCTAGAAGTGCCCTAAAACTCTTATTTTCTAAGTGCGACAATTGCGCTGACTCGTACAGGGTTCGCGTCTGTGTTAGATACATCGCGTCCATCTCCCTTGTAACACTATCTAGAACCGTGTCCTTCGACTCGTACTGAGTCCGATCGGTGTTCGCCTCGAACACACAAGGGGCCTGTAACATTGAAATCTCCATTGCGCTGACTCGCACAAGGTTCGCGTCTGTGTTAGACACAGCGCGTCCATCTCCCTTGCAACTCTATCTGTAACCGCGTCCTTCGACTCGTACAAGGACCGATCGGTGTGTTCGCCTCGAACACGCAAGGGACCTTTAACATTGAAATCTCAATCGCGCCTGTTCGCATAGACTCGTACAGGACTCGCACCGGTGCCAGGACACCGCGTCCGTCCCCTGTGGGTCTCCTACAACTACCTGGGGTGGTTCTTGGGGGTCCCTCGATTCTAGATGCCCTAGACCTAGGTCTAGCCAAACTAAGATTGTGATATTCGATTGTGCTAAACTTATTTTGATAACATTTGACTTGTACATATGTTCCTGACTTCTAATCTCATAAAGAGATTAGTAGAGCGTGTTTATTAATAAATACATATATATTTGATATACATACCTGTGTGGTGTCTTTTCATTTGGTGATTCAAGAGATTGTGTGGTAAAACAAGCTGCTTTACATTCCTTCAAGACTTAGCCTGAAGGCTGCTCTCCACAGCTACCACTAGGATAGCTTTCTATAAAGGTTGTCTTAAACCTATCTACCATAAGAGTCGAATTGTTCTGGTGCAAGGTGTCCACTTTAATTAGTGAACAGCATACATCAGGCCAACTTCTCACACATGTCATGAATATCCCCTGCTTCCATTAGCCCCACCAGCGTGTCTGACGCTAGCTTGTTTCGTACTGCCCCACTCCCCGATCTATCCATACTCGCGTCGAGACAAACATTAAAATCACCTCCCCAAATTATCTCCGCATGCGGGTGCATAGAAATACGACGCCACACATCTACAAAGAAGGCAGAATCATCCACATTGGGGCCTTACACGTTGACCAGTAGGACCTTCACTCCACCCAGTTTACCCAAAAGCATCGCCACCATGCCCTGGTCATCCGTCTCTGTGCTAATTATTGTAAACGGAATGCCCTTTTTAACAAGGATCATCACCCCCCTGGAATAGGAGGAATAAGAGGAGGCCACCCACACCCCGGCCCAGCGTGATCCCACGTTTTTCTCCGAGATCTTTGTTAGGTGTGTCTCTTGCAAAAATACAATCTGCACATCTAGTTTATCCACATACGCTATGATAGAACTTATTTTCTTGGGGCTGAGGCCACGCACATTCCAGGTGAGGAATTTTATATTACCACCCATACTGACAACACTGCATGTTCTAAATGACTTGACAGTGCCCTTCATAAAAAATATACTGCGCTGGTTCAGTTGCCATGTTCATGCAAAGATCCAAACATCCCCCCCCCCCCAACCTCCACCCACTTCAGCACCCCAACTTGCTAAAGCCATCCCTGTACCCATTAAACAATTCCCCTAAAAGACAAAAAAACTATCGCAACATGTGGGGTTCTCCCATTTGGGGAGCAACAGAGTGCTACTAGCCTCCTACCAATGCAGGAGGTGGCTGATCAGGTCTACAACATGCCTTTTAACTTATAAGCATATGTTCAGTTACTGTGCATCTGGGCGGCCCTCTTCGTAAGACGGAACGGGGAGACCCAAATCAACGCCCAAAAGATTAATTCAGGTAGCCGTCACTCAAACCCTCTCCCAATCACAGGTGTGTGGCACAACATATGTCCAGTCTCGTGTTTAATTATCATCGCTCCTCCTCATTGGATCATTCGGGGCTTCCCGCCGTCTCCTTTTCAGCTGCTTCGCATGGTCCATTGCCGCCTTGGGGTTGGTGAAAATTTTAAAGTTCCCCTCCTGGCCTATTCTTAGACGAGCAGGGTACAGCATGGCGTACGGAATACCCTCCGACTGCAATAGCTTCTTCACTGTGCCATATTCCCTTCTCGCTGCCTGCACCGCGACTGTGAAGTCCGGAAAGAATGCTAGTGAGTTCCCCTGATATTCGATCGTGCCCTTTTCTCTGGCCATTCTTAGGATGGTATCACGGTCTCTGTAATTTAAAAGCCTTGCGATGATGGGGCGTGGCGCTGCACCAGGGACCAGTCTCGCAGCCAAGGAGCCGTGGGCACGCTCGATGATAAACATGGAGGATAGGTTCTCTTGCCCGAAAATGTCTCATCAGAGTCTCTACGTAGGTCTCCATCTTGCCTGTGTTGGTGGACTCCGGCAGGCCCGTGATTCTGACATTGTTACGGCGAGACCTGGCCTCCAAGTCCTCGTTCTTTGCTTGTATAAGCGGTAGCACCTTCTCCATGTTAACAGTTTTGCCTGACACATCACTAAGGCCATCCTCCGTGGCGGAGACCCTCTGCTCGACTTCCCCCGTTCGCGTGTTTTGCTTCTCGAGCTGTGAGGACATATGATCCAATCTGTGATTCAGTGCGGCCACATTCCCTTCAATAGATTGAAGGCTACGCTGCATTACCAGGAGCGTCGTTTCTAGTGATGTAGGTGTCTCCCCTTGAGCGTCCGCCTCAGAGTCAGCTTTTTGTTGCGACCTGCTGGGCTTCCGCACGTCGAACGTGAGGCGAGGTTGGGGCTTATCTGTCTTCCCCATTGCGAGCATTTAGCGAAGCAATTGAGCAGCTACCGCAGATCTGCACACTTTAGACCACTGTAACTGTGTACCACTTAGGCCTCCACTAGCCTGACTCACTCGTGCGCTTTTTCTGGGTGTAAGGAGCTATTATACATGCGCCTCCGCCAGCGCCCTATTTATGTTTGCAGTATCGGGAAGAGGGACACTGGTGATCACCGGGAGAGAGTTCACCGCTGCTGGCTACGGGGGCAATTAAAGTCACAATTTGGGAGAAGCAGGTCGCCGCCCGTCCCCCACACAGCGCCGCCGCAGTCCCAATAGCCTCCACAGGCCCTAGTGTCAGTGTGATATGTCCAGGCCGCACTCCGCCACTCCTGCGTTTTAATTAACCTGGCCCAGCGTCGCAGGAAGCCGCCTGACTGCTCCGCACCCTACGTACTCCAGGGCAGCAGGGGCTCCAGATTGCTTTGTGCCTCGTGCTTGGCCCGGCCCACAGCCCTCAGGATCCAGTGCGCCACACTTGTCTTCCGCAGCTCGTAGGCCGCGACCCCGCGCCTGGGCCCGCACCCACCGCCGTCGCTGCAGGCCCAGGCCAGGCCGCACCCCCACTCACCGCGCTCCGCTCCTGCCTCCGTCGCCTCGTTGTTGGGCACACCAGGGGGGCCTCGTTGGGATATCACCAGCTCCGGTCTGCCTCCGCTCCTTTCCGACGCGCCTGCCCAGTCCCAGCGGTTTTCCAAAGGCCCCTGCTCACTCTCGAGGCGGGTCCCACGGCGACGTCGTCGTAACCCGCCAGCGGAGTGCGGGACAATCCATGCGGTGTAGGCACTGTTCCGCTCAGTCACCCTGTGCACATCAGGGATAGGTTGCTACGCAGCCCGCCGTCCCTGCCGCTGGCCCCACTGCAGGCGTAAGGCAGCCACCTTCCTCTGTGCGGATCGCCGGATTTCGTCCCGGGAGTTGACCACAGTGTTCACTCACGCAGTCGGTGCACAATGGCTCCGCGCTGTATTCCGGCCTCCGCCGCCACTTTATCGGGCACACCAGGGGCTCGTCAAAGTATCGCCAGCTCCGGACGGCCTCCGCGCCAGTCCGCCACGCCTGCCCAATCTCCGCAGCTCTCCTAGGGCCCCTGTTAGCGCTGAAGGCGGATCTCGCAGCGACACTGCCGTACACTTGCCTGCGGAGTATGGAACAATCCATGTGGCGTGGACGCCGCTCCGCTCTTCACTCTGTGCTCACCGGGGGTAATCTGCTCCTCGACGCGCCAGCCCCGCAACGAGGCTCACGGCAGGCTTATGGCGGCCGCCATCTTATGTGCGAGTCACCGGAGTCTGTCACAGCCGATTACAGCAGTTTTCCCCCACACCACCGGTGCACAATGCCGTCCTGCTGTGCCTGGACACCTTGCCGATCAGGTCATTCACTTTTGCCCTTCAGATGCATCCAATTTCAGGCGGATAATTTTCGGATATCGGATCAGCTGGGCAGAGCTGCACTAAGGCACAGCCATCTTGGCGTGCGCCCTCTAGCGCCCTCTAGCGCCCCCATGCCATAGTAAAGAGTTGAAAACAACCTTCGCAGCTTGCGAGGTAAGAAAAAGGCATGGACAGCAATACATCATTCTTGTGTGTTACAGAAGGGAGCAACCCACAAATCCAGCAATTTGTGACATTGGACGTACTGTGGGCCTGATGCAACATTTGGAGGAATACGTTATCTACATATGTCTTTCTGTGTTCACCTTTGTGAGGAGCCAGGGTGACAAACATATGTTCAGGGGGAACAGGTGTTGTACCAATCAAAGAGTGCACAGGATATTTTTCTTCTAGAAACCACATTATTCCAAGTATTGCTATTAGGGAAATCAGGACAATCACTATAAAAATCACTTTACCCCTTTTCGACCAAATGGGCCAACCAACCCCATCCCGCTCCGAACGTGGTGCAGCAAAAGGCTGTCTTCAACAACTGGGCGACCAAAAGGATACATGGTGATCAGAGGGAAGAACGCAAGGCAATGGGGTTGGTGACAAGTAAACAAGAGAATGGGCAAAAAGTTCCCAGCGTCCTTCAGAGCCTCGCTGGAGGACTCCTATTGTTCATCTACGGTGGGGCAGCGCGATTGTGGCCCGTTGAAGAAATCCCACGTCGTCCAGGATAGGGTACCCCCCTTTCGGGAAGACACCCTCAGCTTATCCTGTTCAGTGTGTTGGACAATGCACCAATCTCCCTTTCCCTAAGCTATCGTTGGTACCGCAGACAAGGTACATGCACCCTATTCATCCTCGCAGTCCATCCCTACTAATCTTACTTTTCCTTTGGTGCACTGTCCCTCCGTCGGGGGCACAAATTGTACCTAGCCACTCTGGGCACAGAGTGCTCAGTAAACAGGGGCTCAAATTCAGATGGGCCAAGGGACTGGGGCTCAAGCACTTGTGGGCCAGGTGAAGGAGAATCCTGGATGGCCCTTATTTCAGGGGGCACCGCCTCATTCAATACTGCGACGTTCTCCTCCTCTGTTTGCACCCACGTCAGTCGGGCATCCGAAAAAGGGATGAAGCGTGGTACTTGCTCCGTTTCGTGGTCACCTATGCCATTGATCACCCACCGATCATAGGGGAGAGGCAACGGTACCTTGCGGCAGTGATTGGTGTGGATCCAGTTCTTCCGACCGGTCACCTTTACAGCACTTCTGGTGGCGAGGAGCACCTGCAGCGGCCCTTTCCAACGGGGCTCCAAACTTTCTTTCCTCTGGAAATGCCACACAAGGATGAAATCACAGGGTTGGATATCATGCCCGGGCCCCTCTGTTTGCGGTGATAAGGTGTCCTGGATCTGATGATGAATAGAACGCAAATTTTTAGTCAATTCATAGAGATAATCCTCTAACAGAGGATACTCGATCTCAGAAAAGCGTATTGGTCGCGGGACGCCCCAAACATTTGCTGGGCAGCCGAACACGACCTCATACGGTGACAATCCTGTCCTAGTGTGAGTCGTAGCTCTGGTTGACAGAAGAGCTAACGGCAAAGCATCTGGCCACTTCAATCCTGTGCTTTCCTGCATTTTGCCATTTTCAGTTTGAGAGTACCATTGTACTTCTCAAACAAACCTGCTGACTGGGGATGGTGTGCAGCATGAAACTTCTGCCTGATGTGTAGGCCATCACACACCAGCTGGATGACTTTTGAATTGAAGTGACTGCCATTGTCACTCCAGATCAGACGGGGTAAACCGAAGCGAGGGAAAAGCTCCTTTAGGATGGCTTTCGCCGTCGCCAAGGCTGTGTTCTCCTTAGTGGGGTATGCCTCAACCCATTTAATGAATGCGCAAACAACCACCAACACATTTCAAATTATTGACCCGTTCTATCTCAATGTAGTCCAACTGAAGGACTTCAAAGGGGAAGGAAGGGGGTGCAAAATTACCAGGGATTGTAGGAGTGCCTTTTCCAGGATTATACATCATGCATACCATAGAACATTTTACCAAGTGAGCAGTGGTCTTGGGGATGTTATCATTCTGACACACAGGGTCTAGTAGTTTGCATATGCCCTTGGCGCTAATGTGAGCTGGCCCGTGCGCCATAATGACTATAGGGAGGACATAGGCGTCCAGCAGCATCCACCTTTGCTTTCCTGACTTAACCGTCCAGCACCCATCCTCGTCTAAACGTGCTGTGCTTTCCTGCCAAATTGCTAACTCCTCAATCGTTGCCTCACTCTGTATTTCTTTAACACTATCCAGTGTATCCTCAAACATAGTAACTTCGGGCACCCATCTAGCAGGTCCTGCCACAAACATCTTTTACATCTTCGTTCGAGCCGTCTCCTTAGCGGTTTGGTCTGCAAATGCATTTCCCCCTCCTCACATCATCAGTAATTGCCTTGTGGGCGTTGCACTTCACTATTGCTAACTTCTTGGGGAGCGTCAGAGCTGAAAAAAGCCTGTGTATCAATGGGCCGTTCGGGATCTTTAACTCGTGTGAAGTCCGGAATCCCCTCTCCACCCAGAGCCGCCCAAATTTGTGGGCAACTCCAAAGGCGTACCGGCTGTCAGTATAAATATTGACAGTCAGTCCCTCGCTTAGCTCACAAGCTCAAAGAAGGGCAACTAACACTGCAGCTTGGGCCGATTGATAGGGAACTCGTGATGTCTCGACTACTGTGTGTAAGGTAGTGATTGCGTATGCAGCAGTTGTTGTGCCATCCGGTAATTTGAAACAAGAGCCATCGACACATAGCTCCCCTTGTGGTTCAGATAGGGGAACATCAGTCAGGTCTACCCGTCCCTTCGTCGTCTCCTCAGTCCGAAAAATGCAATCATGTATGTCTATTTCCTCACTTTTAGAAGGGAGGGGTAGTAACGTGGCTGGGTTCAGGGTGGCACATCTTTTGATCGTGACGTGTGGTGCAAAGAGGGTCAGCTCATAACCAGTCAGACGTGCACTGGTGAGGTGCTGCGTCTTCGTTATGTTCAAAAGTGTATCCACAGCATGAGTCACCATGACTGAGATATGTATCAAGGACGAGCCCTGCCGATTGTCGGATGGAGACAGACACGGCCGTGACCGCTCTTAGACAGCTCGGGAGGGCTCTCTCGAAGTTGTCAAGCAAAGCAGAAAAATAAGCACACAGCCTCTGCTTACCTCCAAAGGCTTGTGTTAAGAGAGAAAGCGCGCAACCAGCCGTCTCGTGTACATACAACACGAACGGCTTAGAGTAGTTGGGCCTGCCAAGCACAGGCGCAGAGCGCTACTTTCAATTGCTCAAAAGCTTGTTGACATTCAGGCGTCCAGGGCAAGGGTTCATGCACATCTTTAGTGGTTAGCTGCAACAGCGGCTTTATAGTAAGGAAAAGGTAGGTATCCAATGCCGACAATACAAAGTAATACCAATGAAAGCTCGCACATCCCTCTGAATCTTAGGGATGGCCATTTTGACAATAGCACTAATGCGTTCAGGTGTTAGTCTCCTTCCCTCCTTCGACAGTAGGTGACCTAGGTAGGTGACCTCCTGTCGACAATATTGGAATTTTGAAAGGGACACTTTATGTCCGTGATGTGCCAAATGTAGCAACAATTTAACCGTTGCATCTTTGCAACCTTCTTCAGTGTCAGAACCAATCAAGAGATCGTCCACGTACTGCAGTAATACATTACCTGGGGGAAGTGTGAGGGAATCCAATTGGCCTTTTAAAGCTTGACTATATATGCTAGGACTTTCAGTATAGCCCTGAGGAGCCCGACAGAATCTAAAGCTTCTGCCGGCTAAGGCGAATCCAAATAGATGTCTGCTATCTGGATGGATCGAAATGCTAAAGGATGCATTTTTCAAAACGATAACAAAAAAGAATTTGGCAGAGGAAGGAATCATTGTCAGAAGGACAGTGATGTCGGGGACCACTGGGAACTGAGGGACCACAATCTTATTAACCTCACGCAGATCAATCACAAAACGATAGACATCAGGATGGTCATCGGAGGAACCCGAGGGTGCCCTCTTAAGAATGGGAAGAATAGGGCTATTACTCACGTTCGCAGTCGTCTCCTCAACAACCCCTGACTTAATCAAGTCCTGTATAATAGAGCTCGCTCCCCTGCTTGCGGTATTTTGTACTAAGGAATACGAGGCAAAACAGCATTGTTTTTGACCTTAATAGAAGCTGGAGGTATCTGCAACAGCCCTACGTCCGTATCACCTGTAGCCCACAAGGTGGGCGGCACATCCTTAAATTCAGCAGGGAGGGGCGCATCCTTGGACAAACACTGCTTGGTATTAACCACATTAGGACCCATTGTCATATAGATACCTGCCGGGGAACAATAGATTGTAGCATAAAACTTCTTCAATAAATCCAATCCTATCAAATTCTCTCCACAATTGGACGTCAGCAAAAATTGCGAATCAACAGTAAAAGGAGCAACGGTCAGGGCAAGGGGTTTGGATATGGGGCTCACAACCGGCACACCAGAAAAGCCTACTGAAACATTATTATGGCCAGACAGGGCTGCCCCGGGGACCAGTGAATGAGAAACAGAGCTGTTCATTGCGCCTGTATCCACCAAGAATTGCTTAGCTGAGCCCTGCAAGTCTGCAGTAACATAAGGTCCGCGCTGATCTACAGGTATCTCAACTGGTCCATCGCCCTGTCCTTGGCTGTCCTAACTGTGGGACAACCCCGTCACTTCGTCCAAATCATAGTCATCATGATAATACTGCTTCCCTCGAGGGTCATCAAAATAGTTCTGATCAGAGCGGCCCTGCCACATCTCATCTGCCTGAAACCCGTCATGACCACCTGCTCCACGACCCCGTCCACGAGAACCCTGTACTCTAGGAGCCGCGACTTTCTGCAACAACGCCGGCACTCACTGCGCCAGTGTCCCTCCTCCTTACAATATGCACACTGATTCGGCCCCACAGGCGTAGCATTTCTGCTAGTGTGGGGCAGCTGTCGGGCCGGGCCTGTTCCGCGTCCTCTCCCGTTCCCCCTGGACACCTGCTGCATCAACACCTTCGTTTTTAATTCCTTGTTTTTCTTCTCCATCTTCTCCTTCTCTTCGTTCTCCCTATGCTCGTAATACTGCGCCATACTCAATATCACTGATGGGGAGGAGGTAGTCCAAGTGCTCTCCGAAGCCTGTAACCAAGTCGCGATCTCGGGAAGCAGGTTTGTAACAAATCTGTTAACGAACAATCGGACACCTCCTTCCATTGACAAATCCTGTCCACTGAAATCCAAAAACACCCCTTCGAACCTAGTAAAAAAATGAGATACACTTTCATCTTTCTTCTGACGACATGCTGTTAACTTGTCCCAATCTACTCTTCTAGGTGGAATAAGAGAGTGCATGTAGGTAATAATTCGACCTGGCAAGGCTAGTATCTCAGCCTTAGGCTTCTCACCAGGCTTCCTCTCCTTGTCCCATGCTCTGATCTCGTCCCAAGTGCCACCCAATTCCACAACTTGGTCCTGTGTATGCACCTGCCGCAAAATATCCACTGGTACCAACAAACCAAAAAACATCTCAATGTCTGCCAACGCCATCACTGTCGACGATGCGTCCTCTGTCAATTCTTTATAATATGCAGTAGGGTTTTTCCTAGGATCGGGTAACTGACTCTTGAGGGACAAAACCTCACTCCTTTTCCATGGAGTATAAACCCATTGTTCTTGAAAGCGGGCCTCTACTCGCTGTCTGACAACAGCATCATGCTGATCACGCAGCTCCGGTATCTCAGGGTGAAAAATAGGATGTACTTCCCTCATCGGAAACTGGGACCCCGTTGTCAGGCTCTTCTGATGTAACCTGCCTCGATAGCCAATCAGTATTTCAACCTTACTAAAAACGTAGTTAGGGGACATAGCAGCATACACACGGTCCCGGATGTCATAAATAATCTGAGGTGCGACACCATTGAAACACTGTTCCCACAACCCAATTAACGTAGCCGACATATGCTTGAGGGTATACTGCTGTACAAACGGTTCATACTCTTTCAACACACTCCACACATCCTCCACGCTGTAAAACGGATTCCGAGCCCACTGGGTAGCCTGATTAGCTACCATCTTTTTCTCTGCATCTCCCACATCAGATCGAATCAGCACCTGCCCTATTCGCTCCCGTGCAGTTGCCCAGTCCCCCTCGTCCAGTCCACGCACCGGCGTCCCAATACTCAGCAAGGTCGGGGAAGGGAGATGCGGGGAAGACACAATAGCTGAAGGGGTAGGCACCAGAATTATTAATGGCTGTGTTGAGGGTATGAGAGATGGAGAGAGAAAGTAAGCTGAAACAATAGGCGTAGCAGGAAGACTTGCAGTCGTCGCAGCCGCGGCATGTGAAGCCAGAGAAAGAACAGAAGGTGCTGTAGCCGAAGCAGCCAAGTTAAGAGCAGGAGAACCAGAGGTAGAGGCAGGATGGGCGGAAAACTGGGGCTGCGGGACAGCAGGGTATATTTTCTGCGGGGCATATGGAGGTGGAGGTCTAGTGTCTAACCGTTCCTCCACAAATGTATCGCCTTCCTCTCGGGCAACATAGGATTTGTCACATTGCAATCGAAACTTCCTATCAGCACACTCTATACCTTTTTCTATTTTCTCTCTATCATATGCTACTGCTTTCTGGGTCACTGTCTGCATCTTTCCTCTTCGGGCCTCTTTTTCTGCTTTCATTCCTCTTTTTCTGCTTTCATTCCTCTTTGCCTAGCTTCCCTTTGCCATACCTGAAGATAATCAAACATCGACTGCCTACTTCGTTTTGCAAACAATTTATCCTGCAGGAAATTCAGTTTTTGTTCATCAAAGGTACCTGTTAGTGGCCACTGCAGCTCGGCATTGTCCCTCGTATATTTGTGCCATAATGTACTAAACATAATAGGGCCAAGGCCATGCTTAACATACATGTCAAAGTTTGGGGTGCCTTCCGGAGGCGCAGGTTGCCTTTCCTCCAATCGAGCATCAGCGGAACAACAGCGGCACCTCAAACAACACAACTTGCTCAAGCAGGGCATCTTAAGAGGGGACAGGTTCACTATTCGTGCCAGACGAATAATTCGCAAATATCTTTTAAAACCAATAATCAGTCCTCAGACTGCACCAAAGAGAAAAATCAGAGTCAACACCACAAAACCAAAGCCGGGCAAATCCCAGGCATTTTCAAAAGTAAGCCAAATCCATTATGTTGCCTGGCAAAGTGTCCACAGACACTCTGTATCCAAATCGGTCCGCAGTTCTACCAAGTACAAATCAAATGGTCCTCAGACCATACCAAAGAGTATTCAAAATGGCGCCATATTCACAAAGAACCAAGACAAGCTCACCTGGTGCACACAGGTCGAACAAATGTTATTCTCCACTGCCCACTCTTCTGACCAAACGGTCAGATCCAAGGGTTTCGCCTTCCAGGACCCCAGCCCGGATGACCACTGGGCGAGGCACCGCCCGATCAGACAGGCGGGGCAGCTCCGAGTACTAGGCTCTATCGTGCAGGGATCCCCGATCCGCCCATCCGACCCGACGTGGCACCGTCCTCACCCGTCCGTGGGCGAGGATTGGTCAGCCCGATGGAGTCCCTGTTCAGGCGCCAAATGAAGGAAGTGACCCGATTAGGGTCACCCGGGTCACTCTCGACCACCTCTCAGCCTTCCACACAAATGAAGAGTCGGTCAGACAGTAGAGAATACAAGCCAAGTTATTTATTAGTATTCGCTCGAGCGGAGTCCAGTCTGACTAGCCTCCTAAGATGCTACCGAGGGGACTGACCCTCACCAACATTACATCAGTTGTTATACATTTCCAATGCCCAGCAAGACCCGCCCAAAACTGGAAAATTCCAGTTGGAGCAGGTTAACAAAGGAGACACAGAAGATGAGCTACACTCCTGAGATCGGGTACATTTTATCTCCACCTCAAGGTTACTCTGTCCGTGCCCGCCACTGTAAGCATGAGAACAGGCCTATCTAACAAGGAAGGTATGCAAAGGCACATTCATGTATTCATTAGGACAACGAAGCTCAACCTTGGAGAAATACAAAAAAAATATCGAAGCTGCTTTCCGCTGAGGCAGACAAAATGAGACAGAAGTTAGTTTCAATCATTACACAAAATGGCGGCTAAGAGCAAAATGGTGCCGCAAATGCTAACTTAAGCATAATGCTGATAGGGGGAGTCGACCGCAAGTATTTTCAAGTCCAACACTGGTCGAAAATGTCCTGACCCAACACTCTCTGAAACCTACGCATATAAAGCGGGCCACACTAGATCTGCTTATCACCGGTAACGATCCTGGTGTTCCGATATCTGTAGAGTGGTCCAATCACTTCCAAATACCTTTCAAATTTTTCTCTCCAAATCTATAACTCCTAGTCAACCCAAACGCCCTAAATCCCTGACTAGGAATACTAGAAACTTCAATTACGATATCCTGGAGACATGCAATTCTACAGAATTCTGCTCTCTTTAGATCAATTTAATGTTAACACAGCTGCTAACCAACTCAACTTCCCTCGTACAGCAGTCATCGATGATGTTGCACCCCTCAGAGGGAAAAAAGAATTAAGGTAAAAAGAACACACTCATGTTACACCAAGAATTTGAACAAAGAAAGAAAAATATGAGCGTATAGAGGAACTGCAACCAGCACTCTCTAAGATAGTCACTTAATCCAGAACAATAGTGAATACTTGTTCATATGACAACGTGCTTTTTATACATTCTTGTACTTGTATTATATTGTTAGAACACAGTTGGTGCATATGAGTCCAGACAGTGATCTGTTGTCACAAAGAACACAATCCTGTTCCATTTAAAGTTGGTTTATTTTGAAGAAACAACTCTTCCAGAGAACTCAGCCAACACGTGTTTCGTCAACCTTGACTTTTTCAAGGCTGGTAAGTAGAATCGTCACTGGTGTACATCAATTTCTTCTAAACAACCGTTGCAATAGATCCATATGAAAAACATCACAGAGAATAGAGTATTGTCCCATGTACGAAAACCCGGGTCCTCCACGTATTTTAGTTGAACACGATAATTTTCTGAATCACTTGCTAGTCAGAGTCCATACATGGGGCCTTCAGTAGACAATCACTTTCCAAGAAAAGAGTCGGTAGCACTTGCCATGTGTTTAGAAGCTGGCAGCCTTAATAAGCGTCAAAGAGGGAGTCCATAGTAAGCTCCCCTGCCATTTTGAACATACAGTACAGATAAGTCTAATCATTTTCTGGCATAGTATTTGGAGAAAGACAGGCACCAGGTTTACGAAGGAAATTATAGAAGACTGCCTATCACATGAGCATTACGATAAAATTCCCTGGTTATAGTACGTAAATAAACTGTTGAAGGAGATTGATGAAAATAATAGCATAGAGGATCCTATCCGCATCCTACAATACAGTAAAAAAGAATTGAGAATGATCCTTGCATGGAAAAGAGAAGCCAAAAGAGAAACTAGAGAAAAATCTAAACCCACTGTCTGTAGCTAACGCTCTGGGTTTATCGAACAAGGTATTCAATGGTACCTTATCATTGTAAACAATGTACAACACAGGTTTTATATTATCAGATTATGCTTTGGTATCAAACATTACTTGGTTGCTTTGCCCAAAATGGGGGTACGGGATGAAAAAATACATAAATGTCCATGTGCTGGGAAAACGACCCAATCCACATTGCACTTCATCTTATTTTGTAAATTTTATAAAGATATTAGAAAGTGTTTCTTGCAGCCAATATTTTTATCAATGAAACTCATTTATTATCAGGATGCTTTTAATTTTTTATGTAGACTGGAAGATTCCCGTACTTGTCATGCTGTCTCATATAGTTCATCTGTAATTAAGAGAAGGAAATGCATCTCGTAATTAGAAAATTTAGCCTATGAAGAAGAATGATCAAAGTAATTCTGTACTGTCTGTTTTCTTCCATTGTAGTTTGACATTCCATACCACTTTTATTCCTTCTTGCATAATTGAACTCTCTTTTGTACAAAATATAGCATATTACTATGTAGATAAAGTAGCCCCAAGTGAACCTGATATGACTTTAAGAGGATGTTATATAAAATATTGTGTTAAATTCTCTGTTATTTTATATAATTGCATCACGATTTTGCACAAATGTTGTTTTGCACAATGTTGTTTTGCACAATGTGCCCTTAATGCATTTTAAACTGAAATTACTTTTACTTTGATTTTACAAAATGCTGTTCTATTATCAATCAATCAATCAGGGATTTGTGAAGCGCACTACTCACCTGTGAGGGTCTCAAGGCGCTTGGAGGAGGGGGGGTGGGTGCATGTAGCGCCATCTCATCCGAAGAGCCAGGTCTTGAGGCTCTTCCTGAAAGCTTGCAGAGTGGGAGTTCGTCTGATGCTGAGGGGGAGTTTGTTCCAGGTCTTGGCCCTGATGTAGGAAAAGGCTCTTCCTCCTGTCTGGCTCTGCGGATGTGTGGGATTTCGGCCAGGGCAAGGTCGGCGGAGCGGAGGTTTCTCTCGGGTGAGTAGAAGGAGATTCTTTTGTTGAGGTCCGGTGTTGTGGAGGGACTTATAGGCGTGGGTGAGCAGTTTGAAGGTCGTTCTTTTTTCGACGGGAGCCAGTGGAGGTCTCGTAGGTGCTGGGTGATGTGGTCTTGTCGTGGGATGCCGAAGACGAGTCTGGCTGACGTGTTCTGGATGGTCTGGAATTTGCAGAGTAGGGATTTGTTGATCCCGGCGTAGAGGGCATTCCCGTAGTCCAGTCTGCTGGTTATGAGTACGTGGGTGACGGCCTTTCTGGGTTGGGGGGGGGGGTATCCATTTGAAGGTCTTGCGGAGGGTATTGAAGCACATGGAGGAAACTGAGTTGATCTGTCGGTTCATGGTGAGGGAGGAGTTGAGTATGATGCCGAGGTTGCGGGCGTGGACTGTGGGTGTGGGAGGGGTGCCGAGGGAAGTGGGACACCAGGTGTTGTCCCATGCGGAGAGGGTGGATCTGAGGACGAGGACTTCCGTTTTCTCCGAGTTGAGCTTCAGGCAGATGCTGCTCATCCAGGATGCGACGTCTTTCATTCTTTCCTGGAAGCTGTGTCAGGTGATGTTGGGTTCCTTGGTGAGGGAGAGGATGAGCTGGGTGTCGTCTTCATAGGATAATATGCTGAGTCAGTGCTTTCTGACGATGGTAGCAAGGGGGGGCCATGTAGATGTTGAAGAGTTTGGGGCTGAGCGAGGATCCTTGGGTTACTCTGCAGCTGATCTCTGTGGGCTTGGAGACGAAGGGCGGGAGTCTGATTCTTTGAGTTCGGCCGGTGAGGAAGGAGCGGATCCAGTCAAGGGCAGTTCCTTGTATGCCAGGGTCGTGAAGTCTGGCGGTTAGTGTGCGGTGGGAGACGGTGTTGAAGGCTGCTGACAGGCCTAGTAGGATGAGGCCCTGGTCGAGGAGAGTGCGGATGTCGTCTGTGGCGGCTAGGAGGGCGGTCTCGGTGCTGTGGTTGCTGCGGAATCCGGATTGGGAGGTGTCGAGGATTGAGTTGGATTCTATGAAGTTCGTGAACTGGATGTCGACGATCTTCTCGGTGGCTTTGGCTGCGAAGGGGAGGAGAGAGATGGGTCTGTAGTTCTTGAGGTCCGTCAGGTCTGCGGAGGGCTTCTTGAGGAGGGTCTTGACTTCTGCGCGTTTCCAGTCGTCGGGGAAAGTGCCGGTTTCGAGGGGGAGGTTGATTGTGCTTCATAGTCTGGTGCTATGGCTGCAGCAGCTCTATGGAAGATGTGCGGCGGTCAGGGGTCGTGGGGGCTCCTGAGTTTATGCTCCTCATGGTCTTAGCGGTGTCTTCTGTGGTGACAGGGGTCCAGACGGTGATGGTGGGCTGGGTGTCGTTGCCGGTGGTAGGTGTAGTGTCTGTGCCTTAGTTCTGTTTGTTGAAGTTATCGTAGAGAGTCTTGATCTTGTGATTGAAGTAGTAGCCAAGTTTGTTGCAGAGGTCCTGGGAGGGAGGGGCGTCTGAGGCTTTGCTGGGGGGTGTGGTGAATTATTGTATGATGCTGAAGAGTTCCCTGGAGTTGCGGGAGTTGGAGTGGATTCTGTCCTGGATGAAGCTCCTCTTTATGGATCTGATGCGTTGGTGGTGCTTTGTCATGGCGGTTTTGTAGACGGTGTGTACTTTCGAAGTTTTGCTGTTCCTCCATGTTTTTCAAGTCGTCGGCAAATGCTTCTGGATTCTCTGAGGTCGGTGGTGAACCAGGTGGCTTTCGTGGGGCGTTGTCTGTCGGAGCTCCGGAGGGGGGCGAGCGTGTTTGCGCATTCGGTGATCCATCTGTGGAGTTCGTTGGCTGCATTGTTGGCGTCGGTCGTGGTGGGTTGAGGGGAGCGGTTCAGGGCAGAGTTGAGGTGCTCTTCGGTGACCTTGCTCCAGTTCCTTTGCTTGTGGCGTGGAGTAGGCTTGTGTGCGGTGAGAAGGAGAAATGGAAGCAGCGGTGGTCCGTCCAGAGAGGTTGCGTGGTGTGGCTGAAGCGGATGTTGTTTCCACATGCGAAGATGGGGTCAAGGGTGTGTCCTGCCTTGTGGGTGGGGGTTGGTGACGAGGCGCAATGAGGTCTGTGATGGTTGTGGCAAGCGCGGTGCGAGGTCCGGGAGGTCTGTAGGCGAGGGTGCCGCGTAGAGTCGTTCTGGGGTTGATCTGGAAATGGAGGTGTTCCATGGGGGGCGAGGAGTCGTTTGTGCTGGCTGTAGTGAGTCGGAGGGAGTCTTTGTGTATGATGGCGAGTCCACCTTCAGGGTGGTTGAGGCAGTCCTTCCTCTGGATCTTGTACCCGTCTTGGATGGCGGTTGCAATGTTGGGTGCGGAGCTGGCATTGGTCCAGGTCTCTGTGAGGTAGGCGACGTCGGGCGAGAGGGTGTCTAGGAGGTCCCAGATCTCTACTGCGTGTCTATGTAGGGAGCGGACGTTGAGGAGGATGCAGTTCAGGGGTTTGGGCTTGCTGGCGTCCGGTGGGTTGGAGTTAGCAGTGGGCTTCCGGAGGTGGGTGAATGTGCGGCAGCACTGTTGGCAGGAGAACTGGCCATGGGTGGTGTTCGGCGTCAACAGCTGGCAGTTGTTGTTTCCTCCGGGGTTGAGTGCGTGGAAGGCAGCTGATTCGTAGCGGTGGGTGGTTGGAGGACCAGGGTCCCTGGCGCTGGTCGCGGTCAGGTTTGCCTTTGGCGCGCCTTCGGCGTGGCCGCACAGCGGTCGCCATTAGGTAGGGGTCGGGGGAGGGAGAGCAGCTGGGAGCGGGAACAGGCAGGTGGGGGAGGGTCCGTGGAGGCAGCAGCGGCGGGGAAAGGGAAAAAGTGGCAGAAGAGAAAAACGGGCAAGGGGACAAAAAGGCAAAAAGGTGTGAGAGACAGGCACAAAGGACTACTAAGGACTACTACAGAGGCACAAAGGACTACTACAGAGGCACAAAGGACTACTACAGAGGCACAAAGGACTACTACAGAGGCACAAAGGACTACTACAGAGGCACAAAGGACTACTACAGAGGCACAAAGGACTACTACAGAGGCACAAAGGACTACTACAGAGGCACAAAGGACTACTACAGAGGCACAAAGGACTACTACAGAGGCACAAAGGACTACTACAGAGGCACAAAGGACTACTACAGAGGCACAAAGGACTACTACAGAGGCACAAAGGACTACTACAGAGGCACAAAGGACTACTACAGAGGCACAAAGGACTACTACAGAGGCACAAAGGACTACTACAGAGGCACAAAAAGACAACGGAGGCACAAAAAGACAACGGAGGTACAAAAAGACAACGGAGGTACAGAAAAAGACGAGGCACAAGGGACAGAGGCACAAACAAACAAACAACAAGAGACAATGAGGGAAAACCGCACAACGGTCAAATAGGCAAAGACAGACAGACAGGGCACAGACAGACAAAGCAGGGGAGACAACCAGGGAGGCTGGAAGAGCAGACCAGCAGAAGAGCAAGGCTCTCCCACTGGACCACCAGGGATGATGCGCAGGCAGGAGCCTGCGGGTGAAGGAGGGCCTCGAACACCTACCTGCAGGCAGAGAGGTGCGGGGGCAGCGGCGCAACGATAGAGCTGCGCGAGGGTAGAGCAGTTTCCCTGACCAGGAGGTCAGAGGTCTTGCTCACCCTGTCGCGTAGCAGCTGTCATTAAGTAGGGGTCGGGGGGAGGAAGAGCAGCTGGGAGGCGGTAGTGGAAACAGGCAGGAGGGGAGGAGCCGCTGGGGCAGGAGTGGCGGGAAAGGGAAAAGTGGCCGCAGAGAAAAACGGGCAAAGGGACAAAAAAAGGACGACAGAGGCACAAAGGACGACAGAGGCACAAAGGACGACAGAGGCACAAAGGACGACAGAGGCACAAAGGACGACAGAGGCACAAAGGACGACAGAGGCACAAAGGACGACAGAGGCACAAAGGACGACGGAGGCACAGAAAGACGACGGAGGCACAGAAAGACGACGGAGGCACAGAAAGACGACGGAGGCACAGAAAGACGACGGAGGCACAGAAAGACGACGGAGGCACAGAAAGACGACGGAGGCACAGAAAGACGACGGAGGCACAGAAAGACGACGGAGGCACAGAAAGACGACGGAGGCACAGAAAGACGACGGAGGCACAGAAAGACGACGGAGGCACAGAAAGACGACGGAGGCACAGAAAGACGACGGAGGCACAGAAAGACGACGGAGGCACAGAAAAGACGACGGAGGCACAGAAAGACGACGGAGGCACAGAAAGAGACGACGGAGGCACAGAAAGAGACGACGGAGGCACAGAAAGAGACGACGGAGGCACAGAAAGAGACGACGGAGGCACAGAAAGAGACGACGGAGGCACAGAAAGAGACGACGGAGGCACAGAAAGAGACGACGGAGGCACAGAAAGAGACGACGGAGGCACAGAAAGAGACGACGGAGGCACAGAAAGAGACGACGGAGGCACAGAAAGAGACGACGGAGGCACAGAAAGAGACGACGGAGGCACAGAAAGAGACGACGGAGGCACAGAAAGAGACGACGGAGGCACAGAAAGAGACGACGGAGGCACAGAAAGAGACGACGGAGGCACAGAAAGAGGAGACGGAGGCACAGAAAGAGACGGAGGCACAGAAAGAGACGGAGGCACAGAAAGAGACGGAGGCACAGAAAGAGACGGAGGCACAGAAAGAGACGGAGGCACAGAAAGAGACGGAGGCACAGAAAGAGACGGAGGCACAGAAAGAGACGGAGGCACAGAAAGAGACGGAGGCACAGAAAGAGACGGAGGCACAGAAAGAGACGGAGGCACAGAAAGAGACGGAGGCACAGAAAGAGACGGAGGCACAGAAAGAGACGGAGGCACAGAAAGAGACGGAGGCACAGAAAGAGACGGAGGCACAGAAAGAGACGGAGGCACAGAAAGAGACGACGGAGGCACAGAAAGAGACGACGGAGGCACAAGGGACATGAGGGACAAACAAACAAGGCGCAAGAGACATGAGGGACAAACAAACAAGGCGCAAGAGACATGAGGGACAAACAAACAAGGCGCAAGAGACATGAGGGACAAACAAACAAGGCGCAAGAGACATGAGGGACAAACAAACAAGGCGCAAGAGACATGAGGGACAAACAAACAAGGCGCAAGAGACATGAGGGACAAACAAACAAGGCGCAAGAGACATGAGGGACAAACAAACAAGGCGCAAGAGACATGAGGGACAAACAAACAACGGTCAAATAGGCACAGACAGACAAAGCAGGGGATACAACCAGGGAGGCTGGCAGAGCGGACCAGCAGAAGAGCAAGGTTTTTCCACTGGACCACCATGGATGAGGCGCAGGCAGGAGCCTGCAGGTGGAGGAGGGCCTTGAACACCTACATGGAAGGAGAGAGGGGCGGGGCAGCGGCGCAACGATGGAGCTGCGCGATGTGAGAGCAGTTTCCCTCACCAGGAGGTCAGATGTCCTGCTATACAGTATACGGCATTGTTTTTCTTTCTCTTGTAGGTCCCGCCATTCCACTTATCTTTCTACTGTTTCCAGGAATTTTCTTCCCTTGCTGTGAAATTATTTCGTTTTGTATACAGCAACAAAGTATTGTAAATAGCAGGTGCTATTTATCTGTTACCTGACCTCTGAAGGGTGGAATGCTAAATTGGCCTTGCCAGAATTCAAACTTTGATCTGCATATCACACAGATATTTTGACTGATTAATACGCAGATGTTTTATAGCACAAATGTAAACTCGTTTATTAAAGATTAAGGGCACACCAGAAGAGGAAATTCGAGGAAATTATTTTATTACAATTTAAAATGTTAAAACTTATTCAGAGTGTTGTGAGGCAAATTAAAGTGAAGACTCGTTTTGCCTATTTTCTGCACGTCTAAATATGGGCAAAGAAAATAGATTACAACACACTGGAAAAAAAATAAACCAGAATGAAAACCTCTTGCATATTTTACAGTTTCCTCTCTTGCCATGCTAGGATTGTATAATATAGTATTTCCAAAATAGTATGTGCCTGTCCATGCGAAAGTAATGTGCTCATTGCGAGTAGCTCTCCTAGCCTATGGACTATGGTGTGGTGACCCGGGTGCAGCACCTATTCTTTCTTCCACAGCATGTGACTTCCGATTCATGTTCCACAAGGAATTACCTTGCAACTCCCAAATTAACAAATTTACGTCTAACAGTTTTTTCTTTTATCAAGACGTAAAAATGCTCCCCCTCCTCCCTGCAGATCATAGGAAACAGGCAGCTATCATGTCCCACCATGGATTGTTGAAATGTTCAGGGGTAGGCCTCCCCAAAACATTATGGGACAGGCTGCACTTTTTACAAATATCTGCAGCAACACTGATTCTTGGTGTCATCTGAAACGACTACTATAGCTGTTCTTTCCAACAAGTGTTGGCAAAGCCAATAGGTCTCACCTTTAAAAGGCGTTCGCTCCTGAGTTGCCTTTCCAATGCTTGTTGGTGTTGCTGAACAGCACATGCAAAAAAAAAAAAAAAAAGAAGAAAAAGACAAAATCTGGTCCTGGCATCATTGCTTCGCATGTGCACATCGGTATCATGATGTAGCGGCCATTTTGACTTTTTAAAATTTTTTTATTTACTGTTCCAAGAAGACAGAAGTGCATTTGCTTGAAGCCTCTCTTTTGTACATCATTAGCTTCACTCCCCTGGTCATCCATTAAATCTTATTCCATTATTCTTCCTCTTTTCTTTCAATCTTTCCCTTAATTTTCACTCCTGCTGCCTTCTTGGTTCTTGGTTTTCTTGTTCTCACCAGTCAATCCCATTTTTCATCTCTTTTGACCTTTCATCTTCTTCTTGCCCCGTGCTCCCAAACCTCTTCTGCATTGGCTCTCCCATCATCTCTCACCCGGCCCTCACCTGTAAGCAGTTGAGGGTCTGCCTTTGCCCCTTATTAACAGCCAGAGCAGTGCTCAGGGATAAGGTGAATGGACATCACAGGGCTTTAGCACAGCAACATGTGCCTCTTGCCCATGGGTCTGTGCAGGAAAGAGACTATTAGGAGTGTAGCAGGCAGGAAGCATAGCTCATTGTCCTCTCTGTATCACAGGCTTCTACAAGGCCTTCAGGAGTTTCCAACATTCAGCCTAAGGCATCTGTTTATCTGGGAGTTGCTGGATTCTCAGAGTCCTGTCGATACATTTTGCATAGGGGTCACATAATGGGTTTAGAGTGAAATGGGCAGTACCAACACACTGCGTAATTCAGCTTCATTTAGGGTTTGACCTAACTTTACCCATATCCTTATTAAGTGTTCATCCAGTTAGGTCAATGCATGTGAATGGAAAAGTAGAGTTAAATCAGCATTTCATTACAGTGGAACTCAGCTGATTTATCGACTGACAGGGACCTGGACTACAATATATCTGTGGCAGCAAAGACGATGCTAGCATAACACTACACACTGTTCACTGTTTTAGGCTAAAACAATGGCTTTGATGACATTCTGGATTGAATAATAGCTTTGATGGAAAGCCAGTTTCTATTCAGGTAATACAGGCCTTTTTAGGTCTCGGCTAGGAGGCGCATGCGCTGTCTTGACCAGAGATGTTGTATATACTTTGTGGGCTTAAGCCTGCCCATAGGCTTCTCATTTGCTGTCTCCATCATCTCTCATATTCTTTCTCCCCATTTGTCCATGGAATGCATTTGTCATGCCTCTTCCTCTGTTTAGCCCTTCCAGAGAGCATGGACCAATTACATTATTCCTCCACTGCTTCCATTTTAGGATCTGTTTCAGGAACTACTTTTTTTTTTTGTTAAAGAGCACTTAACACGAGCGATCGTGTTTTCACTTGCTGCTCCAAGCTCCTCATGTTATGTTATTAAGATTTATAAAGCGCACGAATACCAAACTGTGTCTTTGCGCTAACAGTCCAGAAGCGAGCTAGTGTGCTATTTGTTAAATAGCCAGGTCTTAAGGTCTTCCCGGAAGGCTGTTAAAGAAGGAAGACTTCTGATGGAGATGGGGAGGGTGTTCCAGAGCTTCGTAGTACCCACTGTGAAGCTTCTGCCGCCCTAGTTAGCCTTGCAAAATCTCTGAGAGAGCATCAATTTCGCCCCTTCAGACCGAAGGCATCTGTTTGGGGAGTGCCAATGCAGTGATCGCCTCAAAAACTGAGGACCAGTACTGTGTAGTGCCTTATAAGTTATACATAAGGCCTTAAACTTAATGCGACACTTGACTGGAAGCCAATGCAGTCTCCGAAGATGCTTTCCCACTGATTGAAACTTGGGGATCCCCAGCAGGAGCCTAGCAGCAGCATTCCGGATCATCTGCAGCCTGTGTAACTGCTTCTCGGGCATTCCGAGATAGAGCCCATTGCAATAATCCAGTTTGGCAAGGACTTAAGATGTAACCACAGTTTTCCTACTGTCTGCTGGGATCAGAGGTAAGATTTTCTTGATCACCTTAAGTAGGAAAAAGCTGGATGAGGAAACTGCTTTGACTTGAGCTTCAAAGTTCAGCTTCTCATCTATAATCACTCCCAAATCTTTTGCTTTGGGGGCCGGGATAGGTACTGCTCCCAATTCGTCCGGCCACCAGATCTGAGACCAGCTAGAGGAGTAGTTGCCAAACAGGATTATCTCAATTTTTCCTGAGTTAAGATTAAGGCAGTGCAAGCTCATCCATGAGTCGACTGCCAGCATGCAATCCCTGAATCTTTTTACCAGCGGCATGATATTTTTACAGATGGACAAGACAACGAGTGTCGTCCGCGTATGATGTTAAAGCCATCCCGAAGGATCTGATTAATGCAGCCAATTCAGACACGAATACATTAAAAAGTTGTGGGACCCCACAAGGGAGATTGAAGGACGGGGAAACATAATTGCCCAAGGCAACTGATTGTATCCTGTCAGATAGAAAAGAGGAGACCAATGCTAACGCATTGTCCATGATGCCAAGTGTATTCAGACGGTTAAGTAACAAGTTATGGTCGACCGTGTCGAACGCTGCCGACAGGTCGAGCAGAATAAGGGCTGCGGCACCTCCTGCATCTAAGACTGCTCTGATTTCATCTGTAGCTTTTATTAGGGCAGTTTCGGTGCTGTGCTCTGCCCTGAATTCAAATTGGGACTCGTCCAAGAAGTTGTGTTCATGTAAATATAGTGTAAGCTGGTTATTCATGACTTTTTCCACTAGTTTGGCTGGGAGTGGAAGACGCGAAATAGGCCTTCTAATTATTTGGATCAGCTGCATCAAGATTTGGTAAGTTGTAAACGGGCCTGTAAGTCTTGTTGTTATCTCGTCACATTTGCTATGCATTCAAAGACCGAGGTCAAATGCCAGGCGCTGTTTTCCAAGGGTGCCGGTTTAGCTGTTTTACACATGATTGGTGTACGTCAACACTCGGGTCTGGCATTAGTATGATAAACTTGTAATTCTACGTGCTCGTGGTTGACTTTCAAAACACCTGACTAAATCACGCTTCTATCACTTTAAATTAAAGGCTTTATTTGGGAGCATGTTTACAAACAAAATCAAGCGATGTAAAGCCTTTGTGTAAGCACATGTTGTAATAGTAATTCACACGTTTTCTACACATGATTGTTGTACGCCAACACTCTTGTCCGGCATCGGTATGATATACTTGTAATCCTGAGTGCCCGGTAATGACTTTCAAAACACGTTGCTAAATCACACTTCCATCAAGAGACTTTATTTGGGTGCATGTTTACAAACAAAATCAAGTGATGCAAAGGTTTTGTTTAAGCGCATGTTGTAAAAGTAATTAATACGCATTTATTATTAAATGTAATGTTGCACTGGGAAATCAAAGTTAAATACTTTCAACATACTGCGTTTATTTTGATTTGCCGGTGCAACATTACTTTTAATTGCAAAAAAATACACTTAAATTAAGGCTTTTAATCACATGATTTTTTTTGTAAATACATACCTAAATAAACTCTCTCCATTGCAGCAATAGAAGACTTATTTAAGTGTGTGTTTTGGGCTCAATCACAATTAAAAATGTTTCACCACCAAATCAGGGTACAAATAAACGCAATGATTTGCCAGTGCAACATTACTTGCTTAAAAAAATGCTTTACATCGGTTTCACATTTCAGACATGCACTCACATAAAACCTCTATGAAATACACAGAAGTGCAAGTTTATATTTACATCTCCCTTGACGTATTATTTTATCATGCCTGTGCGCTTGATTTTCAATTCACATCCATCAAATTAAAGGCTGACCATCGCATGGAAAAAACACTGACAACATTTTATTTCCCAACATACATTTCCTTTATATAACTTTTATTAATCTCTTTTACGTGATGGAACAAGAAATATATAGTGGAAACAAACCTACTCAGTAGGAACATATACAGTGTTCCATACATGCAAGGAGACCACAATATCAAAAAACAGTTGCTTACATTATGCCAACTAATGTAAATAACATTGTTATTACATGATGCCATTTGTAAGCGGAGAACTGCTGTGGAGTTGTCGCTTCTCTATGCTGATGCATGTTTGCTGCGCGGCTTTCAGTGCTTCGGTCCCTGGAGGGGCGAGGGCACATTACACGCTCTGTTGGTGATGCTTCAAGGATGGCAGGCCTCACCTGGCACCAAGTGCGCATGGCTGCGCTGATGTACCTTTAGCATTGACAACGTCTATTGACATTAACATTGACAACACCTATAGCTCTCAGATTGAAGCGATGTATTGGCTTTGCCAATGCTTCTTCCTTTTGCCATTTATGCATGTAATATTGTGCCCTTGTCTGGAGCAGAGCAGCAGCACGGCCAGGGTCCCTCTGTTAGAATTGAAGGCCTGGGGTGAGGTAGGTCATGGCCAGGGTTTGCCCTTGAGTGGATGGTTTGGCCCTCAATGTGGGGGTAAGGATTAGCCACGAGTTCTAGGAGTGGGATCAATAGGGTGTCTTTAGTGGGCGAAGGGTCCTGGAGCCGCTTCATTGGCTGTCTCCACACCTTGGGATGGCTTTTTTCGGCAAGCCTGAGTGACTGGTGGCAGGTGCCAGTGGGCTGAGTGTGCACTCACAGCCAATATCCGAGCTTGTGAAGAGAGCTTTAGAGGAATTTGATTTTAATAAGTGATCCAGATAACTATAAAGGCCCCTTATAATAGGCTAAGGGAGGGAGGAGCTGGGTGAGAAGTTTGGGGATACGCCGAGTGCAACAACTGACGTGGGCTTGGTTAAAAAGTACAGACTGCGGTCAAAAAACGATTTTGAGGTTATCGAGGGACCGGGAGATGAGGTCAGGGTCAGGGCTGTGAATGAGAAGTTGGGCAAGATATATTTAACAAGGCCTGAATGCCACCAATCATAGGGTAGAGAGAAAGGGAAGTGGCTATGGGTGGCAGATGTTGGGGTTGGTGAGGCCTCTGGGGTGTGGCTACCATCCTACGCTTAGCGATTTAGGACCACCGGCTGCCACAATTTTGTCAGTTGAGACCAGTGAAATTATCCAGCCACCATCTAAGTCCAATACAAATTGTGGGCGCTGGCCCAAAGAGATGGAGAGATCCCGGACTGCCGCCTTGTTGACTGAAGACTCGAAGATGGTCTCCTTGAATGACTAGCCAGGGTATAGTGTGTGATTTTGGTGTGGGTTAGAGGGGCGAGAGGTGCAGATGACTGGGACTTGGAGAAGAAGATGATGTTAAGTTGGAAGAGGGCAAGATTGTAGAGCATATTGGATCTGATAGATAGGGTGGAGCAGACAGGGGTTAATGGAGAATGGAGATTACTGAAAGCAGCACTGTAGTTAAAAGGAAGACGTGTTGGTGCTTTTCAGGGTTCACAGGAGAGGAAGCAATGAATAGGCATAGACGTCATGGTGAACAGGAAGCTATTGAGGATGTCAGGAGTTGAGTGAAGATAGACACTATTATAACAGATTTGGGGAGATGGTGAGCATCATGGTGTATGGAGTGGGACAAGAAGCAATGTGTGGGATTAAGTGTGGGTTTGGTGGGTATTTGAGCGGATGTGGTAGAACAGGGTCTCAATGAGTTACCAGGTAAGACTGTTACAGTTGGGGCCAAGGACAGGCAGAATACAGCGAATGCAGGTTTCATAAGGCAGAAAGACCATACAAAGTGGAAACGGGGGATAAACATAAGGGTACAGAAGTTTAGGAAAAGGGGCATGATGAAATCAACAACAACAATGGAATCAAACACAAAAGGTTGCCTTACATGCATATAACAATACCTTTAGGTGCACATTTATTACCAACAACAAAAGCAGACATCTATAAGCTTGCAGATGTTTTTTAACTTTTGCAAATGGAAATACAGGACAGAGAGCAGTCGGAGGAAGAGAAGTGGAAGCTGGCTAAGAGACTACAGGTACCTTTCACACTTTAAAATTGGGCCTCCGCATTCTTGATATACTGTGTAATTTTAAGTACATAGATGTGGTGCAGATGGCACAATTAAATTATGAGTGCATTGCATGGCTTCGGTATGATTGGGAATTTTGGCATATGCTAGCTGTTAGAAATGGGATTTCTGGTTGGCTAGGGCAAGCGCCTAAGCCAGGCAGAAACCACCAATCTAGTCGGGGCAAGGGAGTTAGTTACACGCTGAAGATAACCCCTGCTCACCCCCTTGGTAGCTTGGCACGAGCAGTCCGGCTTATCCCAGAGGCAATGTGTAAAGCGTTTGCGCAACACACAAACACACACACACAGCAGCAACACACTACTAGGTTATATCAAAAATAGCCTTTGTATTATCATAAACACATTAGAATCATAATCACAAAATATACACTGTGCCAACTGGCACTAGGCAATATTCACAGGGGATTATATACAGGACAGGGCCAATCGGGCCACTGTCAGAACCTTTAGAAAGCACTAGTAGCAATTGTAAAACACAACCAGTAACCACTGGTACCATACTGTACTTAGCAATATCACTTGCAACATAAACACATTGTCTGCATCACTTTGGCATAAAACACATTATGCATAACATTTGGCATCCTCATCAGCATAACACATTATGCAACAATCATATTCGGCAAAACCACATTATGCGTAAACCTCATAGCATAAACACATTATGCAACATCCGAGGCATGAACACCTCATGCAGAAACATCCTAACATAAACACATTCTGCATCATCACAGTAGGCATAACATTAGGGCCTTGCGCCCTATCAACACTGGGCCCTGGCCAACTGGCCTTTCACGGGGGGCCAATGCCCCTTTGTCCAGAATGTCAGGGCGCGATCCTAGGGCTTTCCAAGTGCCCTTTTGCTGCCAATGCAGCCAAAGCAAAGTGCGCAATGCGCTGGGGCGTGGGGTGCTTCTCACCCCTTCCTTATAGTGAAGCAACAAACAAAATGCCCCCATGTTGCAGCTGCCCACGCGGTGCAGCTGTGAAGCAGAAACAGGATCTGGCACTACCGGGCCTCTGGAGCCCACCTCTGGGACTCCTACCACCAATTTGCCCAACGTTGTAGCTGCCCGCTCTCCTGCGGGGCAGCTGAAGACATCAGGCACTACACTGCGCCCAAAAAGAATTTGCACTGGCACTACTAGTGCCTCAGAGAGCCCCGTTCACTGGACTCCTTCCAGTGCCACTTGATCGGCACCAACCCCGTTTCTTGTTCCGGCCCCCACTCTGGGGCCTGTCTCCTCTGGCTGGCCCACTCGCGGCCGGAGCTCCCAGCTCCCTCTAGCCGCCTCAGATCTGGCACCTGAAGTGCCTGGCACAGGCCCCACTCACCGGGGTCTCCTTCGCTGCTTTCTGCCTCCTCCAGTCCCCTCCGCTGACACGCAGGATTCCGGCCACACTGGGGAGGCTTCCGGGCAGCAGGGCAACACGCGGGGCTCCCACCGACATACGGGGGCCCCGCCTTCCCCTTCGGCCTCGTTTCCGGCGACTTCCTTCTTGCCAGCCGGCCACGCCTCAGCTTCCTGGAACACAGGCACCACTCCACCTGCCTTCCGGCCGGCGCTTCTCTTCCGGCCTCGCTTTTCTTCGGCCCCGCCCACAACCAGGCAGGCTGCCTGTCTTTCGGCTCGGGCCGCGGCGGTGCACAACACGAGCCCACGTTCCAGGCTCACTTCGGGGGCAATAAACAGCGGGGTGGGCTCCCGCTCCTCCAATAAGCACAAGAGCGAGGTAGGATCCTGCCGAAAGGAGCACACAACTGCAGGGTGGGCTCCCGCTGGTAAATACCCAAAATGCAGGGTAGGCTCCCGCTTTCCCTCCTGGCAGCACGGGGGAATCCCCACGCCGGGATTCCCTCACAATACGTCGCAGGCCAGCGCTGCCGGGCACAAGCGCCCTCTTTTCCTGGCAGAGGCTGGAGCCCCCCTCCCTGGGGCTCCAAAAATAAAGATCTAGCGCTCTCGAGGCGCTAGAGTCCAGGAATTGGAAAGGGGCACAGCTGGGCCCAGGCAGGCCAGCTCACAGGGCCCTCCAGCAGGGAGGCAGTCCCTCGTGGCGGTTCCTCCTGGGGCCCAGCAACAGCAAGTCACCAAGAAGCACACTTTTTACATGGGGTCACAGCCCCAATATATATAGTACATTTTCTTTGTCTGCCCTTGGCACAGGGCTTGGGGGAACCAGCCTGAACTGGTTCTGTTTTTTTTTTTTGGAGCACTCTGTTTACAGGGCTCCTCTTCCCCATTGTCAGGTGGGGGCTCGGTCATCAGACCACCACAGGGGGGCGGAGCCAGCATTCACCCAGGCAGGCACAGACCTATTCAGGGTCAGGGGACTACTCCTCCCACTACTCCAAATGCAGATCTCCCATTCAGCCTAGCGCTGACTCACCCTGCCCTCCCTGGAGCCACACACACCGCCCCAGCACCTGTCACTCCAAAGCCACACATGCAATCCACATCAGTCAGGCAAACACATAGCACACAGAAATGCCAACTTCTAAAAGTGGCATTTCTAAAATAGTGATAATAAATCTGCACACACCATTGCGCAGCATTTATTATTACTATTCCAACCATACCAAACTTGACCACGCTGCTCCTCTCATATCAGGAATTACCACTGAAACACTTATCAGGGAATCCCCAATGCATTCCTATGGGAGGGCAGCCTCACAGCAGTGAGAAACCAAAATGGCTGTTTGTCACTACCAGGACATGTCACACACTTAAGTTACATGTCCTACCTTTTACCTACAATGCACCCTGCACATAGGGCTAGCTAGGGCCTACCTTAGGGGTGACTGACATGCAGTAAAAGGGGGGTCACAGACATGGCACACACTTTAGGTGTCACGTCACAGCGGCAGTAACACTGCGCGCACAGGCCCTGCAATGGCAGAGGCCTGAGACTGGTTTGAAAGGCAACTTTGGTGGGTGGCGCAATCAGTGCTGCAAGCCCACCAGTAGCATTTAATTTACTGGCCCCGGGTATCTGAGATACCACTTTACAAGGGACTGACAGGTAAATTAAATATGCCAAACAGGTGTAGACCAATCTTACCATGTTTACCACAGAGAGCACACGCACTTTACACTGGACAGCAGTGCTAAAGTGCCCAGAGTCCTAAAACCACCAACACCATGTCAGAAAAAAGGCTAGGAGGAAGGCAAAAAGTTCAGGGATGACCCTGCAAAAAGGGCCAAGTCCAACACTAGCAGTGATCCATAATAAGCATGGAAAGAGGTACACAGCAAATTATACCTCGAGTGGATAGTGTGGACTAGGCCCATGCCATCTGTGCAAATGGAATGCCTATATACTTGAAGGTCCTTCTTGGGCGGCCCATCCAGTTTGGGGTGGGGGCATTGTAAGCGGAAACTTAGCTCAGAATGGTGCATGCTGGGCATTAAATTGGGGGTGCTGTACCAAGGCTCAGTGCACATTTCGACAAGGCAGCGCCAAATGTGGAGAGAAGCATCCGTTTCTGCAATGTTTTAGGTATTTGCTATTTGGGGTGCGGAGGCAGCTGGGAAGGGCTTGAGATCATTAGCCAGTGGTGAGCAAGAGCGCCTTCACCAGTTGAGACAAAAGTTGTGCCAGTGGTTGGGTTTCTACTGAGAATAGGAAGGCAGCAAAAACATTGGAATGAGGATCTTTTGGGGAGCGGGGTTACATTTAGGTTTTCACGGACCAGGATGAGGAGGTGTGCTGACAAGTTTCAGTCAAAGACAGCCCAGGGGTTTTGAGGGAGAAATTGCAATAGGTTTGGGATGGTAGGGTTGCAGGTTCATTTGGGCATTGGCCATTACCAGATTGTAAACTATCCTCTTTGGGGCAGGTTCCCAAAAAGTTGCAACGTGAGTTCAGGCTTATTCATAATTCCTTGGCCAGAAGGTTATTTTGAGAACTACTTATTTTCAGCTGAAGACACAGTGGTGACAACACCATTGCATTGCAGGTTGGGCTTGCAAACTTAAACATCAGGACAGTATTCAGATCCTTTTTTAGGTCGAGCCTCGAGTAGCGCGCAAGCGCTGCTAGGCGAAGACTTTATGTAGGGGGTTTCAAAAGCTGACCACACGCTCGTGCGTCGTGGCCTTTTACCTGCGGTTACGCGCGCTGCAGACATGTGTTTCCAATTATCGTGCCCAGACGCGGGCGTGATAATTGGAAACACATGTCTGCCGCGCGCGTAATCGCAGGCAAAAGGCCACGACGCACGAGCGTCTGGTCAGCTCTGCAGGCTGCCGCGCTCGCTCGCCCCCGCTCCTCTCACACAGACATACATACACTCCGAGGTCGCGCTCCTATCAGCGCACACCCAGGATTGCGTGGAACGAACCACCTCCCCCCCTGGCTCTCCCTCTCTTCACTACCCTCTCTCGGTCCGCCCGTGCGCACCCGCACCTGGACCACGTTCACGAACAAAGGAGCCGACAGAAATGGGCGGCTCCTGCCACCCAGCAAACCTCGGCGACTGGTAGAGGCGGGGTTCTGCAGCACTCTTCACTCCCCTCCTTGGGCAGTGGTACGGTCCATTGAGGGCTCTGCCCGCTCCCCCTGCACAGGCTGCTCTTCAGAGGATGGAAGCTGGCGGAGCCGCACCGGCCGGGACGCTGCTGCTGGGGATGCCTTCTTGAAGGGCTGCCGCCTCTAAACGACCTGTGGGACAAGCCTCCTCCTCCCTCCATGCGCTTCGGAAGGATGGAGGTGCCAAGGGTGGGAGTCTGTGTCTAAGCTTCTGACCGTCCCTCTGCCAGGGCTGCCCTTTCTCTCTGTCTGGGAACTGAGGACATCCTGCAGCGTCCAGGCACACCTCACCTGGTCCGCCTGTACCCGAGTGAACTCTGTGCGGATGGGACGGCTCTCCTGCTAAGCTCCCGCTACAGCTGCACGAGAAGACTGGATCTTCAACACTTTACATTATGCTATTGCTCCCCGGAAGTGGATTTCAGATATTTTGCGCAAATATTTTTTTTTAGATTGTGAACTATTTTAGTTTAGCTTGTTTTGCTTTTCCGATGTGTTTCATCATATAATAGTTATGTTTGATTTCTTCCAAAAAGTGTCTGATTTATTTTTTCCCAATTCTGCTGTGTTTCATCGTATTTTGGTTATTTGTAGCCTTTTCTGACCAGTAGGTTCAGTCGTTTATTTGGCATTGTCTGCTTAGTCTTTCGAAAGAGCAGTTTACTCTGGTTTTTACTTTTCAACTTGCAAGTTTATCTTGTCTGCTTGTGTTTTTTCCACCAGTAAATTGTGTGGAGCCAGTTAGTGGTGTGTCTATCTAGACTGGAATTTGCTCAGCGTGAGCGTCTTCTACATTTTTGGCGTGCCTTGGCGCTTCTTTGGGAGCCCCTTCAGACCTTTGGCACAAGATGGTTTGTCAGAGCTTAATCCTGGTGGGGAACTCGACTGCTGAGATGTTATGTCGCCTAAGCCTGTTGCAGAGCGTATTCAGGACTTCTGTAGTGTAGCCCGTCACAGCACATTAGTTTAAGAGTTTTAACGTGGGCTGGGCTTCCTATGGGTTCCACCCATGACCCAATGTTGGTTTAAGTGGTCAAATGTGGGCTTAGCATCCTGGAGGTTATGGCCGTAACCCAGAGGCATTTACGAGGTGGAGCCTGGACGTAGCCACTGTTCTATGAATCCATGACTCTGCAGCCCACTTGAGAGCTGTGGCACTGTGAAGCCTTGTGTACGTGAACTGATTCCACGGGAGAGTTGTGCATTACCTAATCATTCTGTAGAGTGAATTACTTCTGCTGGATCTCTTTTGAGACATCACACCAGATTTGGCCTCTTGTGGTGCGATTTCATGCCACTGCAGCCCAATCAAGAGCAGTCACTCCAGATTGGGAGCAGTGTGTTTGGATTTCATGCCCATGGAACATAGACGTGGGGAGAAAGTTGTGCTGTAGCTCGCTTGTGGGGAACTCACCCTATTGGGCCTGATTTGGGAGCTGTAATCTGGCCAAAGGCACACATATCCTCTAAGTTTGAACTCTGACACTTGAGCTTCTTGTGTTTGGCTATTCATGCTACGTGACCCCATCTGAGATTTGTGGTACTCCTGAGCATTCCGTGTGGGGAACTCGTTTTCACTGAGCCTCTTGGAGAGCTGTGATGATTCTAAACCTTCTGAGTCAGGAGTATATGACCCCTGAGGAAACTCCTAGAGAGGTGTAATACCACTGAGTCCCCTTGTTTTGGGAATACAATCTACTGTAAAACTGTGACACTCCAGAGTCTTGTGTTGGGATTCCTGCTGCTCGAGCCGCTTTGAGACCTGTGCTGCTGCTGACCACTCTGTTTGGAATTAGTGTCCCCGGAGCTCCCTCTGAGGGTTGTGAGACTGATATGCCTCTAGGGTTGGGTATATGTCACACCCTTTGTGAATGTTGACCCCTCCTGAGTGACCGTATTGGAAATCCAGCTTTACACTGATACGTCTGAGCCTCCTGTGTTGGGAATCTATAACCCTCTGAGAGCTGGGACTCTATTGAGTTTCTCGTCCTAGGATTCACGCTTTTGGAGTCCCTCTGTGGGTGGTGACACTTCTGACCCCACCCGTGCTTGGAATTCATGTGCCTGGACCCCCTTTTTGAGGTGGGAGTTTTCATCCTCTGACCTTTGTGGACTGTGGAGATGGAGCGTTTTTGGGGCTTCGTGAAGCAAATCCGAAGATCCAGGAGACGGAAGGGCAAGAAGTACCGTCCAGAGGAGGACTACCATGAGGGCTACGGGGATGTATACTACTACGCCTCTGAGCACTTCCGCAGTAAGTCACTGGGAGCAGCTCTTGAGCTCAGTGTTTTTAGCAACCATGTGCCATCAGAGCAAGTTCTATTCACTAATATAACAATGGGGTTATCATTACCAACAAGTAGAACCTTAGCACATCTTATACTATAACAAGCAGCATTTCACCACAGCTGTTCCTCTTCCACCCATGCTTCCAAATCTTTCTTCATTATTGCATATAAAAGCATTTCCACATACATAACTTCAGACTACAAGTTGTATAGAAATTACTTTCAATTTACATACTTCGCAAAGCAGTGCTAAAATGTGGCCATTACTATCAATGCTTCCATCTTAAAAAACAGTACATGTTATAGCAGTTAACATAATGTGCTGCATAAGTAAAAACTTATAAAACCGGAAAGCGAGACCTATTGGCTATGCCAATGCTTGTCATTATTGGATTTGCAACTTGAGGGGGAAATGTTTGTAGATAGGGTTTTACCAATGGAATGCTCAATTTCATGTTCACAGTTTCGACTATTCAGATCCTTTTTGCAATGGATTTTGCCTTCAGGATTAGTTCAGTTCATGTTACATATTATCTGGATGATTACTTGTTTGTCGTACAGGCATGTTTCTATAGTGGCGGGTAAGCTTTGTGAGCTTTTCAGCAAGTAATGCAGGGAGGCACCTCCGTTGGCACCTGAGGAGAATGAGGGTCCCAATACAGTTTTAAAATTTCCAGGCAGTGAGTTGGACATATTTCAGATGGAACTGATGCTGCTTCAGTATAAAAAGTAGAAGTTGTTGGAAATGCTGGAAGAAGCAGTTTGGTCAAAGAAGTTGAAGTTGAGGCAGGTGCAAGTGTTGCTAGATCATCTACATTTTGCATGTAGGCTAGTGAGAGCAGGAAGGGCATTTTGCTGACAGCTGGAATTTCTGATGTCCTGTACTGTGATGTCACATCACAGAGTTCACCTGAAGGTAAGTGCGAGAGAAGATTTTAGAATATGGATTGCTGTTTTTTAAAATGTTTTGAACAGAGTGACAGTGTATTCTGAGCAAGATGAATGTTAGTTGCAGGTTCAGGTATATTCAGATGTCATAGGTTCAAACTGCTTTAGCTTGTTTTGGGATGGGAGATGGTACACAGAGCCTTGGCCAGGTAGTTGGATGCAAGTTTGGAAGAGCATTGTTTTTCTGGAATTCTTTCTGTTGGTTGTGACAGTGCTACTGTGGGGTAGAGTTTTAGCTAATTGGAAGGTGACTTTTAATGTGAATAATGAAACTGTTGTAGAGGTTGTGAATAGTTAGAAGGCAAAGGATGAGAGTTTTGAGATTGCTGCATGTATTTATTCTAGGCTTCTTAAACTTTATTATGTTTTTGACCATGCATGTTCCAGGAACAGACAATAACCTTGCGGGTGCATTGTTTCCTTCACATTGGTGGAGATTCCGTGGGCTGGCCTTGGGTGCGGACGAGGCAAGTACCAGGATGCCACACGAACTATGGGACTTTGGGGACTGAGGGTGCTGGAGCTGGTGAATAAATCATGGGCCCTGTCCATGAAGAAAGCCTCTTTGCAAGTGTGGCAGGCGTTCTTAAATAGTGAGTCTGAAAGAATAGGTGAATCGGGAAGAGTTGGGCAAGGGAAGGAACAACATGGTGCGCTTCATAATGGTGCAGGTTGGTAAGAATCTATCCGCAATCATTATTGTGTGTAAGTTGGCTGTTATTGCCTTCTAGGGTACATTTTCCTGTGGGTACAAATTATCAGTTGGGAAATTGGGGTACAAGTTAGAAGAAGGTTGGGCAGATGATGAAAAGACTAGTAGAATGTTTCTCAGACTGCGAGGTAGTGTTTTTTTCTCATGTATGGTGTGACTTTTTGGGGGCATTTAGGATCTCTGAGTTGTTGGGAAGGAAAGGTTCAGCAGGTTTCCAGAGGACCGGTGTGGTGGTTACTGAAAGCAGAGTTATAATTTGGATAAAGAAAGCAAAGTCTGACTGTAGCAAATGGGTTCTGACTATTTAGTCCCCCAGGATTTTTTGCTATTGACTATCCATTGTTTGGACATATACTGTGAGTGATTCTCACTCACTGTAAATTCATGGTAATTGGTTAGAGTGTGCCAACTGCGACTGTCTGCCATTTAAGATAAGGGCACTGCTTAGCAGCTCTGGTAGGAGGCTATGGGCTGGTTACACTTTTGCACACGATTGTGCATATGTTAGACTGTCTTGCACAGCCTGGTATATGCACATGGGTAGCCTGTTCCCGAAGGACTCTTCAGGGATTGGTGTTGACCTGGAGTAGGCCATATTACGTTAGTGGGCATTTATAGTGTGTGTGTAGCGATTAATGAAGGTCTGTGGTGCTTTACACACTGTACTCTATATAGGGGAAATCTGTCCTAAAGTACAGCACTCCACTGAGGCCTACAGGGTCCATCCAGCCAGGTACCAGTCTGGGGTAAAATATGCACCCCAAGTGTAAATTTACAGCCCCTAACATCCGGCATACACCTGTTATGGCACATTAAGATTTGTCACATCTCCCTGACCCAGCTGATAATTAGATTCCAAAAAGAACAATTGATGGACAGAATGCAGAACAATGTCATACATTCACCCCAGTACAGAGATCTGGGCCTAAATCCATCGTTTTTTTGCTCACCGTGCCATTCCAGTTTGGACCCAGCCATATGCAAATCAGTCTTGACCCTGCGCCCAATGGGAACAGTCCAGCCCGAACTGCCGTTCCAGGTCCTCCCTGGACTGGAAACAAGCATCCTAGGACCGGTTTCGGGCTTTCAGCCCCCATCAGCCAGGATAGCTTGACTCCAGTGGCATGGAGAGCACGGGACCCACGTCTGGGCATACCCGTCCCACTCGGGGTGACAAATGCAAAAAGAACAATTGATGGACAGAATGCAGAACAATGTCATACATTCACCCCAGTACAGAGATCTGGGCCTAAATCCATCGTTTTTTTGCTCACCATGCCATTCCAGTTTGGACCCAGCCATATGCAAATCAGTCTTGACCCTGCGCCCAATGGGAACAGTCCAGCCCGAACTGCCAGGCCAGGTCCTCCCTGGACTGGAAACAAGCATCCTAGGACCGGTTTCGGGGGAGAATGTTTGCATTGTCAGCATTCCGTCCATCATTTGTTTGCTGTAACAATTTTCGCCCTAAGTGGGATGGGTATACCCAGACGTGGGTCCCTTGCTCACTGTGCCACTGGATTCAAGCTAGCCTGGCTGAAGAAGGGTGACATTCCCTGAAACCGGTCCCAGGATGCTTGTTTCTGGTCCAGGGAGGACCTGGCCTGGCAGTTCGGTCTGGACTGTTCCCATGGGGCACAGGGTCAAGACTGATTTGCATATGGCTGGGTCCAAACTGGGGTGGCGTAGTGGGCAAAAGAACGATGGATTTAACCCAGATCTTTTGACTGGGGGAGAATGTTTGCATTGTCAGCATTCCGTCCATCATTTGTTTGCGATAATTAGATTCCAGGCCTTTGTTCCCCCCCGCCCCCAAAATCAGGTGAACTGTTTCCATAGATAACTGAAAGTCACCATATTGGTTTGAAACCGAATGTTGTGCAAGAGCCTTTGGACAGGGTGGACAGATGTTGTGGCATCCTAGGATTAGCCAGGGATGCCTGACTCCTAAAACTGTCCACCCCCACTTAAAAGCCCTGGCACAAGGGGGAGAGACCGATGAGAAGAGACTGGTGCTGGTAGTGACGATGGCAAAAGGATGTCCAGCTTGAAGGCGAAGCCACCTGATGCCACTGCAGGGAAGGACTTTAACTCCAGCTGACCCCCAGGACTAGGATGGGTCTCTCCAGGACCATTGATGCTGGCCCACTTTTACCCTCTGAGGAACAGTTGGGGTAATAGATCTGACATGACAAGCAAGAGAAGAGCACCAAGAGCCAGGCAGAGGACCAGTCGAGCGCAGGGAGCCTGAAATTCCAGCTCCCCACAAAGAGGCCAGGAGGCCTGTAGAGGATGCTCCTGAAGGCTATGGCTGGCCACCAGGAATAAAATGAGCCCAAGTTTGTCAAAATTTGGCTGGCCCAGGGGGGCGGAAAAATGGGCCTGAGAACTGTTTTTTCTTATATAGTTCTCCACCATATTCCTAAAACTCCCACTAGGGTGGGACAGGTCTGAGGGGGTTAACACAACCCCATTTATTTATTTGAAATGGGGAGGGAATGTTCGTGGGGCCCTTTCCCCAGAGGCTGTCTTGGCCCTGGGGTCCCCATCTCCTAGGGCCTGATACAAGGATTTATGTTGCTGGACCCCATCCCCCGGGACAGTGGTGTACTGTGGCTGAGTGTGTTGCCCACTCCCCGTGCTCATGTTTGGTATAGGGTGCGGGTCACTCCACCCTTGTGTCCTCCTGCCCGTGGTCCTTGTGGACAGGGTAGTGTGCCTTATTCCTGTCGCAGGCAGGAGTCGAAAACGATCAGTCGAAAATAGTAAAAAGAAGACTGACACACGTTGTGAATTTAAAATGCTTTATTGATTATGTTGGTGATAAACAATACAATGTTTTCCATTATAATTAAGGCTCCCTGTTTTCCGTTTTTACTGATTTTTACAGATAAATACAGACAGAAAACATTTATTTTCTTGTATGTATGTATTTATTTTTAAATGTGGATAAAAACGGAAATTGGGTTGATTTTTTAGTAATTTTAAATACTGTCTGCCATGACTGCCAGGCCAATAGCTGTGTGGATTGATAGGTAAGGGGGCTAAAAAAGAAAGTAATTTTAGTAAAGAGGCTTTAACAGCAGTAGATATGCACAAGGTTGATACTGAAATTTGCATATTTTCTTATAAGCACATTGATTTATCTTCTGCGGATGTTCACAGCATTGAAACCTGGTAGACATTCAAGCATGAATGCATATTTACCGGTTAAATAAATATGGAAATATACTAATTTCAGCTTCATTTTTCCATAAAACCCAAAATAAATATGGATAAATACAGATAAAATTAGCAAAAAATAAATATGGATAAATACAGACGGAATTTAAATATGAGTACTATCGCCTTTGATTTTAATGGTGGTGCTGTGTTGAACATGACATGTGGCTAATTTAATTTGTGGTGACACCCTGACAAAGCCAGTGGGTCTGCCTTGATTATGACACCCCCTCATATTGTGGTGTTGCATCTTATATAGATGGGGGGGCTGTTGTGATTTTGGGGTTCAGGAACACACTGGGGAGTAACGTGATATGAAAGTTTCACCAGAATTATTTCCATCTACTTGAATGTATATATTTGTAGTTTAATGCTAAGTATTTACTAGTGTGTGTAATAAAAGTACTTTTCCTTTTCAATAGGAAAAACGGTGACTGGACAATGATTTATTGAGTGTTGTTGCGTACCAGCAGATTGGTGTTACTAGCCAACATGGCTTCCTGTGAGTAGACCTTGGACTGCTCTGCTTCATTACTCTAGAGAGTCAAGTGCTACTATAGGGTAATTGCTTCCCAATAAAAAGGCAATTGTGGACTTGTTACTGGTAACAGACTCCCATCCTTGGCAACTAATAACCCAGTTTCTCACTCTGACCAATTAGGGAAGGGTGAAAACATTGTACTGTATGGGGGTGATCTTGTATGTCTGGTGAAGACATGGCAGAATGCACAAGGCGCTAGGAGAGGTCTAGGTTGACCAACAAAACAGTTTGGAATGCACACATTTAGAACTGGGGCAGCTACAAGAGCAGTGAGGTTAGATTGTTCTGAGGAGCATTTGTGGAAGATAGATGGAAATCAGAGTGCTGTGGGAGATACATTAGGTTAGACAAGAATCCAAAAATTCCTTTTAAGTGTTAGTATGTTTAATAGCTTTTTTGGTTGATGCAGATTGTGTTGCTGGATCAGTGGGTGGTGTGACCACAGTTGGGATCATGGGGCAGTACTTCACACACTGTGCCGCCAAGCAAGCTGTGATGATTTTCGAGAAAGCAGCTTGGGTTAGATAGTGTCTGCATTGTGATTTTGTGATGGTGGGGTTGGGGAAGTTGCCATGAGGTGGAATCAACTGTTGCCTTTTCTGACTGATTATTTTGAAAAGTGGGAGGGGGTGTTTACCCAGACTTATTATTGCTACATCTAAGAGGGAGAACAATCTGGTTAAGTTGTCAGGACTTGGATTGCTGAAGGATATGAAAAGGGACCTGAGGAGCCTTGAAATAGTTGTGGTTGGGGGCAAACATTACATGGATTGAGTTACTGCATAGAAAGGTATGAAGAGAGACTAGGAAGACATCATTGAAAGGTGACCAGAGAGATGAAGGGATATTATTTGGAGCAGAGCAAAGGTGTGGAGAAACACAAGGAGATTGTGCAGGATGGCCATACAGCTATGGGTAACCCCCACTTTAACAGTGACTGCAAGGTAGTTTAGACTGAGGAGGTAGGCAGGAAAACACTTTTGCAGGGCTTTCCTGGGTGACAGGGCAAATGGGTGGGCAAAAATACATAAGGATTGTTGGGTTCATTACACGGTGTACAACTTCAGCTCAGTGGGGGTGGAGGCTATTGTCAGTGACAGGTGAAACAGGAGATGGGTGACAAGAGCTGCAAAGAGTAACTTCATGATGGAAAGTAGCATAAAGTTTGCCTGTGGCTGGATGTTTTCTTTGGATGTGTTGTGGAAAATGTAAAGGTTTGAATAGTCTGCATCAAGTCATTGTATTAGTAAGGTCAAAAGTTAGGTTGTAGGAGTATGCCAGGTGTACTGTTGTTTGAGACATGTTCTGTTAAAGTAGCCTTTTGACTTTAGTGAAGAGTTAAGTGTTTATTGGGTTGTATCTTCTGATGGGGACCCTGGGGAGAAGAGATCATGGCTGCGGTCTCCTCTTTGGTATTTTGGGCAGGTAGTGCAGCCAACTCAACACAAGGGTTAAGGAATGGCCAGATGTTAGAGGGGCAAGGTTATTAAGGGGATCTTAGGTGTGTGAAAGGTGCTGCGGCAGCCTTTAGTTGTCATCAAACCTGGAGGAAGGAGAAGAGTTTTTAAAGATACCCATCATTTGGGATACTATGGCAGGTAGCTGAGGGAGTGACCGTATTAAAGGTTAGGAGTTTTCCTTCTGGTGATAGGGAGTGCTACGTGTAGAGTTGCTTAGAGCTTTTTAGGGGGAGGAGGGCACCATTTGTGAGCCGATTTTAATTAAGCATTTTATGGTGGGGATTATGTGAATGAGATTTTTACTTTAATTCAGCTAGTTTTCTTAATACTATTTTATTTTACCACTGGTAGGACAGGTAATACACAAGGATGCAGAAAAAAGGGCAGAGGTTAGAATACATAAGGATGGTTGGGATTGTCCGTAGAGACGATAAAGTTGAGGATGATCTGCGGGCTTGGTCTGCTATGCTGACTGACTGAAGAGTCACAGGATTCGTACGCATCTGATGACGAGGCATTGTAGGTGTCAGCTTTGCTTAGGGAGTGGGGGACTGAGATTGAGGGAGACGTGGGTCGATATGCTGTGACCAGATGGAGCCTACTTGTTGTGATCCCATGTTGAGAGTACCGTAGAGACTTGGCACGAGAGAGGGTAAGGGGGTGTGATGGGGTGTGGGGGGGGAGGTCTGATTTTGTTATGTTGGATTCAGGGAACCTTGGACTATAGACTTTTTCCTTTCGGTGTCATTGTCTACTGCCATTGTTTGTATAACCACCAATGCCAGTTCGTATATTTCTGGTGGGTCTTCTTGGCCCCGGATACCAGAGTTGGACAAAATGGCAGGATGCTTACTACAAGATTCTTCCTTTGTACTGTCTATGTGGTATCTCTATAAACCAATAACGTTTAAAAAAAAAAAAAAAAGGACTTTTGGAATTGTTGAAGGGCAGACAATTCCTGATAGGTGGGGTGGCACTACGATCACTCAGAGGTGGTAAAGCGGGGGAGGGGAAGCAATGGTTATACTGGGTGACTTCATGATGGAATCGAACTACGTAAGATGAGTTTTGTGTGTGACTGGATGTTTTCTTGGTCTGTGTTGTGGGAGGTTCAAGGGTGGGAATGGTAGGCATTAAATCATTGTATCGGTGAAGTCAAAGGTTAGGCTGTAAGGTGTAAACAAGGGGTAATGTAGCAGACTTGTTCTTTTAATGTGTTGGAGCGTTTATTGTGATATCTAACCCGAGGTAATGTTTAACACATGAAACCTAGATGTACTCTTTGTGAAACTTCATTTGAAATTATGCCATGGACCGTTTCACCATTGGGAATTTTGTTCTTTCCAAGACTTTAAGTGGAGTGGGTCCCCATCGGTCTCACTCTGCAGTAATTAAAAACTGACTTTGAAACGGGTCCCTATTAGGTCCTAAATTGATGTCCATTACAGACTAATTTCTCAACAAGGATATCTCAACAATGACTACAAAAACCATTAAGGTAATCCATGTCATGAGGTAGCTCACGTTTAGATTTCACATTTTGTGCTTAATTTACTTACCTAACAGTATTTGCTTTTGTGAAGATGCTGTTTTCCTGAAGTTCTTTCCATGCAGCATATAAATGTTGCAGTGTACGAACTGGGAAATGGGTGGGCTGTAGGTGCTTGTGCAAGTTCAGGTTGTGAGTGGTTGTTTGTAGTGGTCATGAGCCGCAATTGAGAGCTCTGGAGTTGAGGCTGACGATAGTGCGAAACCCTCACAGCACCCATCAGTGGGTCATAAAGGTGCTCTGAATGCATGCTCATCCAATCCTTGGCCCCTCTGCAGAGCACACAGAGCAATGGTGACATGTCACTTGTAATTATGGTGTTCACGAAAATGTGTGGAGAAGGTGAAAAACTGGTGAAATATTGACCTACTGAAAATAAAAGGAAATTGAGTGATTACAGAGGAATGGGTGTGGGGGAATGGTGAAATGAAAAAGATGCAAATAAGTAGGTGCAAAAAGAGTGAAAGGAGGATGCAGAAGAGGAAAGATGTGTGAAATATGCAAATAGAAGGTTTCAGAAAGATGTAGGAAGAAAAAGGGTGCCTCCCACAGAGAGGCTGTAGAGGAAAGTGATGTGAGTGGGTGAACAGTAGTGCTTGCAAAACTCTGAAGACCATTACTCTTGCCACAGACCTAAGCAAGGTTTAATTCAGTTTAATATTTTCAGAATTGAAACGTTTCAAATCCAGATTTTGTCAACAGTATTATTATTAACCATTAATCTGATACAGCTAACAAGTACTCCCAAAGCAAATAGGTCTGGCTTGTTGTAGGCACATATCCGTTATTGTGTGATATGTCTGGATGGAATAACGGAAAGCTCAGAGAGAGACACTTGAATACTAGTCAAATGGAACGCTGTGTGAAGCACAGTATTTTACTTCACATTTATTTTTTAAGCCATGTTCTTAATTACATAGGTCACATCTATTGGAAAGGGTTCATAATTGCACTAATCTGGCCATGCTCCTTTCAAAGACCCTCCGCCCCCACCTTTTAAATCAAACTTAAAGCCCTGGTTTCGTTACTTGATATCACAAAATACCTCACTTTTGCAAAGCTGGGCAAAAAAATATTTGGCAAGGGATTTTGCTTCTGCCTTAATGGTTCAGCACTATGTTGGATAATATTAATGTTTAAAAAAGGTAGGCTGTCATTCTTTTTACAGGAAATGGTGCACTTTAGGGGTCTGACCTTCTATCAAAAGACTTTTCAAAAGTATTCGTAAGGCATCGCAGAAAATGAGATGCTTTGCTCCGTTTTTTGTGTTTAGCAATGTGTTTACAATCTGCTTGTTTGTGTTTAGTGTTTTATCAAAATGAATTGCACATGAAGAGAGTGGAATGATTTTACTCTATTTGGCCCACGCCTGGGCATACCCTGCCAATTTAGGGCAAACGAGGGGGTGAGTGAAAAGTTTCAGCGCTACGTCCATCATCTCCTTGTGTTTGCTTTATTCGCCCTAAGTTGGCAGGGTATGCCCATAAATGGGTCCCTTGCTCACTATGCCCTCGATTCAATCTAGCCTGGCTGATGAGGGGTGAAACCCCGAAACTGGTCCCAGGATGCTTGTTTCCGGTCCATGGAAGACCTGGCTTGGCAGTTTGGCCTGGACTGTTCCCATGAAGAACAGGGTCAAGACTGTTTTGCATATAGCTGGGTCTGAACTGGCGAAGTGAGCTAAAGAACGTTGATGGATTCAACCTAGATCTGTGACTGAGTGTCTGAAACGTTTCCGCGTTCCATCCAATCTCCTTGTGTTTGCTTACACTATTTGGTGCAAGGGTATTAAATGTTTAGAAGTGGTGTTTAAATCTAATTCAGAATAGGTTTCGGACCAGGATAACGTTTTTGGGGTGAAACTTAGGCTGTGAAGAGTGCCCGTGGAGCACTGTGGTGAAGCATTTAACTATTTTTTGTAAATAAAGTGTTAATTATATTGCAAATTGTATACGGTATTAATGAGACTAGTGGGGATGTACATAAAAGCGGTGTCTGGCGTAGGTGGAGACTGTGCATGTGAGAATGCTGTGACGGACTGTTGTGGAGGCGGTCGCCCTGCGATGGCTGAATTGTATCCCCTTACTCTTGGGATCTCTGCAATGTCCAGTCAGGTCATTTCCTTCCTGTGTGGTAAACAGTGTGAATGCCAGTGTGTGTGTCATTACATGTGGGAAGCAGCTTGTTTCCTACTCACTCTGTCATCTACTCATGTCCCTTTCTTTGCTTGACTGCCATTTCCTCCCTGGTGACAGTCGGTTTGACCTTTTACCCTGCCCCGGCGCGCCCCAAGTCTCGCAGCTTGGCCACGCGCCAGTCTCCCGGCCGCTCGGGCATCGTGGGCGATGTTTTGTGAGAGACAGACCATGTAACCATCTAGCTTCTAGTTCTGCACAGAGTCTCTACGAAATATCTCTTCTACCAGCAGGGTTGTCAGCTGGCCGCTGCGCACGCCCCATGAGCAGAACAGGCCCGCCCTCTTCCTTGCTGTAGCGGTGCGTCTGCCTTGCCTACTGCTTACGATTTGATTGGCTGAAGCTCGCGCGTGGCCGTCTTGGTGGCGATGCTGTTGTGTGCGCGCGCTCGTTTTAGAGCTGGGAGCGGTGCTAGTACTAGAAGGTGCAGCAGCCTGGCGCAGAGATGGGGTAGGTGAAAAGGAGCAGTCTGGCTATGTGTGTCTGCGTTTTCGTTCTCTCCGCGTGCACGTCCCCTAAGCAAACGGCTCTGTTATGGCAGAGTATTCACGACCGTGCAGGGAGCTCTCGCCCTCACCTTTTTGACAGCTTGGGGGATGGGTAAGAGAAGGGGGATCATAGCAGTGGGAGTGTCTAGGATGCAGTAGGTCTAAACCCAAATCTCAGCACAGTGAATTAATGGCTGAAGACGGAAGTCTTGGTGAAAAGCTGAAGACGGAAGAGTGGTGGGGTGGAGGGGCTGGGGTGGGTAGGGGGTATAAAGGACGAAGGGCCCCAACCTCCGGTCTGCTATCTCCTGTTTTGGCCTTTATTGTACTGGTGCGCTACGGATGAGAATCGCCTGTACCCCAGCTTGTCTTTGTTTGAGTCAGGATGTAATGGTTAATGTGCAGTTTGTGTACGTTTTCTATGCACCACCGGAAGATTGGAGACCTCGACGCACCGTTGCCTCCAGCGATCAATAGCAAGGATTGGCTGCCGCAACCCGCGGAGCTTGGCTCCATCTAAATACGAATCCGACTCTGGTGCCTTTCACCAAAGTTCATGTATTCATGAGGTGTGACAGTCCTTCCCACCCCTTTGTAGATGTATTCCTGTATGCCTTTAAGTAGGTCAACAACAAGAACATCGTTTTCATTCAGTAAGGAAGTTGATCCTCCCGTCTTTAGGATGTACAGCCGCTCACGTTTCAGTTCATTAGAGCCATCGTTTTTGTCAGGGTTTCTTGGATCGTGCTAGTGCCGTGTACTCTTTACAGCAAATGCCACTAAGAACAATTTTGGGATGTCGGTCTTCTTTATGCATTAAACGTAAACATTTAATTGTGCTGTTCGAATAACCCAACCCCTTTACCACATTTGAGTCTCCATTTCAGAGGTAAATTACAGAAAAATTAACTACAATATGTACAATTCTAACCTCTCAGTAGTACTTTTTGTATGGAAACATAGATGCACACCAGCAGGCAGTGGAAGACCACATTCCTATAGTAAGTATACTCGGGGCTTTTTTACTCAGTTGCATCTTCTGTTGGCGCACAGTCACATAAACTGTGCTTATAAAACTCGCGTGTTTCACATGCTAGTTTTAAGTGTGCAATGTTGAGAATTCATTTGTTTAAAATCACAAGTTTCGAATGCTAATAACTTGGAACTAATTAGGCTAACATAATATAATTTAATATTTGCTTCTTCAAAAGTGGAGCAAAAGTAGTGCAAATGAAGTGTGCAAATCTATCGCGTGCTTTTTAGGCACCAGAGCATAGCTAAGTAGACTGGATTTTATTGGGACTGTTGTTGTCATTCTTTTTCTCAGATCCTGAATCTGTAGGATCCACATACCTGTATCAAAGGTTGGACGGCATGTGCTTGCCACTCTCCAGCATTCTTGGTCAGAGACTGGAAGTTAGACACCCAAAGCCTCCATGACTCAGTTGAGTAGTTTGACCAAGCATTCAAGGACTGCTTCGTGAGAGGCGATATGAAGGTTGAGCCAAATAGAATTGAACATTATTGGTTTTCACACACACTATAAAAAACAATGTTCAGTCACGGTTATTACTTTTTAAAAAATGTCTACCCCTTTAGAATGAACTTACAACATAAATTAAGAACCCTAGTGAAACCATTGCCTGCAGCCGTTGGCCTTTTCGAATACATCCAAGAAAATAATATGTACAGCAAATTGTACGTTGGTCTGCTGTTTGTTTTGCCAGTGGACCTCTCTTACTCTATAAGGGGTTAATATTAGCCTATTCACTATCAGCACAATGGGTAGCCCTGGAGTTGTCCCTACTACTGAGTTTTTGACATAAGAGTCTGTGGAAGTACTCTGGGGAATGAGTTGACTCAGCCATGTGGAGAGAGTAATGACAGGGTCTGCGTTGTGCGGTCCTACCAATGCATATGTTTATTTTAGTTTTATTTTAGAAATAAGCCAGTCTTTCAATATTAATATTAAAGCTGAATAAATTTGACTAGTATCCATTTTCGTTGGGCATGTTTGAACATTATGATCCCCTCTGCCTACTCCGACCAATTTGTTATTTTCCTGCAGTTTTCCGCCATCACCCTTCAAACCCACAACTCACTAAGCCTACCACGCTCGCCTAACAGATTCACAGTCTTTGATTCTACTAACTGCATCTCTACAAACTGAGTTGGATTGTGGTCTGCTGTGGAAACCTGCGAACCATTTGTGAAATCATCCCTGAACTGCCAAATGTACTGCCATAACATAACGATGGCAGGTTGTGCGCTATATAAATGCTAATCAGGGAGTTTTAAGCGCACTACTCGCCCGTGAGGGTCTCAAGGCGTTAGGGGGGGGGTGTGTGGGGGTGGACAGCAGTTCCGTTCAGTCGAAGAGCCAGGTCTTCAGAGCCTTCCTGAAGGTGTTCAGGGAGGGGGCGCGTCTGACGTCGATAGGGAGCTTGTTCCAGGTCTTTGCCGTGATGTAGGAGAAGGCTCTTCCCCCTGTTCTGGCTCTGCGGATGCGTGGAGTTTCGGCGAGGGCGAAGTTTGTGTAGCGGAGGTTTCTTCTGGGTACGTGGAAGGCGATTCTCTTGTTGAGGTATTGGGGTCCTGTGTTGTAGAGGCATTTGTAGGCGTGGGAGAGTATCTTGAAGGTGACTCTCTTCTCGACGGGGAGCCAGTGGAGGTTCCGTAGGTGTTAGCTGATGTGCTCGTGTTGGGGATGCCGAGGACGCGTCTGGCTGCGGTGTTCTGTATCGTCTGGAGCTTGCGGAGTAGAGACTTGTTGATGCCGGCGTAGAGGGCGTTTCCGTAGTCCAATCTGCTGGTTATGAGTGCGTGGGTGACTGTCTTCCTTGACTCGATGGGGAGGGGGGATCCATTTGAAAGTCTTTCGGAGGATGCAGAGGGTGTTGAAGCAGCTGGATGTGACTGCGTAGACCTGCTTGTTCATGGATAGGGAGGAGTAGAGTACGATGCCGAGGTTTCTGGCGTGGTCCGTGGGGGTCGGAGGGCTGCTGAGTGCGGTGGGCCACCAGGTGTTGTTCCATGCTGACTGGGTGGTTCAGAGTACGAGGACTTCTGTCTTCTCCGAGTTGAGCTTCAGGCAGCTGTTGCTCATCCAGGATGCGACATCCTTCATTCCTTCATGGAAGTTGAGTCTGGTGGTGGTGGGGTCCTTGGTGAGGGAGAGGATGAGCTGGGTGTCGTCGGCGTAGGATACTATGCTGAGGCAGTGCTGTCTGACGATGGCGGCGAGGGGGACCATGTAGATGTTGAAGAGGGTTGGGCTGAGTGATGATCCCTGGGGTACTCCGCAGTTGATTTTCGTGAGTTCGGAGAGGAAGGGTGGTAGTCTGATTCTTTGGCTTCTGCCGGTGAGGAATGAGTGGATCCAGTCGAGGGCGGTTCCTTGTATGCCGGCATCGTGTAGTCTGGCGGCGAGTGTGCGGTGGGAGATGGTGTCGAATGCTGCTAGCAGGTCGAGTAGTATCAGGGCTGCGTTGTGGCCTTGGTCGAGGAGGGTGCGGATGTCGTCTATGGCGGCGAGTAGGGCGGTCTCGGTGCTGTGGTTGCTGTGGAATCCATATTGGGAGGGGTCGAGGATGGAGTTGTCTTCGATGAACTTTGTTAGTTGAGCGTTGACTGTCTTCTCAGCGACTTTTGCCGTGAAGAGGAGGAGAGAGATGGGCCGGTAGTTTTTCAGGTCCGTGGGCTCTGCTGAGGGTTTCTTAAGCAGGGGTCTGACTTCTGTGCGTTTCCAGTCATCGGGGAAGGTGCCGGTCATGAAGGTGGCGTTGATGGTGTGTCGTAATTCTGGTGCGATGGTGGCTCTGTGGTAGATGTGGGGTGGGCAGGGGTCCGTGGAGTACCCAGAGTGGATGCCTATCTTGGTCGAGGCGGTCTCTTTGGTCGTAACCGGTGTCCAGGAGGCAATGGTGGGCTGGCTGGTGTTGCTGGAGGGGGCGGTGGTTGCGGAGTCAGGTGTTTTGTCGTTGAAGTTGTCGTAGAGGTTCTTGATTTTCAGGTGGAAGTACAGGTACCATAAAATGAGAAATTTGAATGCCCTCGGTGCCCTAGGGTGGTCTGTCTAGCCTTTGTATACTATTAGGGCCCTCCAAAGGTTAACATGGATATTTTTTGAACCAGTGTTTACAGTCAAAAAGTACTGGCTTACTAAGAACCGTGACTGCACATTGTTTATGGTTAGGTGGCCACTGACACGTGGGAGGCAGATGTACTTGAAGCATATATGATAACCTCATGCTTCCAAGAGTCCTGTGTTCCGGGAGGGGTGGGGGTGGGGGGGCTCCTGTTCATGCTGGTGACATCCAAGTAATGGAGGGACCGTCCATAATTTGAGGATACTGGTCAAAGTCAGATCTCACAGTCCTGTTGTCGAGAAGTGCGAGATGGTGGCAAGTGTCTCTTAAACTCTCACTAAGCCGTGGGCAGTGATGAGACTTGTGATCCATGCAAGCTGGGTAGAGGCTAGTTTTTGTGGCACAATGGGTCCCACAAAACAAAAGTTCAAGTTCTTGCACAGTCAATTATCTGGGCTTTGCTCTCCTGCACATTTGGTAGTCTGCCTTGGAGTTGTACATATCTTTAACCTGCCATACAGGTCAGTCTCAAAATGCACACAATCTCCAGTGGATGTTGTTCAGGATTTGCCCAAGCTATGGGGAAACATGCAGCACCCAGCACTCTGACCAAGAAGTACTAGCTCATTACAGATCCAAGTACGTAATTGGAGAGCCATCAAAGCACTGTCTAAATGTTTGCTCATATCCCGAAAAAGCTTGAAAACATTTCCTCCAGTCCATATGTACTCTTAACAATGGACTGCACTATATGGTAGCTCAAGTATCAAGCACTTAGAAATGCTGGATGTTTCTGGACTCAAATAAAAAAATTAACCTAGCAGTCAAGCCAGGAGCAGTTTTTGAAGTTTTGACGATCAACCTATTGCGCGGAGATTTGATTGGCAGGCTTTCTACTAGGCTGAGCTGCTGGAACTGGTTTGGTCTGGAGCAAGATGTAAACTTCAGTTCCCAAGATAGAAATAAATAAAAATGACTTCTTATATGGTGTTCCTTACTTTGTTGTCTCGTGAGTGTCAACCTGCATTTTCTGGATGGGAGGGTGTTGGCTGGGCAAGAGGCGTATTCCTTCCAGACAAACTAACTGAATAAGATACCAAAGCAGAATGCTTTAGGGAAGAAATATGTGGAAGGTTAATCCTCAGCACTGACTCTCCTAAGGCCACAGAGGAGGTCCTAGGTGCACAGCCCATTTCGAAGAGGCTGATTTGTTTGGTTTTTACTGCTCAGGCTTTCCTCACATGTTTAAGTTGGGTAAAATGGTTTAATTTAAAAGGGAAACATAGATTTTAAATGAATGTGCATAGCAGGAGGCATTTACCTCTATCTGTACAAATCAGATCCACTATATCATGGGATACTCTGTCGAAGGCTACAATGGGTCATTTATGCCCCCCCCCAATAGCAGCCTTCCACTCTGCTCGAGGAAGAACTGAAGCAGGCAGTCTATTCATGCCTTGGGTCAATGTAGTCAAGGGGAGCTTTGGTCATGAAAATTACGAAAAAAAGAATGGGGTTGCCACAACGAACAGCTAGACTACTATCTCTACAGCTGTTGATGGGTTTAGAGGTGCTAGTTTCTTAGGGAAAGAAGTGTAGATCTTTACTGTCCATGAACACATTCAACAAGAGCCTGAAATCCCACACAAGCTTTCTAATGTTAAGGAAAATCCTGAAACAGTCTTGTGTGAGGAAGATTTTATAACTGAAATCAGAACACCTCCCGCTCCAAAATGGAGAGATACCTGCTTCTAGCATAGCTCCAATGTCAAACTCTGATCCTTCACCCCTTCAAAGGTCCTTCCGGCTAAGAGGAATCTGTTCCAGATGGTCCACCAAAGCTTTTCTTGTTGTTCAGCGGAACATATGTTGAGATGAGAGCAGCTATTTGGTGGAATACATGGGACAGTAGCAGCAGCTTCTATCATATACTCCATTGTTACCCTGATGTGGTAGCAGGGTACTGTATTAAACCTGTTAAATAAATGTAAAGCATGTTTATTTTGTCCACTCGTAGCTCCAATTCGTGGTTTCTTGTATTGTACTCGAGGCTTTTAAATTAATGTATGATCACACATTACATCAGAGATGCCTGTGAATAGTGAATCACATTAGATTAATTTCCAAAACAAATATATCAATTAGACTTGCCGAACTGCTAAACTCTTTTCCACAGATTCTGATAGTGTGAGATGTGTGTCCCTTGATTGGGTAATCAAAGAGTATTCGGCCAACTACACAGCTGCTTTAGGGTTTGTGTAGACAGAGGGCTGAGTAGTGGATTCAAAGAGAATTTTGAGAAGGGACATCATGCAGCAGGCTTTGGAATCAAAGTTACTGGTGCTAGTACTTAGTAAATTCTGAATCCAGGGGCATTTCAGCCCTATTGGACATGGCATTTGAACAACTTACTAGAATGTGCAGGTTTTAGGTCTCGTTTGACAGCTTTACCAGTCTGTTGTTAAAGATCAACAGTCATTAATAAATTAAAATATATACATCTGTTGGTCTTTGGATCAGCGCTTGCTCTTGATTGCGTGTCTTTCTTATCCATCTCTTTTCCCTGCTTCTTATTCAGTGGCTTTCCTCACTATTCTTTTGCCTCTGTAACATTTTTCTTTACAGTGTTCTGATTAGTTTTCTTGTGTCCTTCGACTGCTTGCATTGAGAGAACTACCTTTTAGGTCTTGCCTAGTAGGCAGCACATGCGCTGTCTATTGCAAGATGTACTGTTAGCTTACAGTGGACTTAGAGCCCGCCCATTGCTTGCTATTGGTTAGCTTTCTTGTCACTCTCTTGTTGACTTCTTATTCGCTAGCATATGTGGGCTTTCATTCCTCTTCTTGTGTTTGTCCCTCCCTTGGAACATGGACGCATTGCTGGTGCCCTTACTGCTGCTCACTTTTTCAGGCAGTAATTTTTTTCTTTTTCTTTAAGCAATCCGCAGGAGTGAATGTGTATCACAGCTGTCTTCCTAGTGTGCTTCTCTTCCCCTCTTGGTGTTGCTCTCTCTCGCCAGTGTGGTTCTCCTCTGCCTCCATTGTGATGCACTTGCCCATATGTTTCCCCACCCCAGTTGCTTTCTCTCCAGTGTGCTTTACCCCTCCCAACTCTACGTGACACTGTATTTCTCTCTCTCTTGCTTTTTTCCCCTGCCCTCCCTCTCACCCATTTGCACTGCCCTGTGCCTTCTGTTGTCCTCCCCCCCCCCCTGCACCCTCCATGTTGCTTCCAGCTCCCTGAGTTGTTTTAGTATCTGCCAGCTCCGGCTGTTGCTTCTGTGCCCCACACCAGTCTGGTTTGCTACCCCACTGACTTTAAAAAAAAAAAAGCTTTTTTTATTATGCACAGAATGGGAGGGTGCTGTACAGCATAGCTAAAAGGTATTGGCAAAGCCAATAGGTCCTAAAGGCAAGACCTGTTGGCTTTGTCAGTGCTTGTGTCCTTTCAGCACTTCATGGGGGAGGTTGCTGCTTTACCCCTCAAATAACTGTCACCACACTCCCGGTTTCTCCCTCTTCCGCCCTCCACAGCTCTTCGTTGCTTCCCCTAACCACCTTCAAACCCTCCCACCCCAGCCGTTCGCTCCAGGTTTGGTGCCTGCCATCTTGAAACAGTAAAAAAAAGACAATTTGCAAGGTGTCGTGTATAGACTCCTCTATATCTATATATCTATCTATACACACATATAAATATATACATGTATAAGTTACCATTAAATTCACTGTTTAATGTAAAGTGTGAACATAACAAGAATGTCATACCCATGGGGGTAGGGAAGGTGAATTTACTTACCTATTTTGTCCTGGATGTGGTCCCCAGCAGTGTTAGAGGGGGGGGAACAGGGAACAATGCCTCGGACAGCTAGAATCCAGGTACATTCTTAAATTGAATACCAAAACACCAGCAGGGTTAATTATGGAAGAAGACATGTTTGTGCATCTGTAGGCACAGGATTGGGTCTAATTTTGATGCTCCTTTAGCTGTGTCCTAAGTTAGGGTATGTAGACATTTTGTGTAGTCATGCCAGTGCATTCAGGGATGGAGTCCCATTATATTTGTTAGCAGACCACATTATTATGCCACTTTTTTTTTTTTATATATATCCCCGAAGGAGAGGATGGGAGCTAGTAGCTATATAAGATCCAGTGCACGTGCTCCGAAACGATAATTAAATCAAAGAAGAGGTCACTGTCCCTAAGAGATATAGAAAGAAAGTGTAGATTTTGAACAAAATGTAGAGAACAGTCAACAAGACTGTTTCTTGTTGCCCTTACATATCCCTGGGGATGTCATACTTCATTGGGCTGGTGCTCCTCGTTGGGCTGGCGCTGCATGCCCTACGGGTACCCTGAAGGGTCACTTTAGTGGAGATCTTTTGGTTTTATCGCCGTTTGAGGAGTGTGAGCGTGTCCAAGTGGGGTGGTGTATGGTGTGTGCGACGGAGTGAGTTAAAACTGACTAAGGGATATAAATTCAATTTTAATATATAGATTCCCCTGCCAGAGTAAAAAACCTGAAAGGTTCGTGCTACTAAAAAGGTGTTATGATGTGCCCTAGTAGCTTTGTGTGATTTTAGTGAAATAAAACAGGGGTCAGCATGTTCTGCGCCTCTGTGGTCTAAAATAGATCCGTGGCCAGTCTTGTTGACTGTCCTGTACATTTTGTTCAGAACCTAGACTTTCTTTCTATATCTCTTAGGAACAGTGACCCCTTTTTAGGTCTCGCGCCTTTCGTTGCAGTGCGCAGCACTGCTCGCACAGCGCGAGACCTCTTGTATGGGCTTTAGAAAGCTAACCACACGCTCGTGCGTGTGGTTAGCTTTCTGAAGCCTGGCATTGGCTATAGCGTGCGTTTTTTTAAAAAAAACGGCACGCAATTGGGCAAAGGCGGGAGCATATCCCGCCTTTGCTCCGCCCATTCCCGTCCGTGTCTAGGATGCGCATCAGCCTGCAACACAGAGACAGGCTCCCTCGCCCCCCCCGCTCCTCTGTGGTGCGCGCGCACCACTGGTTGCTGGTAGGGATAGGCACCTTGTTCAGCAAGTCGTTCCTCTGTGTCCAAAGCTGAGGGCGGAGCGTTGCTCGTGTATTGTTGTCAAGAGCAGAGGCATATAGGTACCGACTGCCATAACTGCCACCATGTGCAGCCCACTGGAGAAGCCGCAGATCATCTGCCACATCCAGAAGTCGCTTAACTACACTGTCTTTGATTGCAAGTGGCTGCCGCGCAGCGCCCGTTTTGTTTGTTTGAGCAACTCCCTGCGGGGCACCGGCTTACTACAGATCTACGAAATCCAGCACGGAGAGGTGCAGCTGTTGAGCGAGGTCAGCACCACGGGTCGGGGAGGCGGGGCACCGCGCAGCACAGCTATCAGCGGACCCCCTGTTAAGCTGGGGACTTTAGGCTAGTTTTGTTTTTGTAGTTAACAACACCCGTCATGCTTGGGTTTCTAATGGGGAAGGAGCAATTGGGTCCCAGCAGGCGTATATCTCTCTTTAGAAAACCGTGATTTACTGACTGAATTCTCTTGCGACTGTATAGCTGTGGACTCGTTATCTTAAGTATAACTATTTTAGAACTGTCCTACATTAAAGCGGCGATAATGTAGTACCTATGTTTTGTGGAAAGAGGATTTGATTTATCCACCACACCTCACACAGAATTCAAGGCGTTTTTATTAAAGACACGACTCTGTGGCTCTGGGTTTTTTTCCCCACCAAGTTGTACTTCCTTTGTTTTGGAACAGTCTCCTGTGCGAGGTTCTAAATACATTCTGAATAACGTTTTGTCTCGAGGCAGGCACCAGTACAGCTTTTTCTGCCATGCCCCACTCCAGCAGAGCTTGGCGTCTCGCCGCGGTTTCCTTGACACCACCAGTTTCGCTGGGCACGTGAGCGCAGCTGACAGTGGATCAACGCCTTTGTGGTACTTAAAAACATCACAATGCACTTTGAAGCAAAGTTTCTCTGTCAGCAACACATTATTTCAGCACACCTTCGGTGAATGAATACCTCCACGACGTCTAGATCTTCAAGTAGAACTGCTACACCACTATTTTGCTATTATCAGTTAGAACTAAGTGTCTTTTTTTCTGAAATGAAATACTTGCAGCCCCCTCCTTAGTGATCAGGTTTTAAATACCAAAAACGGTGACATTTCACAAAAATAAAAGGGCAACAATTTTTCATCAACCGAGTGGCACAGATTCACAGCACCTAGAATCACAGAAGAGGCGCTAAGAAAATAAATACACTGCCACTTTTTAAAACAAGCATTTGCAATGCAATAGGTCTCGCATTTACGCAAGTTTGAGCTATTGGCATTGGAAATGACAATGCCTTTTATTTATGTTTTGGTTTTTAAAACATAAATAAAAGGCATTGTCATTTACAATGCCAATAGCTTAAACTCGTTTGTAACTAGCCGCCTTGAATGTGTACCATTTCTTGGGTTTGTTCAATTTCTCTTAATTTTGTCCTAGATCCCTTAATCCTTTTAATAAGTGTAGGAGTGCTGACATTGCTAGTATTAAGCATCGTGATCCAGGTACTTTAATTTTTACAGTACCTTTCTTGGAGTTGTTGGACTTAGCCCTTTTTTCTGTCAATGTGCCATTTTTCATTTTGCCTATTCACTAATTTCCTGTCTAGTGCTCCTCATTTGGTATCATTTTCTTTATTTATTGTCATCCACTGGGGGCTTATATTATGGTGGTGTGCTATACCTTGTTGTGATGTTCACTGTTAAGCAGTTAGCTATGAGCATTTCTTCTACTGATATTTTTTCTTTCATATCCATGCGATTGCTGACCTCTTATTTTTACGGTTCTTTTAATTTGGTGGTTCACCTTTTCTGTTAATCTGTCTCCTTGCAGATCGTACGGAGGTGTTTTATGGTGTTTGATTCCCTGCAAAAGCCAAAAGGTCTACATGTTCCATGAAGTGAATTGCACTCTGTTGTCTGCCACGAGGTGGCTAGGTACTCATTTTCTTGCCAAAATGTCCTTTAAAAATGAAGTGATAGAGTTAGTTGTTATTTCTACCTTGGATTTCAGGTGTATGCATTTGCTTTTGTAATCAACAGTTACAGCTGCATATTGGCTATTAAAGTGTGCAGCGGACCATAGAAATCAAACACAGTTTTTAGGTCTCGCCTAGGCAGCGCGCATGCGCTGTCTCTCCGACACATCTAGTTATCTGGATAGCGAGGGTTATCCCGCCTGCTGCTTGCCTCCTGCTTGCAATTGGCTTCACTGTGATTTCCGGCCTCCCTATTGGTTGCTGGTACGATGCATCACTTCTGTTTTTATCGGAAGCAGCAGCGACCAACTACAGTTATATTGCGCTGTAGGGCTTTGTCCGTTTCCTTTAGGGACTACTTGGGCTTTTTTTTTTATTTATTGCAGTTTTATATAGCGCCTACTCGACCCGAAGGTATAGGAGCGCTTTACATGAGCAGCAGTTACATTACGCATGTTCCAGTTCACATGTAGGAGCCACCGAAATGTGCGGATATTAAGCAGGGATACGAAGGGCACTGCGAGGGCTTTCTGAAAGTCTTGCCTGGAGTGAGCGCATGCTGTTTGTACGGAAATCATACTTAGCCGGTAGCAAAACTGAGGTCAGTAGACTAGGGTCATTCACTGTACTAAGGCAGTTTATCAGCCTTGCCAGGCGCTTCGCCCCAGCACAGTGAAGGAGTTCCACGTAGCCTGTGAACTTCCGTCTCCTATTTTTAGGTAGCTTTCATATAGTGAGAAGTTGGTCTAAGCTAAGGACATGAGAGCGCTTTACGCGTGCCCCAGACTACAATAAAGCATTTTTTATTTTGAGGCATGAAGAGATTATTACGCCGTTTGCCCAGAATCACAAGATGTTGAGCGGTGCCGAGAGCCGAACATGCTGTCCCAGTTACAAAGTCGGTAGCTCTGCTCGTTAGGCCGTATTCCCTCGTTCAGTTGCTCCTCCTTTTATCTGTCCGGAAAGGCTTGGAAACCTTACAGAAATGTCAGATTCAGACTGACAGCAGAAAATGTGCCATGGCAACTCAGGGAAGATTGATTGTGCGTGCGTGGGCATTAGATAAAATAGTTCTTCCAAGGGCCGCAAATAATATATTCTGAGGCCTCGGCAGCGGAGGTATCCCTCCGTCTGCACATATCTTATAGCTCTCTCTTAGACAGCAGAGCTATCTCTTCGGTTACAAATATCGCACAGCTCTACCTTGGACACCAGAGCTACCGGTCAGGTCACAAATATTTTACAACTCGAACTCAGATACCAGAGTTATCTGTCGTATTGTACATATCTTACAACTCTGGCCTTAGACAACAGAGCTACCCTTTAGTATGCAGATTTCACATGCTAAGACCTGAGACTGCAGAACTTCCCTCAATTTGCATATATTGTGTCCCTCAGTCTGACAGCAGAATTATCTCACAGATTGCATATATCTTAGAAGAACTTTCTCTCGAGTCGCACCTATCTTACTAGTGTATTCAATTTACACAAATGTTACATCTTGGTGTTAGTCAACAGCGTTACTTCTCAGAAGGCACATTTCATACAGCTCGCCTTATACAACCGAGCCCTCTCTCAGGTTACACATATCTTACAGCTTGGATTTAGATAGCAGAGCTATCTCTCAGGTTACACATATCTTACAGCTTGGACTTGGATACCATAGCTATCTATCAGGTTACACATATCTTAAAATTCGACCCATAGACATCAGAGCTTTCCTTCAGGCTGCCCAATTTACAAGCTCAGGTCCCACACTGCAAAATGTCGGTTAGTTTGCATATATTGTACACCTCAGCATCACACAGAAGAATTATCTCTTGGTACGTAGGTACGCAAGTAGGTTTATTACATTTATCAAATAATTTTACAATAAATACTACATCTTCTAAAATTAAAGAAGAAAAAGAAAAGAAAATGCATATAGCTTCCATTCTTTTGGTACCCATTATAGTAGTGTATTAAAATCATCAATAAGTCAAGTATTTTTTTAAAAGAAATATGTCAAATAAATTAAGTAAACAAAAAATGTAAAGCCCAGGCTGCTATAAGCAATATCTAAAATTCTCATTAAGGCACTAATAGAAAATGGAGATTTAGTGTTAAAACAATAGTTGATTGCTTCTTTGGTGGATCGAATATTTACCTTGTTAAAAAATATTCAAAGATATTGTTTGCACAGACCTCGTAGACTGGGCCAGATACAAATAATATGTTCTATAGTCTCAGACTTGAAACTGCATAATCAACATGAACAATTGCCCTTTATGTGTGGGTTCCAAGATGCAAAGGAATATATAAAAGTCTGATTCTTAAATATTTCTTTTTGTTAGTTCCCTCTGGGTTAAAATCAAGATATGGTTGTCTTCGGATGGAGTAGGAATTAAATGTTCAGTCGCTATGATGGTAATTCGAAAAAGAGCATACATCTTACTCTCGATAGTTCCCCTTAAAGTACTTTTTATTAGGTTTTTTCAGTTCAAGACGTGGTAGACTTGAGAGAGGTCAGGCCTGGAAGATTGTGTTGTGTGATCACTGCCCTAATACTGTCCAAGTTCCGGTCAAAGCTTTTGTAGTTGTTACATTGCAGGTCCTTATAGATTATCACCTTTGTGTTGAGGCATTGGCGTTATTACATTCACATATATAATTTATCGTTGAAGTGTTATGGAAGTTAGCCAACGGACTTAGATTTAATTCTAATCTAAGTTTGCTATATGGAGTGGCTAGACTTAGGCTGGGGAATTGCTTAACGCTATATAAACATTTTTTCAAGTTCATTTAATGGCTTATAGTAAAGTACTGGTGAGGTGTATAGTTGCAATGGTATACGTTTGGTCGTTAGTGCTGTGACCGACTGGGTAATTGCTTTTCCTTCCTACAGCTTGGTGAACCTGCCAATCGCCTTCCCAATTGTTATTGTTTTTTGTTTCCTGGAATGTATATGTTCTAGCCAGGAGAGTTTGGTGTCCATGGTAACTCCCAAGTATGCATATTTATCAAGCTGCCTGATTGTTGTCTCCTGCTTATCGCTTGGACTGGATATGGCTCACAGTTTGATCTTAGACATAAGACTATCATTCAGGTTGCACATATCTAACTGCTCAACCTAACACAGCTGAGCTCTCACCGAAGGAGTGTGGCTTTGGACAACAGAGCTATTTCTCATTTGTAATGCAATAGGTCTCGCAATTGCGAGATTTTGAGATATTGGCATTGTAAATGACAATGCCTTTTATTTATGTCTTTTAAAAAACTGCAAAAATAGAAGGCGTTGCCATTTACAATACCAATAGGTCAAAGTTTCTAAAATGCGAGACCTATTGCATTGCAAATGCTTGTTTGATTTGACTTTTAATTTTTTGCCATGTTTTCACATATATATTGGCGTCACGTTAGGTGCTTAATTTCGATTTTGGATAATTAATTTTGATATTCTGAGTATTTAAATCATGCGTAGGTGTGAAAAGTGTAGCTGCTTAGTATGCAGCCCATGCATTCTGGTGGTGCGATATTTAGCACAGGGAATCTGCCCACTGGGGCATAATCACATTGTAGCTTCTGATATGTTGTGACAAAGTTCTGAACCATGCTGCCTAATCCAACAATTATGAGTCACGTGTACGTGAAACACCAACTGTTATAAGGGAGCAATTTAGCAGAGATACTAATTTGCGTCCATCAGTTGTGGGTCAGAATATATTGCATTTAATTGGTAAAGAGAAATCGGCACACCTCTTGACTTGAGATGAATTGGGGTGAAATGTTTGATCACAATGATCATGTATGGCCTGGAGCTATGTTTGTGAGCAAATATGTGAACAAAGTGGGTATGGCGTATTGGTGAGTTTTTTATTATTTACATGCACATGGCTCTTTAAATTTTTTTGAAAAAAAACAGTGTATAAAAGGCATAAGATTGCGAATGCTCAGTGTTGTGAGAAAGGCCGCATCTAAGGCTGAAACGCAATAACCTGTGAGAGCCTGACGTTGCTTCAATAAAACAACGTATCATGAACCTCAGTGCTGTCAGTGTCCTTGACAGTGGGACGGGTATTTGGAAAATATATATATATATATATATATCTCCCATGCATTCATTGTCTAAAGTAAAGTGTAAACATAACAAGAATGTAATAGCTCAAAACATTCATATATGCCATTCATACAAAGCTTTTTTTTAATCATGTGTTAGATTGAATTGCCATACGTATAGTGAACTGTGCCAAGGATCAATAATGTAATCCACAGATCATATAAGTAAGACAGACCCCTCATATGAACGTATTTGAAAGGCTGTATATGTTTCCATTAGAAAAGGTTGTTCACGTAGCCATATATGGCACAAATAATTGATTGAGTCTAGTGATCATGTAGGTACAAGACCGCCATCCGATGAAAAGGTACCGTAACCAATATCACGGGAGGCCACTAGTGTTTAAGCGTCCTATGAGAAAAAGCTTTGGGTTAAAAGGGTACTCGCCAAATGACTCCAGTACCGGGATCTATTATTGGACCAGTGCAGGAAAAGGTTGGAATATTTTTTACTAGTAAAGTGTCTGCAAATGGCAAAAGGATTCCTTCTAGAACGTATCTGCCACCGGCGGGTATTTTGTCTGCATCCACCGCCTGATTTATTGGCCCACGTGACATACTACAATAATATGTTAATTTGGGTACATCCCTTTGTGTGCAAAATAGTGCTCATGAAATGCACAGTATAATTAATAATAGATCACCTTTTTATTAACCACAAATATGGATGTTTTGAGCTATGACATTTTTGTAATGTGTACGCTTTGCTTTAGACATGCATGCATTTGATAACTAATGCATGTTTCTCTGTGCATCTTTAAAAGTATATACGTGACATTTTTAATTGCCCTGAGGAGGCCTTAAATTAAGGGCTGAAACGTGTCTGCCTTTTTTACAGCGTAGTTCCAATGAGTAAGCCTACAAATTAGCCACATAAATGACAGCAAGGATAATTGGCTTACTGCGTTAAAAAAAAAAAAGTGCAGCTTCGTTGTCTCCAATATCTTTTTTAGGTCTCGCCTGGCGTTAGCAGCGCGCATGCGCTGTCCTCGCTATGCGAGGGCTTCTTGGAATCGATACGATTCCAGAAGTCGTGTCACTGCTCCGCCTGCAATTTTGATAGGTGCGTGTCGTTTTGCGTCATGGATGATGCAAAACACAGTGTAATGATTGCACCAGAGGCAATCATTACACTGAGGGTTGCCACCCTGTCCGCTTTTGGCCCAGCCCACCGGGATTGGATCGTTTACTTGCGGAGGGACACGGCCTCCTTCAATTACTCTGTAAGCACTCTTTTATTGTCATTTTCAACGCGGTACTAATGACAGTGCGGTCGCTTTCAGTTTCGCGGCCGCGTTTATTTTCGTTTCTAAGTTTCAAGCTGCATTGCTCTTTAAATCATTTGCTTGTGTGGTTTCAGCGCGGTACTAATGACAGTGCGGTCGCTTTCAGTTTCACCCTTTTATTTTCATTTTCAGCGCGGTACTAATGACAGTGCGGTCGCTTTCAGTTTCGCGACTGCGTTTTTTTCGTTTCTGTTTGTGACATTTTTACTTACCTAGTGCCTTTACTTTCAGGTAGTATAAACTCTTTATTTTATAGGCCCAGTCAAGGCCAACCTTTTACTTTTCGCCATTTATTGTCGACTACTCAAACCCCGCAATTAGATCAACGAATGCCTCTGCAGGGTGTTGTCCGCACGAGCGCTTTCCCTGTAAATCCGTCAAGCCCGGCAGGGCTTTTTAAACGGTCGAAATCTTGATTAAATGTACCTTTAACTTTTGAGTTTTTTTCACCTGGGCTCGTGCCAACCATCTGACCTGCTTGCATTCCACCAGCCGCCCATGAGGTAAGGAACACTCGCGCGCCGGGTGAAGCACTGCGACGTGACATTTCTTGTCCTCGTATGACATGCTGCAAACGGAGCTCGCGCAGGCCAGCTGTCAGCATCGCGAGGACACGTGAAATGGAAATTAATTTAAACAAGAAATGTGGTTATTAAAGTCAGTGTCCGTTCAGGGAGGGTCTTCCACTGCTTTTGTTACTGAATATCTTTGCGTGGCCCGAATTATTTATTTATCTTACTTATTAGCAGGGCTTTAAGTGGGATGGAAAAACTGGGGGGTCTCTCAAAGGGGCGTGACCTATGTAAATAATGGCGTGGCTTTAAAGCACCTAACCTAAAAACCTGTGCTTAGCATAGTGCGCCGCCTGACTATATTTTGCTGTTTTTGTCATTGCATCCAGATATATAATGCAGCAAGTAACATTACATCTCCAACCAGCCAGGACTATTGGCTTTGCCAATGGTTGTTAATTGCATAAGATAAATAAGCAACAACTATGGCTTCTTCACTGAGGTATCTTGGCACTAAACCCAGTAACCGGGAAATAAAAACAAGGGGATAGCAAGATGCGGTCCGCAAAACAGATATACGGGGCTGGAAATATTTAGTCTAGATACGAATACCGTCTAAGGTACAGGGAATAGATATGAATACAGCCTAAGGTACAGGGAAATAAAGGTTTTACCCTTAATTAGACGATTGTTTTTCCACGTGTCAACACTGGGCGCAGCCCCCAGGGTCCATAGTTTGGGAGCTGGCCACTAACCCACATCTCTCTCTCTCTCTCTCTCTCTCTCTCTATTCCTGGCACTCTCTCCATTGCTTTTTGCTGCACTCCCCAGCGCCTGGCACTCTGTCCATCTCTCCCGTCTCCTCTACATCCGTCCTCCCTGCCCTGTCCCCTCGATCCCAGTGTCTTTGGTCCCTTTGGAGTCCTATCGCCTCAGTGCTATTCCCCCCCCCTCTCTTTCTTCCTCTCTGTACCCCATTCCCACCCTACCACTTGCTCTCTCTTCTTCCTTCATCTCTCCCTACTTCTCGGTCTCTTTCCCCACTGGTTCTATCTCTCTTACTTCTCTCTCCCCCCTCTTTCTTCACTCTCACTTCCCACCGTATCCGTCTCCCCGCCCCCCACCAAGTCTTCCTCTGTCTCCTCTCTCTTTCTTCTTCCTCCTCCTCATCTCAGGGTGGTGATAAGGAGCCCAGAGGCCCTCTCTGAAAATGCGAGCTGAAGGTGATGTTAAGTGTGAAAGCACCAAGGTGTGAACCGAGAGAAGAGGCGGGGGCGGGGTGGGCGGCAGGTAGAGGGTCAAAGGGGGCACTGGCTCTCAGAGAGGTGAGAAGGGGCGGGGAGCAGTCTGAGCACAAAAACAACACCAGAGCAAGAGGCAGACGCTCCTCGGGGAGCCTGGTGTAAACTGAAGAAACGTACACTTCTTAGCACTACAAAGCAGCCGAAGTGCGCCTTTCACTAGAGCCAACAAGCGGCTGCCATTGTCGGCTTAACAGACTGGGATTAAAGAAATAAAAAAAAGCCATGCGCACTTTCACTTTAAAAATACCGACCGCCCCATACACTTCTTAGCACTACAAAGCAGCCAAAATGCGCCTTGCCATTGCCGGCTTAACAGACTGGGAGCAAAGAAATAAAAAAAAAAGCCATGCACACTTTCACTTTAAAAATACCGGCCGCCCCATACACTTCTTAGCACTACAAAGCAGCCGAAGTGCGCCTTTCCCTAGAGCCAACAAGCGGCTGCCATTGCTGGCCTAACAGACTGGGAGCAAAGAAATAAAAACAAGCATTGAAAATGCAATAGGTCTCGCCTTTGATTAAGTTCAATCCATTTGCTTTGCTAATGGTATTGTATAGCAAAGCAAATGGCTTTAACTTAATCAAAGGCGAGACCTATTGCATTTTTAATGCTTGTTTTTTTAAATACCTTCCTCTCTTTCATTACAAATTATGTGAACCAGCTCTTCTAATGATGCAAGTTTGTACAGAAGTCTAATCGGTGTGATGTATGAAATAAAATGTTCATGATTTATACAAACAGACTCGTTAGCTTGTGCTTTGAATCTCACAAACTAGTTATGTAAAGGTATTGTATTTTGGAGAAGTTTATAAACTGATTTAAATTAAATAACTTTTACTAACATGTTTGTCGCAATTTCCAATAATTATATGTACATTATTGTAGGCATACAGTGCCACTGGCCTACATTTGTCCCATATGAAACTCTTTTTTTTTTTTTTTTTTGTCTACTAAATATTAAGCCCCAGTTTGCCAGGGTTATTCAGGCTTACCCCAGATAACCAGCATCAACTGAAACCCAGCAGGTCCTCATTTTAACCTTCGTAGGTCTGTTGGCCCTTTTATAAGTCCTACCCTTCTATAAGTCCCACCCTTCTGAATAAAAGTAATGGAGTCGTGAAGTGCAGATACTGTAAACACTCCATGTACATCACCCCCGTTGCCTCAGCAGTGCACTCCAACTCAGAATGTCGGAGGCAGACTTGAGAAATAATGGACTTGAGGCACAATTTTTCACCATTTTATTTTATTTGGCACAATGGCGTAAAATAAAGTAGAGAAAAACGTGGCAGATTAATTTGTTAGATTCAGGACAAATGGAGAGGCAGAGGCAGAAGTCCCTTAAAGTGTGAGGAAGGACAGTGTGTGCTGAGAAGCAATTACATCCGTAAGATTCACACTTACTGTTTTAGTTAATTAGCACTTGTACAGGTAATAATTTGTCATTAGTATGGCATTGAAGGTCCTTTTCCAAAAGTGTGCTTCAGACTGGAGGCTGATTTGGTATTCTTAAGGCGTGCTGTTTGTATGATGAGTATGTCCGTTTTAAAGTGAAATGTAGGTTTTTTGAATGGTGAGACCAAATTGCTGAACTATTTGCGCTTGTTTTATTCCTTGGTTAGTATGGCTGCCTAATGACTGTAATATGTTCAAGTGTGGTAAGTAGCTGATGTTTAGTGCCTTTGCTGGTAAAAGCGACATATGCAGGTACTAAAAGTTGATTACCTTAGTACATTTTTTTGAGTACTGTACAGTCTTCATAGTTTGGACATGTATACAACCATGTGCAGGTATTGATACAGTAAATGGAGATATCAAGTATAAGAACTATATATATATTTATAGAGGGTTAACTGAGTTACAGGGATGTTTTTCACCGATGTGTTTTGATTGACATCAAATAGACGAGAGCAAAGCCATGATGGCTTGGCCTGGAAGGCCTTTAATGACGTAGCAACATTGGGTCACGGGTTTTGTTATCAACTGTTGCTATGTCGTAGCTGTGAATTACCAGGTTTAGAATCTGGTGTAAACGATAGAGAATTCCTATGAAGGCCCTGAATAGCACTTAAAATTATAGATGGGGAACAGTGAATTACAGAGATGTTTTTCACCAAGGGGTTCTGAGTGACATCAACTAGATGAGAGCGAAGCTCAAGTTGTCTATAATGTCACTGAGAACCCCAAGGTGAAAAACATCCCTGTAATTCACTTTTTACCCATCTATAATTTTATATTATGTATGACCCCCAATATCATCTGGCCCTGCTTTCAACTGTTACGCAGGGGCAGAGGAGTAATGGGTGAGCTGAGCCATATATAACCAGGCTCATACACTCAAACACCACAATGGTGGCTTTTTGATTACTGCACCTCACTTCTTGTCTTATAAAGTCAAATTCCCGTCCACTGCAATTCCTGTACCTGCCGTCGTTCGGTACTACTGCACAGCAGAACAATAATAGAATTCAAAATGTAATGGTGCACTGGGCAAGGGTTCTCTTCACAGAAGTCAATCAGACAATCTTAGTACAGTGCACCGAGTAGTGGGTACCTATTTGTATTCCTCTTTTCTTCACTTCATGCATTTAGCTCTTTTGTGTGTTATTATTCTGTTTCGTTTGTTTACTTAAAAGGTACCGATGGTGGGCAAATAATCCCCGTTTCTATACGTGCGGCTTTATTTTGAAATCCTAATGGAGCATTTCTGATCCGTCTTTTTTTTTTTATTAATGTTTTTATTGGTTTGTGTGTACAAAGAAAAACACAACTTGTGAAAACCTTTCATAAGACATTGTAAAAATCCCCGTTGCCACATTTGCGAAATTCTGCATAATGAATGACAAGAAGCTAGTCCTTACAGTTTGAATGCCCAGTCATAGCGAGTTAATACAGTTCTGCGTCCCCGGTGAACCTAAAGTGCGAGAGGTCTTTGTGCGCCCCCCATGGGAATCCGCAATCGATTACCACCCGCCCCAGCCGTCTCTGCCCCAGCAGTGTCTGATTGTGCCAGTAGGTATAGTTGTAGAGGACCCCAAATGTCTCGTGGGCGAGACGATGGTGGCAACAGCTCAGCGTATGTGGTCAGTTGTTCTTGGCAAAATGAGGTCCTGTAACCATTCTTTAAATTTGGGCGCTCTCCCTCTCCCCCATCTGCACGCCACTCTACGTTTGGCTATCAGGAGCGCCAATGATATGTACCTCCTGTAGCGGACATCTAGCTCCTTGGTGTATCCGAGTAATGTGATTAGAGGGGCGTCAGCAATGTGCAGTCCGGTCATCTGGTCCAGCGCCTCTAGTACGTCCGTCCAGTATTGCCGGACAGGGGCACAATCCCAGGCTAAGTGTTGAAAGTCTGCGCCTTCTTTCCCGCATCTATCGCAGCAGTCTGTGTTTCTGAGATGGAAACGCATAAGTTTCGAAGGTGTATAGTTTAGGCGGTGCAAGTATTTGTAGTGGATAATTCGTAGTTTGCTACTGGCAGATATTTTCCCGGTCTGCTGGCAGCAGTAGGTCCATTGATCATCGGTTAAAGGGAGACCTAGCTCCTCCTCCCAGTGCGCCCGCGCAGCAGAGGCTGCATGTGGGCTGTCAGTCTGGGTGGTACGATATAACATAGTGACTACGTGTGTGGGAGTGTCTTTCTGTAGCAGGGAGTGTAATGGGCCCATGGTGTGAGGTTCATGTGGAAAGTCAGGGGTAAGGGATTTAATGTCCTGCCGCAGTCTGACATATAAAAACAATTCTAGAGGTGTGGGTGTGCTGTCGCCGAAAAACTCCTCTCGGGTGCGAAATTCTCCAGTTTTGTATAAGTCCCCAGGTCAGAGCCGAGAATTTCCAGAGCAGTTGTCTGTATCCTCCCTCCTGTGTGACGGGAAGGTCAAATCTGCCTGCGAGGGCCAACAGGGGGGAGTACAGTAGGTCAAGTCTGAGGCGGCGGGCCAGGTCTCTCCAGGCTTTGTTCGTGCATTCTACTGTGGTCAAGGCAGTGCTTGTGTGGGTGGGAGGCAAGCTAAGGTAAGCCGAGCAGGGGGTAGGGATCATATATCCATTCTCCACTGCTAGGTGGGGCATGTAGGGCGGTGGGTTCATCCAGTACGCAGCGTAATGGGCTTGTGCGCAACTGAAGTATAATTTCATGTCCGGAATTTCGAACCCTCCAGCAGCAAATGGGCGAGTAAGAATGTCCCATTTGAGTCTCGGTTGTTTCCCTCCCCAGGTAAGGCGGATTAGTTGGGATTTCAGGGTTTTAAAGAAAAATCCGCTGGGGCATATGGAATATTGAGAAAGAGGTACAATAGTTTAGGAAGGGTCACCATCTTTATGAGCGAGGCCCTGCCTGCCATGGAGAGTGGCATGGCTATCCATCGAGTAATTTTATCCGTGAGGAGGTCCAGTACCCGCCTGTAGTTAGCTCTCATTAATTCGTCTTTGTTCCTTGTAACCACGATGCCTAAGTAAGTGACCGTGTCTGCACACCAAGCAATGGGGTAGTCTGGATCAAATTCTGTGGTAGCAGTTGTGAGAGGGAATATTTGAGATTTGCTCCAGTTTATGTTAATACCAGATAGCCTCCCAAAGTGGATGAGAACACGTAGGATCGGATTTATACTGTCTTCCGGGTTACGAAGGAACAGGGTGAGATCGTCTGCATATAAGGAGATTAGGAGTTGCCGTTCAGGATAAATGAGGGCATAGTCTCGATGGTGCTGGCGTAATTAAACTGCTAAGGGTTCTATAGCGAGAGCGAAGAGGAGGGACGACAGAGGGCACCCCAGTCTTGTTCCCCTCGCAATAGTGAAGGCTAGAGATCGGGTGCCATTAATGAGGATGCTGGCTTGTAGGTTGGTATATAGGATTGGATCCAAGCCAGGAAGGGTATGGGGAATCCCAACCGTCTCAGGACAAAGGCCAGATAGTCCCACTCAAGGGAGTCAAAAGCTTTGGTGGCGTCCAAAAAGACGGCCACCGCATTTTCTGTAGGGTCTATGTCCTGGAGGACAGTGAATAGGGTCCGGAGATTGTGTGAGGTTCCCCGGCCAGGGACAAAGCCCGACTGGTCCGGCAAAACCAGGGCAGTCATAAGGGGGCTGATACGATTCGCTATTATCTTGGCCAGGATTTTTGCGTCAACATTAATGAGGGAGAGCGGCCTGTATGAGTCGCATAGGTACGCTCGTTTACCAGGTTTGTGGAGGGAAATGATTAGCGCCTCGCGAATTGTCTGGGGAAGGGTCCCTGTTTCTCTAGCTTCTTCGTAGACCTGCCGAAGAATGGGGATGAGGACGGAGCTGAATGCTTTATAAAATTCAGCTGTGAGCCCTTCGGGACCAGGGGCTCGGCCCGATTGTAGTTGCATGATCGCAGCTCTGATCTAGTCATCCTCAAAGTCTGCCAGGAGAAACTCCCGTTGGGTGTCACCTAGCCAGCCTATTGCAGTGTCTTCAAAGAAGGGTGCAAAGTCTGTCAGCTGTGGTCTATGGGATTTGTATAGTGTACTGTAGAACTTGTGAAATACGGCTAGGATGTCTGGGGTGCTTCTGTGTATTTGGCCCTCCTCGTCTAGTATTTCCAGTATTGTGTTCGAGAATCTAGGAGGTCGGGTTAGCGCTGCAAGAGCTTTTTCCGGTCGTTCCCCCTCTCCATACTGCCGGGCCCGATAATATTTCCCTCTGAATTTGCATTCCCTCCCCGCAGTGTCCTGATACTCAGTCACTAACTACATTTTAGCCTGCAAGTCTGAGGAGGGCGTTAGCTGCATTTGGGCGTCTAGGTGCTTGAGATCTTTCTCTAATTTGTGGAGAGTAGTCCTTATGTCTTTTAAAATCCCCCCTCCTTTGGCGATGCATATACCCCGGATGGTTACTTTGAATGCCTCCCATACCGTAGCCTATTGTGGCACTGATTGTATGTTTCGGGAGAAAAAGTCTTCTATCTCACTTTCTAGTTCTGCTTTAAAGACGGGGTCTAATAGCGCATGGGTGGGTAGGTGCCAAGATCTGTACGGGGAGTCAACATAAGGGGGAGCGAGGGTCATTAGGACGGGTGAGTGGTCTGAGTAGGTGCGCGGCAAGTGTATAGCTTGGGTAAGCCAAGGTGTCAGACCTCTGGATGGGAACCACCCATCGATACGGGACCATGAGGAGTGTGCTGTGGAGCAGCAGGTGCCTTCCCTGTCATTGGGGTGGAGATAGCGCCAGGCACCAATCAACCCGTGGTCTGCAATGATGCCTTTTAGGCAGCGCTGGGTGTTAGAGTAGTGGTGTGGCTGAGGGTGCGATCTGTCCATGGGCGGGTCCACTGTTACATTAAAGTCTCCCCCCCGCCCCCCGACCACATGTTCTGAGCCAATGTCTAGGATTTTCCCCCATAGGATATGAAAGAATTCAGGGTTGTCAATGTTGGGGCAGTAGCAACTGACGAATGTTATGGAGTGGGATGCCAGTCTCCCCCACAAAATACATTGCGTCCCGATGGATCTGTGTAGGAGCCTATAGCTGTATACGGGAGAGTGTGGTCTAATCAGTATTCTGGTGCCTCGTGCATATGTAGAATACGAGGAAAAGCTGCAGTGCGCTGCCCAACGGGCTGCGAATGTGGGCGAGGAGTCAGGACCGAGGTGGGTTTCTTGTAACATGGCAGTGTACATTGTGTCTGGCTAAGTACGCTAAAATATGTCTGCACTTGTGGGGATTCCCTAGGCCGCGCACATTCCATGTCAGGAGATTATAGCTAGGGGGGCTGGGCTGGTTCATCACGAATGTGTAGGTTATTGTGGGTGATGGGTATCATAGACGTATCTTGCGGTGGGGTTGCGTAAGTGTAGCTGTCTGTCTCTGTTGTGGCGGGAAGTGGCGCATGAGCAAAGTCCCTCCTCCCCCCCTCCCCCATCAGCAGCCCAATCCTGCTGTGGCGTGTGGTCCCCCCTCCCCTCCCTACAACCCCCAATTCAAAGCTCCCAACAGGGGAACAAGCAAGAACCTCTGTAACAGAGTACCAAATCATATTAGGGTCGTCCTATTGGGTATAGGCCAAAGGACGACACAGGGCATCCTCGGTGGTACGAGGGTGCTCAGGTACAAATATAATGTCTCAAATGGCAGAGTGTTTCATCGTATTGGCGTGGGATCATCCTCGCTCGTTCCACGACCAATGCAGGGGGATATTGCTGTCTCTCTTCGGCTGTGCTGGTTCAGGAGACGACGAATAATGCCTGCGATTGTCACCGCAGGGCGCCGCATGTTGTTTACAGATGTGCGTTAGAGTCCCAGTTATTCTATGTCTGATAAATCAGTAATGGAGGTGCGTGAAGCTCCAGGTGACGTTTGGCCAGAGGGTCTCTTGGGCAAGGACTTAAGAAAGTCATTGACATGTTGGGGTTGATTAAAGAAATACTGTTTGTCCTGATACGTGACTTTCAAGTGCGCTGGAAACAACATGGCGTACGCTATGTTTGCCTGTTGAAGTTTCTTCTTGACAGATAAGAACTTTTTGCGAGCCTCCTGGACGCCATGGTGAAGTCCGGGTATATGGTTATTGTTGTGCCCTCAAAGGATAGTGGCTGCTTCTCCCTTGCCTGCCGCAGAGCAATGTCGCGGTCGCGATAGTTTAGTATCTTCGCGATTATCGGCCGCGGAGGGGCTCCTGGGGGAGGGCGGGCTGCCAGTGATCTATGCGCTCGTTCAACCACCAGCAGCGTGGAGAAGGCCTCTCTGCCAAATAGCGTGGTAAGAAGGCGCTCGATATACTCCTCCATTTTGCCCGTGTTGCTTGATTCTGACACGCCAAGAATGCGGTGGTTGTTCCTTCGCGACCTAGATTCTAGGTCTTCGTTCTTGGCAGCGATGACTTTGAGGACTTTTTCCATTTTAAGTAGTTTCTCTGTGCTTGCGACGGAAGTGTCCTCAGAGATACGTTGTTCAGTGTCTTTAATCCGCTCCTCGTGCTGGTCGAGCTTGTGTGTAACGCTATCAAGGCGCGTGCACATGGAGTCCATCTTGGTCTCTATGGAGGTTAGGCTGGATTTCATTGTGAGGAGGAGATCTTTCAGGTCCTCTGTGGATGTGGGTGCGTCTACGGTGGGGGCATCGGTCGCGTCAGCCTCACTCTGTGTTCTAGCTGATTTGCGGGCGTCAAACGATATTTTAGGTTGTCTGCCGTCCGTCTTCCCCATGGCGCTTACTTTGTGGTGATTGTCTTCGCCAGTTAATGCAGCGGTGTCCAAGGAGCCAGGACTGGTTGTAGAAGGGCGGGAGCACGGTTTCGTCGTAGTGAGGTGATGGCGAGGGCAGTTGTGGTGATGTTGCAGAGTTGTTGTAAGAATTGGCCAGCAGGCCACGTTGGGGCAGGGGGGGGATTAGGCAGGTTCGTGCTCAGTTATGAAAGTAAAAGAAACAATTGATGGACGGAGTGCTGGACAATGCAAACATTCACCCCCAGTCACAAGGATCTGGGTTTAATCCATCATTCTTTTGCTCACCACACCACCCCAGTTTCGACCCAGCCATATGCAAATCAGTCTTGACCCTGTTCCTTCTGGGAACAGTCCAGCCCGAACTGCCAAGCCAGGTCCTCCCTGGACCGGAAACAAGCGTCCTGGGACCGGTTTCAGGGCATCACCCTTCATCAGCCAGGCTAGCTTGAATCCAGTGGTGCAGTGAGCACGGGACCCACGTCTGGGCATACCCTTCCCACTTAGGGCGACAAATGCAAAAGAAACAATTGATGGACGGAATGCTGGACAATGCAAACATTCACCCCCAGTCACAAGGATCTGGGTTTAATCCATCATTCTTTTGCTCACCACACCACCCCAGTTTCGACCCAGCCATATGCAAATCAGTCTTGACCCTGTTACTTCTGGGAACAGTCCAGCCCGAACTGCCAAGCCAGGTCCTCCAGGGTATGCCCAGACGTGGGTCCCTTGCTCACTTTGCCACTGCATTCAAGATAGCCTGGCTGATGAGGGCTGTAAGCCCGAAACCGGTCCCAGGATGCTTGTTTCCGGTCCAGGGAAGACATGGCTTGGCAGTTTGGGCTGGACTGTTCCCATGAGGCACAGGGTCAGACTGATTTGCATATGGCCATGTCTGAACTGGGGTGGCGGAGTGAGCTAAAGAATGATGATGGATTAAACCCAGATCAGTTGACTGGGGGTGAGTGCTTGCAATGTTCAACACTCCGTCCATCATCCCCTTTGGTTTTGCTCAGTTATGAAAGTAACCAGTCGCGGGTGTAGTGGTGCCCGGCCAGTGTGGCCACAGTCTGGTCAAGGAGGATAGCACGCGGCTCCAAGGGCAGTGGTGGAATAGGGAAATATGGGGTATGGAGGCCACGGGGACCAAGTACTTGGTTTGCGTGCGGTCGCTGCAATTCCTGGAGGCACCGTGAGGGATATGCAGTATGTGGTGCTGACAATGAGGAGGTCAGAAGAGGTGGCGGCAGTGGCATATACGTCCCCCCTCACGGTCGAGTGTAGTCTAGGCCGTCGCGGGGGCAGCCTGTCTGTACGGCGGCGTCTATGCGTGCAGGGAGTATAACGTTGATCAGAGTTGCGCGTGGTGGTGAGCTCAGCTCCCTGTTTATGGCGTTGTGGGTGAGGGCGCTCCGTAAGTAGCTGGAGGAATCTGTAACCCTATTCCAGGGATGCCCACAGCGGTGGACGCAGTGGTCAGAGCACAGGCTGAAGAGGCGCGTGTTGGGCGGGTGTAAGTAAGTAAGTATTGGACTTGTAGAAGCGCGGATTTAGCCCAAGGGCGTCAAGGCGCTATTAGCAGACTGCGAGGAACAGACCAAAACAAAAACAAGCTCATCCTGACGTCTGTGAGAAGAGCCAGGTCTTTAAGGTTTTACGGAAGGTGTACTGTAGTCCGGAGCCGGGCCTCTGGCAGGAGTCCGGGGCAAAGGCGAGGGGGGTCGGTGCTCCGCGAGCCGCCTCCCTGTTCAAAGTGCAGCTGCAGCTATTTGTTGCGCGGGCCGCAGGTAAGTGTAGACTAGCGACGAGCCCAATTCAGCGCAGCCAACGGTGGTCTCAGGGGGGAAGCGGGAGGGGGAGGAGGTGGCCGCGCCACAGTCTCCGGGGGGCAGATCCACGGCACCAGGTGGCCCCCACTCAACGGACAGTTGCGCTGCTCCCGCAGCGGGCAAAAGATCACTCGCAGTAGGCAATGTGGCCTGCGGCAGCAGGGGCCAAGCGGCAGCTTCTCCGGGGCTCTCGGACAGTGCCAGTCCGTCCCGTTGCTCTGCTCGTGGTGGTCGGCCTCCCGCCCACGGCCCGGGTATAGCAGAGGTGCTTCTCTGGCTCGCCCGCAGCTGCGCAAGGCTCCGGGTCCGCACTGTTGGCTGTAGAGGGTGCGGGCTCTCAGTTGCAGTAGCAGCCGTTACAAGGTGCGCGCGGCCGCCATCTTGAGAGATCGGCGGCGCTGATCACGAAGGAGAGTTGCTCGGCGGCCAGGCCAGTTTGGATGATGTCGCCCACCTTAAAATGTAGCGGGGCGTTCCGGTCCCACTATGGCGCTTTTTGAGAGCGCTGGTGCGGCATAAGAGAAGGATAATGATGGTTATGGGCCCTGAGCTGCAAGAGCCTCACGCAAGTGCCTCCATCTTGCTTGTGCGCCCTCTAGCGCCCCCCTTCTGATCCTTCTTTAAAAGGAGGAATATCTGTTTCTACTCACATATTGAATATTGGAGTGATGATAATCTTGCCATTTTCACCACTACGGTACACAAGAGCCCTGACTAAGTTCAATATATTGAACGAAACGTGTTGGCTGGATGTGTTTTATGTGCATGGATTACGTATGAAGATTATATAAGAAAGAAGATAAAAAGAAATAAAAAGGAAAATCTACTAAGATTGTCTGATTGACTTATGTGAAGAAAACCTTTGCCCAGTGCACCACTCCATTTTGAATCATATATAACAAGGCCTCTGTTATGTATCCCTGTGCAAAAGGGAGAAAAAAAACGTATCTGTCATTCTTGACCAACTCCAGGCACAGCCAAGCTGACATGCTCTCAGAGAACTCTATCAGCCTGGTCTGAAAGGCCTTAATGATGTAGCAACAGTGAGGAACTTTTTTTATCAACTGTTGCTGTGTCATAGCAGTGAGTTAAGACCAGGGCCCCTGGGATTATTCGATTGTGAGGCCACACAATCCATCGTCTGCTGCATAATCTACAGAGTATAACAAAAAAATAATTTTGGTTCTAGCTCAAACGGTTCAAAAGTTACTAACAGCGTAGCAATACGTGTTGCCGTGCAGTGGAAGGCCCTTTACAAAGGTTGAGTGGTCACCTTTCTGTAGCTTATTGCTGTTCGAGTGTTAAACTGGTACTGAGTTGCAACTAATGCCCAGGCAGTGTTGACGAGTTTAAAAGTGACAAAATAATGAAGTAATATCACAAAATGTGTCGCATGATGCTGCATAATTATTGTTTTCTTGCCACATAATTTACCCAAACCTGCTTCATAATTTGGCTCCCCCTGCCGCAAAGTACAAATGTCCCTTGCTATGACATTCGGAAACTGAAATAAATTATAGTGTCTCTCTATGAGAGCCCTACATAACAATGGTATACATAGGTAAATCACACAACTGATTTCCATGGTGATTTTAAACACAATTGTTATGGCTGTGATATATCAGGCTAGTGTCTACTTTTGGGCCCTCCAATAGCAGCAGCAATGAGTCTATGTGCAATATTTTTAACGTACAGCCGTGACCCCAAAAAGGCATCCAAGCGCTAGGGATCAAACAAAAGTTGAAGCTGACTGCCGAAGGGGTTTAAATTAGCAGTGTTAAAATATTTCCTGAACACTCAAGGGCTCGATAAGGTCCGGATGTCGGTAGGCAAAGTGTTCCAGTGTTGATTGGACAGAAGCAGCAATGTGTGACCACCGAGATGGCGCTGTTTGATTGCTGCAATGGGGAGCAGAGTTCGTGAAGCGGACCGAATGTCGCGTCACGGGAAGTGCATCTGAAATTTGGATTACAATTAAAGCGGTAGTCTTTTGTGGATAGCATTGCGGACCAAGCAAAAGGACTTGAAAGATAGTAGCGTTCTTTCCGTTTACTGGTGCAGGAGCGGTAGGAGGTAGGTTGGGCAGTCTCGTGGCCGAACTGAGGTACTCTGCTGTGCCCAAATGTAGAGAATTACCATCATCCAGCCTTGAAATCCTAAACGCATTGATGACTATATTTCTAGAAGTTTCCAGAAAAGGGGAAGAATTTTTCACATTTTGCGACAGTAGTATAATGTCTTGTGTACACAGAAAACGGGGGAGGGGCATGAGCAATGAGGTTTTATTTTAGAATATTACCTAGCGCATCCCTTGGACATATTTCCCGATTCTCTAGTGGGGAGTGGTGCGCCCAGTTTAAGTGATTTATGCCCTGTGTACACAGCATGAACAAATATTTACTGGGCAAGGTGCAGGCTCTCTAGGGTATGTATTGATCTTACTCACTCTGGATGAGTTGTTTTTCCAATATTGTTTGGTCATTGACCGTTATACCAAAATGTAGGCTCCGTGCATGGCATAAATATCAAAATACTTAAATTGCAATCGACCATACTTTTGTGTTGCAGAAGTAAATGTTTTGTTAACTTCAATACTCCTAGATTATTGTTCATGTCTTCTGTATGCCACATGCAGCATTTTGCACTAGTTACAGTGACATAATGATTTTTGGTTTAAAAATCTAATTGGGTGCAGTGTCCAAAAATATCAATCAAGTTTTCCACACACATGACATTTAATTAGGCAGAGCCCGAGGCATTGCTTTTGTCTTCTGGAATAGCCTAATTTTTTTTAGGTGTAATACTTGAATTCATATTACGAAATATTTTGTAGGCTCGAGTCATGTAGTCTATCGAGAAAAATGCTCGCTAAATTGTTTCGTGGATCTTTTTTTAGCCGACTAGTAGTTGTTGGATTAGCAGAAACAGAATTCTATTTGAATGCATTTATATAGTGGAAGTAGGGATTATTAGTGCTGTTTGATTTACGTTCCCTCAATGCTTTATTTTCCCCTTTACTTCTGTCCATTGTCTGGCCCCATAGATTTGTTTTTAGTGTCTTGTATCAGCCCATATATTTCGTTGTTTGTTTTACTGCAAAATTGTAAACCTTCCTTCAACGCCCGACGGTTTCTTCTCTACCTAAAGAAGGGCAGCAGGCGGCTGGGAAATGTTAGTCAGATTATATCTATTTATATTTTAATTTTATGCAATCGTTTTAAGGCCATTTTGTAAATAAATGTGTTTGACAAATAGTATGCAGCTTGTGTTTCCTATTTGTAATTCGATAGCACTGCTCCGATAGTGTTCAGCCTTTATGTGTGTGTTTATGTATATGTGTGATATAGTTGATACCTATTTTCCACAGACAAAGCGTTTTTTGTTTTGCTAATTACTTTAGCGTTGTTTGATAAATCTTCACAAAATTTGCAAAAATAGTTAGCCACTTCATCTGCTGTCTTGAAAGTTTTGGGGCGATTCGTCAAGTGGGGGTGGGGGTGTGGGAGGGGATACCAAAAAGTGTTTTCCCCATGCAATTACCCATAGAGATTTAAAACAAGACTACAGCCCGAACCGCCGAACGGGATAACAACAAATTTGGCAGAAAGCTAGATCTTGGTCCAGAAAGAGTGCTTTTTGTAATTTGGTGTAAATTCGTTCAGTAGTTTGAGTTATTAAAGAAAAAGATGTATAGCTATCTAGGGACACGAATCCTCTGCGGTTCCGATATATCTCATGGTGGGATCTGTTTGGCTGCCAACACTTCAACCAGGAAATGTTGGCAGCCGTCTTGGGACTCCAATTCAGCCAAATCCCAAGGAAAAAGTTAAGAAAAAACCCAGAAGTGGGCAGGGTAAAAATACTCGGACCCTCTAGGCCTGATGCGGAGGATCCACGAATCTGTGGCAAAAAGTTTGAAAAAAAACAAGCGTTGACTCCTGCGCTTGTTTTTTAATTTGCCCCCGAGTGGGCCCATGTGGCCCCCCTCCTCAGGCTGATTACTGCCCCGGGGACTGCCACCCCCCCCCCCCCAACATCCCCCCCAAGGCCCGCTGAAGTAAACAGCGATTTTGGCCCTGGGGACCCATCCCCTGGGGCCCGGCTGAATGTGGCAAAGGGGTGTGGGGCAACATGGCCCGCTTCCCTGGGCCGCGTTTGGCCCCAGGGACCCCATCCCCTAGGGCATGGCTGTGCAATGGAAAGGGAGGCTCCTGGAGCCATTAATGACCCTGGAGACCCCCATCATCTCCCAGGGCTAGGCTCCTGCTATGTCCTGGGGGTTTCTGGGGGAACTGTCAGGGACCGCAGAGGGCATTGGGCCTCCCCTGCAACCCCCAACAAAAGACACTGGCCACCCACCATTGACTGACTGGGCCCAGGGGAATGGGGTTCCTGGGGCCTAAATTGGCCAGGGGAGGGGGCTCATGCCCCCCCCTCCCACTAATTGACTGGGCCCAGGGGATTTGTCCCCGGGGCCGAATTTGGCCCATGGAGGGGGCTCCAGACCCCTCCCCACATTTATGATTGGCGAGGCCCTTGGGGATGTGGTCCCTGGTGTCAATATTGGCCCAAGGAGGGGGGCTACTAGCCTCCCTCCTAAATGATGAATCTAAAGAGCCCCGCAGATGAGGTCACCGAGGCCAATATGGCCTGGGGAGGGGGGTGGCCACATATCCCCCCTCAACCTCATTTTTGATGGCTGTGCCCTGGGAAATGGGGTCCCCGGGGCCAAAATCGTGCCCTCCTCCCCATTTACTATATAGATGGGCCCTGGGGGGGATGGGGTGCCCAGGGCCATAATTGGTCCGTGGAGGAGGGCTGCGTTGCCCCCTTCTGGGTTGCGTGTATTTCGGGGTTTGGCCACCAGGCCTGGTTTGGATGCCCGACGTGGGGCTGTATACCTACGGGATGTTGGCCGCAGGCTCCCAGGGTTGAATTATCATAAGGTAAATAAACATTACTTAACGTTGAACAATCCTAGAAATTCACTGAAAAACTCAAAGGTTACAGGAACGTTATAGTTAGGAAATAGAATTATAAAAACCTTAGAAATTCACTAAAAAACGTAATCAGAAATGTGAGAAAATTGGAGCCTTGAGAGAATCTAAACCGTTACCTAGTACGAGTTCATGCATAAACAGAGACACTAGTATAAAAGCTTTGATTTAGTGAGAACTCTGCCATAATTTGTCACCTCATTACATGGCACCAAAGTGACAAGTGTGTTTTTTTTGTTTTTAAAACAAGACCAGTAGATAAACTGAAATATTTGATCTGTTTCACTTCTTTGATTACAGAGAAACACAAAATACTTCTTTGTATCTTGGGTTGACAGCGTTTGGAATATCCTGCATGACCATCTATTTGGAGGTGTTTTGCTGTATGGAAGTGCCCAGTATATAGGGCATTGCAGACATCTGAAGAAATTTCAGTGAGATGGAGATTTTCCAATCTCGTACAGTAAATACAATGGTAAAGCTTTGGAGATGATCCTGAAAATGTGCACAGACCATGGGTACTAATAGTCTGGACTTGTGTCTCTGACCAGATTGGGCTTTTACCGAGTGTCTTTGGGGTTCCTGGACTTCTCCAAGGTGGTAACCAAAGACTGAATGGAAGAGGTGATTCTTCATAGTTCTTATGACCTTGTGCGTCCAAACTGTTTGCATCTATAAGGAATAGAGATGAGTAGGTATTGATTGGAATACCTCAAAGCCCTCGTAGGTTGATAAGGTATGAAAATATTAGAGACATATTGCTGTGCTGCAACATTTTGTGAACAAAGCACAGTAATTTAAACTCTGACCTTTCTTTTACAGAAAACCATTGTAGGCTTCTAAGAGTTGAGGAGATGTGATTGCTTCACTTTTTGTTCAGTTTAAGGCAGGGCATTTGATTTTTGACCCTTTGAAGTTTGGTTGGATCTTTTTTAGTAAGCCAATGCAGATGCCATTATATTAATCCAGGGGCGTAGAGACTGAAGCTGAGACCAGTGCATTTTTGTGTGGAAACATTGAAGATTCCACTTATTTGACGTAAGTGAAAAGATGACATTTTGTTTTGCTACTAGCATTGAAGTGGCGGTGACAGCTAGGTTCGCTGCCAAGCAGTACTCCTATTTTATGAGTCTTTTGTACTGATGATGTGGGAGTACCAGTATCATCAGGGAATGGGTGAGGGAAAGATGAAATATCTATTGGACCCATGAACAGATTCTCCATTTTTTGGCCCTTGAGACACAACCGGTTGAGCCTCAACTTGTATTAGTCATCTTTGACAGCTAGAAACACTGTGAGGGTTCCTAGATCCTTGTTCTAGTTTAAGGAACATTTGAGCTTCATCTTCATACATATTATAACCTATTTGATGGTCTACAAAGGAATGGGTCAGTGGAACCAGGTATACTTTGAACAGAATTTGTTAAAGTGTGGACCCTGTTTCACCAGCAGTCGCTGGAGGAAAATCAAGTAGGAGCACATCTACTAACACCTGCATGTGTGGGTAGGGGATTAGTTGCACATTGGGTTCTATTGTGTTGAATGCTGCTGAGAGGTCAAGGAGGAGAATGGCACAAGCACGGCACTGGCCTTGTGCAGTTAAGAGGTCTTCTCTTACATTAAGGAGAATTGTCCAACTGTTGATATATTCCTGGTGTGAGGGAGACAGAGCTATTACTACTTATTCCACAGGTTTTGCAATGTATGGAAGACCTCCGTTGGAGAGGTAGTTGGAAATGACTTTGACTCATTGTTGGTTTTTTCTTTTCTTCAGAAGTGGTGTGACAATGGTATACTTGTTAGGCATTTTGCGAGTGGATAGTGAGAAAATGATTACATTTGTAATGATTGAGTGAGAGCTGGGAGACTTCTCAGGTGTCTGAAATAGGTGGTGTTTTGGAGGAGAAAATAGTCTTGATGACTGCAAGTTCTTGGACAGTGGGTGAAGTCTCTAAAGAGATTGAAAGTATTGTCTGTCTCTTCATTGGGTCTGGGAGCATGGGCAGAAGCTTTATATTGTCACTAATGGTAGTGATTTTATGTAAAAAGGTCATAAGGACAACCTCAGACCTTTGCTGTGGTGTGATACATAATGTTATTGATACTTGTGGCTAAGGTAGTTTGATATTAAGGATCGTGTGAACTGATACTACAATTATTTGATTGGGAAGTATTGGCCTTTAGAAATGCCTTCCAAAGCTTTAGTGACGTGCATTTGACTAACTTTATTTTAGAATGGCGAGCCTGGCTATTTGTGAATTCTCCAGCAATTATCAGTGGTAGAAGCAGATTCATAAGAGAGTGGAAAGGTAATATCTGGTATTCCAACAAATTCAATTTAAATACAACTTGAATGGGGCATTAAAATTAGCGAATGAAGACAATAGTAATGTGTAATTTGCCAGCATGATAAGGGTTTTAAAATAGGATTATAAATGAACCATCTAGTATTCTAAGTTTTGGTTTCAAAGAAACAGTGGGTTGGGCTTTTATATCTGTAGAAACAAAGCTGCTTGTAAATTCTGGTCTTTCTTGAATACATTTATGAATAACAGCAATGCTTCATCTAGTAAAAGTATACCAGCAGAAAAATGGCAAGATGAGATATATATATATAAATTCACTGAGAAAACCAAAAGTTGCAGGGACGTTATAGTTGGGCTCAGATGTCACTCGTACAAAACCATAGAAATTCAGCAGTTATAGTTACCTGAGCTAATTAGAACTTACACTCCCACAAGGCACTGCTTACGGTCTCACATAATACATCACTCATGACATGGTCAGTGACATCACTCATGACATCACTTATGACATCATCTAGTGAGTGTGTTTTCTAAGAATTTGAGTGTTAAACATATTTACTAAGCTACTACAAGAGTTTAATTAGTATACTAGGTGTACTACTAATGAGTGATAATACTTTTAACATATATGATGCGAGTGGCTGTGTGTATTTGTGTCTGAGTGACTGTGTGGGTGTGTAAGTAGCTGAGTGAGTATATTGGTGAGTGAGGAGTGGGTGTTTCAGTGGCTGTATGGGTGGGTGAGTGGCTGTGTGAGTTACTCTATGGGTTAGTGAGTGGGCGTCTGAATGGCTGTATGAGTGACTGGGTGTGTAAGTGTGCTGTATGAGCGAGTGGTTGTCTGAGTGAGTGTTTGGTTAAGTGAGTTGGTGTGTGAGTGGCTGTATTGGAGAGTGAGTGTCTGAATGGCTGTATGGGTGAGTGAGCAGAGATGTGTGTGTTTGTATGGATGTGTGAATGGGTATGTGTGTGAGTGCCTGTATGGGTGGGTGAGTGGCTTTGTTGAGAGGTTGTGTGGGTGAGTGAGTGTGTGAGTGACTAGGTAAATAAGTGGGTGTGTGAGTAGCTGTATGGGTGTGTGACTGGCTGTATGGGTGTGTGACTGGCTGTATGGGTGTGTGACTGGCTGTATGGGTGTGTGACTGGCTGTATGGGTGTGTGACTGGCTGTATGGGTGTGTGACTGGCTGTATGGGTGTGTGACTGGCTGTATGGGTGTGTGACTGGCTGTATGGGTGTGTGACTGGCTGTATGGGTGTGTGACTGGCTGTATGGGTGTGTGACTGGCTGTATGGGTGTGTGACTGGCTGTATGGGTGTGTGACTGGCTGTATGGGTGTGTGACTGGCTGTATGGGTGTGTGACTGGCTGTATGGGTGTGTGACTGGCTGTACGGGTGTGTGACTGGCTGTATGAGTGGTTGTAAGAGAGTGAGTGGGTGTGTGAGTGGCTCTTTGGAGAGTGAGTGTTTGTTTGAGTACTGGTATGGGTCTGTGAATGGGTGCGTGAGTGGTTGTGTGGGGGTGTGAGTGGGCGTACAAGAGGTTGTACGGGTGTGTGAGTGGTTTTGCAGCGTGAATCTTTCTGGATTCACTATGCTGTGCATTATTCCGCCATCTCGTGGTTGGGTCCGGATTCGTAGTCTTTTCTTTGTTTTTGTGTTTTTTTTATTTTTATTTTTTTGTTGTTGGCCCAGGTGGGCGGCGACGCCCCACCATTTGGTGTCTTCGGTGACGTCGTCGCGCTTCCGGCTGAAGCTCCCACCTTTGGTAGCCATCTTCAGATTCTTTTTTCCGCTGTGGGGTCTGGATCGTTGCCGAGAAGTTCCAGAAAGTTTGGACGAAGAATCTCAAAGTCGAAATTTCATCACAGAAGATGTACTCCTGAGACACCGGACGACGACACTAGTACCGGAGAAGAAGGACGACGAGGTAGAAGGTCCACGACCGAAATCTCGACGCCTACAGAGAATGCGCTCACAGGGGGCTCCCTAAGCGCGGTTATGGACAAGACTCCGTTCAAGTTCTGCAGAAATTGCCACCACAAATACGCCCAAAAAGACCAGCACCCAGTCTGCAACCTCTGCTTGCCGCTCGACCACGCCAGCGAAGACTGCAACGCGTGCTCGGCGTTCACCCGAAGACCCTCCGGGTGAGAGACAGACAGAGAAGGGCGAACTACAGCATGCAGGGCCAGGGACCAGCACCATCTCTCCGAGACCTGGGTCTCTCGAGCGGAGAGGAGGACAACATCGCAGAGGGACCAGAGGACTGCGCTGTCGTCGAAATCGAAAAGAAAACGTCGAAGGAGGTAAGGGAGTCGTCGACCCCAAAACACCAAAGCGACGCTCGAAAGAGTGAAGCCAGAATCCCTAGCGACACTCCGAGAAGTGTAGCAAAGTCCTCGAAGGGAGCGTTGCCGCCGAAACCCTCGACGAAAGCAACAGCACCAAGGGACAAACAGCCGAGCGGATCCTTGGACAAGGACTCTTCAATCGGCGAAAGCCTCAAAAAACGAAGGCGTCGAAGGTCGTCCCCGAAAAGGAAACCTCGACACCGAGAAAGGAAGGCCCGGCGTCTGTTTCGACGACCGCGACCACGAAGAGAGGCACTGCACCACTCGACGCCGAAAAGGTCCACGAGATGGCGAAAAAGAAGAGGAGGCTCGAGGCAGAGATGGCGAGCATCCTGCAACGCAAAAAAGACTTCGACGAGAAGATGAAACAATATGCTATTACGTCTAAGCAAGCCCACGAGGCAGTCGAGGAGTTCGAGGCCGAAGTCGTCGAGGCCCCGGGGACACCCGAACAGCTCGAAGACCAGGACGAGGAATACTACTACTTCGAGGCCGAAGGCGAAGAAGAGATGCTGTCTTACAGGGACTCGGCGTCCTCTGAAGTACAAGACCTAGACTGGCAAGACCTCGACACAGAGTCACCAGAAGAAGGGGTAGACACTTACCCCTCGAGACCTTCGCCGCCAGACGACATCGGAGTCTACAATGAGGTCGTGCAGAAGGCTGCAAAGACTTATGGGGTCGAAATGCAGGAGGAACAAACAAAAGCAGGTTTCCTCTTCGAAACCCTGCTCCCCCAACAGACAAGGAGCCAATTTCTACCCATGTTACCTGGCGTTCTCGACCAGGGAAGGGAGGCCTTCAGGGAACCAGCAATCTGCAAGGCGGTTACCCCGAGGAGCGAAAAGAAGTATAAGCACTCCACAAAAGATCCTGCATACATACAGGGGTCTGTACCAGCAGACTCCATTATCGCTGCAACAGCCAGGAAGAGGGCCGGTGTGCCCACCAACACAGGCCCACCTCCAGACAAGGAGAGCAAAAGAATAGACCTCACAGGACGTAAGGTGGAGAGGAACGCAGCCATACACTGGCGTATCGCCAACTCCAACGCCCTCATCAGCAGGCATGCATACCAGCATTGGGCAGAAATGAGCCAGCTCATTAAGCACCTGCCAGAAGAACACCAACAAAGGGCCAATTACCTAGCGGAAGAAGGCAAGGCCATCGCGAACACTTGCCTAAAGTCAGCCTTGGACGCAGCAGAGAACTCCAGCAGGCAAATGATGATAGGGATGACTGAGAGGAGACACGCATGGCTCAGGATCTCCGGCTTCAAACCAGAAGTACAGAGCAACATCATCAACACACCGTTCGACGGTGAGAAACTGTTTGGAGCAACAGTTGACAACAAATTAACACAACTAAAGACGGACAACGAAACTGCAAGGTCCATGGGAGCGCTGCAGTTCAGGGGAATGAGAAGAGGGAACCCCTCAAGGCGAGCCAGTGGTAGAGGAGGCAATGCACCTACCACTTCACACCAATCACAACAACAAGGGTACCAAGGGAACAACCAGGGCCAAAACCTGCAGGGACAACAGCAGCAGAATTGGCAGTACCAACCCAGAGGACGGTCCTTTCGAGGGCGCGGGTACGGACGGGGACAGGCCCGAAGAGGGGCCAGCAGCCCGCCTCAAAGTGACTCCACACACAGAACAAGCCCCCCACCGTTAACACCAAGGTTGAGGGGAAGTCCGCAAAAGGAAAAGATAAAGAGCAGAAGCACACAGCAAATAACCACCGAGCATACGACACCAGTGGGAGGAAGAATAGGAAAATTTCTCACACAATGGAGGAAAATTACCACGGACAAATGGATACTAAACACCATACAGCACGGGTACTGCATAGACCTCCAAAAACACCCGCCAGGGAGAAGACCAAGACATCGGTCAATACCCGCAAGAGAACTAGCCCTCCTCCGCCTAGAAGCAGAGGAACTGCTACAAAAAGAGCAATAGAGCCAGTTCCAAACAATGAAAGGAACAAGGGAATATACTCAACGTACTTCCTAGTGCCAAAGGTAGACGATACACTAAGACCAATACTGGACCTCAGATTCCTGAACAAGTTCGTAAAAACTCAAAAATTCAAGATGACTTCACTTCAGGAAGTAATACCCCAAATCCAAGAAGGGGATTACATGGCGACCTTAGACCTAAAAGATGCATACCTGCACATACCCGTCAACCGCAAACACAAACGGCTATTAAGATTCGTGATAGGCCACGATCACTACCAGTTCACAGTGCTAGCCTTCGGACTAAAGTCCGCACCAAGAGTGTTCACGAAATGCCTAGCAGCAGCTGCAGCGCACCATCGGAGAAGGAGCATACATGTATACCCCTACCTCGACGACTGGCTGGTAAAAGCAGGATCATACAGACTCTGCAAAAAACACATCAAACAAGTCATAGAAACACTGTCCACATTAGGTTTCTCAATACATTGGGAAAAATCGTCAACAGAACCCCAACAAATCAAAATATTCTTGGGGGCACAAATAGACAGCACACAGTCCAAGGTGTTCCCCAGCGACAAGAGAAGTATAGCGCTCCTGAGGGAAACACGTCATTACCGCAAGGGGCAAGTTCTGACAGTGAGGACGGTGAGCAGGCTAATGGGAATGATGGCATCATGCATCCACCTTGTCCCGCATATCAGACTGCACATGAGACCGTTCCAGGAATGGATACAACAGCAATGGTCACAAGCCACAGGGAGTTGGGAAGATCTAGTGGTTGTCACACACGCAGTGCAGAAAGAAATAGCGTGGTGGAAAGAAGAGAACATATTACAAGGGAAGCCATTCACACAGCTAACTCCAACAGTGACCATCACAACAGACGCCTCACAGCAGGGCTGGGGCGCGCACATGACCAGACTCAGCGTCAGGGGCTCTGGTCACAACAAGATGCAGTGAAACACATCAACTACCTAGAACTCAAAACTGTGTTCCTAGCCTTAAAAGCCTTTCAAAAGCAGCTTTACGGCCAGCGAGTGCTGATACAAACAGACAACACAACTGCAATGTTCTACATCAACAAGCAAGGTGGGACACAATCAGCACCGCTGTCAAGTCTGGCACAACAGATCTGGAGATGGGCCATCCCTCTAAGGATAGACCTGCTAGCAATACACCTCCCAGGAATAGACAATGTAGAAGCAGACCGACGTCTGCATCCCACGAATGGGAACTGAACCAACAGGAGGTGCAGTAACTGTTCCAAAAGTGGGGAACACCACGGATAGACCTCTTTGCAACACCCCACAATGCAAAATGCCAACATTACGCATCCAGACAGCCGGACCAAAGGTCCCTAGGGAATGCCCTATGGATAAGTTGGTCGAACGAATTTGCTTACGCTTTTCCCCGATACCACTGTTACACAAAGTACTCAGCAAATGCAGGAGCAGCAGCATGACACTCATACTGGTGGCACCTCAGTGGGCCAGACAAACATGGTTCTCACAGATAATGGAAATGGCGCAGGAACCAGCACACAGGTTCAGCAGAAGGAAAGACCTGCTCACAATGCAAGACGGAAAAGTGCTCCACCCAGAACCAGACAGCCTCAGCCTAGCAGCATGCCTCCTGAGGACCTAGAATTCGCACACCTCAAACTACCTCCAAGCACCATGGCAGTACTCAGAGAAGCAAGGAGACCCACTACAAGAAAATGCTACATTGCAAAGTGGAAAAGGTTCTCACAATGGTGCATTACAGAGGGACTGCAACGAAAAGTCACAAAAGAATCAACAGTACTGCGATACTTAACACACCTACTACAAAGCGGGCTGAGCTACTCGTCACTAAGGGTTCACCTAGCAGCCATAGTGGCCTACACCAGGGGTGAAGCGGTGAAAAGCTTCTTCACCTCCCAAGTGGTCAAAAGATTCCTGGAAGGGGCTAAAAGAATAGCCCCCTAAAAGGATGCCAGCCCCAAGCTGGAACCTCAACACTGTACTGACACAGTTGATGAAATCACCATTTGAACCCATACACAAGATCACACTGCACATGCTCACACTAAAAACGGCTTTCTTAGTGGCTATCACGTCACTGCGAAGAGTCAGTGAACTACAGGCTCTCACACTACAAGAGCCCTACTTGCAAATACACAAGGACAGAATTGTCATGAGGACGGACCCACACTTCCTGCCAAAGGTGGTGTCGCGGTTCCATATCAATCAAACAATACAGATACCAAGTTTCTTCCAGAAACCTTCAACACCCTCAGAAAAGGCGCTACACACGCTGGACGCCAGAAGGGCAGTCATGCACTACATAGAAAGGACGAAGGAATGCAGGAAAACAAAACAACTCTTCGTTTCCTTCGCAAGCAGTTTCCTGGGACGACCAGTAACAAAAAATACCATTGCACGGTGGATTGCACAAGCAATACAACTCTGCCACAAGCAGGCAGGACAAGAGTTACAAGGAGCCGCCCAGGCTCACTCAACAAGGAAAAAGGGAGCAACGGTTGCGTTCCTAGCGAACACACCTATACAAGACATTTGCCAAGCGGCAACATGGTCTTCCGTGCACACGTTCACCAAACACTACTGTGTTGATATCCAAATGAACAAAGAGGCACAAGTAGGACAGAAGGTCTTACAGCACATTTTCAGCAACCAATGCTCATCTTCCACCCAACCACCGCAATAACAAAACCGCTACTAAGTCTATGCACAGCATAGTGAATCCAGAAAGATTCACGCTGCAAAACGAATAGTTTCTTACCTGTCGGTGTAGTTTTGCAGCTTGAAGACTTTCTGGATACACTAGCGATCCCACCCGCCTCCGCCAGGAAGATAACATAGGAGGTTAAGGGTACAACTGAACTACATACAAGGTTTAAAGGGATCAAAGAATAATTGAAGGATTAAAGGTTAAAGACATAGACAACAAAAAACTGTAAGAGGAAAAGAAAAAAGAATCCGAAGATGGCTACCAAAGGTGGGAGCTTCCGCCGGAAGCGCGACGACGTCACCGAAGACACCAAATGGTGGGGCGTCGCCGCCCACCTGGGCCAACAAAAAAAAACAACAAAAAAAAAACACAAAAACAAAGAAAAGACTACGAATCCGGACCCAACCACGAGATGGCGGAATAATGCACAGCATAGTGAATCCAGAAAGTCTTCAAGCTGCAAAACTACACCGACAGGTAAGAAACTATTCGTTCTGTGGATGATGTAATCAGTGATATCATTTGAGATGTCATCAGTGATGTGACTGACCATGTCATGAGTGATGTAATATGTGAGGTCATAAGCAGTGCATTGCGGGGGCGTAAGTTATAGTTGGCTCAGGTAACTAGAACTACTGAATTTCTATGGTTTTGTACAAGTGAAATCTGAGCCTAACTAGAACTTCCCTGTAACCTTTGGTTTTTTCAGTGAGTTTCTAAGTTTTTTTTTAACTAGTAGTCTCATTTGCATAGTGGTGAAGAAAGGGGGCAGGGCCTACGACCAGCTGTTAGGAATCCTGCTGTGTCGCACTTACTGGGGATAACAGGACGGCTTCTTGGCCACCAAAGACCCTCAGCATCCAAGGGTACTTCATCCCCCTACCAGTAATACGCCAGGAGTATCATTTGCAGAGTAGTGGAGAAAGGGGGCAGGGCGGGGCTTACAGCGACTTCCCAGGCCGGCCGATTTTTTTCAATTATTTGTTTTTTTAGGGAACCAGCCTCCCTTCTCCGGGCTCATTTCGGACCAGAGGACCCCATCCCCCAGGTCTCGCCCTTTTTGAAATGGAGGTGGGGGTCCGTGCGGCCCCCCTCCACTGGCCGACTTCAGCCCAGGGACCCTATCCCTCAGGGCCTGGCCATGCTGCGGGGTGCCCCCAGGGAACCCAGTCTCCACTGGGACCGTAGGGGGATCCTGAATGCCCCTGGGGTCCCTGCCGGCTCCCCACCTTCTGCGGTAGCCGGCATTGCATTCAGACACAGGGAGCTGCTGCTAAACCTGCAGCTCCCTGTGTCTGAAAGCAATTCGTCTGTTTCCGGCTTGACAGATCACCGCGAAACTTTCAAGACAGCAGCCGGAGTGAGAGTCATAATAGTTTTGAAAATTTTGCGAGGGTTCGTCAAACAACACCATTGTTATTGGCAAATTAAAAAAAAAAAAACGATCTTCCTGTGGAAACTGCATCCTAACTGTACCTACTGGTGACCGCCAGTAGGCAATATATATATATATATATATATTTCATTCACTGAAAAAACCATAGGTTTCAGGCACGTTATAGTTAGAAATTAGCATTTAAAAAACCTTAGAAATTCACTGAAAAAACCATAGGTTTTAGGGAAAGTTATAGTTGGACATTGCACTCGTACAAAACCCGTGAAATTCCCCCGTTATAGTTAGTTCAGCTAACTATAACTCGCGCCCCCGCAATGCACTGCTGATGACGTCACACATTACATCACTCATGACATGGTCAGTGACATCACTCATGACATCACTCATGACATCACTCATGACATCACTCATGACATCACTGATGACATCTCAAATGACATCTCAAATGACATCTCAAATGACATCATCCAGTGACTGTGTGTTTCTGTAAAGTTTAAATATGTTTAATATATATAGGTAAAGGCGTATTGAAGAATGAGTGGGTGTATAAGTGTCTGAATGGATGTTTTACTAGGTGCGTGACTGAGTCTAAGTGAGTGGTTAAACATATGTTAGTGAATGCATGGGTTAGTGACTAAACTGTGTGAATCTCTGTATCCGTCTGTCTGTTGGTGTGTAAGTGACTGCATGGGTTTGTGAATAACTACATAAGTGTCTATATGAGTTATTGATTGGTTGTCTGAGTATCTGTATGGGTGCCTGAGTGTTTGTGTGGGTGGGGTGTGTGTGACTCTGTGCATAGATGTGTGAGTGGGTGATTCACTGGGTGCATAGTTTGAAGTGTGCATCTGTGATGGACTGTATGGGTGGGTGAGTGTGTGTATGGGTGTGTTAGTGAATGTATATCTTATTTGTACATGTGTAAGTAACTACATATATAAAAGGCAGTATATATGTGTGTTAGAGTATATAAATGTCTAAGTGAGAGTGTGTGATTGTTACAGTGGCTGCATGGATGAGTGTTTGCTTGTATCAGTGATTGTATAAGAACGTAAGAATGTGCTAGTATTTGTATGACTAAGTGAGCTGGTGTGTGTATAACTGTATAGGTGAGTAAAGGGTAGTTTGAATAATTATTTGTATGACTGACTAGGTGTGTGAGTACCTCTATGGATGAGTGGCGGTGTGTGAGTGTCTATATAGGTGTATGAGTGCATATGATAGTCCTGTACTGAGTGACCATAAGTATGAGTGACTGTACGGGTGAGTGAGTGGATGTGTGTGTAGACCTAAGAATCAGTGAGTGGGTATGTAGTTATTGGTGTTGGAGTGTCTATGGTTTTGAGAATGGCAGTCTGTAATTTAGAGTGGGTTTATCTAAAGTTATGTTAGGGTGTGAAAAGATGCATGAAATTATCACATGGGTGATGTCATCAGTGATGTCGTCAGTGATGTCATTTGAGATGTCATCAGTGATGTCATCAGTGATGTCACTGACCATGTCATGAGTGATGTAATATGTGACGTCATCAGCAGTGCATTGCGGGGGCGCGAGTTATAGTTAGCTGAACTAACTATAATGGGGAATTTCACGGGTTTTGTACGAGTGCAATGTCCAACTAACTATAACTTTCCCTAAAACCTATGGTTTTTTCAGTGAATTTCTAAGGTTTTTAAATGCTAATTTCTAACTATAACGTGCCTGAAACCTATGGTTTTTTCAGTGAATTTCAAAGGTTTTTTAAATGCTAATTTCTAACTATAACGTGCCTGAAACCTATGGTTTTTTCAGTGAATTTCAAAGGTTTTTCAAATGCTAGTTTGTAACTATGCCTACAGAAGTAGGACATGTGAAGAAAGAAGAAAAAACGCACAGAAAGAAGCAAAAAAAATGTAGAAAGAAACAGAAGTCCACAAAGACGAAGAAAAATGCAGGAAGAAGCAAGACATGTGCAGAAAGAGGCCTTGTTGCAAAATCATCCTGTGCCCACACCTTTTCCAGACGGATACTGGTGGTAACTGACTCTGACTAACCAGGCCTAGAGCCAGTGCTATGGTAAAAGACACTTAGAATACAGTGAAAACACCTACATACACTAGGGAACACTATGCGTTGGGGTACCCCTGTGATTAGCATGACCTCCTCTGTAACTCCCTAGTGCATAATAGGGCAGGGGGGTTAAAACTACCTCTTAAAACGCGCCATGGGGCGCGTTTGCACACTGGTGTAGGGAGGGGGGGGTCCTGAGGTTACATGTGTGCAAACACGCCCTGTGGCCGTTTTAAGTTGGGGGATAAAGTCCCCTTGAATCCTAAGGGTCCCTGGGGTCCAACTAGCCCACCAGGTACCTCCAGTAAGCGCCACAGAGTTGCGTTGCAGAGAGGTGTAAAAAGGGGCATGGCCTGGACCACCTCTCTGCACCTCTCAGGCCCCGTCCCCTCCCTTCACCACTGTGTAAACACGCCCCGTGGGCGTTTTAAGTTGGGAAATAAAGTCCCCTTCAATCCTGAGGGTCCCAGGGGTCCAACTAGCCCACTAAGTACCTCCAGTAAGCGCCACAAAGCTGCGTTGCACAGAGGTGTAAAAAGGGGCGTGGCCTGGACCACCTCTCTGCAACGCAGGCCTGTGGCGCTTCCTGGAGGTACCTAGTGGCCTAGTTGGCCCCCAGGGGCCCTCCGGATTAAAGGGGACTTATTTCCCCAACTTAAAACGCGCCACAGGGCGTGTTTGCACACATGTCACCTCAGGCCCCGCCCCCTCCCTTCACCACTGTGCTTTTTAGAGCCACCCAAGATCCAAACATGCAACCTAGATTTATTATAAAAAAATCTCCCTTTTTTTTCCCCCTAGGAGTCGCGCACCCGGCGCGGCCAGGAGTTGCGCACCCCTCGCGTTCACACCAGCGGGCCAGTGACTCCAATTTAAAAAAAAAAAAACGGGCTCCTACCACTAATTTGTATTCGTTCCGGGGACCCCATCCCCCGGGGCCTACTCACTTCATTGGGGACCCTGGGGGGAGCCCCAATGCCCCCATGGTCCCGCCGGCTCCTCGCGTCCTGCGAGAGCCGGCATTGCTTTCCCACATGGGGAGCTGCTGACATGCAGCTCCCCGTGTGGAAAAGCAATTCTGCTTTGGATTTTGGAAGAGAGAGCAGGTTTCCCTGCTCTCTCCTCCAAAATCCAAATCAGAGTTTGCTACGGTAGGGCGGGAGACGTGCTCCCGCCCTACCATAGCAAACAGCAGTGTCCCGGGGCTGGGCACCCTGGGACACTGCAGGAGCCGGCCCTGGGGGGTGGTGGTCCCCAGGGCCATCGAAGGCTCCAAGAGGGCGGCCCCACGGCCCCCCACACATCTTTTGCAAAGCCCCGGGGAGGTGGTGGTCCCCGGGGCTCGGGGGTCCAAAATGGACCCCGCATTTTAAGTTAGTGCCCCGGGGAGGTGGTGGACCCCGGGGCATGTGGGGTGGCTAGAGCCCCCACACACATTTTTTATTTTTAATTTTATTTAAATTTAGAGCCCCGGGGAGGTGGCGGTCCCCGGGGCTGCGTGGGCCTCCGCGGTCCCCCGCTTTACATTATACAAATCCCCCCCGGGACTTGGCCCACCCAGGGGGTTAAAAATAACGAAGCGTGAAAACCCTCGCTTCGTTTTTTTAAAAATTTTCGCCGGGATCCGCGCACCCAGCGCGCCTTCCGGTGTTTAAAAAAAAAAAAAAAAAATGCTTTTTTGGGCCCTGGGTGTCCTTGTGGGACCCCCTGAGCAGGCCTAGGGGGTCAGGGTGTTTCTACCCTGCCCCCTTTTCTTCTTTGACACCTTTGTTTCCCTGTTTACTTCTGACTCAGTTCTACCGAGTCACAAAATGGCTGCCAACACTTCCTGGTTTGGAGTGTTGACAGCCAATTAGCATGAAGCTCGTGATCGGGAGGGTGCGCGGATCCACCGCGGCCATAGATATCGAAACTTTTATTTTTGATTTTCTCAGCAACTACTGAACGGATTTACACCATTTCTAAAAAAGGGTGCTTTCTGAACCAAGCACTACCTTTTTGCCAAATTTGGTGTAATTCCGTTCAGCAGTTTTGGCTGTAGCCTTGCATAAAGTTTCCTATGGGAAATTGATGTTTTGACTTATTTTTTGAATTTCTCCGCAACTACTGAACGGATTTACACCATTTAAAAAAAAAGGTCGCTTTCTGAACCAAGCGCTACCTTTTTGCCAAATTTGGTGTAATTCCGTTCAGCAGTTCGGGCTGTAGCCGTGTCTAAAATTTCCTATGGGAATTAACATGGAGAAAACACGTTTTGGGACCCCCTTTTTTCTCGGCCCCCGCTTGATGAATCACCTTGAAACTTTCAAGATAGGAGCGGACCGGAGCGGGCCATAAGTTTTGAAAATTTCGTGAAGAGTCGTCATCCGGCGCCAAAGTTATTGGGAAAAGAATGTTACGAATTTCCTATGGATAATTGGTCCTTACTATAACTATCTACTGGCGACTGCCAGTAGATAAAAAAAAAAAAAAAAAAATATATATATATACACACACACACACACACACACACACACACACACACACACACACACACACACACACACACACACACACACACACACACACACACACACACACACACACACACACACACACACACACACACACACACACACACACACACACACACACACACACACACACACACACACACACACACACACGCATGCTACATTTGCTAATTCGGTACCCAATTGTTATCAGTGCCTTTAAAGTTACCAAAATACTTTGTCTTGGTAGATCTGATAGGGCTCCCGGTACAAATGGGCTCCCAGGCTATATCTACAGACGTAAGCAAGGTTCCCTGTTTTCCGTTTTACTGATTTTTACAGATAAAACCAGACCGAAAACCATATTTTCTTGTCTGGATTTATTTTTAAATGTGGATAAAAATGCAAGTTGGGGTGCTTTTTAATTCATTATAAATACTCTCTGCCATGACTGCCAGGCTGTGTGGATTGAAAGGGTAAGGGGGTCAAAAAAGAAAGGAGTTTTAGTAAAGAGGCTTAAACAGCATTAGATATGCCCAAAATTGAAACTGAAATTTGCATATTATCATATAAGTGCATTGATTTATCGTCTGCAGGTGTTCATATCACTGAAATCTGGATTGCATTTAAGCATGAATGCATATTTATCAGTTAAATAAATGTGGAAATATACCAGTTTCAGCTTCATTCTTTCACAAAACAAATGTGGTTGAATACAGATAAAATCAGCAAAAAATAAATATGGATAAATGCAGACGGAAATGTCAAAAAAAAGAATACCATTAAACTGGGAGCCCTAAACATTAGCTAACACTTTGGTCACAAATGCTGCACTCCCTTTTCACATATAGTTTACAATAACAAAACATTGTAGGAAATTGGTAAAGCGTAGCTCAATATTGTTCCCCATTTGCAACAAACGTTTGCAAAACCAGTAGGTTGTTCATTTTTGGCTTTGCCAATAATTTTGGCCAATGCCATTCAAAATTACTGCCGATGCCGGACAGCACTGGCAAAATATAATCCCACTATAGTGATGTATATGCGTGCATGCATTTCATTACTATTTTTAAAATGTACAGTTCTAAGATATTTGACTCCCTCCTTGAAACAGTAAACTTAATAATTAAATAAAAGGTGAACAAACCTGCTTTGCAGAAAGGAGCACCCTGGTAGCAAATTGTAGCTACGAGCCCACCTCCCACCCCTCGGAAAGTAAAATAAAAATAATAATAAATGTGCAAAAGGGGACTTGCAGATATGGAATTATAATGGAGGGGGCAGGTGGCGTGGGGGCAGATGGGAGCAGGGGAGCCATCTGGGTATTTTCCATAATGAGTCTTGCAAACAGATAGTTAAAGCTATGTGCCGGGGAGACCTAATAAAAGAAAAAGATGTTTCTTGAATACAAGTGGTGGAAGGATACAAGTCATCCTAACAAAGGGATGGTAAAGAAGCAAAATGCTCCAGGGTAGGGACAAACATAAGAAGAGGAAAGAAAGCTATTGCACGAAGCAAGCAAATGAGATTGACAAGAAAGCCAATGTGCTGACCTAAAGCCCTCTATAAGTAAAGGTATAATAGATCTTCAGAGAGACCTACAAAAGGCAGGATATAAAAGTATATGACACAAATTGCTTTTCTTGTTTATGAAGCAGACACATTCCTCTGGCCCAATGTTTAGACTTCATTGGAGAAGGTACTGCAAAAATTGAGTGTATGAATTTGGGAGGTCCTTGAAATTACTCGACTATAGAAGAAGACACCAAGAAAGGGAAGAGAGAATAAAACTGAGAAGCCATCTTGTCAGTCAACTGCCCCATGCAACGATAGTGTGGATATTTACATCTCTGTTTGGCCCACCACCTTTTTTCTGCTACCCTCAAAGTCAACATAACATTAAGCAATGTTGGTTTGATTTGACAAAACAGCTTTGAGTCTTACTGGCATAAAGCAGGCACTTTTTTTAATTTAAAAAGAGATTTATTTGGTTTTAATAATCCAATTATTCAGTCATTAGCTAGTGTGTAGCATGAGTTTACATCTCATCCCGATATGGTAAATGGTTGCATAGTAATTCAACAACCAAAAACAAGTACAACGTTAAACTTTGCCCAGAGTCAATAAAGGTGCAATGCTACAAACCATTTGTATGTGTTTGATTTTTTTGGTTGACATTTTTGGGAAAATGGACACTGCCATTTAGAGCATTTGATGACTGAAATGACTATGCATTAAATAATAATAACAGCGACTTATGGTTGTTGTTTTTTTAAAAATTGTTTTTATTGCCTTTTTTATCAACAAAAAAAAGCCGCTATGTTAACACTCAATTTTAGCCCTACTGGGCATTGGTTTTGCAAGAGCAAAGAAGCAGCTCATGACAGACCGAAACTAGACATATAATAGAAGAAAAACAGCATACAATCAACTTAATAGAACTATGCAGGGGTGCATATCTGTAGAAAAAAAGAAACAAAGAGGAGACATGGAATGAGTAGTTCGCCAGTTGATGCCTTCCGGGGTAACGTGAAGAAAACATAATGAAGAGTCTGCAGCGTCGTTACAAGTGGTAACACTGTTTATCGTGACTCATCCAGGTGCAGGGTTCTCGACAAGAGACAGCAAGAACATAGGAAAAAGACACAGGGTGGGGGCAGCCAGATGAATACACATGTAGCAAAGTCTGTAATAAAGCAGTCATAATAGCCCCCATTCCTCAGTGCATTAGAGGGGCCCTAGGATAGCCGGGGATGACTATTAACCATCAGTGATCTTGGAATGGAGCAAGAGATGGGAACAAAGGGGTTGCCATATATTCTTGGGCCTGGAGGAGAGGGTCAGCAGTGTGGCGTAGGTATCACTGGTCGTTACACAGTAAATTAGGGCTCTTAGCCAGGCTTTGGTTGATGGGGCCATTGAGGTGTCCCAGTTCTTAGATATTTGTAGTTTTGCGAGGAGTAGGGCAATAGCGTTAAAATGCCGTATCCCAGTATCAAGAGGTTGGACATACCCCAACAGTGCCAGAGTGGGGAGGGGGCCAAATCTGCTTCAGTCATGGAGGTGAGATAGCTAAAAAGTCCGCCCAGAAAACCTGAATCTGCGGGCAACGCCATGCCATTTGTATGAAGTCTGCGTTTTCTGCTGCGCATCGCGGGCAATTATGGGATTTGGAAGGGTCTATTTTAGTAAGTAGTGCCGATGTGATGTTTGCCCTGTGCAGATATTTAAAGTGGAGAAGTTTATGTCTATAGTTATTGGAAACCTATCTGGTTTTTTCACAGCAGAAAAGCCAAATTTTGTCCGGCAAGGTTTGTCCCAAATCCCACTTCCACGCACCGCGAGTGTTTCGCTCCCCCTACTGGGGGACGGAGTGTCTGCGCTAATTGATTCAGCCGTGTAACTAAGTGTGAATTATTTGGCGATGTGATAATAGAGAGTGGGGGGAAATTTCTAGGTTCTGAAATCAAGGGACCTATCGCTGCCTGTGTGCACATCCGTGTTCTATGTAAGAGAAACCTGTTCATCGGGTAGGAATTGACGGTGGACTTCTTCCAGCCATACCATCGCCACCTCTGCTAGATGGTCATTGAGGGAAGAGTCAACCGGCGGAGAGCGGGTTGTGTATAATTGAGTATAATAAAGGAAGGCAGCAGAGATATCGAAGTTCTGGGTGAGGATCGGGTCGTCGTCTAGACGCAATTGCGTGATGTAGGAAGAGAGATGGGGTCGAAGGAGTCCAGCCAGCATTCGGCCAGGTTGCTTTTCCTCCCCATATATTCTGGCACGTGCGTACTTGCCCAGGTATTTGACTTCGCGATTGGCAAGGTCCTGAAGTTCTGCCAGGAGGGACGCCTGTTGATTCAGAGAAAAGGACCGGGAATCAGTCGTGTTCTGAGCATCCAGTTCCCTGAGCTCCTTCTCGGTTACGTTGAGATCTTGGCGAAAAGTGCGAAGTACGCCAGCCTGTTTAGTTCTACATATTCCACGTATATATACACCTTAAAGGCTTCCCATACCGTGGTATAGCAAGGTACTAAGCCCACATTTATCCAGAAATAATCTACTATGGTGTCTCTGACTTCACTATTGAAGACTGCGTCAAGCAGAGCTTCCGACGGGAAGCGTCAGGGTTGAAAAGGCCGCGCTAGACTTGGGAATGTAAGGGACAGAAGGACAGAGGAATGGTTGGACAACGTGTGGGCTAGGTAGTCTACTTCGAGTGCGACTCAAGGTTGTTAAACAGCTCAAGAGAAGGTACTGGTGAGTGTTATCTATATTGGCAGATAGTACATTTCTGATTCTGATTATCCGTATCCTTGATGCATGCTTGAATGTGTGCCTTTGTTTTTGCGGTGCTGCAACGGCTTTGTAGCGTAGATCTTACCGGTGACATCAGCTGGCTATTGATCAGTCTTCTTTCAAGATCTCTAACCATGCTTTTTAGTTGGTGTAGTGACCGATTGTATGATGGAACAACTACCACATGAACAACTACAGTCTAAACCACTACTCCTCAACCACTACTTAGTCTAAACCACATAAGTTTTAACAACTACTATTTTTTACAACTACTATGCCTTTACCATGATTGCCTTTACCCCATTAATGTATCTATTTTCCAGGTAAGTATAAACCCATATGCGTGTGTGTATATATATATATATATATATATATATATAATGGGTTTGTATGTACCTGTAAAATCTTAAATTTCGTGGTAAAGGCATGCATGCTAAAGACATGTGTTGTAAAAATTAATATTGATAAGTATTAACACTATATATATATATATATATATGTATGTATGTGTATATATAGTATGTATGTATATATACATACACCCCTATACTCACTTTTAATGTTATAAATTTCCTTTCCACCCAAAAACCTACACCCACCCAAAACCTTAAAAATTCCCTTTCCACCCAAACACCCACACCAAACCCTGTAAATACCCTTGCAATCCCAAAAACCCATACCTACCTTAAACCATAAAATTACCCTTGCCACCCAAAAACCCACACCCACCCTAAAATTACCCTTGTTACCCAAAAACCTCTTACCCACCCTTAACCCTAAAAATACACTTGCCGCCCAAAAACCCATACCCACCCTAAAATTACCCTTGCCGCCCAAAAACCCATACCCACCCAAAACCCTAAAATTACCCTTGCCACCCAAAACCCACACCCACCCTAAACCCTAAAAATCCCCTTCCCACCCCAAAACCCATACCCACCCTAAACCCTAAAAATACCCTTGCAATCCCAAAACCCATACCCACCCGAAATCCTAAAATTACCCTTGCCACCCAAAAACCATGCCCACCCTAAACCCTCAAATTACCCTTTCCACCCAAAAACCCATACCCACCCTTAACCCTAAAAATACACTTGCCACCCAAAAACCCATACCCACCCTAAAATTACCCTTGCCACCCAAAAACCCATTCCCACCCAAAATGTAAAAAATGCCCTTGCCACCCAAAAACCTACACCCACCATAAACCCTAAAAATACCCTTGCCACCCAAAAACTCATACTCATGATACACTTGCAACTATATATATATATATATATATATGTCAGTCATAAACAATCCAAGAGTGCCATCTACTGGTCTCAGACAGACAACTTACTATAACAAAAGAAACAACTAATCTCTTCATGCAGGTCGTTGTTTAGACAGGTCATTGTTTAGACTAGGTAGTTGTAAATGCAGTAGTGGTTGAGGGATCGTGGTTCCGGCCCCTCGTTGTTAAAGAGTAGTGGTAAAGGTCGTTTTGCCGTCAGAGGAGTACCTATGGTTTGCTTTAGTACTGCTGAGAGTAGATTTGTCTCTTTTAAGAGAAGTGAGTTCATGAAAGGCTCGGAGACATTACACACCTGAATGTTTCGATTTCTAAGGGAGATGTTAAACGCCAGTCATTTATATTGATGATTATTTGTGCAAGAATATCTGCATTGATGGTCTTCCAGTGTATACGAAGCAGTGAGTCCAGCCTGGTAGCAGCTGTCAAAGTGTTTTTTAGTGCACAGCGCATCATTGGTATGGAATTTTATTAGGGCATGACCGGGGATGGGTAAGTATTTGTTGATTCGAAATTCTTGATTTACAGAGAACAAAAATTAGCTGGTCTTGATCATTTTGGTCATGCCAAGGCAGTGCATGTCATTGATTCGTTGAGCATACATGTTTGTTTAACTATCTCCCAAATGTTCAGGAAGCCCAGTATTGTGGGTCTTTTAAAGACAACATGTAACAATGGCAAAGTTCTATAATGTCACCAGAAAAAGGATGCAAGGTTCTTAGAAGGGTAATTAAAAAATTATCACAAAGTTTACAGTTGAACACGCACAGCAAATTAGTGTAAACCAATAAAGAAATGTGTAGTGTGCTTCAGAAGTAACACTCACTGATCAAAGAGTGTGAAAACTGAGTATGTGGAAGCGTCACCCAACTTGGGGGACGACCTTCTGAGCACAACAATAACCCACACGCGTGTGGGATCTATAAAGTTTGTGAATTGATGCCAAAAAGTATAAATCAAGTTTTTCAAAGTATCCAAGTACTTGTTTATTACAATTTCGATATTACGTAATCCATATCGTTTTGTTTTATAACATCAAATTAAATCCATGGAAAGTAAATCCTTCTTAACATGTCTCCCGATGCATTTCGGGCATCGTAGTGCCCTTCGTCAGGGAAGAGTATCTAAAGGATGATTAAGCGGAGATAGTATGAGCGAAACCACTATTCAATGCAAACCAATGGTCACCAAGTAATAATGTGCCGTGATAGTTACCAAGTGCATGAGTGTCACGACAAAAATATCAAAAAGTGAAATAACGAGCGTACGATAGAGAAGTGAAATGTACCAAATCAAGATTTCAATATGTGGTTAAACCGTAGTGCGATGAAACATCAACCAGTTAAATACAAAGGTAAAAGAAAACGATCTGGGTCTAAAACATGATCAGTGAATACAGTCCCACAGGGAATCACCAGCGTGAATGAAATCAACATTGCATGCAGCGTTAATACGTAAAGTACGGTCAACGCTAATATTTATCAATTTAAAGAGTTTTAACAGTGACAAATGAACGCGTACTTACTTCTACAAAGATGTGAACGACATCACGTCCTCAGAAACCAATGTGAAAAGCCAAAGTGGTTTAAACGTGCATTTGAAACGATGATAAATACGAAGTAGAGAAAGGACTGAAACCAGAGTGTATCAAAAGAAAGATGAAAAAGGTGACGCCATCTTGTAATGTGTGTGAACGACAATAAATTCAGACAAATGCATATGAACAACGGTGAATAATAATGAAAAGTAAATCAAACATTACTATTAATGACACAAAATAACATGCCAGTTGAATGAGTTGACCTCCGAAGAGGAAAAAAGAAAAAATTAGCAGGTAGAGCAACATTAGAACGATAAAAATCAAATCATTATAAGTCAAATAATCACGAAGAGAGCAATGCGTCCATGAATACAGTTAAAGTTAAAGATAACACAAAAATTCCATACGGTCATTGAGACCGTGTGGTTTCAAAGAAGTTCAAAAATTTTATCCAGTAATTCTCACGTTGTAAGAGATGTTTGTTATTATCTCTACCATCCATCTTTCTGACAGTTTCCAAAATGAGAAATTGTAGTTGACTGATGTTATGATGACTGTCCAAAAAATGAGCTGCAACAACTGATTTAGTGTTCTTGGCACGAATGTTGCTTTTGTGTTCGTGTATCCTGATTTTTATCTTCCTCTCAGTTTTTCCAACATATACCAAGGCGCATGGGCATTTTAGCATGTATATCACGTGGGTTGTATCGCAAGTACCATTCACTTTAAGTTTGATCTTGGTGCCTTTCATGGGATGATTGATTGTTGCCCCTTTGATCACATTGTTACAGTTACTGCAGTTGTAGCAAGGAACTGTGCCCTTAAAATTAGTATCCGAGTTGACGTTTTCTCTGGTTGTTATGATGTCTTTCAAATTTCTGCCTCTCGTGTATGCAAAAATTGGTGCATCATTGAAGATGCCTTTGAAATCCGGTTCAAGAGCAAGAATAGGCCAGTGTTTCCTAATTGACCTTTTGTATTGTAAACTCAGTGTGGAAAATTTGGACACCACCACATTTCTTTTGGTTTCTGTTTTTTTGGAGGTATTCAGTAGTTCAGTACGAGCTTTTTTCGAACAGCGATCTTTAGCTTGTTCTAAAACATTATCGGGATAACCTCTCTGTTTGAAACGATCAAGCATGAGTTGAACTTGATCTTGAAGCACCACTGGGTTAGACACAATTCTTTTGACTCAACAGTTGCGAGTATGGAAGATGATTTTTCAACGCATTGTTATGAAAACTCTGGTAATGTAATGTGCTGTTCCGGTCTGTGCTCTTTCTATGAATGTTGGTTTCAAGATGATCGTTGACCTTGCTAATAGATACATCTAAAAAAGTTATGACTCGTGCATCTATTTCATACGTGAATTGAATTCTATCATGAATTGTGTTCAATGAAATCAAAGCGTTGTTAAGACTATCCAACGAGCCTTTCCATATGATAAAAATGTCATCTATATACCTGTAAAATTTCATTGCATGATTTTTCCAAACTTCAGTATTGAGTATGTTATTCTCTTCAAAGTTTTTCATGAAGATATTCGCGTATGTGGGGCGGCACAATTGCCCATTGAAGTGCCAGTCAATTGTAGATAGCATTGGTCATTCCACTTAAAGTAACTCTGATACAAAGTAAATTGTAGCAGTTCCATGAGAAATAATTGAAAGTTGTGCTCCAATTCTGAGTGTAATAGAATTTCTTCTATGGATTCAATGCCCAAGTTGTGTGGGATAGAAGTGTAGAGAGAGTTGACGTCCGCTGTACATAACCATATTTCGTCATCATCATTGAATTTGATGTCTTGGATTTTGGTTAAGAAGTCTGAGGTGTCCCTGATATATGTGGTCATCTTCATGACGAATGGTTGTAAATACTTGTCAAGGAATTTTCCAACAGATTCATGAATACTCCCTCTAGTTGATACAATAGGTCGAAACGGAGGATGTTTTAAGTTTTTGTGAACTTTGGGGAGCATATATAAATAAGGTGTTCTCGAATGATGCGGAGAAAGAAATCTGTACGTCTTTTCGTTGATCACTCCATCTAATTTTTGCTTCAATAGATCTTTGAGCAAATTGGCAAATTGTTCAGTTGGATCATATTCCAAAGGACAGTAAGTATCAATGTCAGAGACATGTATTTGTACCTGTTCCATGTAAAAAGTTGTATCCATGATAACAAGGGCGCCGCCCTTGTCGGCATTTTGACAAGTAATTCTTGAATCATTTGCCAATCCTTTGAGAATGTTGAACTCTTTTTTGGTAAGATTGCGATGTTTCGATTGACGTTTATACTTAAATTTCTGTATGTCTGCTTTAACCAAATTCTCGAAGATATCCAGATTCTTATGGCTGATTGGAGCCATATAGGTGCTACTACTGCGTAAACCCTTGAGTTGATCAGGTTGATCTGAGATTTGTTCTTGAAGAACGTTGTTAAAAAAATGTTGAAGACGTAGATTACGCAGAAATTTAAAAAGGCTGATTTCCAATTCCAGACTGTGAGTATGGCAAGTGGGTACAAAAGAAGTTCCTCTTTGTAAGATCTTGGTCTCTTGAGTATTCAACGATCTTGATGAAATGTTAATGACTAAGTTAGTGTCTTCTTCCCCTTGAGACGTTTGCTTGTGGTCGGTACATTCCGTGTTTCTTTCTCTCTTTCTTTTGCCTTTGCCCCTCCTGGGTCGTCCTGTTCGGCGGTACCTTCCTCTAAAAAAGGAACATTGAGACTTTGTACGGTATCTGTACCACTTGTAGATGGTTGGCTCCCATTAGATACTGGTTTGCGTCTTGTATCACTCTCAGATGACGATGTGTCAGTTTCACTCTGTTGACTATAAGGTTTGTTTTGTCTGCGTCTTGCATAGACTTCTGCCCATGAATAAACCTCTCCCAGTTTATAGTCAATGGTATCACGTTTATATTTGCGGATTTTTCTCTCCTTGATTTCTTGACTGTATTTATCTAGTTGAACGTTAATATCCTCTAGAGTCTTGATTAAATCTTCTGATGTCATCAAGTTTGTCAACTCTGTTCGAATGTTATCAATCTCTTTAGTTAAATCTTCCAAAATTTTAGACAATTCCTCAATAATAAGAAGGATTAGGTCGAGCGAACATTTGTTAAGTATGGCGTACCATTTCTCAATAAATTTTGGGCTGTTCTTGCATAATAGAGGTTTCAGGGGAATACGTAAACCCCTGGGGATTCTTTGTGCGCGGTGATATTTTATTAGTGTGCTTGCGTGCAAGCGTTGATTGATTTCTCTCTTCGTGAGGTACAAAAGTTGTTTGATGCTGCTCTCTTTGTTTCGGGAAATGGATGAAGGAGTGGTGTCCTCATGTATCAGCGCATAAATCTTGTCGGCATCTTCATCCGCAAATGCAAAGGTATCTGCTTTCAGTTCTGTGAGGTTGGAAATCTCATCATAAGCCATGGTGAAATGAAAGATACAAGCGTGCTGTGTTCTAGGATCAGAAGAAGTTCATCACAAAGTTTACAGTTGAACACGCACAGCAAATTAGTGTAAACCAATAAAGAAATGTGTAGTGTGCTTCAGAAGTAACACTCACTGATCAAAGAGTGTGAAAACTGAGTATGTGGAAGCGTCACCCAATTTGGGGGACACCTTCTGAGCACAACAATAACCCACACGCGTGTGGGATCTATAAAGTTTGTGAATTGATGCCAAAAAGTATAAATCAAGTTTTTCAAAGTATCCAAGTACTTGTTTATTCCAATTTCGATATTACGTAATCCATATCGTTTTGTTTTATAACATCAAATTAAATCCATGGAAAGTAAATCCTTCTTAACATGTCTCCCGATGCATTTCGGGCATCGTAGTGCCCTTCGTCAGGGAAGAGTATCTAAAGGATGATTAAGCGGAGATAGTATGAGCGAAACCACTATTCAATGCAAACCAATGGTCACCAAGTAATAATGTGCCGTGATAGTTACCAAGTGCATGAGTGTCACGACAAAAATATCAAAAAGTGAAATAACGAGCGTACGATAGAGAAGTGAAATGTACCAAATCAAGATTTCAATATGTGGTTAAACCGTAGTGCGATGAAACATCAACCAGTTAAATACAAAGGTAAAAGAAAACGAATCTGGGTCTAAAACATGATCAGTGAATACAGTCCCACAGGGAATCACCAGCGTGAATGAAATCAACATTGCATGCAGCGTTAATACATAAAGTTTCATCGCACTACGGTTTAACCACATATTGAAATCTTGATATGGATTACGTAATATCGAAATTGGAATAAACAAGTACTTGGATACTTTGAAAAACTTGATTTATACTTTTTGGCATCAATTCACAAACTATAGATCCCACACGCGTGTGGGTTATTGTTGTGCTCAGAAGGTCGTCCCCCAAGTTGGGTGACGCTTCCACATAATTAAAAAATTACCCACATGAATCAAGAGACCGGTCTTGAAACTAATTTCACTAATGAATGAATACGTCGAAGGTTGTGCTTCTAATTTCCTATGATGTGATTGATTTGTGATGCATGAGTACAGTGCCTTCCGCTATTCCAATTTCCTTGTTTTTAGAAAAGAGACAGTAATTTGCTGGAAGGGCAGACAACGATGTTGGAGGAGAAGGCTTCTGTTAGCCATGTCTGAGAGCAAAGAGATGGGGGGAGTTGCCATCAATCAAGTTGTGAATATTGAGTTTTTTATGACTCATCTTGTATTGAGATGGACTCCTACTGAAGTGTTGGCTAGAGGCAGATTTTATATATATATTAGTCAGTAGTGATTTGTGTTTACCATGGTGTGCAAGTTTGTGTTGATGCCAATCTTGGTATCAATTGATGGGTTGGGAAGATCTTGATGCATGGCTAGAATCACAAAGTGTACTGTTGAATTACAATGTTAATCATATGTTCTTCACATGGGTTTATTGTATAGTGAGTATACAAGGGTTGAGGATTGTCGCATAGTTTGGGATAGACCTCTTGAGTGACAAAGTGATAGTGAAAAACGTTAAGAGGTTGTGGTTGGCTTTTTTCGTAATGTGGATTTCAGTCACCTCTGTAATGAGTATGCCTTATGAACCACATGCTTTCTCGTAGTGGTTATCTTTTACTTTATTGTCGGTTTTTTAAACACATTGTTTAGGGATTTTCTGTTGGTGCACAAGACACAGCTTGTGTTTTATTGATGGGATATAGATTGTATTGCAGGATTTAAAATATACAGTTTAGGCATTTATTTGGTTTTTCTTTGATACAGTTAGTAGAACCTATTGAAACATAAAACCCAAATCTTCAGATGAAGTTTCCTATAACTTTTGTTTCTATTCAGCTTAAAGTGCTAAGAGTTGTGCTTACAGATTCCAGGTTTGTTTGAAAAAAAATGTAAGTAAAAATGTACTTAAGCGCGCAAATACCAAGGTGTCTTAGCGCTAAAAGCAGATACCTCAAAAGGATCAGTCAGAAACTCGGTTATCGCTATTCTATCAAGGAGGTTGAGAAAAAACAGTTAAGTTGTTTACTACTGAAACAACTGTAATACGTTTCTTAATATCAAATATTCCCGAAGTAAAATGGGAATCTTCTGTAACTCTGAGTGCCTTTTTAATGAATTTTAAAAAGTTCTTCACTGTAAGGAATTCTCATTTGGCTGGAGATGATGGCGTCTGGGAATTTGCAGAAAATTCCACAAGGGATACCCTCTTTAAACATTACCCTTTGCACACCTTACTTACAGGTGATTGACAATTTTTTTTTTTTTTTAAACTTTTTATTAACACAGCTCATAAGACCATACATTATATCATGACGTTTGCAGCTCAAAATCAGTTTATACATACACAGTACATTTAGCAACATGGGTGTGGGCTCATGCCTGTCATCCTGAGTCCCCGCTATATTTTGCAGCCTCAGTCCTCTTCTACTACACTCTGGGTACAGTACTTCCTCCAAGGTGTCCAGATCTTCCGCCACTTTTTGGTACATCCCCTGCTCCTATACACCACCTCCTCTGCCACCAATCCAGGTCTTTCTTCCAATCATCCAGCTGCGGTGGCGCCAGCGCACCCCAACCCCGTGCAATATTGCGTTTGGCCACACCCGCTGCTAGGGTCAGCCACAGCTCTGTGTACCTGGGCCATCCCTCATCGCCCTTAATTTGGAGGATTAGCCATCTTGGGTCTAACGGTACCTCCCTCCCCAAGACTCTAGACATGCTACCCGAGATCCCTGCCCAGTACGATGCAATCTCCGGGCAGTCCCACAATATATGGAAGAAGGAGCCTTACTGGTGACACCCCCGTCTGCAAAGCCCCGACTGGAGCCTGCCCCAGCGGTATAAGAGTGTGCAGGGATAGTATGTGCGATGGAGTAGTGATTGACAATTTTGATAAACTTTCTTGACTAACATGTTAGTTCCAAGCATGGTTTCCAGTGATAGTCTCCTTGCATACTTTTCACCTTGATATTCTGTTACAGATAGTCTGTTTTGAGAGTAAGGAAAAGTATCCTATTCCACATTTCAAGGAGATGTAGTTTATGTGAAGTACTCATACCAGTGCCTCCACATAAACAAACTTGTTCCTTTCTCCTAGATGAAATGTGCAAGGAGGGAGAAAAACTGTGTTTGAAAATTGTTAACTTTCATCTGGTAAGGTTGGAAAAAAGTGACAAAAAATACAATGATGTGATGATGCTGTGATTATATGTTTTCATTGTGGCCCATTCAGTGGCCAGAAAACTGCATAGGGTGCAGCTTCACCTTTTATTGTGTAAGTAAAGCCTATGGTCCATGTGTTGTTGTTATTGAAGTGAGTGTTCCTTACTCCCAAACAGGAATTATGACACTCAGGGTTTGGCTTTAGATAGGCGATGACAAAAGTTCTTTTGTGTCTGAGGAACCCGAGTGTATTTGCACTTAAGACTAGCTGCTGCTGAAAGTGTGACTGCAAATGTTTTTGTCTGACATGTCAGTGGGTGTTAAGCTCTCACACTTAGAACATGTGCTTCAGTTGATGTGTTTAGCTGGAGACTCATGGAGAGTCCAGATTGTGCTTTTGGTTAAAAAAGCATGTTGTTACTGTTATGATCTAAGGTTTGCAATTGTTGTTTGAGTCAGTGGGTAGAAAGGGCTCAGTCTTAAATCTATTCCACAAAGAATGATGAGAATTGTTTGTATCTTTATTTTGAGTTACTGATATTCAGTGCTGGAAATTGGGGGTTTGAGGAGTCCTGTGTGTGGTCTTACTAGATCAAATAGCTTTATAGCTTTTTGGGACAATTGCAAGCTTGGTCCAGTTGAGATCTAAAAGAGGACACCTTTGCTTTGAATGTTTTTAAAAAAAATTATTTAATGCTATGCATAAAATGATATAGATGGATTATGACTCCAAGCACTTTCTGTTGCTCTAACCTTTTTTCTGTGATCAGCCAGTTCTTTGAATTACCATTGTTTTGAGATCTTGAGTTTAAATTTTTTAGTTTTAGTGGGGACTGCTTCACATCTAAAGGCAAATAAATTACTTTTAAGTTTTAATTGGATGATGGTTTTCTGGCTGCCATATTAGCTATTATTAAGTATGGGTCTATATGTTGAGTGTCTTTGATTCCTTTCTTTGGCCCTAGTTCTCAGTTAATGTCTTGAAGCAATTGAGGGAGAAAGAGTAATGTATGAGTTTACTGCAACTGGACAACCTTCTGCTCTGATACAAAGTTGGAGCATTCAGAACGGAACAACTTTAAGTTGGGCACAAAAGTGTTTTCTGACTGCAGTAATGTTTTGGAAAGGGACTTCCTTGCAGCATTGCACACAACTCGTAATATTCAAGGCTAGATTCGAGAGCCTTTGAACCTCATCTTGGTATTATTCTATCGAGCCATAGCGTTATGTTCGCTAACGTTTTTGCACAAGTTTTTCATTTTCGCATTTATAGCTTGATCAGTTGCCAGCGGTCCTAGACCAGTTTTAAGGGAGCATTATCTACTAGGAGACTCTGGGTTACTAAACTAGATCAAGTGAGAGCAAAGCAATGCCTCCCTTTCCCCCGCATCTTGCAAAATTAAAAGATTTCTGTTAATGGTGAATGAAATCCGTGAATCCTAGATAATTCTATATTGTTACTTGGTAGAGAGTTAAAACCTAGGAAAGGAGCCGTTGTTTATCGCAGCATGGAATGTCATTGTGCAATTGGTTGTGTTTAGTGGTGACTGTGCTTGGCTGAGACTATTCAGTGCGTAGCATGTGAATCACCATGTACCCTAGTAAGAGTCTTGTGACTCATGTCAGCTTTTTAATGAGACACTGTGAAAGTGCGTCCTAATAGCTTCTTTGATCTTTTTTTAGACCGTAATATTGTGGATTTTACATTCGTTAACTATGAAAGAAACCATAAATTGCTGATGTGAGTGTACAGTCCTTATGAAAAATTATGCAAAGATTTCCCTTTTTTACATGATCGCCCTCATTTCTCTATAATTTCCTTTTTGTTTTCCACAGTTGCATAATACTTTTAGATTAAAAAACTGCCGTTGCCCTGGTTTGGGTTTAAAGAGGGTGAGTACATCTAGATTGTGAACGAGAGGTGGAAGAGTAGACGTCATCACGTAATTTCTCAGTGTCTGCGGATGAGGACTGCCAGATAGATATGTCTGGTCCTTTCAACTATGGATTTACGGAACTACAGTTGCCCAGACATTTCTGCGAGGAAACTGATAACTTGAGAAGCACAAATTTAATACTTGTAGAAGGATTAGCACCTTTTTCAAAAACGATTTTAGAATGTTGCTAGGTGGAGTAGTGTTTAATATAAGATCTGGAAGAATTTGATGCTTATGAATATTTTTAAGCATATGTACCAGTTAAAGCAACTTCAACATCTGTAAATGCATACAAACATATTCACCCAAAAAATCTTAGGGCCCGCTTAGGATAGCGGTCGCTCGGACCGCCGACTGCTATTGCGGCGGTCAGGAGACCGCCCGACAAGCAGTCAGTGGTCCAACCACCGCATTTTGATGCGACCACCGGGCTGGCGGTAGGAAAGTGCTCATTTACTCAGCGGCTTGTGGTGCAGCACAGGAAAAGAGCCGCATCACAAGCCGCTGTGTAAATGAGCACTTTGTGCACATCCACGCACTGTGTGCAGTGCACCATGTGGTGCATGACACACGGTGCATGGGGGCACTACATGTGCCCCCTGGGCCACTTTACAGTGGCCCATGATGGACGGGGGCCCTGTTTTGGGTCCCCAAAGTTCCTTCCCGATAGCCTTCTTCTTGGCAGTCTATCTGACATGAAAGGGCTGTTGGAAAGAGGTATCATAATCCCGAAGGCGGTGCCTGCCTCAGCACTGCCGACATTCAAGGGATACGATTCCGACCACGGCCCGGACGGGATCTCAATCCTGTCTGAGGCGGCGGTCCAACCCCCACATCAAGACACCCCCCCCCATATCACTGAGGGTCCACCTGCTTGCATCATGATGCAGCAGTCAGACTGAAGGACTGTCAGGCGGTCCAACCGACATCATAATCAGGAAAGCCATGGTTTAGTCTGCTCTGAAGACCTTATAATTTAACTTTTTTCATGTCTTACCAAAAAAGAATGAAGATGGTGCCCAGAGATGTGTAGACTGGAATTTGAATTCACAAATCGTACAAAAACAGGATTTAAAAAAATACTTTTGGGGCAGTGTTTTCTCTGAATCGTGACGATGCTCCCCCAGGCCTTTACAACCCGCTTTCACTTTATTTAAGGATACATGCTTCAGTGCCTGGCACTGCTGCGGCAAAAGCATTTTTTAGTTGGTGCCAGCCAGGAAGATTGCCTGGATACTTAATCCCACTTTGGACAAAGGGGAAAAATTCCACAACTTCAAATAGGATTTGTTTATTTTTCAAATACATTATTCTCGGGGGATCTGGATCCTCAAATAAAAAGTTAATTTACTGACACAATATAAAAAGTTCCATTCTTATTAACCATTTACACCTTTTGGTGACACAGATAAGTAAAAAAAAAAAAAATCCTTAATGGATTTAGACCAAGCAAAGGCATCTTGAGTAGTTGTAGTTTAATGTAAAGTTTGGGGTAATTCTATTCCGCGCTTTTTGCTGCAGCAAGTAACAAAGTTTCCTATGAGTATTAAAATAGAAAATGCACTTTTTGACCTTCCTTTATCCTTCTGTCTCATGTAAAAAGATATGCAAATGTCAAAAAACATAAAAATGTACTGGAAATACAGGGTTGAAGTGACGTTCTGGTTCAATGCAAAAAACTGTGGAAATTTACCAGTTATGATATGCCGTGAGAACCATAACTGAGAACAAAAAACAAGGGAACCCTACTCACGGGGAGCCTGGGTAAGTAAGTTAATGGGGAAACATTGGCTCCTGTGGAATAATAATACAGTATTTCTAATGCAATTCTGCACAATGGCAATATACAGGGTTAGTAGGATGTCAAAAGAAAGCTGGCCACTGACACTGAGGGTATAGTCAATGTGAATTTTTTTTCGTTTATATAATAAATAAATGAAATAAACAATATATACATAGGGCTTGAGAATCACAATATGATTATACAACAAACAATGATTACAAATAGTGAACGGTGTCCCAGTGAAAAAAACATTGGAACCTAAACTAATAGTGACATAATACGTGACATATGTACAAGGTTTCACTTGAAAACATTTTGGCGACCATTAAATAAATCAAAATCAGTTGGACAACACTTTATACAATCATAAGTGTTTGATAATAGTTCGCCTTTGTTAATTGTCGACGACGTTTTGACCCTATCTGAAGTACAGGGTCTCTTCAGGACCTAAAGGATGTAGGGACACCTGAGGGGAGGCCAGCACTGCCTAATGTGAAAAGCAGTGTCACCGTGAAATAAGTGAAGAAAAAACTCACAGGGACCCGGCCGGGCACCCTTGTGAGGGTAGTGTTAGGCAGAAAGGATGGCAGGGCCTGGATATCTCAGCGTTACTCGGGGCACTTGATATTCTCAAGGTACCTAAATGGTTATCGCACCAACCAGGGAGACGGACGCTCCACTGTTCCAGCAGCACTCGGGGGAAATACACCGGCTAATTCAGCTTATCCAAGAGCTCCACCTTTTCCTTGGCGTTCATTGCCCATTTACGAAGCAATCGCCTGCAGCTTAGATCGGCTATTCTGCTGATCAGCCAGAGAAACCCACATGGTTCTTGTACCTTGAGAATATCAAGTGCCCCGAGTAACGCTGAGATATCCAGGCCCTGCCATCCTTTCTGCCTAACACTACCCTCACAAGGGTGCCCGGCCGGGTCCCTGTGAGTTTTTTCTTCACTTATCCTTTAGGTCCTGAAGAGACCCTGTACTTCAGATAGGGTCGAAACGTCGTCGACAATTAACAAAGGCGAACTATTATCAAACACTTATGATTGTATAAAGTGTTGTCCAACTGATTTTGATTTATTTAATGGTCGCCAAAATGTTTTCAAGTGAAACCTTGTACATATGTCACGTATTATGTCACTATTAGTTTAGGTTCCAATGTTTTTTTCACTGGGACACCGTTCACTATTTGTAATCATTGTTTGTTGTATAATCATATTGTGATTCTCAAGCCCTATGTATATATTGTTTATTTCATTTATTTATTATATAAACGAAAAAGAAATTTCACATTGACTATACCCTCAGTGTCAGTGGCCAGCTTTCTTTTTGACATCCTACTAACCCTGTATATTGCCATTGTGCAGAATTGCATTAGAAATACTGTATTATTATTCCACAGGAGCCAATGTTTCCCCATTAACAGTGAGAACCATAACTGGCAACCTTCCATGCACTGCACTTTACCCTACATTTGACTTCGCTGATGATATTACAAATGACTGCATCACATTTCAAATGATTACGCAAGTGGCATCAGCAATGTTATCACGGTTTGTGCTTAGAACAATTTTTCTCATAACATTATGTAACATTTCTTAGCTTTACCCTTTCACTTTTATCCTAATGGTGTTTATTTTTTTAATAATGGGTAAACTTTTGAGAGTGTATTATGAGCAGTATATTTTTTTAAGTTTAATATGTTTGGGTATGTTGTCTCTGTTTATTTCAGTTTTTCAGTGGGTGAGTTTGTGTGGCTAAGTGAATAAAACTGAAGTTGAAATGGGTAATGCTGACTGATTTGTTGATAGTGGTTTAGCCATAAAGAATCACTAACTTCCAAAATTAAATTGCTACTTTTTCCTCCTGTTCCTAACATCATATTAAGTCAACTTTGATTCCCAGATGAGTTTACTTAAGAAACCTTGAAATTAGGTGTGTTTTAGAGGCCAATTTGAATTAAGGTGAGTAGGCAGCAGATCAGAAGTAGAAACTGTATTTGGAAGATAAAGTCCCCAGGTGCGGAGGTAATTGACCACTCAGCAGAGCGACTAGTAACCAAGTGCCGGTATGTAAGAAATAACAATTCTAGAACAGAGTCTTAAGACATGCACAAGGTGGCAAATTAAAAGGCAGGCTGCTCTTGTACACCAACACATAAACGCTGTCAATGTGGAAAACAATTTACGAGCAATGACATAAACAAAATACAAGACATCTCCTCCCTTTACAATGTTAACCTAAAATAAAATCTGACAATTGTTTTGGTGTCAAAATCTCTCTTGGGATGGCTGTGCATACTTGTTGGCTCTTTAACTTGGATGGAATTGTTATCTTTGACCTGACGAAGTAGTGGGTTCAACCTCCACCTTATTGTAAGCATTACCTTCCTCCACGTTTTTGTTAGAATTACCATCCAGCATATTCCCTTCATCATCTAAAGTTTGAAAGAACTCACATGCAACAGGAGACCAGCTTTCAAGGAACAATTTGACATTGGAATCTGCAAGAGAAGGAAATTGTGAACCAGGATCAGGACATCTCTTGTCGTCTTTTGAATCATCATTAGTAAATATTCATCAACCTTGGCTAATCTGTTCATATTCCATCTAGAGCTATTAAGTTTGACAGGCGATTTCCCGTCCCTTACAATTTTGAAAGCACTCGAAAACTTGGACTTGTCTTTTTTGACATAAGGTAGCTTAATTTTGACACAATCACATTCAATCTGGACTTAGTACCTCAAATTCAACTTGTCGCTTTTCACAGTCTCAGAATTTCCACTGGCACAAACATTATCTTTGGCTCTGCAATACTTCTCTTTAAGATCCAGGATAGGTAATTCTCGCGTAATCAATGAAGGAATAAGCAAAGTCTGTGGTATCCTACCTCTAAGAATGGAAAACAGAGAAAATCCTGTGCCCAAATTAGGAGAAGAGTGATAAACCCAAATCTTTTCTGCAACAAACTCCTTCACCTCAACTGTATTTGCTAAAGCCACCTGCATGGTTTCAGCTATAACTCTATTAAACTTTGCAACAAGGCCATTCATGTTGGGAGAATAAAGGGATGTCTTCAAATGCGAAATCCTGTTATCCTTGAAAAACATTTGACATTTCAGAGAAGTAGATTGTTTACCATTATCAATAACAATATTAGATGGCCGACCTTCTCTGTCAAAGCACTTACTTAAAAACTGGATGGTGGTATCAGTGGTAGGCTGGGATATCCATTTGATCTCCGCCCATCTGGAAAAATAATCAATAAGTACAAAAGCATACACCTTGCACGGTGAGAAACCATCATAAAGCCCCAACATCTCCAAAGCCAACTTTACCCATGACCTGTTCCGAATGAATAGAATCAACCTTATTGGTGACTAAAGATTTGTCAGAGTGAATCCATATAAGGTCACCAAAATATTTCTCTAATGTATTTGTATGTGAGAGTCTCACTCAAATGTCCAGTATGGGCCAATTTAATGATAGTGTGACAAGTATCTTTTAGAGGAATAACACACTCTTACTTCAAAACCATATCTCCTGTGACAGAGATGAAATCTCGAACTTTCCGCAAATTTTGTATGGCTAGATTCAGAATTTTTACCGAGGTCACCCCTTATTGGTGAAGTCAATTACTTTTTTCCATTTCTTCATCTACTCTGAAACTTTCCATCCAGGCATCTTTAGATAACTCAGTACCATACAAAGTCAAAATGTCCTCTACAGGTGCAACCACAAATTCTTTAACAATTTCAGAATAGCATTCTGCAGCCAAATTAGGTAACCTTGATAAACAGTTAGCAATCACATTGCAAGACCCTGGCATGCTATCAGCACGAAAGTTATATTCATACATTTTAGACAAGATTCTGATTAAACCGGTAGAGGCCTTGCCAGTACCATTACTATTAAGTAACGCTAACAGGGCTTTATGATCAGTCTTGATGGTAAACTCCTTTCCCCACAAATAAGTTTTGAAATGTTTCACCACCCATACACTGGCCAAAGAATCCCTTTCAACGGTAGAATATCTAGCTTTAGAGCAGGGGAGAGATCTTGAAGCAAAGGCAGCAGTGCTTTCCGCACCTTGGCACTTCTTATTCAGCACAGCCCCAAGGCCTTCTGCACTGGCATCAGTATACAGAAAAAAATCTTAATTTGTTATTAAAAAGAAACAGTGACAGGGCAATGACAATAGAACATTTTAGTTTATGAAATGCATTTTGATGTTCTTTTGACCACATGAACGTTACTCCTTTCTTAAGCAGATCTCTCAAGGGCAAGGCTATGTGAGAAAGGTTGTACACAAACCTAGAGTGAAATTTACATGACCCCAAATAAGATCTTAACTGATCCTTGTCAAGTGTACTTAACATCTCAGTAGCTTTAATTAGACTTGGTGTGGGAGAAATACCCTTTCCAGAGATAGCATGACCAAGATATTCAACTTCCTGAGTGAGAAACGTACACTACTCCATTTGCAAGGCCATACTCCTCTCTTGCAGACTTTGTAATACATTTGATAATCGTAAATTATGCAAATTAATAGTGACAGCATAAACCAAAATGTCGTTTTGAATCACCATAACACAGTCCATACCTTTTAAAAAGTGTAAACACTCGTTCCTGGAAGACAGATGTAGCTAACGCTAAACCGAACGCTATACCTATCTAAAAGCTCCATCAGGAGAGATAAATGTAGTTAAATGTCTGCCTCCTTCCAATTCAATCTGGTGATATGCAGATTTGAGGTCTAACGAGGTAAAGAATTTTGCTCCCTCCAATTGTGCCAAAAGTCCTTGAATTTTAGGAAGGGGATGATAATTCACCATAATGTGTAGGTTGAGAGACCTCAAATTAGCACATAACCTGAAGGAGCCACATTTTTCCTTCACTAATACAATGGGAGAAACCCAGTCAGAAGAATCGACTGATTCAATGACACCATCCACTTGCAACTGTAATACAGAGCTGAGATCTTTCCTGACACTAAGAGGTACATCTCTAAGTTTATGTCTAACAGGAGATGCACCAGATTTAAGTTTAATCTCATGAGAAAATACCTTAACCATCCCTAACTCTTTTCTTAACACATCCATGTATTGAGAAATGACGCCATCTATACAATGATAAATAGCCAGAAAACACACAAAATGAGAGAGGCATCGATATTGAGAAAAAGTTCATTGGGTTCAAATCCCACACATAAGGGCTTCTTCAGGGCAAGCAATTTGTGTTCATACTGTTGTTCAGGCCAAGGCTGGCGATTAAGCGCGCAATACACTCATGTCCCTGAAGGGGATAAGTTGTTACGGACCAGTATACAGTGGAATAACTTTTTAAGACTCAACAACCGAAAGTGAACAAAATTTAATAGTGCCGATCGAACTGGGCCATCGCCCGTAGGACAGCCTTCTCAACAGTATGAACACAAATTGCTTGCCCTGAAGAAGCCCGCAAGGGTGAAACCCGTTGGCTGCTGTGTATTTAATTGTGAATAAAAGAATCTACAGAATCAACTATTTGAAAGACTGTCCTTTTCTGTCATCATTGTCCTCCATTATGTGTGGGATTTGAACCTGAAGAACATTTTCTCAATAACGATGCTTCTCTCATTTTGTATGTTTTCTTGATGTATTTGAAACCTTAGTCGGTGGCAGGTTTCGGGAGGTGGGCACTGGTCGCTAGGTTTCATACGAAGCATTGTTTGAATCAACTAAAACAAACACTGGTAGTTGGTGCAGCATCATATACCCTGCCACCGTAATCGCAGGTAGTAAATGATAAATAGCCGTACAACAAAACTGAAATATCAGATGACAGATCCAGAATAAGTTATAGGTTTCCTTGGTGTCTCCAACCTAACACATGTTGACCATTCTTGACTACATATATTTTTTCCAAAATGGTGCAGGAAAGAAATGAAATGGAATCTACAAAGTAAACTAGAATGTGGATAATAGACTTTCAATAACCGTAAAGTCTTGTATCGTTATCTTTTAAACGTCTGTGTTTCCATTGTTTCTTGAAAAATGCTTCTGAAACTAACGTAAAAGGTAACCCGGAATCATCACGGATTTTACTCCATCAATTACAGTTTTCACTGTTAGGTGGTTTACACGGATTGGTATCAACTGACGTAGCGAAGATTTTTTCATCAGACACTAATGCCAAACCCAAGTTTTCCTTTTCCTGGGTGTCTAGAATTAGGTCTACTTTACTCTTCATAATAGTATTGACGTTGCCTTGCGATTTGCAGACATTAGAAAAGTGTCCTATATTTCCATATATAAAGCATTCTCTTGATAAAGCAGGACCAGAGGATTTATTCAAATGCATACCCAAACCATATTGCACATTTGGATTTGTTAACATTTGGCTTGCCAACACTCTCTCTGTTATTTCTGTTGCTGTTGCATACAAGCGCTACCTCGAGATGGCTCTCTTTGTCATCATTAAGGACTTTACACAATCTTATGGACCTCTGAATACCCTTGACCACCTCAACCATCTCTGTGAGTGTAGGGTTTTTACAGGTGAGTAATTGCTCTTGAATCTTTTTATTATGGCAGTGCATGATCACTTGATCACAAATATATTGATCAGTTATGGTATCAGACTCGCAGGTTGCCGCTATGATGCGAAGTGCCGCAACATAACCTTCTAAAGGCTCATTGGGTAACTGATGTCTGGGATAGAAATTAAAGCTTTCCATAACCACGTTTAGCTCTGCCATGAAATGTAACTTCAGTCTGTCTAATGCTACTCAAAACTCATTGTGTTCCCCAATACCATTTGGAGCTTGAAGTTCAGGCAGATGGTCAAAAATCTCTTGTGCCTCAGCACCTATAGCATTCAATAGTAACCCTTTCTGCCTTACAGTTGTAGAAACCTTAGCATCTTTGTCTATCATGAAGTTATTAAATGCCCATACCCACTCACTCCATTTCATTGGTTGATCGCCAAGGTTTTGGAGCAATGAAGTAGGTGGTTTACAACACTGCTGCATGATGTATAAAAATAAACAATACATCAAAAAGAATCCGTAGGTGACGGATCAAAAGAACCTAGCCAAGAATCAAGGGCGGGTTCACCAATTGGGGTGAAGGCCACCTCTACTGGTAGAAAAGAAAAATTTATTTTCTTGTGTCCCCTCACTCACCCAGGGTTGCCCCTAGGTGACATGCTTCATCATTGGGGCCATCCCAAACATCTACTGATTGGGGCGTGCTGCGACTTGCGGATTTACGTAGGAGCACTTACCTTGTGAGGCTATGTGTCGTGCAGTGTAGGGGAGTGGTGTAAGTGATGTTTTAAAAAATTACCGAACTAGTGAGCTATTGTTTTATTCCTGCTCCTAGTTGGTAGGGATAAAAGGGGGTTAATAAAAGGGAAATGTAACTGTTATGTAATTATAATCCCTTGTATTATGTCAACATGTTTCAAGGTATCCCCTAAACCTTTTCTTCAGGACAACAAAGGGACCAGCCCTTTGTGTACCACTCCGTGCCGGACCTATAATAAAGTGAAGTGAAAAATTATTAATGCACACCTATTGTGTGAGCATTGGGAAAAATATATACATACGGTTGCTTCTGAACATGTAGTAACTGTCATTGGGAAGAAAAAGCAAAATGCAGATTAATACATACTGCCTGCCCACCGTTCTTGTGGGCAGGTAAAGGCGTTATGCTGCTCGTAAAAGAAGGTACTTCATACTATGGTGTAAGTGCCCTTGAAAGCAAAAGGGTCATTTTCATTACAGGAAAATCATGGGATTTGCGTAAATTCACCACTTGCAACACTATAGGAGTTGTGTATCTAATTACGTGCCACTGTGACCTACATTATGTGGATATGACCACCAGGAAGGTGAGCACAAGAATCTGCGAACATCGGAGCAACATCCGATGCCACAGAGCAAGTACCAGAATGTCGGCACACTTCAACGAGAAACAACACACCCCAAATGACATGCGGTGGGTAGTGTTGGAATATAAAACCCTGTGAAAATTTAGAACAGATACTACTAGAGAAAGAGCAAAGATGGGTTTTCAAATTACGCACGGATATTAGAGGTTTGAACGAGAATATACCATGGGGCCAATTCACTAGATAAATTAACCCTGATATCTGGCAACCCCACCTGGCATGTTTTTTAACGGCATGTTATGAAAATCTAAATCAAGAACAAAGGCACTGAAATCCTCTACCCCGTGTTTTTTTGTTTTTGATAAAATTGAAGGCAGTATGACAAGAAACATCCCTAGCCTTTTCCCCTTTTTCCTTTTTCCTTTTCTGTTTATTGTTTTTTTTGACCATTCCAATATGGCCGCCATTTAAGAAACTCATGGTGTCCCTTTGAACAGGGTTCGATACTGACCCAACCTATTTTTGACAAAATACCGGGCGTCCTCTTATTCTAGTACGAGGTACTCTTGCACTCAAATTATTAATTTAGACTTTCTAAAATCACAACCCCTTTTTTTTTATAAAATTAGAGGTTTGAACGCGAATATACCAGCGGGCCATTTCACTAGATAAATTAACCCCGATATCTGAGAATAAATAAATAAAAAAAAAACCCGTCTAACATGTTTCTTAACGGCATTTTATGAAAATCTAAATCAAGAACAAAGGCAATGAAATCCTCTACCTCGTTTTTTTGATAAAATTGAAGGCAGTATGACAACATCCCTAGCCTTTTTCCTTTTCTTTCTCTGTTTTTTAGACCATTACAATGTGGCCGCTATTTAAGAAACTCACGGTGTCCCTGTGACCAGGGTTCGATACTGACACCAACCTATTTTGACAAAATACCGGGCGCCCTTCTTTTTTCGTATAAGGTACTCATGCACTCTAATTAGTAATTTAGACTTTCAAAAATCACACCCCCATTTCATAAAATACCAACAACATGGTGGACCGTTTACACCACAATACGAGACTACGCTTTACACGCTCTAGTCTCTAACAGCACGAGGGAATGACTCGGCTGTTTTTCAGACTACTTATACCGGCACTAAGGCAAAGACACGCTAAGATGCGGTCTGCCTTGGGACTGAATAGGTCGTATTGACGGAGGGTTGCTGAGCACAGTAAGACTTTTTTCTCCCTACAGGACATCAATTTATTTCTCCCTACAGGAATTTACATAACTTTACTTGCCTTTTTCACTAAATTCCATTTGCTCTTTCTAAACCAGTCATAGGAAGGCACAAGCAATGAGTGGCTTATAACAAATCCTCATTATCTCATTCCTTTGTCTATTATTGTAATATAGGGTTTCTACAGGCCCCTCCACCCAGACAGACCATGATGCGCACTTTTGCCAAAAAATAAGTATGTTTCAAAAAGAAATTGATTTTATGTTACATGTTGTGTGTCCTGTTTTTTGTCCTTGACTACAAGTGTTTTTAAATTGTCTTTTCAACCTTGCCTGCTCACAATTAAGGTATCGTGTAGTATTACCCACACAAGTTCTGAGCACTAACTAAGTTTGCTTTCAAGGGCACTTACACCATAGTATGAAGTACCTTCTTTTACGCGCAGCATAACGCCTTTACCTGCCCCCAAGAACGGTGGGCAGGCAGTATGTATTAATCTGCATTTTGCTTTTTCTTCCCAATAACAGTTACTACGTGTTCAGAAGCAACCGTATGTATATATTTTTCCCAATGCTCACGCAATAGGTGTGCATTAATAATTTTTCACTTCACTTTATTATAGGTCCGGCACGGAGTGGTACACAAAGGGCTGGTCCCTTTGTTGTCCTGAAGAAAAGGTTTAGGGGATACCTTGAAACATGTTGACATAATACAAGGGATTATAATTACATAAGTTACATTTCCCTTTTATTAACCCCCTTTTTATCCCTACCAACTAGGAGCAGGAATAAAACAATAGCTCACTAGTTAGGTAATTTTTTAAAACATCACTTACACCACTCCCCCCTACACTGCACGACACATAGCCTCACAAGGTAAGTGCTCCTACGTAAATCCGCAAGTCGCAGCACGCCCCAATCAGTAGATGTTTGGGATGGCCCCAATGATGAAGCATGTCACCTAGGGGCAACCCTGGGTGAGTGAGGGGACACAAGAAAAGAAATTTTTCTTTTCTACCAGTAGAGGTGGCCTTCACCCCAATTGGTGAACCCGCCCTAGTTTCTTGGCTAGGTCCTTTTGATCCGTCACCTACGGATTCTTTTTGATGTATTCTGATCACACAGGAGGGTGAACCTAGCCCAATCCTCCTCCTCCCCCTTTTTCTGATTGATAAAAATAAACAATGACCAAGAGTCCTAAATACCTGTTGTCTGCCTGAGGAAAAAACATAAAATAAAACGTCCGCAAATGTCCAGTTGCGATATCCACAGCACAGATGGTGACTGAAAGAGGCAGAAACTTGATAAAACGTATACTAGTAGGGCGTGAGCTGCGACCAGCTTGCAATGATAATGTGCTTCGTATTAGCTTGGAGGCAAGCTGCAATTTAAATTAAACATATAAATCAATCAATCACGGGTTTGTTAAGCGCGACTACTCACCCGTAAGGGTCTCAAGGCGCTGGGGAGGAGGGGAGGTGCAGGTTCCAGTCCATCAAGGAGGGGGTCTGTCGAAGAGCCAGGTTTTGAGGTTTCTCATGAAGATGGGGAGTGATGTTGTCTGCCTGAGATGGAGCGGAAGGGCGTTCCATGCTCTGGCCGCGAGGAAGGAGAAGGAGCGGCCTCCTGATCTGGTCTTTTTGACGCGGGGAACCACGGCGTAGGAGAGCTGGGCTGATCGTAGGGTTCTTTGGGGTGCGTGGAAGTTGATTCGGCTGTTGAGGTATGCTGGTCCGGTGTTGTGGAGGGCTTTGTGTGCATGGGTGAGGATCTTGAAGGTGATTCTCGCCTCGATGGGGAGCCAGTGGAGTGTGCGCAGGTGTTGGGAGATGTGGCAGTGTCGTGGTAGGTTGAGGACCAGTCTTGCGGCGGCGTCTGGATGTTTTGTAGCTTGCGGGTGAGGTTTTTGTTTATTCCGGCATAGAGTGCGTTGCCGTAGTTGAGTCTGCTGGTGACGAGGGCGTGGGTGACGGTTTTTCTGTGCTCGAAGGGGATCCATTTGAAGGTCTTATGTAGGAGGCGGAGGATGTGGAAGCAGGAGGATGTGACGGAGTTGATCTGGCGGTCCATTTTGAACTCGGAGTCTAGGATGATTCCAAGGTTGCGTGCGTGGTCCGTGGGCTACCGAGGGCGGGGGGGCCACCAGTTGTCGATCCAGGCGTCGGGGTGTGGGCCCATGATGAGTACTTCTGTTTTGTTGGTGTTGAGTTATAGGCAGCTGCTTTTCATCCATTTGGTGACCGCTTCCATGCCTTCTTGGAAGTTGTGTTTGGCTGCATTGGCTTCGTTGGATAGGGAGAGGATGAGTTGGGTGTCGTCTGCGTATGAAACAATGTTGAGTCCGTAGGTTCTGACGATGGGGGCGAGAGGAGCCATGTAGACGTTGAAGAGTGTTGGGCTGAGGGAGGACCCCTGGGGGACTCCGCAGGTGGTAGGTGTAGGGTCCGAGAGGAAAGGGGGGAGTCTGACCCGCTGCATTCTGCCAGAGAGGAAAGAGTAGATCCAGTCGAGGGCCTTGTTCCGGATACCTGCGTCGTGGAGTCTGCGTGTTAGGGTGCGGTGAGATACCGTGTCGAAGGCCGCTGAGAGGTCGAGGAGGAGGGGGGCTACTGTTTATACTTTGTCCAGTAGGGAGTGGATGTCGTTTGCTGCGGCGAGGAGGGCGGTTTCTGTGCTGTGGTTTTTTCTGAAGCCGGATTGTGACGGGTCGAGGATGTTGTGCTCTTCGATGAAGCTGGCGAGTTGGCTGTTGATGGCTTTCTCGACTTTCGCTGAGAACGAGAGCAGGGAGATGAGTCTGTAGTTTTTGAGGTCGGCGGGGTCCGCCGAGGGCTTCTTTAGGAGGGGGTTGATCTCGGCGTGTTTCCAGTCGTCGGGGAAGGAGGCGTTCGCCAGGGTGCGGTTGATGGTATGGCGAAGCATGGGTGCAATGGTGTCGGCGGCTCTGTTGAAGATGTGGTGGGGGCAAGGGTCCGTGGGGGCCCCGGAGTGGTTTGACTTCATCGTCTTCAGTGTGTCTTCGGTGGTGAGGGCTGTCCAGCTGTCAATCGTTGGCTTCAGGGTGTCGGGGGGTGGCTGGTGGGGGTTCCGTGTGTTGGTTGTCTTCGTCGAAGTTGTCGTAGATGTTCTTGATTTTGCGGTGGAAGAAGGTGCTGAGTTTGTTGCAGAGGTCTTGTGAGGGGGGAATGTCAGTCGACTCGCTGGTGGGCTGGGCGAACTCCTTGATGATGTTGAAGAGTTCTTTGCTGTTGTGTGCGTGTGTGGAGATTCTGTCTTCAATTGCAGTTTTCCTCGTGTTTCTGATGAGCTGGTGGTGGGCGGTGGTGGCGGCTTTGAAGTTGTTGTGGGCTTCTGTGGATTTGGAGTTCCTCCAGGTCTTTTCGAGGCGGCGGCAGGTGCGCCTGGACTCTCGGAGTTCGGGGGTAAACCATCTGGCCTTCTTGGCGTGTGTGTTGTTGTTCTTCTTGATGGGGGCTATGGTGTTGATGCTGTCGGTGATCCATCTGTGTAGAGTTCGGGCGGCGGTGTTGGGGGCGTCGTCTTCCGCGGTGGTCAGGGTGGAGTTGCTGAGTGAGGAGGTGAGTTGGTAGTCAGTGATTTTGGTCCAGTTTCTTCGTGGGAGCAGGTGCTGGTGTCTGTGGATGGTGGGTGTTCTGAAGGTGAAGTGGATGCATCAATGGTCTGTCCACTGGAGTTCGGTGGTGTGGCTGAAAGTGATGGAGTTTCCTGTTGTGAAGAGGGGGTCGAGGGTGTGTCCAGCTGAGTGCGTGGGTTCGGTTGCGATCTGGCGAAGTCCAATGTTGTGGAGGTTGTCCAGGAGGGATGTGGTGTTGGGGTCTAGTTGGTTGTCGAGGTGGAAGTTGAGGTCTCCCAGCAGGGTGTAGTTGGTGGATGCGATGGCAAGCATTGAGATGATGTCCGTGATGGAGTTGGCGAATGGTCCGCGGGTCGGTAGATGAGGGTTCCCCGGAGGGTGGTGGTAGTGCTGGCCAGTATCTTGAAGTGCAGGTGTTCCATCAGGTCTGTGGGCTAGTCGGGGAGTGTGCTCAGGCGGAGGGTGGATTTGTGGACAATGGCGATTCGTCCTCCCGGGCGGGTGGGGCGGTCCGTCCTGGAGATCTTGAATCCTTGGGGAATGGCGATGGCGATGTCCCATCCCGAGGTGGTCCAGGTTTCTGTGAAGAATGCTACGTCTGGGGTGGTGCTGTCGAGGAGGTCCCAGATTTCGGTGGTGTGTTTTTGGAGTGATCTGACGTTGAGGAGGATGCATTGTAGGGTCTTCGTTCGGGTGTTTTCTTGCGTGCGGTTTGTGCTGGGTCCGTGTTCCCGGCAGTGCTGTAGGTGTGCCGGCAGCGGTGACAGCTGAAGGGTCCGTGGGTGTCGGCTGGTGATGCTAGCTTGCAGTTGTTGTTGCGGCCTGGGTTGAGTGCGTGGAGTGCCCCTGGGTTGTAGCGTTGGCGGTGCGGAGGTCCAGGGTTCCTGGCACTAGTCGCGGTCGGGGTGCAGACGGGCTTGCCTTTGGCGCGCCAGCGGCTGCCATTAAGTAGGGGTTGGGGAGGGCTGAACAGCTGGGAGCGGGGAGGGGAACTGTATTGGGCCGGTCGCGCTGGTCGTGCTGGGGGGGGGGGAGGGGCCGCAGGGCAGCAGCGGCGGGGAAAACGGGCAGAAAAAGGGAAAAGAGAGGAATAAAAGTGGAATAAGGCAGAAAAGTGCAAGGAAAATGGAGGAGAGAGATAGGAGAGTGAAAGGGGAAGATTGAAATAAGGGTAAAAACGAGTGAAACCGAGAGGAAAAGCGGAGCGAGAGAAAGGAGACAGAGGTCCACTGGACCACCAGGGATGAGGCGCAGGTAAAACCTGCGGGTGGAGGAGGGCCTCGAACACCAGCACTCGAGAGTGCAGGGGCTCGGGGGAGGCCTCACTTAATGGTGGAGCTGCGAGGGTGGGAGAGCAATTTCACTGACAATGAGTCAGTGGTCTTGCTCGCCTGTCCCCGCAGTGGCCGCCATTAAGTAGGGGTCGGGGAGGGCTGGACAGCTGGGAGGCGGGAGCGGGGAGGGGAACTGGATTGGGCCGGTCGCGCTGGTCGTGCTGGGGGGGGAGGGGCCGCGGGGCAGCAGCGGCGGGGAAAACGGGCAGAAAAAGGGAAAAGAGAGGAATAAAAGTGGAATAAGGCAGAAAAGTGCAAGAAAAGTGGAGGAGAGAGATAGGAGAGTGAAAGGGGGAGATTGAAATAAGGGTAAAAACGAGTGAAACGGAGAGGAAAAGCGGAGCGAGAGAAAGGAGACCGAGGTCCACTGGACCACCAGGGATGAGGTGCAGGTAAAACCTGCGGGTGGAGGAGGGCCTCGAACACCAGCACTCGAGAGTGCAGGGGCTCGGGGGAGGCCTCACTTAATGGTGGAGCTGCGAGGGTGGGAGAGCAATTTCACTGACAATGAGCAGGGCCGGACTGGCCCTAGCGGGCACCAGGCATTTCCCCAGTGGGCCGCTAGGGTGGGGGCCGATTTCGTTTTTGTTACAGGGCCGTTTTTGCAGCATCTTAAATTTTTTGGTATGCCATTGTGGAGCATTGAGAAATTGTGGTTATGCAGGTGTAAGATGGCTATTGTGAAGACACATGATAATGGATGTGTCTCTATATTATGATGTTGGGAGATGCTGGAAATCTTTTAACTTTCTAAAGTCACCAGTATCATTCTCCTCCTTCATTCCAGCCTTTCAGTTAGTTTCGTTGTGATAATCTCCATCTCACTACATTCAGCCAAAATCTGATCCATCTGTGTGATGCTGCATTGCATCCAAGGACCTGTATTCGTTCTATCACCTCTGACCAAAGAGGCAGGCCCAGGTTTACTTGTGATCTTGCCTCTATAAAGCTTAAAACAAGATGACCAAAAGTACTTTGGAGTCTTGGTTATGACTGCTTCACTTGTAAAATGTAAACATCACATGTGCCTGGCCAAACAGGATTACTATTCTTTTATCAGCTATGCTCTTAATCTTGCCAAAGAACTGTTTAGAGTTATCAAGGATCTTTCTTCCCCTCAGGCCAGACAAAATAAGGTGATGCCTTCACAAAAACTCTGATAATCTTTAAGCATTTTTCATCACTAAAGTAGATAATATCGGGTCACATATTAAGCAGGATATAGTGTTGCATGCGAGTATGACTAACTTATCTGTCCCTTGTACAAACTTCCCAAAGTTCTTCTCTTTCAGGGGAATCTCTTTCTTCCGAGGTGACCAAGGTTATTTCCACTTCCAAACCTTCTGGCTCACTGTCTAACATTAGCCCTGCCAGAATCCCTAAACAACCTGCCCCATTCTTAGCCTATTGGCTGACTTCTGTTCAGCCCTTTCCCTTACACAAGAAGTGGTACCTGAGCAAGGCAAATCTGCCATGGTCATACTGGTCTCAAAGAAATCAACTCTTTCACATACTGACCCCAACAATTTCCACCCTATCTCTCTTCTACCCTATCTTGCAGAAATCCTTGAGAAACTAGTTTTCACCAGTTACAGCCATTTTTGCAATTCAGTAACTTACTCCACCCATTCTAGACAGGCGTAAGACCTGGGCACAGTACAGAATTGGTTGTAACTTCTCTACTGGATGATTTACGACTGCTGGCCAACAGCAAAGGTGCCCGTGTACCAGTCCGTGTAGACCTGCCAGAGGACTTTGACACCATCAGCCATTCCATTCTCTTCGCCAGGGTAAGAGACCAAGGGTGCGACCAACGGTCCATCAAATGGACTAGCTCCTTTGTAACTAGTCATTCTCAGACCTTTTTTTTTCTCCATTGAATTCTGTTGTAAAATCCATTTAATACTGTGTGTCCAGCACGGCTCAATTTGCGCGCCTCTTTTGTTTAACATCTTTATGAAACCATTAGCCCAACTCATCCATTCTGTGGGATTCCTTTCCTATATATAAACAGATGACTCGCAGCTGATGGTCAAATTTTCTCCTTTGCGCACACCCCAATGTAATTCTGCTGCAATACAAAACTCTTTTCAAGTACACCACTGGTAGGTGACAAACTGCAAAATCTGTGCTTCTGACGGATACTTCTAACTTTAGACTCCTCATCTTAAAATACTCCCCAATTGCCAAACTGGATCCAGAATCTTTATACTGCTTTGCTCCTGCGCGCTGCTAAGTGGCTTTGTGCTGGTTCCTTACTGCCCAAGAAGTGACAGAGTGGAGTTGCATATACATGATACCCATCTGCCCTGACGACAGTTTCTTTTCGTGCCTTAAATGATGCAGATCTAGAGCTCCACTCCCCACTGTTGTTTTTCTGACCGTTTCTCAAACTATTTTAAAACATTGTTTTACAGAAGTATGTCCCCAACCAAAATTACAGGTTTGAAGCCATGACACGACTGCAGGAAGCAGATGTCTGTCACAGAGCCTCATGAGGTGTGTCTTTGGTGTCTGGGCTCGGGTCACAACTCTAAGTCGTCTGAGGAGTGCACCCTAATGCACCCAAAGGCCACCTGAGATACGGAGGCAAACTCGTATGTCACTAAACGGAAGAAGATTTTGCAGCCTTCGTGTAAGTGCTGCTCCCATTCAAGTCATGGGTGCAAACTCAGTCCTGGTCTCAAGGCTATTCTCATGACTGCTGTACTTCGCACTCGAAGTCCTCCAGTAAGTCAAAGTCCAAGTGCAAGCATAAGAAAGTAAAGTGGGACTCGGCCCAATCTTGCCACTCTGATTTAAAAGAAAATTGTTAGTGTTAGTCACACCCTTTCAAAGTCTCCGGCCACGGAACAGATTCCTCAACTAGTCCTGATGTGAACCGAATTTCCCGGGTCGCCGTCTTCACAGCAAATCAAGGGCTTCAAGGGAGCAATGCTGCAAATCTTCAGCATGGTTCCTGATCCCTCTGGTGCACCTTCAGACCCCAAGGAACCATTGGGGCCTCCAGTCTGGTTACCATTGGCAGGTCTAATCCCAGCATCCATCTTTCCCCTCCGGACCCATTACTGGGCCTGTACCGATGCCGGTGCAGATCACTAAGATCCATGCCTGTACCTTTCACTCTGACTCCAGAAAATGTTTAGTGCCAACACCGATGTTGGACCCCAAACCGACTTCAGCTCGAGCTTGAACGATGTCATGCTATGAAGTCACAAAAGTGCAACCAGACATTGCGCATCCTGACTCGAACCCTGTACCTCAGCCACATAATGCATTCTAGCAGAGACTCCATTGTCTTTTTGGTTCTGACTCTGATCCTATGCCAGAGCAGAGGGCACCCCAGGATATGGATGGTGATGGGGATAGGTTTTAAAACCGCGTGTTTTTCACTGCACAGTGTTAGAAAAATTAGAAAATGTTACTAGGGGTTTTAATCCGAGCAGGTTTCATTTTACAAGAAACCCTGCTCCATCACTCCCTTCTCCTTAAACATTGACTTACACAATGCTAGTGTGCTTCACACCTTACCTGAGAGAGACTCTGACTTACCACATGGTCCACCCACGCAAGAGTGTGGTGGGCAACTGAGGCACTACAATTTCAGCTGCCCTCATTTGAGACCAAAAGAAAATGTTCTAACAGATGTTTGACAGCCTCGGTCAACTAATTCTGAGTCCTTGCTTTCTTTTAACGATACCCTCACTGATACTTTGAGGACCACTTCCTTGAAGCCGTGTTCTTGCCCACCTGTGAATAGGCAGGTGGCCAGACAGCTCAGACCTGTGCCTGGTGACCTGGTTTTCCCACCAAACACCCCACCACAGAGAGCCTTATCGTGGAGGCTTTGACCAATAAGGTAAATCCTAACTCCTTTTCAACGACTCTGGATAGAGAGTCCAAAAGGATTTAGACTTATGGCAAGAGTCTGTTTTCTTCCCCTAGTCTGGCATTTCAATCTGTAAATGCTGTTTGCCGGGTCGTCGCACACATGGCTTGTGGGACATGCCAGCGAGATCTTGCCGGCAGTCACGGAAGACCTTAGGGCTTCTTTAAGCCAGATGTTTCTTAATGGACAAGATGCTGCCAAATATGTTATCCATGTGGGTTTGGATGCTACAGATTGCCTGGGCAAGGCAGTCTGTACTAGTGTTGCACTCCTCGAAACATGTGGATGTGTTAAATTCTCCGGCGATATACAGACCTCGCTCCTGGATATGCTCTTTGATGGGTCCTACCTTTTCAGTGAGAAGGCGGACTCTACTTTCCATGTCTTTGAGGACGGTAGAGCAACGGCATGCTCTTTGAGGCTTTTAACCTTTGCCTAACAGTTTCTACATCAGTTCAGAAAGTTTAGAAGTATTTCAAGGGGGCTGGTGTACAGGCAGAGATAGCCTTCCCTATCAGTCCTTTTGATGGCAGGCAGTGTGCAGCTAGTAGGGCTAGCAGTCTTCCATCTTCTCTTCCCCTTCTACAACGGCCACCAAACCACTTTAGTTTGCCCTACCTGTGGGGGGCAGGGTTCGACATTTCCTCCCAGTTTGGCCATCCATCATGTCCAACATGGTTCTTACAGATTGTTTTAAATGACTATGCCCAACCTTTTCTTTTGGCCCCACCAACTATTCCTCCCACACCAGACCAAAATTCAGATGAGCATCTGTCCATTCTGTTAGTGGAAGTGAGGTTGTTACTCTCCAGAGGTGCCATTGAGAAGATTCCGGACTTGGAAAGATGATCGGTTAGTCACTCTTGCTATTTCCTTATTCGGAGCAAGAACTAGGGCCTGAGGATTATTTTAGACCTCTGACTGCCTTCCTGCGAAAGGACAAGTTGAAAAGGCTCATGCTGGCCCAGATTCCTGCTACCGTGGACCCGAGCGACTGGATGTCTTAGAACCTGCAGGACGCGTATTTTCATATACCCATTCAGCAGTCCTGCATACATCTGCAGTTCAAATTAGGCCATGGGGCATTTTCAGTTTGCTATGCTCTCTTTCTACCTCATCGCCCCCCTCGGCTGTTCACAAAAGTGATGGGGGTGGTCGCTGCCCATCTTCAGAGCTTGGTACTTCCCCTACCATGATGACTGGCTGTTGAAGGCAGGCTCTCCACAGTCATTCGTGGACTACCTCCGAACTACAGCGAACGTCATGATGCCATTTGGGTTCACTATCAACGAGCCGAAGTCCCACTCCTTTGCAGAGGCTTCCATTCATTTGGGCAATCTTGGAAGCAGTGGAGTTTAGGACTTTCCTTCTGCTGTAACGAGTCCAGGAATTTGGGCCTGATATTTTAGGCTAGATCTTGGTTCACAGTTAAAGCAGTTTTGAGGCTTCTTGGCCACTTAGCCTCCTGCATTTTCCTTGTCTGCTATGCCAGGGAGCACATGCAGGCTATGCAATGGAATTTGAAGTTCTAATGGGCCAAGCATCACAGCAGTCTGACTTATATCTTGCTGATCTCGGATAAGACTGCTTGAGATATGCAGTGGTGACTGCTAGAACACAATTGGACAGGCAACATCCTCCTCGCCCTTTCCAACCTAGAGCGGACCCCTGCTGGACTGAGGTGGTCTTCTGGGGGAGGTGGAGAGCGGGAGGCTGTAGTCTCTATCTCAGGTCTCTTCCAACACAATCAGCTAGAGTTGTGGGCCACAATTTGTCTTGCTCCGAAGACTCCATGCCATTCATCAAAGGGAGGCTGTTTCAGGTTCTCACAGTCAACACCACCACTATATGGCAATACAACAAGAAGGGCAGACTGGAGTCCTGGGTCAGGAGTCTCTGCCTCTCTGAAGGTGAATGGAGCACCAGGACGTTTTTCTTATTGCAAACCATCTGATAGAGTCACTGAATGCCAGAGAGGATGAAGTGAGCAGGTGGCGTAGGTGGGATCTTCTGCCTGAGGTAACACTGTGTGTCTTCCAAATGTGGCGAGAACCATGGCTAGATCTTTTTGCCACCTTCGAGAACATGCAGTGTTGAAAATGTTGTGCATTGGAATTTCCGCAAGAGCACTCGTTTGGAGATGCATTCTGGCTGGAATGGAACACAGCACTCCTGTATGCCTTACCGCCCTGCCTCTCCTGCTCAGAGTTCTGAAAAATATTGAGGAAAGACTGTGCCCAAATCATCTTAGTGGCTCCGGGTTGAGCCAGGAGAGCGTGGTTCCTGGAGATCCTGGGTATTAGTTTCGGTTTTCTGATCCATCTGCCACTTTGGGAGAATCTCATATGTAAGCAACAAGGCAGGGTCTTGCACCCTAATCTGTGCCATCTACACCTACATGCGCAGAGATTAAGCGGCTGCAACTGACTGCGTTTAATCTGCTACCTATGGTGGTAAATGCCATCCTTGCTGCTAGGCGCCATGCCATGAAATCCCTTCATGCTGGACACTGGGACATATTTGTGGCCTTGTGTCATATTTGCAAGACGAGCCTTCACCAAAGCTGTCGACATCCTTTTGTTTGTTTAACCTTTGGCCCAGCAAAGTCTTGAAGTGGGCACTAATAAAGGTTATTTGTCTTTGTTTAAATCACCTTTTGTGATACGATCTATTAAACGTCTTAGTATAGCGAAAATTAACTTGAACATTTTTGGTTTTGAATACATGAAAAAAAAATCTGATCAATTGAAAATGGTATGCTGAGTAGCACATATCCTTCTAAGTACCTGCATCTTATGTCCACAACCACTTTCAATTGCTCTACTGGTATACTTACAGGAGTTTGTGAAAGTCGTGTAATTTGCTTTTGCATAATAATGCTAAATTTGGGGAAAATTGCTTTAAAGTGCACATAATTGTTAAAAATGCAAATATGGCATTTAGTGCTAGTACTCAATGGGTCCTCGCATTTATTTTGGACGCGTTTTGCTCTTAAATAAATAAATAGTGCCAAAAACACGTGCTGCAAACAATAGCCACTTGCTTTCTGATAATTTTTGTTGTTCTCGCACTATAATTTTGCTGCAAAAGTGGTGTAATAACTCAACATGGCTTAATTTCGGGAATTTAGTGAAACCCAAAATTATTTGAAATACTCGGCATAATTTACAATTCATTTTACCTAGGCCTACCACAACGTCAGTAGAGAAGAGCCAGTCTACATTATTACGTGGAATCGAGCACTGCAATATTGTCTGGAGTAAAACAGATTGAAAACATGAAAGTGGTAAAAACTACATTGGAGATGAACATTTTTAAGATGGTGAACTATATGGAAGAATATTCCCTCCGGAGTTAGTATGCTTGAAAATTATTTTATGGGGTATGTAGTACATTCGACTCTAAAGGAGTCACCTAACTGCTGTGTGGATCAAAATGAAAAGTAAGTGAATGAATTTTAGCATACAGGTGTGCAGTAAAGCTTTTGAAATCTGCAGAACATAGTCAATATGGCTATGGCGCTTGGAGCTGTTACTGTCCGTGGGAAGCTGCAGGAGTACACTAATGTACTTGCAAAGAAATGAGACTACAGATAAGTGGGCTGGAAACTGGAACAGAGTTCGAAGGCTTTGCCTGAATGAACAAATAATAGTGTCGGGTTCCGAATTTATTTGGAATTGTCCAGCACCCTTTACACCAGGCAGTGAAGGCACTTTGGTTATGTATGCTCCCCAATATTATATCTGAGAAACTGTTTTTATAAACACACTAATGTATGTGGGCGGGAAAGAATAATTTGGGAAAAATTGAGCCTGTTTGTGAAACCTATGCTCTTTGTTTTCTTTGTTTTGTTTTTTTAACAAGTATTTTATGCAATAAGGAAATAGTGACTGCATTTTAAAATTTGAGCTTCCGAAATACACGTCCATAATTTTGTCGTCCGAGCGGTTGAGGAAAACCATGGTGACTAGTATAAAAATATATACCTTAAATTGTTTGATCTTTCCAGTAGTGTTTCTCATATTTAAAATTGTCATGGTATGATCTCTCTCTCTCTCTCTCTCTCTCTCTCTCTCTCTCTCTCTCTCTCTCTCTCTCTCTCTCTCTCTCTCTCTCTCTCTCTCTCTCTCTCAGTTTATTAAAAACTTAAAATTTTAAAACAAATATATACACCTGTGTAATAAGCTTTGCATCTTAACTACATAGCTATGGAGAAGTTAATGAAACCATTTTAAGATTTGATGTTTGGAGACTTCAGATAAATTAATCCCTTGGCAGTAGACGTTACTGCATTTAATTTCTCCCACGCACACACTGTGTCAAATCTGAGCAGTTCTGGCATTCTTCGACATAATAGTTTGCATTCGTAAGACAATTTGCTCTCAAGCTTCTTAATAAGCTGCAGTTAAACAAGTATCTCTAATATTAAACATTTTAATGTTTTTCCCTTGCCCCATACGCCTGTAGTGCCACATGTATGAGTGGGTGACGTGCAGAAATCACTCCTCTTACTTTGGGTGGGTACTCAACAACATTATAGAGGTGAAAGCATTGGCACAGGAATAATGACTTCCATTCTGTAACACACCCATCATTGCCAGATTCAAGACAGTCAGAAACTGCTATTAGGCTGCCAAACCATCTGTGGTGGTTTGCATGTTCCCTAATCCTAAAATATTTAAAATGGACTGTTTTATGGGCCTGCTCATAATCCATTTCTGACAGCAGTCAAGTTAGGCAGAAGCCGTTCCTGCTTGATGTGGACATGTGATGTTTGAGGCAATGTTTGTTATCATCCACAACATCATAGCTGTCTTGGACTGTGGCAACCATATGCCCTGATCTTGTCAGACAGACAAAGGAGAAAACACAGCTAGATCTAAAAGCAACAGAAGACAAAAATAAACTTTGGAATCTTGAAACTGAATTGAATGCGGAAAAATCTACTGCATCTGGATACTTCCTTAAAACAAAGTGTTATCATCAAGGACATTTGTAAAATGCTTAATACAGTTTGTTTGTCTATAAACACCTATTTTAGTAATGTTGCCAGGGTGGTCTCCATATGGTATAGTTATTAATTTGTGCTTCAGTTTAACCTCATGGCCTAGAATTATTGAAAGGTTGGTCCCTAGATGTCTAAATCTACACCCTGCTGCAGTCATAAGCCTATAGAATTCTACTGTTTTGTCTGAGTCGTGAAGAGTCCTGTATGATGAGACTGATATTTTCTTGAATACCTTCCATAACGCTGAACCTATTGCACGACTTTGTAAATGTGATGTAACCTTATTTTCCTCAGAACCTGTGATCCGAAACTGTGTGTTTGAGGCATGTGAGCTGGAGATCACATGCTTTGCATACTCCTGCCATCTAGTGTTGGGTCCGGATGTTTGCAAGTTGTTTTTCTTCGAAGAAGTCTTTCCAGTCACGAGGTATCGACTACATTGTTAGATTGTTTTTTTCCGCCATCGGGTTCGGACGTGTATTGCTGCACTTCTCTTCGAAACCGTTTCTTCGGGTTCCCCTCGGTGCGCAATCCACTCTCCCCGCATCAGTATTGTTTCGAACACGTATCCCACTTCTCTGCGGATCGTATCTGTCGAGGGAAAACTCTATTTCGATCGAAGATCTTTGGGAAGGCCGTCCGGCCTAACCGCGTCGGTTCACTTCGCAGTCGATGGAACAGACTCCATTCAATTTCTGCCCTCGGTGCCGCGCCAAGTATCTGCGCACCGACTCGCACGAAGTGTGCAACTTGTGCTTGTCTCCGGAGCACAACGAACAGGACTGCGATGCGTGCAGATTGTTCCGATCGAAGAAAACGCTCTGTGATTGTCAGGGTCGACGTCACGAAATGCAGAGTCAAAACGTCAAATGCACGCCGGATATCTTCAGCGAAGGATCCGAGCACTAATTCGACGCACAAGGGGCCGAGGAAGAACAAGAAGAACTTGCCTCCATTCCAGAATTGGACTCCGAGATTGAAGAAGACTTGCCACAAGGTCAACATCCCGTTAGTACCGAACGCCCCTTGACCCAAACTCCAACTCAGCCGAAACAAAAGGCTTCGGTCCCACCCCCGCCTTTGGGCCATGGTCGGCATCGAGATGATGTTTCTGACGCCCCGCCCTCCGGCTCGGCACCTAAACACGTCTTTAAGCCTTCCGGCTCGGGATTGAGACGGCCAAAGTCTGGCACCGAGCCGAAATCTTCAGCCTCATAGCCGAAAACCGCTTTGGAGCCTAAATCATTGACACCAAAAACAAAGCCTCCTTCGGCACCGTAACCTTCCGCGCCGAAAAGTCACTCTACCGCGGCACCGAAATCCTCGGTGCCGAAACCTAAAACTGTTACTCCAAGGCTGCAGGATACGATTTTCTACGCCCCAACACCCAAATCAGACCCAAAACAAAAGGAACTTTATATAAACCCAGATACAGGACGTGTTCTTACTAAATCACCTCAAAAACACAAACCTGAGTCCAGCGACAACCTTTACCATATTCCTTTGAAGAGGAAGAATGTAGGTACTAACCCCTCCCCCACCACGTCCCCCTACACCAACTTCTCCACCTTTGCAGAATTTACTGATTACACCAACTAACTCTCCACCACATCATCATCATCATCATGATGATGAGGAGGATGAGGAGGAGGAGGATGATGAGGAGGAGGAGGAGGAGGGGGGTGGAGGGTGGCGGCGGGTGGTGGTGGTGTCCTGATCACCATCCCTGATCACTACTGCGAATAACCAGTTGGTCTCCCTCTTGGTGGAGGAAAGCACAGATAAGACCCAATGATGATGCTTTTCACGTAAGAAACAGAAGCGGACAACCAAGATATACCGCTACTACGAACAATACGTGAATGAGGGTTTTTTAGACGATAAGAACCCTAGACACTGGTTAAAACAGGACAAGTGATCCATTCTCTCCTGATTAACTGCTAACTAATATGGAAGCTGAATGGATCCTAGCTTCTCTCTCCCCTATTTGATTAGATACTCTAGACTTAAGACACATATTTCAACATTCCAATTCATCCCGCTCATCGCAAATACCTCAATCATAATAGCGGATCATCATTACCAATTCTAGGTACTACCGTTTGGAGTCACCACTGCTCCCAGGGTATTTACCAAGTGTCTTGCAGTAGTCGCAGCTCATCTGAGAAGACAACACATCCATGTCTTCCCATACCTGGACGACTGGCTCATCAAAGCCAGCACTTAACAAATGTGCCTCCAACACACTCAAACCCTTATTCACTTCACCAACTAGGGTTTACAGTAAATGTGTTGAAGTCTCATCTACAGCCTTCCATCACACAAAATTATCTGGGAGCCACAATAGACGCTTAGAAAGCTCTAGCCTCACCCAATACAGCCAGGATTCACAGTATTCAGTCCCTTCCCACTCAATTTCAGCCCAACCAATCATTACCAGCAAAAGTATTCATGCAACTGCTAGGGATGATGGCGTCTTACATTATAATTGTTCCTCACGCAAGACTTCACATGCGTCCCCTTCAAGAATGCTTAGCAAGTCAGTGGAACCAGTCCCAGGGTCAGTTGACCGATCTAGTGTTGGTAGATGGCCGCACCCGTCGCTTTCTGCAGTGGTGGAACCCACAAAATCTATCCAAAGGGCGGCCCTTTCTCGACCCTGTTCCACAGACAGTGCTAACAGCAGACACATTGCTCACTGGCTGGGGCGCTCACCTACAAAGTTGCACAATCCAAGGATTATGGAGTTTAAAATACAAGAACCTCCATATAAATCACCTAGAGCTACTAGCAGCGTTTCTAGCGCTCAAAGCCTTCCACACTCACCTAATAGGCAAAACTGTCCTAGTCCACACAGACAACATGACAGCTATGTACTATATACAAAAACAGGGGGACACACTCTCTCCAACTGTCACGCCTAGCACAAGCCATTTGAAAATGGGCTATACATCACAAAATGTATCTCCTAGCAGAACATCTTCCAGGAGTAAACAATCAAATTGCAGACCTTCTCAGCAGACAGAGACAGCAAATCCACGAGTGGGAACTTCACCCCCAGATTCTTCTTCCCTAATTTTAGAAATGGGGATTTCCTCACATAGACCTGTTCGCCATAGCTCAAAACGAAAAATGCCCAAGCTTCGCCTCCAAATTCCCACACCCACTCTCCAAAGGCAATGCGCTATGGGTCAACTGGTCAGGGATATTTGCCTACGCTTTTTTGCCTCTCCCACTCATTCCGTTAGTAGTTCTGAAGCTCAGACAATCATCCCTCAAACTCATTCTCATAGCTCCCAAATGGGCACGTAAACCTTGGTTCACCACCCTGCTAGAGCTCTCAGTAGTTCCACACCAAAAGCTGCATCTCAACTCCAGTCTCCTCACTCAGAGCCGTGGATAAATCAGGCATCCAAATCCCAAGGAACTCAACCTAGAGATTTGGCTCCTGAAGTCCTAGAGATTGGCTACAATTACCACCAGACTGTATGTATATCCTAAAGGAGGCTAGGAAACCTACTACTAGGGCATGTTATGCAGCAAAGTGGAAACTATTTGTTATTTATTGTAACAATAATAATATCAATCCCCTTGATGCTTCAGTGCAAAACATCTGTTATCTCTTGCACTTAGAGCAATCTGGATTAGCCTACACATCCATTCGATTGCATTTAGCAGCAGTAGCTGCATACTTACAAAACACTTATCTCTATTCAGAGTACCAGTGATTAAAGCCTTTATGGAAGGACTAAAAAGAGTAATACCACCAAGAGCTCCACCTTCACCAGTATGTAACTTGAACATAGTCCTTACAAGTCTAATGGGTCCACCTTTTGAACCAATGCACAAGTGTCAGCTACAATTTCTCTCATGGAAGGTTGCTTTTCTTATTGCAATCACTTCCTTAAGGAGAGTTGGTGAACTCCAGGCACTAACTATACAAGAGCCTTTCTTTCAACTTCACAAAGGCAAAGTGGTTCTTCGAACCAATCCCACATTGTTTCCTAAAGTGGTTTCTGCTTTTCACATCAATCAATCAGTTGAGCTACCTGTGTTCTTTCCTCAACCTGATTCTGTAGCAGAATGAGCTCTACACACACTAGATGTTAGAAGAGCTCTACTATATTATGTGGAAAGAACAAAAGATTTTCGTAAGACAAAACAGCTCTTTGTTGCTTTTTGCCACCACACAAAGGCAATCCCTTATCTAAATAAGGTATTGCAAGATGGATCGTGAAATGTATCCAAGCATGTTATGTGAAATGAAAAGAACCTTGACAATACCCTTAGAGCGCATTCTACTGCTGCTGTATAGTCTATGCAAGGCATGTGATCTACAGCTCACATGCCTCGAACGGATAATGTTACTTACACAGTAATTATCTGTTCTTGGCATGTAGAGCTGAAGATTCACATGCGCCCACCCGCCTCCCCGGATACCTGTACCTGTTGCAGTTTTCTTACTTTACATACATACGCATGGACATCTCTATTCTACCTTTACTAACTCCATTCTCACCCTCTGCGGGAAAACAATCTAGCAATGGAGGCGATGCCCATGCGCACTATGACCGAAAGGAGGAGTCGCCTACCTCGTGACTGGAAAGACTTCTTCGAAGAAAAACAACTTACAAACATCCGGACCCAATGCCAAGAACAGATGCTTACTGGATAAGTAACATTATCCTTTCAAAGCAGTTCACCAACTAGTGTTGCATTGCAAGAAACTCCCTGCTCCTATGCTTTTATCCGAAAGAATGTTGTGAGGTCACTGAGAAATCACCTTGGTTCCCTTAACTGACTTTCTAAACATCATTTTATGTGGACATTTGTTTAGTGTTCCATTCAACCCAATTAAAAAGTAGAATGCAATAATTTTGAAGCTATAATTTACCTGTCTCTTAATACATCCCTAGTGGAGCGCATATATCCCTGCTCTGCCATTCAAGCCAATAAAATTATTTAGTCTATGCATGGTTTAGAGTTGTACAATAGTGATGATTCTAGCTGACTCTGTTAGTCAGTCTTCACCATAGCATGGCCTTTTCGGAGTATGCCAGTGTCTTTATTGAAGGGTATCTCGTCACCTCCACTGGTATAGCAAATGGGGGTTATTCTGTTTAGGTCCTTTTTGAAAGCCATTTTGAAAACAGTTGCTGATATCCGAGTCATTTGGAAAAATATGCATCGAAGTGTGGTAATGTAATGCCGCCTAGTTGTCTTCATGTGTGTGATTTGGCCATTTTAAACCTCGGGTATCCAATTTCTTACTTGTACTCATAAACAGTATTCATTTCTGGATTGGAAGTACAATGTAGACATAGTTAAACTTTTGGGATTATGGTCATTTTCACAATATGCACCATGCCTTCAAAAAATAAATGTAATTTAGGGCATCTTTCTGTATCCAATAACAACTCATTCTGAAATGCCTATACATTGGCCTACATTATGTCTAGTAGCTCCCTGTTTATATTACATCTCACTAATTTTTCCCCCACCTAAATCATCTCCAACTAATCCTTGTTGTAGTTCCTTGAGATCGGCAACATCTCACATTTAGATCAGTTCAAGTTTAACCATGGAACTGGGAGACAATCTACCACATCCATTGGGTCCTTAATCATTATATTGAGTTGGTGTATTATGTCATCACTGTATGTATGTATAATGATTAACTTAGCATGAAGCTATGTGGTGGGTATACCCCTGATATTTTTAGGTTTGCCTTAAAAGCTCTAAGGCCTTATTTTGAACGAAAGGAAGAATTGTAACAAAGTATTGTAACAAAGTATTGCCACTTCTGCCTTGCACTCTTCATATTAAGATGTTTAAAATTATTGTTGATGGGTTACCACATTGATAAATGATTCTTGCAGCTTGAATCTGGCTATTTCTTAATGCCTGCATTACAATCTAGTGACTGTTCTTACTTGGGGTCCGATGTAAACGTTACTTATGAGGTATTGGATTGTATATGCATTGTCCCAGTTGTCTGCTGTAGATCAAACCCACTTGTAAGCCATTTATTATTTATGATTGTGACGCTGGGGCTTGTCTGTATAATCTTTAATAGTTTCTTGATGTTGATATCCAGAAGGGAATTAGGTCTTTAAGGGAGCAGAACACTACATCAGGGTTTGCCTGACTGCAGTGAATGCACTAGTAACTTCTGCTAGCAATTCCCAGTTTTCTTCCCGTTCCTGGGAGACCCTGAGGGTTGTACCACTATTCACATGTTGTCTGTATTTAAGTTTTTAAAATTGGGTCACCCATAGAATCATGTGCATCTGGGCCTGGTTGGGTATGAAGCTTGTATTCGGGCAGTTTTTTTCAGTCCTATTTGTGTCAAAATCTGAACTTCATGAAGATGTTATAAAGAGGAGCAAAGGTGTTGGTAATGTCAGAGAGGTTTTGAGTAATCATATACTGGCTCTCCGTTAAGAATGAGATCAATTTGACTCAAGCTTCTGCTTTAGTGGAAAGGGCTGTGAATTCCTTCCTTTTTCCTCCGGTTCATATTCTCTTTGCTTTACCTGGAGAAGTAAATAAAAAGTCTAAATCAAATATTCTTTGCTTATGGGACTTTCTCCAGTATGTGATGCATGTGGAATAACTCGAAACTAAATCCCCCAACATCTCAAAGACTAGTCCTCACTGCTGCTCCCTGTAATGTTGCTATAACATTTGCTTCTTGAAAACAATGTTACTAGCCCACATCATTTACTTCTCCCCTTTTGCCCATCCCACTAGCATTGTCTCTTTGATTATGCAATCAGTTGCTCTAGAAATGTAATTGCCTTTAATCCTAGTACAGAGGAATGCCCTGTGAATAATACCAGTTACACTGTCTAACTCAAAGGTGAAGTTTGGTGGCCATTCATGCCGCTTTATGCATGTGCAGGTCCCACTCCTATTTGCCCAGTTCTCAGCTGTTGCTCATTTTAGGATATATTACAGTCTGTTGCATTACCACTGCAGCATCATATTATCCCCAAAACTCAAATTCTGACACTGTGCCTAAATCAGGAAGCTGCCTTTTTGAAAGGCGGTGGGGGGATTTATCCAGAAAATGTGGCCTTCATGGGCCTCTCTATCTGTAGGTGGATGTTAACAATCCTTTGCTGTGAGAAGGGGATGTTCATCTGCAATTATTTTGATTTATTTTCACCTGTCTAGGTTAAACGAGGACTGCGGACCCTCAGCTTGTAGGGCATCATGACAACAGGCTTTTGAGTCTTAGAAAATGCAGACTTGTAGGTCTTGGAACATGCCGGAAATATGGTGTGGAACATTCAGAGGTGTTTGAGAGCTAAAGGACTAAGTGCCATTTAGGTCTAATTACCTGCTATGCTCCTTGCTACTTTACACTTTTTTTTTTTAATTCTTTTTTTTTAATATACGACTTGAGAGCATAATTCGACATACATTTTGTACATGCAATCTATTATTAACTTTCAGTATCACATTCCACCTTCCAACTTGTTAGTTCGTTTTGAAATCAACGTCACCCAAAACCTCCCTCCCACACTTCATTATAGTACATCATTCAACTGTTTTTCAATACGGATCTCTCCCCATCTGCAATGTACTAATATTCCCCCGGAATTTGATCCACCCTTCCCATATTCGCTCCCATTTCTTGGGGCAGCCTCTGTTTATGTATGTTGCCTTTTCGGCCACCATGGCCCAGTCCATGTTGTTACACCAGTCTGTATATGTTGGCACGGTTTGCACTCCCCGGTGCTTGGCAATATTGCGTTTTGCTATTATCGTGCCTAGGGTTGCCCAATCTTGGGCTGCATGGTTAAGGTCCGTGGCTTCCCATATGTTTAAAATACATCGTTTGGGCTCTGGTGGTACCGGAGCACCACTGACTCTTGTTATTGTGTTCATGATCGCTTCCCAGTATGTTCGAATATCCGGATAGCCCCATATCGTATGAAAGAATGTTCCTATAGCCACACATTGCCGCAGGCAGAGCTGGTCGTCCGCTCTCCCCATTTTGGTTAGTGTCAGCCTGGAAAAGTACATCCTGTGGAGCTCCTTGAGCTGCACCAGTCGTAATCTAGAGGGTATTGCCACCACCCTCAGGGACTCTAGCGCCTCCTGCCAATCTGTATCATCTAGCTCCCCAATATTTGCCTGCCATTTATCTCGGAGACTCACTGTAGTAGGGTCTGGTTGGTTATTAATTAATTTTTGGTAGGTCAAGGAGATAGCCCTCCGGTCAAGCTACTTTACGCTCTTGATAAGAATGAAACACTAACCTCCCTCTCATTGCCCTTTTGTCTGATATTGTTGGGCTACCTTTGTCGCAAGTTTTATCCTTAAAGAGAGGGCATTGGCAAACTAATTGGGTCCCTTGGTGCAGCAAAGAGCTTCATACCAAGAAAGCATGCCAGGAATAAAAGGATGAAACAGAAAACACTTGTATTGCCCAACATGTCCAAAATCATAGGGCTCTGCCTCGAAAAGAGAAACACATTTCTTTTCCATTGCTCAATATCTTGTTAGCATTGATCCAGTATGATACTGCTGTCTGGGCGGTTTAGTCAGAAGATTTTAATTTAAAATAAACAAGCTCAGCAGGAACTCATTTCTATTGTCTTTGTAGTGTCGAGATACTGCTAATAAAATAGCCATCTTCTTCCCTCCGAAACCTTGCCTTACAAGAACTATTGGACGGAGTCCGAGTAACTCTCCAGAAACTTGCTCACCTCGCCCAATGAGCAGTTTTTCAGAGACCCAGCTATGTTCGGTTTACATTACACTCCCTATTGACTTGTTTGTAAAGCCTCTTGCATCCAGGATCTGCACTCTAGCCCCACTGCAACCATGCATAATTGCACTGTCAATTTTGTTAGAAGATTCTCAAAAAAGGAATAGTAAAAAAATAAAATAATTCAGGCTCAATATTGGTTCTTCAAACTTGAGTCGAAGTTTGCGAAGCTATGCAGCAGAAACCAATGTGGGCTTTTTTCTCTCTACCCCCTTGTTCTCTCCCTGAAACTTTGTTCCAGAAAGCAGTCTTTGGAGCCTGGTATCCTGTAATGACTGCCACACACTGAAAAATAATTGCCTGCTGCAACTAACATTATATAACGCAGGAAAAAATTCTCTAGCGGATAAAGCTTTTGAAGTCTGCTTGAGCCCATTTTGTAGTGCAGATATCTCAAAAACGACTGATTTACACCAAATTAAGAAAGGCACTCCCCCAGGTACAGTTCTAGTTTTAGGTTTGATGTGATTCCATTCAGCAGTTATCTCTGCAACAGAGAGCAAAAATTCCTGTTGGAGTGAATATTAAAAACACAACTATGTTTGCTGTCCCACCTCCTTTAATTTCCCTTTCTTGGAGGGATTTGCGTGAAACTCCACATGCCGAAAGCTATCCACTTATGCTCCGTTTCCAAAGTTTTGTGAAGGTTCATCAAATGGCACAACATTTATTTACAAACCAGGTAACTCCTTTTCCATGAAAAGTGAGACTTGACCATAACTACACAGTAGCTATTGGTAACTGTGATCAATATAAATATCTTTCATCCAAAGAAAGAAAACAAATTATTCACTCTGACTGGAGCAGCACCTTTGCTTGAATTGAACCGGATAGGCCAATCTCACTGGAGGGTATTTATTCTTTTGGTGAGACTGCCAAATGACTCAAAGCAAGCTGAACAAAACCATGCACCACTATGGAGCACTGCTATTCATGCAGCAACAATGAAAATTGTTGAATTATTTAAAATTAATGCTGGGTAGTTTGCATTTAAGATATTCCTTTCTCAAAGGTTTTAGAGAAAGTCTTTCAAGGTTTGGTCTTATCTGTGCAGATATTTTAGGTGGAGAACAAAGCAGCCTGAGGTCCCATGAAGGAGAAATGATCTGATACTGCGTAATGCAGGCATGTTGTTCATCTTTAGATGCACTTAGCACTCCACCCTGTACTTGACCACATATGAACCTGCTATAAGTTTCAGTCCTGTTATGTGACATTCCGCTCTTCCGACACCCTCTGCTTGTAGCAGTATTGCATAGCAAACTTACCAGACCAGCCTTCTAACTCCATCAGTAGATCCTGAGTTGCTAGAAAAATTGCTCTGCTGATCCAGGACACCTTATGATCCAACCACCTTTGAATATGTGTTCTGCCTTGAACAAAATCTGGATCTGCTGCAAGTAGGAGTACTGTTCCTGAGATGGAGAGGCTTTCAATATCTAGAATGCTCTGTAATGAAGAAGAGTAGGGAATATCACCTACATAGATAACTCTACAAGACCCACTGTTCTCATCAGGTGCCTTAGAGAAATCTTGGTCTGTCTGAGGATTTTGTCAGCACCCTCCTGATCTTCGTTAATTAGGAGCGAGGAAGTTTCAGAGCTGCAGAAGTGCAATCTGTGTTTGGGGAGAAGATCTGACTTGATGAGTTTTGATCACAGGGCTCAGGGCCTGCAAATGATCTACTACCAAAGCAAGTTGAGTCAGCAGTATGTGACACTCCTGACAATAAATCAAGATTTCATCTAGATAAACACAGAGTCCTACCTCCCCGGTTCTCCATCACTAGTCTCAGGAGTATGGTGAAGTACCACAATACTCATGGGTGGTCATAGGGTTGTACCGCTGTTGAACACCTGTCCCTTCCACATGAATTGTAGGAATGTGTGGTGAGGTGCAAACAAATAGGGTGCATAAGATATAGATCATTCAGTTTGAGCCTGTCTGCCCAGTCACCCACCAATAGAAGGTCCCTGATGCTGTCCTTCTTGAAATGTTGGTAGACAGCCTCTCGTTGATCTCCTGTAGAGAGATAGTTAGCCAGATGTTGGCCTTTGCCTTTCTTATACACCAGGAAAGAGTTTCTCAGAAGTGCAGACCTGTACTGATTATAGCCCCTTTCCTTTTCATGTCCACTTCCTATTTCACTCCTGGCTGTTCCCTCGATGCCTTGGAGACACACACTTCCCTGTGGACTGAGCATCAATGTCGATCTTGGCTTGACTTCCCTTTGGAATTGCTAGAAGCCTCCCCACTTTCCTATCCACTTATCTGCTCTGGAGGAATTTTCAGGGACAACAGAGTTGCCATGCACACCGAAAAATGCAGCCTCCAGGCTGGTAAGTGTAGTTAATATATGTCAGAGGTAACCCCCCCCCGTCACCCTTTCGAAGACACACATGTGCCTGATACGTGGGTATGGGGAATTTAGTTTTTTCTTTTCACCTTTAGGTGATGGAGTGGTTGTTCTGACCTTTGCTGTTGAATGGTCCCAAAAACCTGAGGGGAAGGTTTAATCTTTGAAGCATATCCACCTCCTCTGCTGCCTTCCCATGGATTTGAGCTCAGATCGCTTGCCAAACCACTCCACAGGATACAAGGGGTCTACACACATAATGTCCTTCTGATAAACCCAGAATCTTCCCAAAACAAAGTGCACCAACACTTCAGGGCATTCAGTAAGTAGGCCAGAGCATGCTCACTCAGGCTATGGGAAGGATAATCACTTTCAGCTTATCTAAACCAACAGGGTCATTAGCATGTAGGATGGGCAACAGAACCACAGTACTCCTGAGTGATGGTCAGCTCGCATGAATCTGAAGTGGTGCAAGATGTCAGGGAAATCTACCGGATTGCAAATGATGGTGGACAGAACAGCGGTGTTGGAGTGCTTCGGAGGGTCGAAGTGAGGGGAGCGCAGTGAGGAAGGACCACATTAATTCTGGGTCTGAAATATCAGATAACAGCATGATGAAAGGTCCAGCGATACCTCCAGTGACAGCAGAACTGTTCTGATACTGGACTCCTGCTATATCGGAGGTTGGTGGGATAGTGTCATAGCTAAAGGAAAGCTGCAAGAACTCTCTGTGGAGATGCAAGAACAAGGATATTGAAAGTGTTAAAATAGTGGTATAAGGCTGTTCCTGGTGATCTAAGGGTAGATTACTAGTGGTGTAATGCCTCTAACCTCACTCTGTCTGTCTGTGAAGAACTGTTTCATACGTTTTGTAGTTTCTACTTTGAGGTGACACGTTTGGTGGTGTGGGAGTCGGCAAACAAAAAGGCATCACATTCCACCCTTTTTCTTGGAAGAGGTATAAATAATATATATTTGCAACTGTGAATAGTTAAGAGATATGTTAGCCCCACTTTAACAGGGCATTCTTCGCATCATAACTGATACGGTTTATGGATACTAGTGTTGGGGATCATTACTGCCCAGCACAGTGGATATGCGCTCTGGTTGCACTTACACTTTTCTAACGTGGAATGTTAAAGACATGGTGACTCCAACTAAGAGACCTAAGGTATATGTATAACTGTGGCATAGTGGGTTTCACATAGCTATGTTACAGGAAACACATATATTGTGTTAGGAAGGGCAAAAACTGTGGAGATGCTGAAGAGGGTAAGTGTGCCACGCAAATGATCCTACTTTTGTATGGAGCCCTTACAAAAGATAGCTATATATGGCTGAGAGGGAGTCTAGACAGGGGAAGGGGTGATCCTGATTAGACTTTATGCACCTAAATGTAGCACCCGTTAAATTCTTACATGGCAGTTGGGCAATGATCCCCCTGGATCCTGGTACCCAGCTGATCTGTGTCTGCTATTTTAACTGCATCTCCAGTATCTTGATGGGTCGAGCCTTCCTCCCCCCTACCTAGGGAATATAGTATTTGGTTACTGAGTGAGTATATTGTGTGGATAGAGGGCTGGAACCTGCGGGAGCCCTGGAGAGGCGCAGAGTTCTATGCCGCCTATGAAGGTTTGTTAGTCCCCTGACTTCAGACACTGAAGTATCTCTGATTGTAGGAATCTGCCTAAATCCACCAGTTGGCACCAGTAATAGTGCTTCTGAAATCGTACCAGGAATCTAGACTATAAGCTCTCTGTTGTTACTTAACATAGGCAATAAAATCCTAGTTAAAGTTTTGCACCTCACTACTCGAGGTGAATGCTGCACTACTACATCCTGATCAGTCTGGTTTTATGTCTGAGCCTAGTACATATTTTACAATCTTCAACTACTTTTCTTCACTGTTGACAACTCATGATACGGACTGCGTGTCTGCAGCTGCAGCGTTGATATGGAAAAGCTTTCAACATTATTGGCTAGTACTATATGCCACCGTGAAGCGGATGCAGTTTGGCAATACGTTTTTAAGATGGCTTAAATCCTTGTTCATTAATCCTACAGCCAGAGTGCATATTAACACCATTATTCAGAACGGCCGGACCGCGCAGAGGGTCACCAAGCAAGGGTGTCTGCTGTGGCCCTTGTTCTTGCAATTAAGCCAATAGCGGCGGTTTGCGGATGGACTCTAGGTGCAAGGGAAGCGGGCTGAGTGGTGATAGGCAAAATATTTGACTGAATGTTGATGTGTTCCTATATTTTTCGACACAGATAGCTTACTGGTAACAATATTGCAGCCGTCAGAACGCCTTGGAAGAGCCTCTTGCCTCTAAATAAATCGGATGAAATCCTGAAAGTAGATAAATCTGTCATGGAAAACTAAGCTTGGCATATCATGTGGACGCCTGACACCTTTAACTTCTTGTGCATTTGATCATATAGGAGTTAGAGAGATGTCATAGTAGGCAAACTACTCATGGGTGGTTTCAGCACTATGAAGGCAAGTCTCATTCTGGAATCCTCTCCCAATATCAGTAGCAGGTCTGGTCACACTCACTGAAATGCTAGTACTTCTGAGACTCCTTTATTACTTCACCAATAAACCATTATTGTTCCTGAGTAAATTTTTCAGGGAGCTAAACTCCATACTTACAGACCTTGTTTGGAGTACTGGCAGGAGGAGAGTAGCCATAATTGCGATCATGGTCCCCTTGCCTGAGTGTGGATTGGTAGTATACAAGCTTGACACTTACTAATTTACAATAAATCTTTGAGTGAAACTCTGTGGATGGCAGCCCCAAAGGCTCTGAATGAAGGTTGTACACATCGAGAAGGCATTAGTCACAACTTCATTTGAAAGGGTCTTGTGGGGTGATAAGAGTGCCAGGGATTGATCACTCTTGTTGGTAGGGATGGCGAAGGAATTTTGTTCCATATACTTAAAGAGTAAAACTAAAAATGGCATATGCCCATAAACCACTGTAAAGGAGTGTGGGCCGACAGAGTTACGGGCGCACAGGGAGGACAGCTGTATGGGTGGAAATGGCCATCTCTTGGATAGGGAACATGTACAGAGCCAAGAATCGCAAAGCACTGACAGAACTGATGGAGGAAGGAGGGAATAGAGGTTGCCAGCCTGACAGTTCCTTAGTTTTTCCACATGGTGTGGTCATGTTATAGAATGGAGCCTTACTGGAATCTGTGACGACAACACTGTTGAGGTAACAGGTAGCACCCATTAATATGATCCATTGACCTACCTTCTGGGGGATGAAGCACAACCCAAAAAGACTAGAATCAAAGTGAAGATTGCTCATTTAATAATTGTTACCAGCCAAACAGCAGATATCCAGTCCTAGGATGGTGGGATGGGCAACAGAGACAGTTAAATGGGTTGAAGCGGAGATAGCCACAATCAGAAGTCTGAGTTGAACAGGAGCCACGGATTCAGTACAAGCCTGGGATGAACTCCTGGTTCACCTTCCCAGATGGGATCAACTTGAATCCTTAAGGCTTGGTCAGTCATCAGTGGCTTATGTCGTGGGACATATAGCAGGATTCAGGCAGGTGGAAAGTAAGTAGTGAAAGAGTTGCAAACAAGATTGGGGGAGGGGAGTTCAGAAACATTGAGTCTGCAGACCGGTGTGAAGTAGGTAAGTTGATCGCCCAGACATTACTGGAGTCAATAGGCACAGTGAAAAGATGGGTTTTGCAGCGTGAATCCTTTTCTGGATTCACATGCTGTGCATCATTCTGCCATCTAGTGGTTGGGTCCGGAATTGTCTTTTTTTTTTTTCTCTCTCTCTTTTGTTTTGGTCGCAGTTGACCACCATTTGGTGCCAGGTACATCCCCTGAGTGACGTCAGATGGTATCCTGGAGGTCGACGTGCATGGTGGCCAGCTTCAAATTCTTTTTTCCGCCGTTGGGTCTGGAAGCAAGACGGGAAGCTCCGAAGAAAGTTTTGAATTTTCCCCAAAAACTGCAATAAAGAAGGTTGCCGAGAAATATCATCACTCATCGACATCGTAACCGGAGGCAGGAGCAGAGCTTCGGTTTAACACTATAGGATCACTCCGGTCCACAAATGGCGAGGTAGGGGTCATGGAGAATACCCCCTTCAAGTTCTACCCCAAGTGCCACCACAAGTACGCTCAACGCGGCCCACACGACGTCTGCAACCTCTGCCTGCCCGAAGATCACCAGGACAAGGACTGTGAGGCCTGCGCAGCGTTCCTGCCGAAGACGCTAAGGACACGCTGAAATCAAAGACAGGCCCACTACGCCACAATGTCGCAAGCAACGAAGAAAACCTCCCTGGCGAGGAGGAGCATGAGGCACCAGCGGAGTCGACGCACGAGGGATCGGACGTCGAGGTCCTAGAGGGGGACTCCGAAAACATCCACGCCGTGAAGAAGGCGAAGGATCCGAACAAGAAGACTGAGAAGGTAAGACACCATAAAGATCTGTCGGAACCGAAGGGCCACAAACATAAGGCGCACAAGCCAGCCCCGACGCCAAGCAAGAAGGCGATCGAGGGTCAGGCGCGATTAAAAGAACCCCACGGAACCCAACCGAAGGTTACCGAGGAGGGAAAATCGTTGAAGACGCCAAAACAAAGGGTCAACACCGAACCCGCAAAAAAGGGCACGACACCGCCAAAGACTAACGTCGACGTCGGGAAGAAAAGAAAATCTCCGGCCTCTGACGCCGAGAGGGCCCTCGAGGTCGAAAAGAAAAGGAGAAGACTCGAGGAGGAAATGGCAGCGCTCCTACAAAAGAAAAAGGACTTTGATGCCTCATTGAAGGATTTTCTAATTCCAAAAACACCGGCTGCCGAACCAGAGAACGTCGACGCCGAAGAGGCAGAAGACACTGAAGGAGAGGAAGAAGGTATCTTCGACTCCCCTCCAACACCAGAGCCTCGAGGCGAAGATCCCGAGGAATACAGAGACATACCTGAAGAGGAGGAAAACTCGAGGATGAGTGAAACGACCTCGACACCGAGATCCCAGAAGAAGAGATTTGCAGTTACCCCTTGAAAGCTTCACCTCCAGATGACATTGCTTTCTATAAGGACATTGTAAAAAGGGCAGCAAATCAATTTGGTGTACCCTTAGAAGAAGAAAAAGGGGACACATGCTTTTTGCTAGAAACCCTGGCACCGGCTACAAAAGGAACACAATACCTTCCAATGCTGCCCAGTATTCTGGATCAAGGCAAAGAGGCCTTCAAGGAGCCAGCCTCCAGCAAAGGAGTAACCCCCAGAGTGGAGAAAAAGTATAAGCCAGCCTCAAAGGACCCTAAATATATTCAGGGAAGTACAATACCTGACTCCAACACCGGGCCTCCACCAGAAAAGGAAAGTAAGAGGATGGATATGGTGGGGAGAAGGATAGAAAAGGAGGCAGCAACACAGTGGTGTATTGCTAACTCAAATGCCCTACTGAATAGATATGGCCACTAACGATGGGAGGACACAGAGGAGTTGTTGAAAAACTACCTGAGGAGGACAAAAAGAGGGCAAAATCTATTGTCCAGGAGGGAAGAAACGTGGCAAACACCTGTCTAAAGTCAGCTTTAGATGCAGCAGACACTGCTAGTAGGCAGATGTGCACAGGAACCATCCTGAGAAGACATGCCTGGCTCAGAATCTCAGGCTTTAAACAGCAAGTTCAAACCTCCATCATCAACAGACCATTCAATGGAGAAGCTCTGTTTGGTAAAGAGGTAGATGAATCTCTTCAACAAATTAAGAAGGACAACGAAACCGCAAGGGCAATGGGGGCCCTGCAGCTAAGAGGTTCATTTAAAAGAGGGGGATTCAATAATAGGAAGCCCACAGGTAGGGGCTCCTTTGGTCAAGGACAACAGATGGCACAACAAACTCCAGTGCAGAACCCAGGTCAACAAATGGGTCAGCAGTCAAGCTACCAAGGTTGGCAACAACAACAAAAGCAGCCCTTTCGAGGAAGAGGCAATGGCCGAGGAAGAGGCCAATCCTCTAGAGGAAGAGGAAATGACTCTAACTGACTCAATCACAAAAAAGGACCCACACAAATCACCAGTGGGGAGGGGAAGGATATCTTTTTTCCACAGACAATTAGAAAAGATCACAACAGACAATTTGATTTTAAATTTCGTAAAATACGGGTATTGCATAGAGTGAACAAAAATACCACCTGTAAACCCTCCAAGAGAAAGAAAATTAATGAGATCAGAACAAACACTGCTAAACGCAGAGCTCAAGGAACTATGCCTAAAACAGGCAATAGAAAAAGTACCGAAACAAGAATGGTTCACAGGAAACTACTCCCCATATTTCCTAATACCCAAACAGGGTCAAACTCTAAGACCAATCATGGACTGAAGATTCATCAACAAGTTCATACTAACACAACGCTTCAAAATGTGTACCTTCCAGGAAATAATCCCACAAATTCAAAAGGATGATTACTTGGCAACAATAGACCTCAAAGATGCCTACTTACATATCCTCATGAACAAAAAACACAGGAAGTACCTAAGATTCCTGCACAACGGAACACACTACCAATTCAAAGTACTTCCTTTCGGAATAAAATCAGCTCCACGGGTGTTCACAAAATGTCTAGCCGCAGTGGCGGCATACCTAAGAAGAGAAGAAATCCACGTCTACCCCATCTAGACGACTGGCTCATAAGGGGGCATTCAAAACAAACATGTCACCATGTTCAAAAAACAATCAAGACGCTACAGACACTGGGTTTCTCACTAAACCACAAAAAATCTTCAACAACACCAGAAAGAGAAAAAACCTTCCTGGGAGCAAGATTAAATACAGCGAAAGCAAAGGCATACCCCACAAGGATCAGGATACAAGCAATCCATCAAGAAACGACCCTCTACCAGAGGGGTCAGTCTCTGACAGTGAGGAACGTCATGAAACTGATGGGCATGATGGCATCATGCATCCCACTTATCCCTCACGCTCGCCTACACATGCGCCCATTTCAAGAATGGCTTACCAACAGCTGGTCTCAAGCCACAGGAAGTTGGGAGGATCTAGTGGTTGTTACACAAAGGGTGCAAGCAGAGATACAATGATGGGCATCCAACAACATAGCAGAGGGGAGACCTTTTACGGACCCAACTCCATCTGTGACAGTCGCCGCGGATGCATCCCTCAACGGTTGGGGAGCGCATTGCAACCAGCTGAAAGTTCATGGTCAATGGAACTAACAGGATTTCACAAAGCAAATCAACTTTTTGGAAATGAAAACGGTCTTTCTAGCACTCAAGGCATTCCAGAAACACATTCAGGGGAAAAACATATTAATTCAAACAGACAATACAACGACAATGTTCTATCTGAACAAACAGGGTGGGACATGGTCCTTTCCCCGGAGCAAACTTGCACAGGAAATCTGGCAATGGGCAATAATACAAAAAATTAAATCTACAGACAGTACATCTACCAGGAGTACACAACATTACAGCAGACCAACTCAGCAGACAGAACTGCTCCCACGAATGGGAGTTGAAACAGAAAACAGTACAGTATCTGTTCAACATCTGGGGAACACCAGTGATAGACATGTTAGCAACAATGCAGAACAAGAAATGCCAGTCCTTTGCCTCGAGGTTTCCACACCATCGATCAAGGGGAAATGCACTTTCACTCAATTGGTCACAGACATTTGCTTACGCCTTTCCACCAATACCCCTGATGCAAAGAGTGTTACAAAAAGCAAAAAACCCAGGAACAAATATGATTCTCATTGCCCCTCAATGGGCAAGGCAAACATGGTATTCAACCCTCCTAGAACTATCCAGGGGAGAGACTATCAAGATCAAAGCAGAAAAAGACCTGCTAACAATGCAACAGGGCCAGATATTTCACCCAGAGCCAGCGACGCTACACCTAGCAGCTTGGCGCCTGAATACATAGAATTTGGACACCTCAATCTGCCTCTGCGAACCATGGAAATTCTAAAAGAGGCAAGGAAAGAGTCAACAACAAAATGCTATACAGCAAAATGGAAACGATATACCACATGGTGCACCGCTATCAAGAAAAACAGTTCAATCAACACACAAGAAACAGTTATTACATACCTTACTAACCTCTTGGACAGCAACATCAACTACTCAAGTATTAAAGTGCACCTTGCTGCCATAGTAGCATACACAAAAGGAAAATCATGCAAAAGCTTCTTTACAAGACCAGTAATCAAAAGATTTTTAGAAGGAGCAAAAAGAATTTCACCACTAAGAGCAGCTCCAGTACCCACATGGAGCTTAAATACAGTACTTTCTCAACTAATGGCAAAGCCCTTCGAGCCCATGCATACAGCGTACCTAAAACACATTACCCTAAAGACAGCCTTTCTCATTGCAATAACATCACTACGAAGAGTAATTGAACTGCAAGCATTAACAATTCTAGAACCGTACTTACAAATCCACTAGGATAAAGTAATCTTAAAAACTAACCCACAGTTTTTGCCAAAAGTGGTATCTAAGTATCACTTAAACCAAAACATTCTCCTGCCGGTTTTCTTTAAAAACCCAAAGACTAAAGGAGAGATGAGCCTCCATACCCTGTATGTAAGGAGGGCTTTATTGTATTATTTACAAAAAACAGATCAAATCAGGAAGACAAAGCAATTGTTTGTCGCCTACGCGCATACCAACACAGGATCACCTGTCACAAAGGCAACTATTGCAAGATGGATAGTACAAGCCATCCAATTGTGTTATGCCAGGGCCAAAAAAGAACAAACAATACAACCAACAGCTCACTCCACTAGAAAGAAAGGAGCAACGCTAGCCTTTATGGCCAATGTACCCATTGACTCCATTTGCGCAGCAGCAACATGGGCGTCACCACACACCTTTACAAAGCATTACTGTGTGGATATACAAATGAATAAGGAAGCTCAAATTGGACAAAGGGTGCTTCACCACAGCCTCCCAGACACGGGAGAAACCGCTACATAATCTGATGCACAGCATGTGAATCCAGAAAAGGATTCACGCTGCAAAACGAAATGGTTACTTACCAGTAGGAGTAGTTTTGCAGCTTGAAGAATTTTCTGGATTCACATGCGACCCACCCGGCCTCCCCTAGAAGGAAAACAAACAGGTGGGGAAGCAAAGAACTACATCAGTTATTCAATAACCATCTCATGGATTACAAAACAGAATAATAACAGAAAAAATAATCCAAAGATGGCCACCACGCACGTTGATCTCCAGGATACCGTCTGACGTCACTGTACCTGGCACCAAATGGTGGTCGACTGCGACCAAAACAAGAGAAACGAAGGAAAAAAAAGACAATTTCGGACCCAACCACTAGATGGCGGAATGACGCACAGCATGTGAATCCAGAAAATTCTTCAAGCTGCAAAACTACTCCTACTGGTAAGTAACCATTTCGTTTTCAGTACTCTTTTGAACTTCATGGATTCTTGCTCCAGTTAAATGACAACTCCAAACAGTAGACCATTGGATTTAAAAATACTATTAGTGTCTCCTCTAAAGGAAGGAAAGCAGGTTCACTGACTAACGTTGGACATCTAAGTCTCTGGTATGGTAGAAACATTTTGGGGGGAGACTCTAAAGCAAAACCGATTTTATTCTTGTGGGACAGACCGAAATTTGAAGTCCTTGTAATTTATGACAGGAAACCAGTGCGATGTTTCTCGGATTTTTTAATGTAATTGGAGAGCTTTTATTCAAACATTTACGTGACTAAGTTCTGTGCCCTTTGTAGTTCATGAGTGAAGAAAGATCTGGCGTATTGTAACAGAATTGGGGAGTCAAATGGGCATTGTGCTGTACATTGTTTTCGTGCTAAGAGGGTTAATTATCTCAGATGTGGGGTTTACGATTTTTAATGACTGTAACCACCAAAGGTCTTGTCCTGTTTCGTATTGAATTGATTTTAACTAGTGTATGAATACAGGTTAACCAACATAGTCAGCAACTGGTGCTTTGATGACCTCTGTGATCGATCAGCCCCCCATACATCTGTGTTGTAACTCCAAAATTGAACATTTAAAAGCATTGACAGTATTGCATGACATGCCTGTGTTCTTCCTGTAGCATGTCCAGCTGTGGAATTTGTGTCAACAAGACTAGTGCTTTGCAGTGTTTTGGGAAACGTTATAATGACCTTTTGCAAAATGTTGCCCCCACCCCCCTTTCCCCTTGGCAAGTGCCTGGTATGGATTTTGGAGTCATAGATAACATTTTGAGTTTGTTTTCTTCTAATTGTAAACTCATTTTGTACTTCAACAAATCGAGATAGGTAAAAACATACCCCAGGTGTTTTCAGACTGGTAGGTATTCTTTTACTCAAACTAGCAATCAGATTAAGGCATAGAGGGACAAAGTGCACAAAAGTGTTAATTAGACAGTAGTCTTGAAAATCAGCTTATTTTTCATTCTGCTGTGTTTCCTTTCCTGTTAGCAGCAAGCTGTTGTTTCGAGATGAAATTGCCAAGTCTCCACTAACAATGGACTCACAATGGAGCTGCTATTTTCACCTCAAAATACAGGAAGAGGAGGAAACCAAAGAGACAGAAACTATAGGGTTTGTTTGTTGTCTTATGGCCCACGATTTCTCTTGTTAAAACCTGTTTTTGAAAAGCCAAATCCAGCCTGTCACAAAAAAGCGAGAAAAAGCCATAGTGGGAAGACTAGTTTGCCCAGAATATGTACAAGAGCCTTTTAAGTAATGATTTTGTTAATGTTTTATCATTAAAAAGCATACAGTATGACATATGCAAACTGAAATGTTTTGATAACGAAGCACATTGCTGCCAATCCCCTACCAGCGCTATATAAAACTCATCAAATAAAATAAATTAATGGTACACTGCTTTTATCAGTAAAGGTCATTACAACAACACTTTACAAGGCAATATATCGCTCAGTTCACTCCACACTTTAATATAGAACAAACAATAATGTGGGCTATTAATGACTGGTCAGGACATTAAGGGCACCCCACTCAAGTATTGGTATTTGACAAAATGTAGTAGCATATACACTAGTTTCAGTTACAACCAATATACACCACTACACAATCCATTCAACATAGACAAATTATGTGAATGATTTGGGAGAGATTTTAAAGCAAAACAATATGTTAATCCCTAAGTGCACAGTCCCATCTTTAACATACTTTTTGATCACTAGCTATTTGCTGCATAATTGTCAATGTTTTCAGCGTCTTCCCATTTAGAGAGTTTCCTTCTCCACAGTGCTATCTGTTGAGAATTGAACAATTTCCACATCATGGCTAGCTGCTTTTTGGTCTGCATGAGGGCGAGGTCAATAACTCTGCCCTCTAGGCTGTTTTTTCGAGATCTCAACTTCAGATCCAACAAGTAAACCCTGGGCTATACACAAGCTTGCTTCATACAAAGCATCTGTTTCTAATTATGTCGAACCAATAAAACAATATGGATGGACACGCAATAATAAATGTATTAGGTAGGATTCTTGAGTGTGACACCACTGGCGTGGAAAACTGGCAGCAGGGATACTTGGCTGTTAACTATTATATATAATTGGCCATTTTGGCAGGTCAGCTGCAGTAGACTATATCACTGTTTATGTGTTCATCGTCAGTACAGCCCATTCCGGCTCCAGTGTCAGACGTGCTTCTCCTCCAGTCTCCAGCAGCGTTATGCGGTTTTCCACACCCGCCACCTTGATATTTACCCACGTTTTCCCGTACCCGGGCCAACGTTTCCGTAATCCGCCTGGCAGACGTTCTACACCCGTACACACGCCGGACACTGGACAGCCATTACCTGTTAGTCCAGGTTTCCACCGTATCCTTGTGTTTTTACACCCTTCCAGACGGTACCTCATATCAACCCTCGGCTGCCAACAGCCCGCGGTACACTACCGTCGCAGTAACCTTTGTGGCGCCGCATCCAGCGCTATCCTGCCCAGTTGCTTTAGCTTCCAGCTCACCTCACACCGGTTTGGAATTATCACCGGCTTCAGGGGTCAGCACTCATCTTGTTACGCTCGCTTGTTAGCCCTGATGAGTCACGGGATTTTTCCCAGTGACGAAACACGTGTCGGCTGGTTTCTGTATCCAACATAATTGTTGTTGAAATATAAATAAACCTTTTGGTTCCAATACTGATGCCGACCTTCACATTTATGTAACGTACAGCAACAGACTGACGTTCTGTTAATACCCTCACCGCGTGTGCCCAGGACAGTACTCATTTCACAGTGTGAATCCTGCGATTCATACAATTCCCAGGGGTTATCGGGTTACTCCCCTGACCTGGCAGCACCGCATGTACATAAGTCTATAGTTAGCACACGCAATAGCTTGAGCGCCAATTTCCTGTTTGTACTAAAAAACCCCCACCTAATTTCCTATATCACTGTTTATGTAAGCAGGCCACCATCTGCCGTGGAGGAGCGCAATTTCTAGGCGGTTTTATCGGAACACTATGGGCTCTTTCAATTAAGACCTTTGTGAGTCCTTGTAGTGAAAATCCATTCCTTGAGGTGCAGCTATATGCTGGGTCCCTCTACTTTTTCTGTGAGCCCAATATTCTGCACATTGTTACTCTTGGAGCAGTCATCCATGTCTTACTGTTTATGGCTATATTTCCATATGTCGTATTAAATATGTTATTTGCATAAGTAAAAGAATATAAAAAGGATTCCTTTCCACAGCATTTCAGTTGTTATGTCTCTTTTTCTGGTGTATTATTGAAGAGTATTCACTCTCGTGTTTAAATGATTATACATAAATTTCTCAATGACTTAGTGAATTAACTTCATAAGTGATTCCCTCTTTGGTTCTTCCATAGAGGTACGTCAGGACCAATTGTTGTTCTTACCGCATTGCACCCAGGTCCTCTTGACACTTTTTGGGTTACCCCATTAGTCTGTAATGGTGCGGCATAGTGTTCTAATATGCTAATTTTTTCCAGTATATCATATCTTTAAAATAGTCTTTTGTCTGGAACTAGGGTGGTTTTACTAGAGATGCCGCGTGGATTTACATGATCATTTAACTCGTTCACATGTTGTTTGAGTTTCTTTATACAGAATATCACCATGTTGTAGTAAGGTTCTTGTTCCGTTTTTCCCAAAGTTCAGTGGCCCCTCCTGGCCTGATAGCCTTGAGCAGTCAGATCACCACCTCAAGTTTAATTCTTTAGTTGGCTGAATCATAAATCTAATGCTTTTTATACATTTGCTTACAGTTCCATGGTAGCTTGCAAAGAAAGAGCAGGACCAAGCCTGGGTAGTTTCTAGCAAGTTACAAAAAGTGAGATCTGTCACTCACCAAATTATTCTATACGATGTAAAAAAAATTAGATGCACATGGTTTTGACTTTATCACTATCTGCAGGTGAAAACTATCACCACCCTGATAGGCTGCTGACAAGAGACTTCTAGGATCCATGCTATACATCTAGTTTATGCATAGTTGTAATGTTGAGTGAAAGGGAACACCAGAAGCCCCATGAAATCTCTCATCAGCCCAGACACAGGTCCCAGAGCAAACTGTGGGTCAGTTGAGCAAGCAAGCATCCAAGGTTGAACCTGTATCAGAGCTCGTATAAGAAGCAGCCATTTTGTTGCCTGGCTAACCTCTACCCCCATCATATAGTTAAATTAAAATAATACATTCATAATTATTTCCTTTAGTTTGTTTTCCTTCGTAGTGTTTGTCCATCAGTAGTGTTAAGATATCTTCTATTTATATCGTGGTCTAGGTTAAGTGCTTGGGTTGAGTAGCATTTTTTGTTTGCCACTTCATATGCACAGGTATAAAGTTGTGCACTAGTATTTCTCTATGTAAGTAAGTCTAACTGGGTAGTGAGAGGTTAGCCCATAGTGTTCTGATTCAGCCATATGTAGTGTATGTAGCCCCTTATACAGATGTGTATGACCCCTCAGTGGCTAGCCATGTTACAAACCTTGCATTGTGGAAATCTGAGTTCTATTCTTGGCATCTGTACCTAAAAGAACAAGCATTGGCATAGCCAATAGGTCTCGCCTTTGGGGCCTTATAAGTGTTTAGCCAGAGCTATTGACTTTGCCAATGTCTTCAAGCTGTGCTGTAGAGAAGTGTGGCTGCTGTGCAGCATGCTGAAAAGTTATAATAAAAAAGTGTCAGAAGCATTTTTGTTACTTTATATATGACCAAGAAGGCATTATGTAAAACTTAACGACCATATTAAAAAAAGTATTTACAATAAAAAAATTCCTCAGTTTTCTTTTGTACTTGCAATGCTGGCAACTTGTTTCTGCCTATTGCAATGGTTGTTTGTTAAAGCTTTTTTTTTTGGAGGGGGCATAAACAATCGGAGGGTGAAGGTTGGGAACTAGTACCTGTATTATAACACTAGCAGCGGCCAGACGCTAGGGGAGAATCAACAGATGCCAGATTCCGAGAGCAGGCTGAGGTGGTGCTGAGTGATGCTGAGGTGGTGGTGGTGGTAGTGGTGGTGGTGGTGGTGACTGTTGCGGAGACGATGCTGAGGTGATGCTGAATGATACTCAGGTCTTGCTGAGTGATACTGCTGTGGTGCTGAGTGATGCTGCGGTGGTGCTGAGTGATGCTGTGGTGGTGCTGAGTGATATTGTCTTGGCGCTGAGTGATGCTGTGGTGGCCCTGAGTGATGCTGTGGTGGCCCTGAGTGATGCTGTGGTGGCCCTGAGTGATGCTGTGGTGGCCCTGAGTGATGCTGTGGTGGCCCTGAGTGATGCTGTGGTGGCCCTGAGTGAAGCTGTGGTGGCCCTGAGTGAAGCTGTGGTGGCCCTGAGTGAAGCTGTGGTGGCCCTGAGTGATGCTGTGGTGGCCCTGAGTGATGCTGTGGTGGCCCTGAGTGATGCTGTGGTGGCCCTGAGTGATGCTGTGGTGGCCCTGAGTGATGCTGTGGTAGCCCTGAGTGATGCTGTGGTGGCCCTGAGTGATGCTGTGGTGGCCCTGAGTGATGCTGTGGTGGCCCTGAGTGATGCTGTGGTGGCCCTGAGTGATGCTGTGGTGGCCCTGAGTGATGCTGTGGTGGCCCTGAGTGATGCTGTGGTGGCCCTGAGTGATGCTGTGGTGGCCCTGAGTGATGCTGTGGTGGCCCTGAGTGATGCTGTGGTGGCCCTGAGTGATGCTGTGGTGGCCCTGAGTGATGCTGTGGTGGCCCTGAGTGATGCTGTGGTGGCCCTGAGTGATGCTGTGGTGGCCCTGAGTGATGCTGTGGTGGCCCTGAGTGATGCTGTGGTGGCCCTGAGTGATGCTGTGGTGGCCCTGAGTGATGCTGTGGTGGCCCTGAGTGAAGCTGTGGTGGCCCTGAGTGAAGCTGTGGTGGCCCTGAGTGAAGCTGTGGTGGCCCTGAGTGAAGCTGTGGTGGCCCTGAGTGAAGCTGTGGTGGCCCTGAGTGAAGCTGTGGTGGCCCTGAGTGAAGCTGTGGTGGCCCTGAGTGAAGCTGTGGTGGCCCTGAGTGAAGCTGTGGTGGCCCTGAGTGAAGCTGTGGTGGCCCTGAGTGATGCTGTGGTGGCCCTGAGTGATGCTGTGGTGGCGCTGAGTGATGCTGTGGTGGCGCTGAGTGATGCTGTGGTGGCGCTGAGTGATGCTGTGGTGGCGCTGAGTGATGCTGTGGTGGCCCTGAGTGATGCTGTGGTGGCCCTGAGTGATGCTGTGGTGGCCCTGAGTGATGCTGTGGTGGCCCTGAGTGATGCTGTGGTGACCCTGAGTGATGCTGTGGTGGCCCTGAGTGATGCTGTGGTGGCCCTGAGTGATGCTGTGGTGGCCCTGAGTGATGCTGTGGTGGCCCTGAGTGATGCTGTGGTGGCGATGAATGATGCTGTGGTGGCGATGAATGATGCTGTGGTGGCGATGAATGATGCTGTGGCGGCGATGAATGATGCTGTGGCGGCGATGAATGATGCTGTTGCGGCGCTGAGCGATGCTGTTGCGGCGCTGAGCGATGCTGTTGCGGCGCTGAGCGATGCTGTGGCGGCGCTGAGCGATGCTGTGGCGGCGCTGAGCGATGCTGTGGCGGCGCTGAGCGATGCTGTGGCGGCGCTGAGCGATGCTGTGGCGGCCCTGAGCGAGGCAGTGGCGGCCCTGAGCGAGGCTGTGGCGGCCCTGAGCGAGGCTGTGGCGGCCCTGAGCGAGGCTGTGGCGGCCCTGAGCGAGGCTGTGGCGGCCCTGAGTGATGCTGTGGTGTTGCCGAGTGAGAGAGAGAGTGAAGATATAATGCCCAATTAGAGCGGGTGGTGAGAGAGAAAGAGAGAGAAAGGGTGTACATAGAATAAAGAGTGGCGCGGGATAGAGAGAGAGAAAGAAGGGGAGAGAGAGAGAGTGAATGAAGGAGTTTGAAAGAGAAACAGATAAAGGGGGTGAGAGAGAGAGGCTAAAAAGATAGAGAGGGGAGAGTTAATTAAGTAGAGAGAGAATTAGAGAGGGAGAGAGAGAGAAGGAGAGAGACAAGAAGAGTGGGGGTGTGGAGTTTAAATAGAGTGAAGTGACGCGGAAAAAGTAACCTTAAATATAGCTTTGTGCTTTGCGCGAATAAATATAAAAAAAAACAGTGAGACAAAAATACTGGCAATTAGGCTGTGACTCCCAATATAAAACAAATAGCGATATAAGGTGAAATCAACCCACCGAAGCAATATTTCTAACTAGACAAAAAAAAGCTTGCATTTCAATGCTAATCGCTGTTGTTTTTCATGTGACTGTAGTCCAGGGCCGTCAGTTGGTAATGTGAGCTACTGCTGCGATTGAAACATCAGAGTCCAGAGAGAGTTAATGAGCCATGACGAGGAAATGAGGAAGAGATAGGAAACCCAGATGGCAGCTGCGCGCGTGCACGCTATCGTGAACGCAAGCTGGTCGCCAGCCGAAAGCCAGTGGGTTTGCACTTCCAAGACCAGCGCAAGCGCTGGTGCAGGCCGAGACCTAAAAATGTGTGATCATAGGCAAGTCAGATGATTTCCCCTGTTCTTCGTTGTAAATATGTATAGTTACATACTAGTCTAATGTAAAAAAAAAAAAAAACAACTGCAAATATGTGAAACACCACTTGATGTACACTAGATAGAACAGTGTCCAAACCCTGCTGATGCGTAGTTCTCCAGTGCTCTCTTAAGAGTAAAGTCCTTACAACACAATCACGGTAGCAATCTAATTTTGGAGCCATGCCATCTTCAAAAGTCTGTTTGTATTGCTCCTCATTAGAAGATAAGTTTGGTAAATTAAGAGTTGGTTCATTCATAGCCTCCTCTGTGTTCTTTTATCAGTTTTTGAATTACAAAGATACTACATTTGTGAGCGTGAAATAAGACCTCCGTCAAAATCCTGAGGAGAGATCCTGTCTTAGTGTCTAGGAAAATGGTCGTCACTGGAGTTATAATAACCCAGCTGCCCGTGCCTATTAAAAACCTATTTGTTTTTAAGATTAGACCACGCTATCTCTGCATAATCTTTTGATTTACGTTTTACTCTCTGACCATACAGAACTTTATGTTGAGTTGTGTGTTTTTTTTGTTCCGAGCAACAAACACCCTTTTGAATGTATTATCTTATAGTGCTAGTGAAAGATACATTTCTCAGTGCAAGCGAGAAGTGTTTCACACTGGTGGTTTACTTGCTTTAAACTATTTCTTTGATCAAATTCTGAATCTCTTGTAATAAGTTATATTATTTTTTAAGGTCCCAGAGTAATCGAGCATGGCTGCAGCGTCATATGACCAGTTGTTAAAGCAAGTTGAGGCACTGAAAATGGAGAACACAAATCTACGACAGGAACTGGAGGACAACTCAACTCATCTTACGATATTGGAATCGGAAGCTTCTAACATGAAGGTATCAAAAGATTGTTTTTGAACACTTTAGTAATTTTTCTGAGATTTTTAAATGGGAATCACCCTGTTAACATTTACAAGGCAGAGCTTTTTTTTTTATACTTTATTGTTTATACTACCGTCTCCCTTATGACTGTAATTCGTCCAGTTAGCTGCTAAAGCCTTGTTGATAGCCGGTTTTCCTTTCTGGAAAATATGTAACATTTGTACAGAACATAATTTAAGTTTAGTTAATTTGTTATTTATTCCATTTAGTTTTGGGACATTTAAAATTTTGTAGACACATATGTGGCATCAAATATGTCGTCTTTGAAGCAAAGAAAGTGTGGCTGATGTGTACAGCCCTTGCTATGAAGGCCTCTTTATTGTGCATCCTTTTCATACAAGCTTTTGTTACTATCACTAACCTCTGAAAGGTGCTAATTCATTTAATATTACAAGCTAATATTTATGCCATACATCCTTGCTCCTGTGGACATTCAACTCAAGATTTTCTTCCATCCCTCTCCCTCGAGCTCTCCTGCTCTGCACTGGGACATTTATGACGAAACATTTCGCTCAACTTTTACTGTTCTCAATTGTTTTTGTTCAACACCGGCAGAAGCCTTGATGGGCTACTTGGGCCAAATCTGCTGTTGCTCATCAATAAATAGGCAAGTCACCAGAAGACATAGACCTGCCCATGGTGACCTCCCCCCTTTTCTCATCCAGCACCCTATGCTTGAAAGCTTGGAGGTTCAGGTGTCCACAAGTAGACTGAAACCTAACTCATTTCCTATTACGCCTCTCAATAGGGAATCAAAATGCATGGAGGCATTTGGGAAGAGATTATTTTCTTCAGCTGGCCTCACTCTTTTCTCAGTGAATGCCAGTTGCCTACTGGGATAATGTGCGAATGCTTTATGGGACATGGTCATCGAGATCTTGTCGACAGTTACCCGAGTAATACAGCGCCAACTTGATGCAGGTTGTTTAAGATGGTGATGATGCATCAAAGTACCTAATTTTCTCTGGGCTCAACACCACTGACTCCTTGGGCATGGCAGTCGGTACCAGTGTGGAGCTTTGGCAGCATGCCTGAGTGAGGTCTATGGGTTTCTCGGTGCAGTTCAGGCATCACTAATGGGCATGCGATTTGATGGTATCAGTCTCTCTGGAGATGAGGCAGACTCTGCTGTGGAGCCCTTCAAGGAAAGCAGAACCACAGCACACTCCCTCTGCCTTTTTTGCGTGCATGCAATAGCATTCCCTACAGTTTTGCCCTTTTTGAGACTTCAAAAGGGGCTTGGCGCAAGGATAACTCCAAGGTCCACATCCACAACAGCGACCCCGTCGACTTTTTGAGGCTGGAGTCTGGGATCTGGGTGACAGTGTCCATGTCCACTGCTCATTCCCCCGCCCCTCCGGCCACCGCCACCAAACCACTTTAGATTGCTCTTTGCTGCACATGACTACCCAGTTGGAGGCAGGGTAAGCTATTACCTCCACGGGGTACAGAGCATAACATCCGACAGATGGGTGCTTCAAATAGTCCAGCATGTATTTGCCTTACCATTCCTTTCAGACCCCCCCCATATATTCTACCTACTTCAGAGCAGCTGTCGGATATCCATTTTGAAGAAGGTGCTCATGACTCTTTTGGACTAAGGAGCCATAGAGAAGGTCCCAGCATCCGAAAGAGGAACTGACTGATAGTCCTGTTATTTCCTGGTGCTGAAGGACGGAGGCCTTTCCATATTTTAGTTCTTCACACACTCAATTTCTTCCTGAAAAAGGACACATTCAGAATGTTCACATTGACCTAATTTTTATCTGCCCTACATTCAAAACACTGGATGGTTGCACCTGCAGAATGCCTGTTTTCACTTTTCCATCCTGCAGTTCCACAGGGGTTATCTGCTGTTCAAGGTGGGCCCAGGGCATTTTAATTCTCTGTGCTTTCCTTTGGCCTCACCAATTCACCTTGGATGTTTCACCATAGTGACGTTAGTGGTTCCAGCACTCCTCCGGAAGTTGGGGATTTCAGTCTTCCCATCCTTAATGACTGGCTGTTCAACGCAGGCTTGCCACAGTCAGTTGTGTAGACCACCTCCAGACGACTGTAGACCTCTTAATATCTTTAGGGTTCTTGATGAGCATGCTGAAGTCATACCTGACTCCTTCGCAAGAAGATCCCGTCCATCAGAGCCATCCTGTTTTGAGCCTTCCCTCCAGTTCAACGATTCCAGGACGTTCAGGCTATCATCCAGTGGGAACCGACCCCACTAATCATATAAACCCCAATATTTCGAACATCCCAATTTTTACTAAATCAATCTGACTCCAAAATCTCCAATGGATCTGTTTGTTCCCGTCTCTCCGTCGAGCGCTTAATCTGGGTGCTTGAATTCTCTGGAGTTTCAGGGGCCGACTGCGGATCGGAGCTTCGGGCTCTCGTTCCTGATAGAGCTCTGCTCGCTTTTGGGTACCTTCATCGCTCGATTTGACGTGCTAAAGAGGCATGGTTCCCGCCTGTAATCCCACCGATCTGCCATATGCGCTGATCTAATAATGGCTGATTAATGACCAACATTGACTACGGCATCACCGATGAAGCTGCGGGGAGCCTAATTGCCATTCCGAATGCCGCTGCTTGAGGATCAAGTCGACCTACCTGTTTCACTGCAGAACTACAAACTGTTCTTGGCGTGACGGTGATCATTATTTACTGCGGCCTGACCCTAAGATGGCGTCCACTTAATGAAGTTCGGGGAGCGCTCCACCTTCCCAGTCGGGGCTGCGCGGTGGGATCTTCCAATCTAAGCAAGTATTTCCGATACTGTGCCCGATACTCATAATGAATGAGTTATTGCAAACCTGTTCTCATCAACAGTGTTTCTCATGAGTGCTGAGCCTGACCCTAAGATGGCGCCCGTGTTTTGAACTTGGCGTATTTAATGAGTGACGCTGATACGATACCTGTTAATAATAATTGAGCGCCTCATTGTAAGGCTGACTTCTTCACCATGACGATCCTTTTGAGAGCAATGCCTGTTGCTAAAATGGCGCCCGTGTCTCAGATCTTAGCACATTCATTCAGTGATATGGCCCGGAAACGTTGACCGGAGTCTTCATACCCTTCGCGCCCGAGTGATCTTCGACCAGCTGAGGAATGACGAGTTCCGGAGAGATGGAGGTTTGAGGCAGGTGGCGCCTCCTTGGAGCACCGGGACTGGTGCGGCGGATGGACCTTTGACGATGCGGAAACCTTATATGTTATACTGACTGCGGTGCCCGAGCAACATGGTCGATGCCCAGTGGAGCTGTTTAGGCAGCTATAGAGGAGATTGGCCTTGGTTTCACCCCCTTGACCGTCACCTACCCAGCCGGACATTGGACATTGTTTTTCCTCGTCTCTCCGTTGCGATTCCTTTCCCTCCCCCACCTCCTCCCTCCTTGTCTCAATCCCTCCCCCCCACCCACCCTCATACCCCAAATGTCTTGTATCTGTTTTATTTTATGATATGGTAACTGATGTAACTCTGTTCAACTGTTCTCATGTAAAGCGCTCTGATACCTCCGGGTCTAGCCAGCGCTATATAAAACTCATCAAATAAATAAAGGTTAGAGACTACACTCCTCATCAGAAAAATATATACTGAAGTAGAATAAAACAGAATAAATGTAGAAGCATCAATAACTGAGTTCTAGATCAAAAATAAGGCAAAAATGAGAATTACAGAAGTATTAAGTGAACGGGACAGAGAAAATTGCATGAATTTTAATGAAGGCCTAAATACAGAAATACAAAGTCATACAACTTAGCTCCGATTAGTCAAGTCTAGATAAACACCACAAGAGTCAAACTCATGGAGTCCCATAAGAAAAATCTAAGACAAAACGGACAGAGTCTCAGGAAAAAAATGAAAAATCACCCCAGCAACAGATGAGGCAACACTAAAAAAAAAAAATCAAAACCAGGTTCTAAAGTCCAAAGGTTTTTATACACAATTTCACACATGCCCATTATAGATTCTGCAAATTCAGAAAGGAATTATCATGGTTAGGGACTCCCTGGCAAATCCAGAAGCATAATATTTTTTAATCTTTAGTACTAACCCATTTCTTAACATAAAAGAAATCTTCCAACTACTCCCTCAGCAACTGCTCTCCGGAGATGTTCTACACAAAATGAAACATTTATTAAACAATGGATCAAACAATTAGCATGCCTACAACAGAACTTCCAATGAAAGACCTTGAACATGATACTTTGGGTACACAATGGAAGCTTCATTCACATTACATACTTCTCAACACAGTTGTTCATCTTTAATCTGTGACGTCATTAACTTGGTGCTCCGCAGAAACAAGAGGAAAGATGGTTTACAGCAGGACACCGGTTGGGAGGAGGGGCAATGAGTAAGAGCACGATGAGCAGAATGCCAGAAACTGTGTCCATACCAGTAAATGGTGTCTCGCGCAAAAATGTGTCATTACTACTATACGGAATTAATTACATTTTAAGCAACTTAGTAAATTCATTTTAAACGGCACATCATAAATTCATCGGTTACGACTCTGTGAATCGTTATCATTAATTTTTAAAATAATTTTCACCCAATAGTTATACATTTGCACATTTTAAAAAAGCTACTACGCTCCTGATATTTCGATGTCAGTCCTGGGTCGCGGTGAGAGTGGCTCTGAGATTTCTAGACCTCTGGCATTCTGCTTTTCAACTGCGCCAGATGGCACATTTGGGGTCTGAAATCTCAGTGTGCTCAGCACCACGGGAACCTGTGGGATACATCCAGATTTCAGTGGAGACCACAAAAGATATACAGTGGTGGCTGTTCAACCCCAATTGGACCAGTGCAGACCCTACCCCACTCAGAGCGGACAGTGGTGACAAATGCATCAGAAAGTGAGACTCTTGACCAGAGGCAAGTCTGCTTCCACTGCGTTGGCATGCCAAGTGGCTATTCTAGATATCTGCCAGGCCGCAATGTTGGTATCAGTCCATATGCTGACGAAGAACTACTGTCTTGATAGCCAGGTCCGGCAAAAAGGCACTATGCCTGTTCAGTCCTGTAGGGATTTCTGGTTTAAGTGAGTCCACAGACCCACCATCTAGGGAGGTACAGGTTTGGTATCTATTCACAAGGTGAGGAATCTGCGGTGAGAAGTATCTATTAAAAAAAGAACAAGTTACTTCCCTTCGGTAACGTGACTCTAACGATCAGTGGTATAGTATTAGGTATATCGGCGCCACTTAGGAGAAGTCACACATATATCGGTTGAAACCAGTATCAGAGGACGGTACTGTAAGGTGAGGAGAATCACCAACCTCCCCCAAAGTTGTGGCCGAGGCCAGCAAAACAGATACAAGCAATCCTCAGCACACTTCTGCAATGTAACAACACTATAAATACACAATTATGCACAAATTGTAGACACAGTGTTCGTAATCCTTTCTTTCTTTATTCTTTTCCTTCCGTTATTTCATCGAGTCCTCTGTCAGCCAACACGTGTTTTGTCGCATACATTGGGAATTCGTCCCGCGACTTTCTCAAGGCTCCAATAACTCTGGTAGGAATTTTTCATGTGGTAATTCCATCCCACATTCGAAAAAAGATGATATCCGTTGTCAAAGTCTAGTGTTCCAGCTCCAAAATCGTTGTGGATCTCAATTTGATCCCAATATGCGAGCCCGCTTAATGAAGTGTTCGTCAGTCAAAGCAGCCCGCCGTGTCCTCGAGTAACGCTCTTTCTGGTGTATACTCTATGTAACTTTTGATTCCTCACGACCCTCCCACCTTCCTGTTCTGTGGAATGCACTCTTTTTTTTTTTTTTTTTACCATCCATAAAAAGATCCCGATTTAGAGATCTGCATGGCACACTGTCACATCTGATCAGTTAGTAAGCTTTGTGTCAGACAGCATGGACTAAGTCAAGAGAAACTGACACCTTCGCCAAGTGGTGGTGTATATATGTGGTTCCGGTGTCACTTCCAGGGCAATACAAAGTCTATGCAGAGCTGCACAACGCCACCTGCTGGCGCACAGGAGCAATGCCGAAAAAGATTTCCAGATTCACAAGGAGAGGAATCCTCGGTTAGAGTATCCACCAGAAAGAGTGTTACAGAAGGTATGTAACTAGTTCTTTAAGTGCATATTCATGGAGAACACATCAATTAAGAGTGCAAGGTGTCTCCGTCAAATAATTTTCTTTGATTTCAGTACCACCTTAGTCTGTGCTCAGCATCACATAATGGTTTTTGAATGGAGAAAATTAGAATAACTGATTATAACTGCTCAAAGAAAACATTTCTATAGGAGGCACGTCTGGGCATACCTATTCCAGGGTCAAGACTGATTTGCATATGGCTGGGTCCAAACTGGGTTGGTGTGGTGAGCAAAAGAATGATGGATTTAACCCAGATCCTTGTGACTGGGGGTGAATGTTTGCATTGTCCAGCATTCCGTCCATCAATTGTTTCTTTTGCCTTCCACAGATACGGCATCGGGCTAGGGATTTTGAGTTCCATAACAAAGACTAAGTCAGACAGTAAAATCTTTGACCGGGACAAAACCAATTGATGAATTTGACCCGCACTCAATCACCGTCGGCCTGAAATTGCACCTAGGTCCCGGTCTTTCGCTTCCATAGACTAGCATTATTATTTAAAGCTTTTTGATGCTATTTTGTACTTAAATGTTTGAAACTTAATAGCTCTGTTTTGCTTGTTGGGTTTTTGTCTTTTGTTGTCATTTTGTTTATTAAATGTTGCTATATTTTTCTCATTCGGTTTGGGATTTTTATTGTTTGATGTTTTGACTTGATTACTGTTTTGGTACTGCATAAATGCTTTACACACTGCCCTAAGTTAAGCCCATCTGCTCTGTGTCATAACTACCAGGACATTGAGCTCAGGTAAATTTAGTGACTTTGAGGTTCACCCTGGCAACTTAATGTCACTATTCCTTGAGGTGGGCAATTGTCCACCCCAAATAATATTTGCACTGCTTTAACAAAGTCTGTGCAATCCATAGCTAAATGGATGATGTCATGCATTGTTGCTCATAGTCGGAAGGCAAACAGGCTTCTTCAAGTAGGCTCACTCCACAAGAAGATTGTGAGTCACTGCTGCTGATCAAACTGTTTTTCAAATGTTCATAACCCATCCTTTTATTTTGCACAGTAATTCAATGAGCAAGCTAAAATGTATCCATTATGGTGTTTTATACAATGTCCTTGTGCATTTTGGTGCAGGATACCCTTCTTCTGAGGGCTCACATGAATCATGTAAATCTTGAATATAAGGGAATCAAATAGAAAATGACATTAAACATGACAGCAACCCCCAAATGTACAGTGTTGATACACAATACATTTGCCAAAACGAAAACGGGTATAAGTTAAATCGATAAATAGTATAAAAATCACATTGGAAATATAGGCAGTCTGAGCAAGGCCCATCTAGCGGAGAACCATCTGTAGACTGTCTGAGAGCTGTCTGACTGAAGACCAAGATAGGATGCTGAATGGATGGGACTGGGGAGGATTGTTTCAGGAGGCTGAGAAAGTGGTGAGGCGGTTGTATGCTAGAACGAGTTCCTCAAGCCCGCATACCTAAACGCGGTCTGAATAACGACCACGTCTTAATCACGCATTGCTTTACCACAAATTTTCGTGGTAAAGGCATGCATGGTAAAGGGGTATGCATGGCTAAGGTCGCCACCTCCCTCCCCACTGCCCTAAGGTACAAACTGCCCTAAGGTACAAACTCCCCCCGCCTTAAAGTGCAAATACCCCTACCCCCTCCCAACCCCCACGCTGTGTCCTCCCCCTGCCCTAATGCCTAAAACCCTGTCCCTTAACCCTGTCCCTTAACCTGACCCTGGCCCGACCCCCACCCCCACATAGCCCTAAAAACTACCCCGACTACCCATTCCCCTCCCTGAGGCCTAATACCGTAACCGCTAATTAAAGAAACGACCCCAACACCTCCCCAGCCCTAAAAACTACTCCGACCCTCCCAGCCCTGAAAACTACCCCTGACCCCCAGCCCTGAAAACTAGCCCTAATCCCTCCAGCCTGAAAACTACCTCCAACCCCCATAGCCCAGAAAACTACCTAGACCCCCCAGCCCAGAAAACTACCCCGAACCCTCTAGCCCAGAAAACTACCCGAACCCCTAGCCCAGAAAACTACCTGACCCCCCAGCCCAGAAAACTACACCGACCCACCCCAGAAAAGTACCCCCGACCCACTCCCAGGCCAGAAAACTACCCCTCCCCCCACCCCCGAGCCCACAAAACTACCCCCGACCAACCCCCAGCCCACAAAACTACCCTGACCCCCAGACCAGAAAACTACCTGACCCCCCAGCCCACAAAAGTACCCCAACCCACCCCAGCCCACAAAAGTACCCCAACCCAGCCCCACTCACTTCACCTCGGATCTCTTTCTGCTTCTGTCTGTCTGAATCTACACTGCCCCTGACCACCCCTAGCCCACAAAACTACCCCCGACCGATCCCACAGCCCACAAAACATTCCTGACCCACCCCCTAGCCCACAAAACATTCCGACCCACCCTCCAGCCCACAAAACACACGACCCCCCAGCCCACAAAACACCCGACCCCCCCGCCCACAAAAGTACTCTGACCCAGCCCCACTTAAAACAACCCGACTCACCTCACAGCCCTCAAAACAACCCCCCAACCCCCCAGCCCACAAAAGTACCCCAACCCACCCCAGCCCACAAAAGTACCCCAACCCAGCCCCACTCACTTCACCTCGGATCTCTTTCTGCTTCTGTCTGAATCTACACTGCCCCTGACCACCCCCTAGCCCACAAAACTACCCCCGACCGATCCCACAGCCCACAAAACATTCCTGACCCACCCCCTAGCCCACAAAACATTCCGACCCACCCTCCAGCCCACAAAAGTACTCTGACCCAGCCCCACTTAAAACAACCCGACCCACCTCACAGCCCTCAAAACAACCCCCGAACCCCCCAGCCCACAAAAGTACCCTGACCCACCCCCCAGCCCCACTTGCCTCACCGCGGAACTCTCCCTGCTTCCGTCCGTCTGCAAGCCCTACCGTGCATTGCCTTAACCATGCACATGAGTGGTTAAGGCATATGCGTGGTTAAGGCATGCATGGTAGGGCTTGCGGATTCGGAACACTCGTGGTTTAGACCGCATTGTTCCGACTGTTCCCCGGTGAGGCAGATAAAAAGAAGCAAAAAATATGCCAGCATGACCGCATGGTGGTAAGTACTGAACTCCATATGGCTTTCTAGGAGGTTATGTAATCGTGGTGCGGAGTGACCAATTATAAGAAACTGGATATGGTCTTCCAGGAAATAACCACAGTCGCATGTTGGGCTGAGGTGCCGAAACTGACTGACTGGTAAACGGGTAGGGTGTAAAAGGAGTGAAATGAAACTTTAATCATCAGTATGTCCTCTAGACAATTTAATACAATGTAAATTGATTTTCTCAAAAAAGCACACTCTTCATTACGACCTATTACTCCAGTTAACTAGAAGCTGACATTTAAGTTTATAAATTCATGCGATCTATTAGATTGAGAGATTTGACAATAATTCTGACAAAGAAGCAACAGCCACCGCAGTAGAATCCAAAATATTTAAACCACCTTCCAGATTAGTTTTCATCATCAGCCATATGCCTATAGACTTGGTGTTGCAAGATCTATCTATATCTGATAGAGACTTCTAGCTGCAGATTCCTTACCTTTGAATTTCCCAGGCATCAGGCTGGATCCGGAAACTTTTGCTGAGCAATACCCCTTGCACGCGACGTCGGGTGGCTCCATTCGGCTGCGCGTGTCGTCGGTAGCGTCGGTTATGACGTCGCGGTGCCTGAATAGGCGCTACCCAGGCGCACGGACGTCAGTTCTTTTCTTTCCGCGCCAGTTAAGCGCCGATCCGGGAAGAGCTACCCCTCTGCCGCTTTTTGGCAGGCTTTTTCTCCACTTTTGTCTATATTTTTGACGACTTCGTGTGCGAGGGATGTCGGGTAGGAAGTCAGGTTTTAAACCGTGCAGGCCTTGTTCCCACATGATGTCGGTTACCGATCCCCACCGCGTATGCCTGTGGTGTCTTGAACGTGACCACAATTCGAAGTCGTGTTCAGACTGCCGGGCGATGGCTCCGAAGACCTTGAGGGAGAGGGCAATGAAGTTGGTCGCGGCCCGGCAGTCGACACCGTCTAGCGAGACTCCGAGGAGGTCGCAGGATCGCTCACGGAGCATTCGAGGTCATCTGGACACTCTGGGAAGAGGCACAAGAAGAAGAAGTAGTCCAAGCGGACTTCGACTCCATCTCAACTGGCGTCCGTCGTAGAAAGAGGTAAGGAGCACCGACGCTCTAGGCACGGTGCCGGAGCCAGAGTCGACTTCGCGCCTCCCTCCATTTCCGGGAACCGGAGCGACTCCTGCTCAAATTTAGGATTTTTACGAGGCCATGCGCAGCGTATTTGAGCGGAACGACCCCGTTGGTGAGCCCTCGGGCCCCACAGGGTCGGATGGGGCTCCATCGGGTTCGACGCCGTCGGCTTCGGCCACGAAGCCGGTGGGGCCTCAGGGATCCAATCTCGGATCCGGTTCGACGCCGGTCGTGCCAACGCGACCTTCCCCGGTGTCGAACCCGAAGTAGACGTCGCCGGCGGCTATCGGTGGCACAAGCCCCATCCTCATCCCCGACGACACGGAGCCGGAACGGCGTCGTACGACGCCGATTCCGACGTCGACAGAACCCAGGGGTTCTATGTTGTCACCTGAGGACTTTGTGGACATGCTAGGCTCAGGAGAGGAATGGGAGGAGTCTGGAGACCCTCTAGAGAACCAGGATGTCTCTGAGGAGACAATGGACTGGTATGGGGAACTTGGGGAAGCCAGTGGTCTGGATACTTCTCCAGACTCTGGCATGCTCTCTCCACCTACAGTGGCTACGGAGGAGGGGGCATCCTATGCTATGGTGGTTAAGAGGGCAGCTGAGGTCCTTGGACTGGAACTGCCCTCAGTGCAGGTCAGGACTAATCTCCTGACCGAAGTGCTTCAACCTGGGGCTTCCACCTCTGAACCTTTTTTGCCCATTAATGAGGCACTTACGGACGTCCTACTAGGACTCATTTGGGAAGATGATGTTTTCTTCCTCCATTCTGGCATTGCGGTCGGTGAATACCGCATGCTTATTGGGCCGTTTCTCCCACTCTCTTTGGGAGACGTTTGCGCAGGTGCTGCCACAAGTCCAGGAGGAGGCCCGGGCTGTGCTCTCCCAAGCTGCCAAGGATGGGAGAGATGCGGCACAATCCACCATACGGTGTGGTTTGGATACGACCGATTCGCTGGGCAGGTCTATTTCAACGACAGTGGCCTTGAGGCGCCATGCCTGGCTTCGCACAACTGGCTTCTCGGGGGATGTCCAGGCCAATTTGATGGACATGCCCTTTGACGGAACCCGCCTTTTTGGAGAAAAGGCAGACTCGGCCCTGGTCAGGTTCAAGGACTCTCGAGCTACGGCCAGATCCTTGGGCCTCTCCTCCACTCCTCGTGGCCAGTCTTCCTTTTGCCCCTTTCGTGCCATCGGAATGGGTTTCCAGCCGTGTCAGCCCTATCCTAGCCACCGTCCTGCACAGACTGCCCAAGCTGTGCGTGGACGCGGTACATTCCGTCCTCTGAATGGAAGCCAGAAGTCGTCTACCACACTGCCCCCGGCAGCCGCAGCCTCCAAGCACTCCTAGGCTGATTCTGCAGGACCACACTACTCCAGTGGGTGGGAGAATTCGTCACCATCTCCCCCGCTGGATATCTATAACATCAGACAAGTGGGTCTTGCAGATCGTCCAGGAGGGCTATTCTCTTCCTTTCCTTTCCTCCTGCTATTCTGCCGAGTCAGGAACGGCTGGCGGAGGATCACTTAAAGCTGCTCCAAGAGGAAGTTACAGCTCTTACGGCCAAAGGAGCTATAGAAAGGGTTCCAGTTTCAGAAGTAGGCAGTGGCTGTTATTCCCGCTACTTTCTGATTCCGAAGAAGAACAAGGGGCTTCGGCCCATTTTGGATCTTCGGACCGTCAATCTCTTCCTCAAAAAGGAGAAATTCAAAATGCTCACTTTGGCTTAGGTCTTGTCTGCCTTAGACCAAGGTGACTGGATGGTGGCGTTGGACCTGCAGGATGCGTATTTTCACATTCCCATCCTGCCGGGCCACACGCGTTACCTGCGGTTCAAGGTAGGCCACGAGCACTTTGTTTACCGTGCATCCTTTCGGCCTTACCAGTGCCCCTCGGGTGTTCACCAAGGTGATGGCGGTGGTTGCAGCACATCTGCGCAGGTTAGGGGTTTCAGTCTTCCCCTACCTCGACGACTGGTTGTTGAAGTCGTCTCCCACCTTCAGACTACAGCGGACCTCCTGCATTCGCTGGGGTTCTCTATCAACGTGCCGAAGTCACACCTGACTCCTTCTCAGACGCTCCCTTTCATCAGAGCTGTTCTGGACACAGTGCAGTTTCGGGCTTATCCTCCCGAGCAGCGAGTCCAGGATATTCAGGTTATGATTCCGATATTTCAGCCTCTATTCTGGATTTCGGTGAGGTTGACTGTGAGGCTGTTGGGCCTCATGGCCTCCTGCATCCTGTTGGTAAGACACGCGAGATGGCGTATGCGGGCTCTGCAGTGGGACTTGAAGTTCCAATGGGCACAGCATCGGGGAAATCTCACCGACTTGGTTCAGATCTCGGAAGGAACTGTGAAGGATCTGCAATGGTGGTTAACGAACCGAGATTGGGTCAAAGGCAGACCTCTCTCCCTTCCCCAACCGGATTTCACAATGGTGACGGATGCGTCACTTCTGGGATGTGGCGGCCACTTGGGAGAGATGGAGATCAGGGGTCACTGGTCTCCAGTGGAGACGGGGCTCCACATAAATTTGTTGGAGCTCCGAGCGATCCACTTGGCATTGAAAGCATTTCTTCCCTTTGTCAAGGGGACGTTGGTGCAGGTGTTCACGGACAACACCACCACCATGTGGTACTGCAACAAGCAAGGCGGGGTGGGTCTTGGACCCTTTGTCGAGAGGCCCTGCGTCTCTGGGCATGGCTGGAACAGCAGGGCATAACCCTGGTGGTTCAACATCTGGCAGGTTCTTTGAACGCCAGAGCAGACGATCTCAGCCGTCGATGCCTAGCAGATGACGAATGGCATCTCCAGTCGTAGGTGGCGCAAGGTCTCTTTCAGCAGTGGGGAAAACCTTGGTTAGATTTGTTCGCCTCCGAAGAAAACGCGCAATGTCAGCAGTACTGCGTGCTGGAGTTTCCTAGGCGGCTATCGCTCGGCGACGCGTTTCATCACGAGTGGAGCTCAGGCCTGTTGTACGCCTTTCCGCCCATACCACTCCTGCCCAGGGTTCTGAAGAAGATCAGGAGTGACCGGGCCCAAGTCATCCTTGTGGCGCCGGACTGGGCAAGGAGAGTCTGGTATCCAGAGCTTCTGAGCATGAGTGTCGATCCTCTGATCAGGCTGTCCCTTCGGGAGGATCTTCTGTCGCAGCAGCAGGGGAGGGTTCTCCACCCGAACCTGTCAACTCTGCGCCTCCATGCGTGGAGATTGAGCGGTGGCAGTTGATGGCTTTTGACCTTCCTCCCGAAGTCCGTAATGTTATTCTGGCTGCCAGGCGGCCCTCCACTAAGTCGGTATACGCCTGCCCGTGGCAGAAATTTGTATTATACTGTACAGAAAGGTCTATTGACCCTCTTTCTTCTCCTCTTTCTACTGTCCTTTTGTTCATTCTGCCCCTTGCCCAGCAGGGCTCTGCTTTGGGAACTCTCAAGGGTTACCTTTCTGCTCTGTCTGCTTTTTTGCGTCTGCCAGACCAGCCTTCTCTCTTTAAATCTCCTATTGTAAATAGATTTCTTAAAGGGCTGGTTCACTTGTTTCCACCCACGCCCTTTATTATGCCACAATGGGACCTTAATTTGGTCCTCACTTATCTCATGTGCGCTCCTTTTGAGCCTTTGCACAATTGTCCCCTCCGGCTGTTGACCATCAAAACAGCCTTCTTAGTGGCGATTACATCGGCCCGGAGGGTGAGTGAGTTGCAGGCGTTATCCAGCTCGCCTCCTTATTTCATGTCCTTTCCGGACAAGGTGGTGCTTCGCACCAGGGCATCATTTTTACCAAAGGTTGTGACCCCATTCCGTCTGGGTCAGTCCATTACTTTGCCTACCTTCTTTGCTCCCCCACATCCCTCCAAGGAAGAGGAGCGTCTCCACTGACTGGACCCAAAAAGAGCGTTGTCGTTCTACCTTGACCGCACAAGAAAGTTCCAGGTGGATGACCAACTCTTTGTGGGGTATGGGGGAGCAAAGAAGGGAAAGGCAGTGCAGAAAAGAACCATCTCTCGCTGGGTTGTTCTCTGCATTAAAATCTGTTATGCCTTGGCGCGAAGAAGCAGCCCCCTGAGGGATTAAGGGCCCATTCCACCAGGGAAAAAGCTGCGTCTACGGCCTTGGCTCGGGGTGTCCCAGTCCAAGACAACTGTCAGGCAGCGACGTGGGCATCATTGCACACGTTCGCAAAACATTATTGCCTTGATGGTCAAGTGCGCCGGGACGGGCACTTTGCCTGCTCAGTCCTGCAAGACTTTTTAGTCTAGTCCATGAGTCCGCAGCTCACCGCCGGGATGGTATGGCTTGGGTATCTGATTCAAAGGTAAGGAATCTGCAGCTAGAAGTCTCTATCAGATGAACAAGTTACTTACCTTCGGTAGCGCATTATCTGGTAGAGACTCTATCTAGCTGCAGATTCATTACAGCCCCACCCATGCCTCCCCGCTTTGCGGACTGATGTTGTAGGACTAGGGTTTCTCCCCTTTCAGGGCCCTAATTCTGCACACGTTTACGTCAGTCACTTCGTGACTCTGCGCTTCTGGCGCGGAAAAACAAAAAGTACTGACGTCCGTGCGCCTGGGTAGCGCCTATGTAGGCATCGCGACGTCATAACCGACGCTTCCCACGTCATCGACACGCGGAGCCGAATGGAGCCACCCGATGTCGCGTGCAAGGGGTATTGCTCAGCAAAAGTTTCCGGATCCAGCCTGACGCCTGGGAAATTTAAAGGTAAGGAATCTGCAGCTAGATAGAGTCTCTACCAGATAATGCGTTACCGACGGTAAGTAACTTGTTCATCACATGCAAGAACAAAATGCATTGTAATCTTACCCACAAAGCGGCATCATAAAAAAATGCTGAAGATGGGAGCATAATACTCAAAAGAGGTGACAAAGTGGAGCACTTGTGACCATTACATACAAGGATTAAATACAAAAAGTCAATGAACATTTTCTTGACAAAACTGTCTATATAACGCTGAAGCAGGATTTCTTTTGACCCACACTGCCAAAGATTTTATTGGAAGCTGAAGATAATGATTGGATCAAGCATGGTACCTCAAACTATCTGTTGCCAATTGACCCTCAGAGTCCATAAATGTAACTGCTTCTCGAACTGCATAAAACATGTGGGATCCTCCATTCCGACCCATCATAACCAGTTTTGGTTCACTACATGAGAATGTGGGAAAGTACATTGATCATTTTTTATATCCTTTAGTACAGGGCCAACCCTCCTATCGCAAAGATACCACCAACGTATTTAACATACGGTCGACTGTGAAGATAGCAAAGGATCACTCCATGTTCCCGTGTACACTGTGTTAGCACTCTACACTTCAAATCCCCACCAGCATGGGCTTTGAGCCATAGTGGTTCCTTTAAAACCATACCATTACTGGGGTCAACATAATTCTTTGTTCTGCCCTTTATCATATTTAGTTTTAATATTTTGGCCAGTACTTTTTGTGATGCGACAGTACTTCCATTGGTTCTTCACCAGCCCCCTCTTATGATAACCCTTTTATAGCCAAATTTAAACACAATCAAATATATAACAATCGTGACTGGACCACTGGTCTGTTATACAAATGTGTTATTGATGATAATTTCGTCATGTGGAATGCCATAAGTGCAACTCTGCAGTTAAACATTGACAATGTTAATGTTAAAAAAATTTAATCTTCGGATTCAAATCGCCGGTCACCTATACCCCAAACAGATTTACTTTCTTGATGTAATTGTTTATTTGGAACCAGAGTTTTTACGCAAAAAACTACAGCTCACAATCTTCTCTACTAGCCACACTTCCATTAGAAAGCACTATAATGCAATTTGCTAGTCAGCCAATTCTTGAGGGTTTAAAGGATAGTTAGTGATCAAGCTCAATACAACATTCAAGCAGTAAAAACATTAAAAAGAAATTGAAACAAGGGTCTGAGCCCAAAGTCCTTGAGAAAGCCACAGGTAGGCTATCCAACATCTCAAAGGAAGCACTTTTGTCACACAAAAAACAAGAAGCCCCACCTGGAGACTGTTGTTTGTCTCAAAGTATTGAGTTGAAAGCATTAAGATCAAGCCTTCCCTCCTTAAACACTGGCCAGTGTTGCAGTTTGAAATAGACTTCAACATTTTTCAAGGTAAACCCTTATTTGCATACACTTAACACCGAAACCATAAAGACCTTTGTTGTAAGAAACCAGACTTAAAGAATTGACATATCCAGTACAACATCAATCCACAGGGCACCTTACCCTGTTCTAATTGTACCCATTGTAAATCCTATACTGGACAGAAATTCCACATTAAGAACACCTATATGTATCTTCAGCAAGATTTACTCCAGCAAGATTTACATTGGCCAAAAAAAAAGGCTATCCGAACATCAGTTACATTAGAAATAATTTTGAACGATTACTGTAGCTAAACATTTTGCAGAGATGGAACAAAACATCAACTCTGGTTCGAAGTCCTTGAACAACTTCAAAAGAATTGGGAACAAGACTCAATAAAATGTTCCGTAGAGAAATATACTGAATAAAAACCCTCTCCAATATGGAGCCTTAAAGATTAAACAATTTGTGGTGAAATGTCATTGTTCTTACAAGGTGCTCTTATGTTGTGTTTCGAGATCCTGTTATGCATGGCACTTTTACATATACTTTTGATGGTTTGTCATGTCATAACTGATGGTTTTATGTAATGGACCAAATTTCTTATTAGCATTTTCCTTTATCTCTGCCTTTTACAATATTGGTGCCCTGATTTACAATCACTTCTGTATAACTGTTTGCTGGGTTTCATTTTCCCCAAATCCCCCCACTCCTCCTAATATGGAAGCAGCCTGACTCCCTCAGCTCTGCAACACTGTCCTGTTCTATTTCCCAGCCTTTCACCTGGTTACCCAGACCTCCTCGCTCTCCCTGCCCTTATACCACCAGGCTCCTGAATCCCCCCCCTCTGCCTGTTCCCTCTTTTGTACTCTTAGCTGTCTGGCCGTGCCCTCAGGTTCGTTTCTCTACCTAACAAGGCATCTATCATAATTTCCCTTTATCTCATATCCTAGTTCCTTATAATGAGTCATCACCCAAGCACCATGGCTATCCATCCGTCTAGAACTCTGCAACTGATAATTGTCACCACGAGGTAAACTCCCCAGACTGTCTTTCTGCTTCTACTTAATTGCCTTGCTGCCCTCTCAGTCTCTGACACGAAGCAGCCAAGCCCCCCCTCTTTCTTTCAGAGATGGTTTCCATTCCTGTCCATTAAGTGTCTTTCTTGGTCTTCAACTAGACAGCTCTCTGACAATTTCCCAAGAAGGCCTTGGACGGGTTTTTATACTGCTATCGTTTTTGCCTTCTTATATCTCTTGAATGTTAAACGAAACTGGTAATGATTGAATGAACAATTGGCATGCTTCAAGCCCATTAGTTAATCTGTGGGAGACACAGATTGACACCCGACGTGTGCTTTAGTGCTAATACCCAGTGCCTGGCTGAAGAGACTTTGTCCTGCCAGCACACAAAATAAGGATTAGTTTGAGATGTAGCTTCCTAGCTATATACAGGAAGTGAAATTGAGAGGAATCCTTATTTAGAAATGTTTATTAGATGTCCCACTAGCAGTCCCTGGTGTTACCTTATTGGGTCAAGCTTATCTGTGCACCTTCTATTGTATTATAATATTTGTTTAGAGCTCACTACACTATGTGGGGAATTGAAGTGCTCGTCCACGCAGCTAGCACTCTACATTGTGTGTGTTTGGGGTTGAAAGAGTGTTGTCTTTGCTTTTAACCTATGTAGGAAGTGTTTCCATGCCATTTGTGATGGCCACCAAAACGTGGTTGTCATGTTATGAGATGCAGCACTTATCGGGGTGATGGATGATGTGTGAGACACTCCTTTATAGAATGTTTTGCTTGCAGCTCTTTTTAGCTCTACATGTCTCTATTATATTGGTAGTGAATCTTTTATGTTCTTGATCCAACTTTTTATTCTGGTTGAGGCACCAGGCCATTCACTGTGAGATCATATGAGTCCTCAAGAGGTAACAGGTTTTGATTAAGAGTGAAGAGGGATCTGAAATCTGCCAGGATAGACTGTGTTAAGAGCACTCCTTTATATGATTGCTATTATAAGATGCCAAGTTGAAGAGATTTGCCGAGCTGGACTGTTAGTCACCATTTTCGTCATTGCAGGATGGTCCTGCTCAGGATATGTGGCTATTTGAGACCTGCAGGGTGGCCTATATTAGAGGCCTCTGTTGATCAACAATTTGTGGGAAGTCTCTTTGGTCCAAGGTGCAGGCCTTTGACGTAGTCAAGATTATTGATCATGAGTAAGAATAGATTATAGTTTTTGTTGGCATCTGAGATATGGGAAGGTGCATTGCAGCGTTTTCATTGTGTAAAAGGTACTCCTTGTGACCTCATTAGCATGTGGTATTGGGGATAGATTTAAGTCCATAAGCATAAAGTTCCTTAGGACATTTGTCCTTAAGCTGTTGTTTGTGCCTTTGTCCGCACATCATGGTATCTGCCTTTGCAGTGTTCAGCTATATCAATCAATCAATCAATCAGGGGTTTGTTAAAGCGCGACTACTCACCCGTAAGGCTCTCAAGGCGCTAGGGGTGGGGTGGGGGGTTGCAGGTTCCATTCCATCAAGGAGGGGGTCTGTCGAAGAGCCAGGTTTTGAGGTTTCTTGCGAAGATGGGGAGTGATGTTGTCTGTCTGAGGTGGAGCGGAAGGGCGTTCCATGCTTTGGCCGCGAGGAAGGAGAAGGAGCGGCCTCCCGATCTGGTCTTTCTGGTGCGGGGGACCACGGCGTAGGAGAGCTGGGCTGATCGTAGGGTCCTTTGGGGTACGTGGAATTTGAGTCGGCTGTTCAGGTATGATGGTCCGGTGCAGTGGAGGGCCTTGTGTGCGTGGGTGAGCATCTTGAAGGTGATTCTCGCCTCGACGGGGAGCCAGTGGAGTGTGCGCAGGTGCTGGGAGATGTGGCAGTGTTTTGGCGGTTGAGGACCAGACTTGCGGCGGCGTTCTGGATGTTCTGTAGCTTGCGGGTGAGGTTTTTGTTTATTCCGGCGTAGAGTGCGTTGCCGTAGTCGAGTCTGCTGGTGACCAGGGCGTGAGTGACGGTCTTTCGGTGTTCGAGGGGATCCATTTGAAGGTCTTACGAAGGAGGCGGAGGGTGTGGAAGCAGGAAGACGAGACAGAGTTGATCTGGCGGTCCATTTTGAGCTCGGAGTCCAGGATGATTCCCAGGTTGCGTGCGTGGTCTGTGGGGGTTGGCGGGTTTCCGAGGGCGGGGGGCCACCAGGTGTCGCTCCAGGCGTCTGGGTTTGGGCCCATGATGAGTACTTCTGTTTTGTTGGTGTTTAGTTGTAGGCAGCTGTTTTTCATCCATTTGGCGACGGCTTCCATGCCTTCTCGAAAGTTGCGTCTGGCGGTGTTGGGCTCGTTGGATAGGGAGAGGATGAGCTGGGTGTCGTCTGCGTATGACACGATGTTGAGGCCGTAGGTTCTGACGATGGGGGCAAGTGGAGCCATGTAGACGTTGAGGGAGGCTGAGGGAGGAGCCCTGGGGGACTCCGCAGGTGGTAGGTGTGGGGTCCGAGAGGAAAGGGGGGAGTCTGACCCGCTGCGTCCTGCCGGAGAGGAAGAAGCAGATCCAGTCGAGGGCCTTGTCCTGGATTCCTGCGTCGTAGAGTCTGCGTATTAGGGTGCGGTGGGAGACTGTGTCGAACGCCGCTGATAGGTCGAGGAGGATGAGGGCTACTGTTTCTCCTTTGTCCAGTAGGGTGCGGATGTCGTCTGTTGCGGCGAGGAGGGCGGTTTCCGTACTGTGGTTTTTTCTGAAGCCGGATTGGGAGGAGTCGAGTATGTTGTGTTCTTCAATGAATGTGGCGAGTTGGCTGTTGATGGCTTTCTCGATGACTTTCGCTGGGAACGGGAGCAGGGAGATGGGTCTGTAGTTTTTGAGGTCGGTGGGGTCCGCTGAGGGTTTCTTTAGGAGGGGGTTGACCTTGGCGTGTTTCCAGTCGTCGGGGAACGAGACGGTCGCCAGGGAGCGGTTGATGGTGTGGCGGAGCATGGGTGCGATGGTGTCGGCGGCTCTGTTGAAGATGTGGTGGGGGCAGGGGTCCGTGGGGGCCCCTGAGTGGATTGACTTCATTGTCTTCAGTGTGTCTTCGGTGGTGAGGGCTGTCCAGTCGTCAATCGCTGGTTTCCGGGTGTCGGGGGTGGTTGGTGAGGGTTCAGTGTGTTGGTTGTCTTCGTCGAAGTTGTCGTAGATGCTCTTGATTTTGTGGTGGGAAAAGGTGCTGAGTTTGTCGCAGAGGTCTTGTGAGGGAGGGATGTTGGTAGGCTCGCTGGTGGGTTGGGCGAACTCCTTGATGATGCTGAAGAGTTCCTTGCTGCTGTGCGCGTGGGTGGAGATTCTGTCTTCAATCGCTTTTTTCCTCGTTTCTCTGATGAGTTGATGGTGGGCGTCTGTGGATTTGGTGTTCCTCCAGGCCTTTTCGAGGCGGGGGCATGTGCGTCTGGACTCTCGAAGTTCGGTGGTAAACCATCTGGCTTTCTTGGCGCGGGTATTGTTGTTTTTCTTGAGGGGGGCTATGGTGTTGGTGCTGTCCGAGATCCATCTATGCAGGGTTCGGGCTGCGGTGTTGGGGTCGTCGTTTTCCGCAATGGTTGGGGTGAAGTTGTGGAGTGAGGAGGTGAGCTGGTCGTCGGTGATTTTGGTCCAGTTTCTTCGTGGAAGCAGGTGCTGGTGTCTGTGGATGCTATATAGGTGGTTGATCATAATGTATTACGCATCTAAAACACAAATACAATTGCCAAGTTATGACCTAGTAAAGTATTGTGGGTTATAGTTATTAAAACGATTTGCATATCATCTGTACAACTGTAAGTGTGAATGATCTGATCAGGTCTGGTAAGTGGCGTAGATAGATTTTGAATAACAGAGGAGATACCACAATGTTTGGTATGAAACATGGTATAAAAAACAACCTTGGTCTGCCGTTGGGGAATGTGACAATCCATTTAGGGTGTTTTTTGTGTATTTCTTGATGGAGTCTCTGTGGTAGTGTCTGTGGTTGAGCAATGTCAAACGCTGCTGATAAGTCCAGAAGCCATAAGGCAGCCATTCTGTTCTTGTGCACTGTAAGGTTTAGGTAATCCCATATGGGTACAAAGCCTGACACTGTGCCTCTACGTAGTCTGAATCCAGTTTGTTGATCTGATATCAAGGTATTTTCCTCAGTAAAATTGGAGAGTTGAGTAAAAACTGCTCTTTCACATAGTTTACCTGGGTATGGTGGCTGTTTGAGATTGGCTGCATCTAGATTCTTCTTTTTGTTGCATAACTGTATTCTGTTTTCCCCTTCCCCGTTCTCTTGGTTTCTATTCCTCAGTAGTGAAGGGACAATGCGAGTGATGGAGATGTTACTTGCAATCCCAGGTCTTTACTGTGGGTATATTCCAAGAAGTCATAAATCTCCTCACCTCCCACCTGTTAAACTGAGAACATGGTTAGAGCTGAGTGCTATTTGATCGGTAACACTGCTGCTCATTAAAACTTATCTGTTTACAGGCCTAGTTCAACATTCTGGGGTGGTGTAGCATTTGAAACCTTATAGGGGCTGTGTCAAAATTCCTACATTAAAGAATTATGACCCACATGTACTAACACACTTCCCCATAGACCCAGTGTGGGGGAAAAAAACTTTAATACATCAGACCCTATGTCTATTGCCACCATGCCTTGCTTTCTTGGTGATGTCTTGCGTTGTTGTTCAGTTATAGAGACCTTATACAAACTGAATTTCATTCTAACTGACTCCATTAAAAAAGGTCGAAAATGTTGCCTCCCATGCGATAGTCCTGTTTTCTCTAAGGAATTATTTTGAAAAATCTGTTTAAAAATTCTTTTGGGATGCCACTCATAGGCAGATCCCATACTGTTTATGAATTCAAAGAAAATACCAGTTGTTGGAGAACTAAGATTGCAAATAAGTAACTTTTCTTACCAACTAGAGAGAGTTCTTCACTGAGAGAGATCCTCACTATATACAGGCATTCCTCTGTAGCTTAATCTGTTCTGTTCAGCGTCCTTGTAAATCAAGACTGAGAACTGGGGCAGACATACAGTTCATAGCCTACTAGCATTCCTATATAATCACTATGCAAGACGGTCGCACAGTACGTTGCAGTGAATTCATACTTATTACTAAATCTCCCACCATGTACCCCACAGATGCCCAAGCTAAAGATGCCACTACCACCCTTTTTTTGTTCACAGACACAATCTATAGTCAAAAAGCAGCCTTTTAAGCCAGACTGATATTGCTGAGGAAGGCGTGAACGTGTGCTCTATTTCGCTTTAAATGTAACATCCAGATTCTGAAGTCCAGTAGATGAGTGCAAATTGATGTAGAATTGCTTTACGCCTGACACTGTTGTTCTTGGTTTACGACGTTTCTTTTTGTTTGACTCAGTCATATGTATCTTTTATTCCTCAACGAACTTATTGTAAATTGTTGGCATCTTTATCAATGCCATTCCATGTATATGATGTATTGCTCTGGGCTCATATTGCCTGTCAACAATAAAATTTGTTGTGAAAAAAGAATTCCTTTACGCCAACCTCATAGGTGTATGTGATACAGTGAGGGGTCCCTGTTGGGTGTCAACACTAATATGAAGAGATTCGACCCTTATAAAATGGCAAAAAGGGCACGGGGTCCTTGAAGCTGGCAGATGGCTTTTGATATGTTCCTGCTCTTGATCTTATTGGCTTTCAGTGAGAAAATATCAGTCATTTTCCTCAGACTTTTCCCACTGTGTGCTGTAGCAGGCCCTGTCTGTTTTCTGCTGGCCTTTTGTCTGGGCTAGCTATATTTGTGCAGCTCGGCTTTACTCAAATTGGATATTGATTTCCTTTTTTTCACCTCCCCGTGAAGGTCGTTATTCATTTTAGCTTAAATCGGCAGACTAGCTCCATTTACTCCAGTCAAAGAAGCAGAAAAATCACAAGCTCACCGCTAATTTCCTTGCAAATGCATCAATCATGTGCGGTTAGGAGTTACGTTTTTATTAATTTGATCACACTAGTCTCTGCCTGCAGTGATTTTAACAGATTTACATTTTTAGAATACCTATCTTAATGTGGTAATCGTTTTATTTTTGGCTTAATATTTCCTACATTTTTTCGCATTGTGCTGTGGCTTAGTTAGGTGTGGTGTAAATATTGGTTGCGACTTTTTTATTTTCATTTTGATGATTATTTTTATGAGCATTTGCTGGATTTTATAGTTCACAACTGCACTATTGCAGTTTAACCTGTTTGTGTCCTTAGTCTTAACATAGGGTCTTATTACAGGGATTTTAAGTGTTTAATAATTGGACAAGTGGCGCAGTGTTAGTGTTGCAGAAGCCATTTTGAATCCTCTTTATTTCGTGGTTAAGTACAGTGCTCTATCGTAGCGCTCTGCCAAACATCTTAATTAACACATTTTCCCTTAACTCCCAATTAATATTCAAAACCAGACCACACCACTACTTGCAACATCACATGACACAATACAATTATTGGGCTTTTAGATTTTTTTGTGTGCGCACACACAAACACAAACATTCTAGACATCATTGAGGTTTACAGTTAACTACATTTGACATTTGAGACTTCTAACACATTAACTTCTTTATTTTTGGTGCATTTTTTTATTTACTCGAACACCCATTAAAACCCTAACATCATTGGAAACGTTATGCATCCATTGCGACTCTGTAGTTATAGATCATTCTCCTTTCCCACTGAAAGATTGTTCATATCGCTTTTATCTTTGGCCTTATTTTTCAACATGGCGGAAAACTCCCTGAAGGAAAAAAAGTTGGTATTCGCACAAGTTTGATCTAAATGCAGATTGGTAAACCCCATCACTCTCAAGCTCTTATTGGGCAGTTTTATCAATAATGACATAAAAACCAGCCTTACTGATTAACCCCAAAGCCAGGGTTTCTAACACTTGCTTGCTTTGTTGTAAGTTTGTGCAGCAGTTACTGAATCTAATCGAAAAAAGCGCTTCAACACCCCATCAGGTGTAACAAGTGCTATATAAATGCAAACCTTTTTCCCTCTTCTATCCCTCCGCCATCCTTCTGAATCCAAATAACTGACTAGCCTATCCACCACACAAATTACTTTCATATTTCACTATACTAATTCAACACTAATCCTTTATGTGTTCCGGAGTAGCGTGCTACTTGCCGAAAAAGCGCTTCGACGCCTCGTCCGGGGTAGTAAGCGCTATATAAATGAAATTACAATACAATACAAAAGCCATGTACCAAACAAGCATTGGCAAAGCCAATAGGTCTCGCCTACAAGAGCTTTGGCGTTGTCAATGTGTTTTTTAGCCATGTTGTACAGCAGAATGGGCCTATAGGTCTTATATGAACAAGGGGTTCCTTCAGAGTCAGTTGTAAGTATGTTAAAAGGGGGGTCATTATGAACTACCAAGGATGCAAATGTTCCATGCGAATAACACAAATAATAAATGGCCGCTAGATTCCTGATCGCACAGAAATGTTATATGCAGAAAAGCAGGGAACTCTTGAGTAGTTCCCAAGCTTAGGTGGAGAGCAGCTCCTACATACAGCACCCAATAAAGCCAATGACACTCTGAATCTGCTGACCTCAGATGTCTGTTTTTCTTGCACTCCTGTGGCCAGGGAAACGGATATTGTTCCCACCCAGAGGGAGCAAGCATAAATCGCTACTCCCTCCAGGTGTGAGCAAGGTCGGCCCCTCCTCTTTTTGATGTCAAGCGGCCCCCAAGGGTTAGGATCCGCAGGGAGGCTCAGTGGGGGCCCACTTTAATGTCATTTGGCTTCTGGGGGATGTGGTTCCTGGGGCCACTATTGGCTCAACTAAGGTGGGCCATGCGCCCTCCGCCCCTAAAGGCCCCAGGGAATGGAGGCCCCTGGGGCCCGAAGTGGCTTGGGGAGTGGGGGGGCTTGCTCCCTCCCCAGTAAGAGAAAAAGGCCTTGGAGGAAGGGGTGCCCTTGGCCCAAAGGGGGTTGGGTGGGGGGGGCTACGCTGATGGGTTGGCCGCAAGCCAGGCCCTGCAGACAACTCAATGCCGTGCATGGCCGAAGGTTGTGCACAGCATGGGGTTGGCTACTGCAGAGTACTGAAGGTAGGGCCTGGCCACAGTCTAGGCCTTGCATCCAACCTTCTGCCAAGCATGGCCAAATGGGAGGGGGAGTGGGGGTTGTTTTTACATATAGTAACTACTGCAGAGAGCAATAAATTCAATGGAGCAATGAAGGATCTCAGGCCCGCTACTAGGCGTCATGGCGGGGATGAAGGAGCAACAGGGGAAAGCAAGGCAGGATCTCTCCGAGCCCAGGCGCCCCAAGGGGCAGATGTTAGAGAAAACTCAAGAACGACCAGCAAGAAGGCTCGGGAGTCATGTGTTGGCCCTGTGTATAGCACTGTCCTATGAAAGGCACTGCAAGAGGCATGAAGGGCGGACAAAGGTTGTAGGTTGGTGTTGGGGGCTTAGTGGAAATATGGACGAGTGGTAGGGGTCCAAGTTACTATCTTTACTGGTGTTGGATGTGCGTTTGTGTGCATTCATGCGTGTGTGTGTGTGTGTGTGTGCAAGCATGCGTGCTTGTTTGCGTGTGTGTACATGCATGCCTGTGTTTGCGTATGTGTGCGTGTCTGTGTGCGTGCATGCGTGTCTGTGTTTGCGCGCTTGTGTGTGTGTTTTTGCGCGTACCTCGCTCTGTAGCATGGAACAGGGAACTGGCGTGGCACTTGTGAAGAGTAAAGAGGGGCAACGCTGACAGCACACAGTCCCCAACAGTGTACTTCTGATAATCATGGAATAAACACAAGTTCTGCTTCAGTCAGTGTAACCACAGAAAGAAAGTTTAGAGGCTTGAATGTAATAATATCTAGCACTTAAATATTGTGACAGTAGGTACATATTTTTAAGAATTGATCTATATCTCGTAACTCCACAGCTACGTACAGTGAAGACGTATATATTCTCAAAGTGCATAGTACAGCAACACTTGAAAGTCTGACTTTATTAATTGCAAATTTAATCTACATATATTATCTTCCTTATATATATGTATAACTTTCATGTACTTATGATATACCTTCCATGTACTTATGTGTCTTTATAGTTATTACTTTGCTTCTAATTCAGCATAGCCAATGCGCACTACCCTATATCTCGCCATATACCTCTCTCAGTATATCCTCTACCTCCACTCTGACTCATCTCAAACCTCATTCTACTACTCTTTCCAATGCACTACCCTATTTCTCGCCCTATACCTCTATCAATATGTCCTCTACCTCCACTCTCTCATTCATCCCTATGATCCCCAAAATAACCCTTTCTAGACTCTGCCCTCCTCTACCCCTCCTTGCATCATCTCATACCTCTTTTACTATTCAGATGTCCCAAACAAGCCTTTGTAAACCCTTACCTCTGACTCCTCCCCCTCCACCACCCTTTTACTCATCCCAAACCCCCTCCTAGCACTATGAACTCCAAAAAAAAAAAAAATGATAACATTCTAAGACCCTTCCATCTTCTATCCCTCCAATATTCCTTTTACAATCCAAATAACAGACTAACATGAATTAATTTCTTATTTTCCTAAACTAATTCACCACTAATCCTTTTTGGGGTCCAGAGTAGCCTGCTACTCGCCGAAAGGTGCTACAACACCACATCAGGGGAGCAAGTGCTATATAAATGCAAACCCTTCCCTCTTCCATCCCTCCACTATCCTTGTCAGTCCAAATAACAGACTAACCTGTCCACTGCTCAAATTAATTTCATACTTTCCTAGACTAATTCACCACTAATACTTTTCTGGCTCCTGAGTAGCGTGCTACTCACCAAAAGCGCTTCAACACCTCATCAGGGGTAGCAAGCTCTATATAAATGCAAACCTTTTTCTCTTCTATCCCTCCACTAGCCTTTTCAATCTAAATGACAGACTACCAAATCCACTGGTCAAATTAATTTAATATTTTACTATACTAATTCACCACTAATCCTTTTTGTGTTCCGGAGTAGCATGCTACTTGCCGAAAGAGCGCTTTCACGCCACGTCGGGGATAATAAGCACTATATAAATACAATTACAATACAATACTTTATGTAAAAAAAAATATATATATAGAAATTCACCGGAAAAATTAACGTTATAATTAGGTGACAATTTCAGTGACAACGTAACGCTTTAAGTGTACAAAACCACTGAAATTCATCAGTTAGTTATCACTGGTAACTATAGCTTGGGCGCTAAGGTAACTATAATTTGCGTCCTCACCATGCACTGCTAACATCACTCATGAGATCTTCTATGATACCACTGATAATATCAAAGCAACATTTGTAATTAAATTATTGATGAGAAAACTGCCACTGTGCCTGACGGGGTCGCAAGTTATAGTTACCAGAAATAACTATAAGTGGTGAATGTCAGTGGTTTTACACGTTTAAAACGCTACGTTGTCCCTGAAAGTTTCGCCAAACTAAAACGTTACTTTATCCTTTTTTTAGTGAAAAAAAATATATATGTGTATATGTATGTATGCATATGCGTATATGTATGTATATGAATGTGTATATGTATATATGTGTAAATGTATGTGTATATTTTCACAGCAAGTGTGGATGTAGATACACGTGCTCTACATACTCCTGCCATCCAGTTTTGGCTCCGGACATTTTCAATTTGTTAAGTTTGAGTCACAAAACCTGTTGTGACTCCACCCTTGGTCCACAATGCACCAGGACACTGACTCCTCCTTGTGTTGTTTTTCTTGCGCCATCGGGCTTCGACACCTTGTAAGCCACTTTGGGATTGGCACGTTCCTTGCTGAATTCTTTGGTGCCAGTTACCCTTACTTCGATTCCTGCGACTGCCAAACATCACTGTGACTGCCCAGTGTTTTCCTGTGTTACTGGGAACACCGACCGTTAACCCTCAACGCACCACACCTGTGGAGCTCCGGCCTATGATGACCCTCGATCCATCTCCGGTCAAAACTTGGAGAATACCCTTAGGGCCAGAGTATAAAATGTATTCCATTTCAATTTTGCCATAGGTGGAATGCCAAGTACTCCTGGAAAGACCACCACTGCCTCTGCAATCTTTGCCAATTGCCAACACACAATGAGGTCTCCTGTGATGCCTGTTGTGCCTTCCGCTGCAAAACCAGAGAGAACTGGGATGGACTTTCCACACATGAGCTTCCAAACATCTTTGGACCCAAAGACCTACTTGGCGCTGAAGTGGAGGAGGCCACACCATCTAGCATCCTGGCCCTCCAAGGAGGTGAGATTCCTGAAGCCCTGTTATCGAAGGCATCTGAAGCAGCACAAGAGCTTGTTAGTGAGTAGGTGCCACCCCAAGAAATAAGCCCTAAAACCAGATTGATTCCCCATCCTTCGTCGGCCCCAGCGCCTGCCAGTTTTGACTCCATGAGTATCCTTTGACTGAGGTACAGCACAAGTCCCTGGGGACTTGAGCTGAAAATGGCACAAACCTTTGGATCCAGCGCCTCTGACCGGCACTCTCCGGCATCGAGAGAGTCAGTCGGCGCCCAGCAAGGCTGCGCCGAAAGCATTTGAGCTGCACCGTTCTTCAATGCCCCCTTGCCCTCAAAGATCCATCAAGGGTCCCATCAGAGCAGAGAAATACTGAAACCCCATCGCCATCGAAACCAGTGCTGAAGCCTCTCTGTATGCCATGATTTGACATCACAGATGCCTCCATCTTCAAGAGCTCCCTGATGTCCTGGACTTGAAACAAAAGAAACTTTGTCCACCCAGTTACTGGTAAGCTTGTCATCAAACACCCTATTCCGGACACGTCTTTGAATCCCGAAAAAACACAGACTGGCTTTTGAGGTGGAACACTGCTTCAAACCCTCCACACCACTTCCAGGGAACAGGGTTCAAGACTCTGCTTTCAGCCCGCCACCCTCCCACCTTGGCCTCCACTACCACCTCCACCCTCACGAGTCTTAGGACACTGACTCAGACCCTGGCGCCCCTCCACCACCCCTCACCCCCGCAGGACCCATACGATGAGCCCATACATGCTTATGTAGGGAGAAGGCAATAGGAGGACTATGTGAACGATTTCTCTGACGATCCTGACCTTGAACCTTATCTGGCTAAGGCCTTGCCTTCTGAAGCTACCACCGCCTATCATGCAGTCATTCAGAGGGCTGCCCAGCACCACAAAGTAAAAATGCTTACTGTGCAGGACGACAATTACTACCTCTTGGAGCAGCCAAGCTTGAGAAGGAAGTTCAGTACCTTTCCATGTTGAAACGAATACTAAGGTTGGCCACTGATAAATTAAAGGAGCCCATTAAGGCAAATATGTCTCACTCAGGGTCGATAAAAAATTAAAACCCGTGCCTGACGACTCTCTCTATATCTGGTCCATGTTTCTCCCTGACTCTGTACATAAAGCATGGAAATGGGCTTCAGTGCAGGCAACAGAGCATGCCTCTCCCCCAGAGAAGGAGTATAAGTGCATACACTCAGCAAACAAGTTCATAGCGCTGGAGCGACCCCTTACTTGCGCATCACCAATTCCATGTGCCTCCTCTCCTGATATAATAGTCATCGTTTGGAGTAGATGGAGGAGCTCCCAGAGGCTGCAGGAAATAGGTTCAAGAGGTGGTCAATGATAGCAAGGTGATCAGCAATGCCAACTTAAGGTGCACCCTGGACACCAACACCAGCATCCTTCGCAGGTATGCATGGAGGTCGAACAGCACCTCCTCAATGTCCCTTTTGATGCCAAACATCCGTTCGGCCCCCACGTCAGTGGGAAGCTCAAGAAAATTAAGAAGGACACTGATGTTGCAAAGTCTTTGAGTGCTCTCCTGTCCCCTAGTACCAGGTCTGCCTTGCGTAGAGAGCAGAGCAGAGGCAGTGCCAAAGCTGCACGCTCATGTCAAAGACCACCCTCCGAGCAGCAGCCCTTTCGAGACCCCTCAAAAGATCAAGAACTTCTATCAGAACAGCTAAAAGGATAAAGGCCATGGCAGAGGTGCCACCAGCTGAGGCACCCCTGCCAACAAACTGTGACTATTCCCCGACACACAAACTCCCCTTCCCCCTTTGATTGCACATCACCTGTTGGGGGAATGTGGTTATCACCTTGGATAGGTTGGTGCTCTCTCTCATATACATGAAGGGTACTGTCTGGAGTTACACACCATGCCACCCAACATTCCTCTCCACCAGCATATACTCAGCCCAGACCACCTCTGGCTGTTCAGAGGAAGAGGTCCAAGCTCTCCTCGCCAAGGGTGCCATTGAACCGGTGCCTCCACACCAACAAGACAATGGACTGTAATCCCTATATTTCCTCATCCTAAGGCTAAGGTTGTACCTAGACCCCTGGCCTTTGACCAAGTTCATCTTCTCTGAACATTTTCACACAGTCACTCTGCAGGATGTCATCCCGCTGTCCCTCCAAAGCAACTTCATGTCAGCACTGGATCTGAAAGAGGCCTGCTTTCACACCCCCATCCATCCAGCATTCCACCGGTACCTTTGCTTCATGGTAAGTGAACAATTCTACCAGTTCAAGGTGTTATAATTCGGAGTCACTACAGCTTCTAGGGTGTTCACGAAGTGCCTAGCGGAAGTGGTGGCACACCTGCACAGACCCCATACAAGTCTTTCCATTCCTGGGTGACTGGCTGATCAAGAGCAACAGCAGGCGATAATACCTTCCATACACTTAGACTGCAATGTACCAACTCCACTGGTTAGGGTTCATCATCAGTGTCAAAGTCTACCTCTTGCTCTTCATCGGCTCCATACTAAACGCTGTCACAGGGAAAGCATATCCCAAGAATAGGTCAACAAGGGAGATGGAATTCCATTATCTGCTGCCTCTTTTTCCAGGTACAACATCCTCTCTATGTAAGGACTGTGATCAATCTGTTCAGAATTATTGCCTTGTACAGCACAATGGTGCCTCATGCTAGCTTGCATATGCATCCACTACAGGAGTGCGGCCTTGCAAGACAATGGTCACAAGTGGAAGGGCACTGGGAAGATCTAATGTTGGTAACAAACAGGGCTGAGCATTCTCTGCGGTCAGGGGCCAGCACCATCCTGTTGCTTAGCAGGCCCTTTCTAGGGCCTCTTCCACAGGTGACCATTACCACAATGCATTTCTGTGGAGGGGCTCTCACCTCAACAACATGACCGTACAAGGCACTTAAATCTCTCAGTACCAGGGGCATTACATCGCCTACCTGGAGATGCTAGCTATCCATCTAACTCTCAGGGCCTTCTTCAAACTCATTTTAGGCAAGGCAGTCTTCATAAAGACTGACAACATGATGGCCATGTACTACATCCAGAAACAGGCAAGAACCCACTCCTCCACCTCTCAGCACTGGCTCAAGAGATCTGACACTGGGTAATGTGCAGCAACATTGACCTGTTGGTGGAACATTTGGGGGGGGGATGAGAGGAGGGGGAAAGTGAGAGTGAGAACCACTTTGTGGATTTGCTCAGTAGGACACGATAACAAGTCCACGAACATTGGTGGGAGGGGACACCTACCATCGACCTGTTCACCACACCTGAAAATTCAAATGGCCAAACCTTCTTCTCCAGGTACCCGTACCTATGTTCAGTGTGCAATGGTGTTTGCTTACACTTTTCCTCCTCACCCCTCATCCTGTACCTAGTGAGGATCATGAGGCAGGTGTCCATGACCCTCATCCTAGTTTCACCGAGCTGGGCAAGATAGCCCTGGTACTCGGTGCTCTTGGAGATTTCCATCAGCCCCCATGAGAAGCTGATGCTGGACCTTCTTACTAAGCATCAGGGCCAACGCAAACACCCAGATCTCAGGCAGATAAATCTAGATATCTGACACATTAGTTCCTAGAGCTTGGCTACTTCAGACTGTATGCTCAATCTGTGGGAGGCACAAACCCATTACTCGTGCCCGTTATGCAGCTAAATGGAAGCGATTCATATACCACTGTATCTCCAAAACGTTATACTCTTTTTAAGGTCTCTTTGCAGGAACGTGTTTGCTACCTCTTACATCTATACAAGGCAGGCTTTGCTTACACTTCCATACGCCTACACCTAACACCACTTGCATCGTACATACATTAGAGCCAGCTGTCATCACTTTTCAGAGTCCCTGTCATTAAAGCTTTCATGAGGGGCTCAAAAAGGTAATACCTCCCAGAACAACCCCTACCCCTGCGTGGAACATTAATTTGGTTCTAACGTGGTTCTAACATGATTCCACCTTTTGAATGCCTACACTCCTGTGACCTACAGTTTCTTTCTTGGAATGTGGCTATTCTGGTAGCAATCACCTCTCTGACGTATTACAATACAAGTACTGTTTGTTTGTTCACAAGGAATGGGTTGTCGTCTGAATCAACCGCAGGTTTCTAACAAAGGTTATCTCACCTTTCCACATGAACCAAACCGTCGAGTTGCATGTCATCTTACCACAACCAGAGTCCTTAGCGAAAGGGTCCTACACGTACTAGATGTTAAGAAGGGAGTTGTGTATTACACTGATAAAGCTTAGTATTTTTGTAAGTCAGTGTACATTTTGTAGCCTTTGCCAAACCCTGCAAGTGCCACCACATCTCTAAATCTGGTATTGCAAGATGGATTGTCAAGTGCATCCAAACTTGGTATGCTAAGGCCAAGCAGACACTTCCCATACCCCCTAAGGTCCACTCCACATGCAAAAAGGGTGCCACTTTGCCTTCCCTGCGTATCATCCCTTGAGATGATGTCTGCAAGACTGCCACTTGGTCAACTCCACACTTGGTCAACTCCACACTGTTGCAAATATATTACTAAAGCATTGTGCAGTAGCACACTGACATTCACATACAGCAATTTTCCCTTGAAATGGTCACAAAATGTGCACAAACATACAGTTTTACTGATAAAACTATATAGCACATAAACGATAGTGTGGAAATTGGGTATCAGTGACTATCGTTTGCACATCACATGGTAAGTGTATTGATTCTATTAAAATCTGTGTTTCCATTACACTTCAGTTTTACAAAAAATTTGCTTCATTTTTGCTTTCCTAGCTGATGATCTGTTCTGAAATGTATGTACAGTTGATTTACAGGTATTTAAAGTTATGTGCTACAAACAAACGGCAGGCTCCAGCCTTTCCTTTCACACTCCCTGAACCCCAGTAAGATTATTACATAAGACAGCAGAACTCTTATTTAGGTCTTAAGGAACTCTGTTAAGATAATACACTTGTTTGATAGAGTGTAAATTCAAGAATAGTGAGAACTAACAAAGGTATACCTTTTGGGACTATGATTTGAAGGCACTTGAGGGTTCTGCTATCTTTTGTGGAGACTCCATTTGTAGAGTCTTAAATGGCCGCTCTACACCTCTTGGAGCACTTAGTCCAAATCCAATCAGTGCTGATGCTTATTTCTAATAACGGAGAATGTGCCTGCAAAAAGTTCATAGCCTTCTAAACTATCTACAAGATTGTCACATAGTACACTTTAAAAACTCCTTTCACTTTGCAGTTAGAGAAAGAAAAGTAAATACCAGTATCCATGTTTAAAGAATAAGCAGCAATTTGTCAGAAGACATAGCTGAGACTTGATCTCTGACTTTGAAGCGAAGCAAATGGGATAAACTAAGTACAAAATGTAAAGGCATCTTTAAATATTGCTCTTTCTAGACCCACCAGAAATCAGCTGGCGACCCAAAGTTTGGGAAACACTGTACTAGGGACTTACAGGTCAGTTAAATATGCCAGTCAGGGGTATGCTGATTTCACCATGTTGAAATGGGGAGCACAGGCACTTTATCACTGATTAGCAGGGGTAAAGTGCGAAGAGTTTTACTGCCAGCAATAACATGGGGTCCAGCTAAAGGTGAAAACTCTGGAGGGGGGTGGGGAGGGGGGGACTCTGCAGAAAGGGCAAATTTCCTACAGATACTATGCCAAAAATTAACTGAAATCTACTAGTTGAGAATTTGGTTAAGGCCGACCGATTCATCCGAGATTGGTCTCTTACTTTTTTAGGTCTCGCCCTGAGCCAGCGCATGCTCTGGTCTGGCGAGACATTTAGTGAGTGGGGGCTTTAGAAATGCGACCTTTTGCTTGTGGACTAAGGCTTGCTGTTACGCGCGCGGGCAGCCGCCATCTGGCTTTCCTCTCTCGTCATGGGTCATCAGCTTTCAAGATACGAGAGCTTTCTTTCACATTCCTGGCTGTTCTAAATGCTCTCCTTGCACCCGGCAATATGTCTGGTGATGTTGCCTTAAGTCACCCGTGCGATTCTGCCAACTCCTCAAAACTGAAAGCGGCGAACCCGTTCTGCAGTCCACCTACAGGAGGGAATGCGTTTCAGTTTAACTGGTTTTAATCTGTTATCTTTCTCTGTTCGGCTGCATCTCTATGTAAATGATTTAGTTTGTATTTACTACGCAGAGCTTAACCCACTCCTTTCCCCGCCCTCACAGGAGCATCTCATTGTTAGACTTAAAAGGCAGGCAGCTCGGAGTGTTTCAACAGTAATTGCAGTGTTTAATAATGTTTACCAGGACCAGTTGTTCTTGTCTTGGCGCAGTTGGCATTTTATTGCGATGTGAAGTAACGTGATGTCATTTGCCTTTAATATTTAAATAGGTGCCCCACGCAAACCTAATTTTGTACTCCATTGTGGTAAATTTCCAAGAGACCTCCTCCCATCCATGCTTCCTTGTTTATATTGTTTACATGCCACTTTACATTGCTAAGCTTTTTACGGCGCTTTGTTTTCCGGTGGGTTCTCGTTTTAGAGGCGCACACACAAGCGTATGTTTTTTCTATCATTAGGTGCAGATGAACACTGCGGAGCTTTTCGCACTTTCCATATTGTTTCACCAGACATTGCTGAGCTTTTCACGGCGCGTTCACCACTCAACACCACCACTCAACACCACCACTCAGCACCACCACTCAGCACCACTACAGCATCACTCAGCACCACCACTCAGCACCACCACACCACCATCACAGCATCACTCAGCACCACCACACCACCACTCAGCACCACCACACCAGCACACCACCACTCAGCACCACCACAGCACCACCACTCTGCACCACCACTCTGCACCACCACTCTGCACCACCACTCGGCACCACCACTCGGCACCACCACTCGGCACCACCACTCGGCACCACCACTCGGCACCACCACTCGGCACCACCACTCGGCACCACCACTCGGCACCACCACTCGGCACCACCACTCGGCACCACCACTCGGCACCACCACTCGGCACCACCACTCGGCACCACCACTCGGCACCACCACTCGGCACCACCACTCGGCACCACCACTCGGCACCACCACTCGGCACCACCACTCGGCACCACCACTCGGCACCACCACTCGGCACCACCACTCGGCACCACAGCATCACTCGGCACCACCACTCTGCACCACGGCATCACTCGGCACCACCACTCTGCACCACGGCATCACTCGGCACCACCACTCTGCACCACGGCATCACTCGGCACCACCACTCGGCACCACGGCATCACTCGGCACCACAGCATCACTCGGCACCACCACTCGGCACCACGGCATCACTCGGCACCACAGCATCACTCGGCACCACCACTCGGCACCACAGCATCACTCGGCACCACCACTCGGCACCACAGCATCACTCGGCACCACCACTCGGCACCACCACTCGGCACCACCACAGCATCACTCGGCACCACCACAGCATCACTCGGCACCACCACTCGGCACCACCACTCGGCACCACCACAGCATCACTCGGCACCACCACAGCATCACTCGGCACCACCACAGCATCACTCGGCACCACCACAGCATCACTCGGCACCACCACAGCATCACTCGGCACCACCACTCGGCACCACAGCATCACTCGGCACCACCACAGCATCACTCGGCACCACCACAGCATCACTCGACACCACCACTCGGCACCACAGCATCACTCGGCACCACAGCATCACTCGGCACCACCACAGCATCACTCGGCACCACCACAGCATCACTCGGCACCACCACAGCATCACTCGGCACCACCACAGCATCACTCGGCACCACCACAGCATCACTCGGCACCACCACAGCATCACTCGGCACCGCCACTCGGCACCGCCACTCGGCACCGCCACTCGGCACCGCCACTCGGCACCACCACTCGGCACCACCACAGCGCCACTCGGCACCACCACAGCGCCACTCGGCACCACCACAGCGCCACTCGGCACCACCACAGCGCCACTCGGCACCACCACAGCGCCACTCGGCACCACCACAGCGCCACTCGGCACCACCACAGCGCCACTCGGCACCACCACAGCGCCACTCGGCACCACCACAGCGCCACTCGGCACCACCACAGCGCCACTCGGCACCACCACAGCGCCACTCGGCACCACCACAGCGCCACTCGGCACCACCACAGCGCCACTCGGCACCACCACAGCGCCACTCGGCACCACCACAGCGCCACTCGGCACCACCACAACGCCACTCAGCACCACCACAGCGTCACTCAGCACCACCACAGCGTCACTCAGCACCACCACAGCGTCACTCAGCACCACCACACCACTTAGCACCACCACAGCACCTCTCGGCGTCACTCGGCACCGCCACTCGGCACCGCCACTCGGCACCACCACAGCGCCACTCGGCACCACTCGGCACCACCACTCGGCACCACCACAGCGCCACTCGGCACCACTCGGCACCACCACAGCGCCACTCGGCACCACCACAGCGTCACTCAGCACCACCACAGCGTCACTCAGCACCACCACAGCGTCACTCAGCACCACCACAGCGTCACTCAGCACCACCACAGCGTCACTCAGCACCACCACAGCGTCACTCAGCACCACCACAGCACCACTCGGCACCACTCAGCACCACCACAGCACCTCTCAGCGTCACTCAGCACCACCACAGCGTCACTCAGCACCACCACAGCGTCACTCAGCACCACCACAGCGTCACTCAGCACCACCACAGCGTCACTCAGCACCACCACAGCGTCACTCAGCACCACCACAGCGTCACTCAGCACCACCACAGCGTCACTCAGCACCACCACAGCGTCACTCAGCACCACCACAGCGTCACTCAGCACCACCACAGCGTCACTCAGCACCACCACAGCGTCACTCAGCACCACAACAGCATCTCAGCACCACCACAGCATCTCAGCACCACCACTCAGCACCACCACTCAGCACCACCACTCAGCACCACCACTCAGCACCACCACTCAGCACCACCACTCAGCACCACCCCAGCACCACCACACCACCACCCGGCACCACCACACCACCACTCTGCACCACCACACCACCACTCTGCACCACCACACCACCACTCTGCACCACCACACCACCACTCGGCACCACCACACCACCACTCGGCACCACCACACCACCACTCGGCACCACCACAGCATCACCCGGGCACCACCACAGCATCACCCGGGCACCACCACAGCATCACCCGGGCACCACCACAGCATCACCCGGGCACCACCACAGCATCACCCGGGCACCACCACAGCATCACCCGGGCACCACCACAGCATCACCCGGGCACCACCACAGCATCACCCGGGCACCACCACAGCATCACCCGGCACCACCACAGCATCACCCGGGCACCACCACAGCATCACCCGGGCACCACCACAGCATCACCCGGGCCCCACCACAGCATCACCCGGGCACCACCACAGCATCACCCGGGCACCACCACAGCATCACCCGGGCACCACCACAGCATCACCCGGGCACCACCACAGCATCACCCGGGCACCACCACAGCATCACTCGGGCACCACCACAGCATCATTCGGGCACCACCACAGCATCATTCGGGCACCACCACAGCATCACTCGGGCACCACCACAGCATCACTCGGGCACCACCACAGCATCACTCGGGCACGACCACAGCATCACCCGGGCACCACCACAGCATCACCCGGGCACCACCACAGCATCACCCGGGCACCACCACAGCATCACCCAGCACCACCACAGCATCACCCAGCACCACCACAGCATCACCCAGCACCACCACAGCATCACCCAGCACCACCACAGCATCACTCAGCACCACCACAGCATCACTCAGCACCACCACAGCATCACTCAGCACCACCACAGCATCACTCAGCACCACCACAGCATCACTCAGCACCACCACAGCATCACCAAGCACCACCACAACACCTCCCAACACCACCTCAGCATCACTAAGCACCACCACACCACCACAACACCACTCAGCACCACCAGACCACTAACCACCATCACAGCATCACTAAGCACCATCATAGCATCACTAAGCACCACAACACCACCTCAGCATCACTAAGCACCACCTCAACACCACCTCAGCATCACTAAGCACCACCTCAACACCACCTCAGCATCACTAAGCACCACCTCAACACCACCTCAGCATCACTAAGCACCACCTCAACACCACCTCAGCATCACTAAGCACCACCTCAACACCACCTCCGCATCACTAAGCACCACCTCAACACCACCTCCGCATCACTAAGCACCACCTCAACACCACCTCCGCATCACTAAGCACCACCTCAACACCACCTCCGCATCACTAAGCACCACCTCCGCATCACTAAGCACCACCTCCGCATCACTAAGCACCACCTCCGCATCACTAAGCACCACCTCCGCATCACTAAGCACCACCTCCGCATCACTAAGCACCACCTCAGCATCACTAAGCACCACCTCAACATTAGAATAGGCAGGAAGAAGTTGCCAACATTGCAACGGCAAAAAAAACGACGACTTTTCTTATGTTTATTCTTTTTTAATTGGGTCATTCAGTTGTACATAATGTCGTCTTAGTTATATATAAAGTAACAAAAATGCTTATACGTCTTTTTTATTATAACTTTTCAACATGCTGCACAGCAGCCACAATGCTCTTAAAAACATTGGCAAAACCAATACCTCTGACTAAACACATATAAGGTCCCAAAGGCGAGACCTATTGGCTATGCCAATGCTTGTTTACATTCTACGTGATATCAAATGATGAGCATTTCCATAGAGACTTATGCCCCATTATAGAGTTGCTTCGAATCATTACTAACCAGATACCATATCAAGAGACTACTTTGACTCTGATCAACGAGAAGCCCAGAATTGTAAAGGGTGTCTGGAATCAAAACGCGCAAAGCAACCATACAGTTGGTAGGAGTGTGTCATACCAAGGCATGTAAGTAACACAACATAAAGTCAGTCAGTCAGTGGGATCACTAAGTTTGGCATTTTCATTTTTTTTTTTACCTATTGCAACCTATTCTCCTGATTATCTAGCATTATGCAAGACTGTGCACAAACTATTATAAGTGTACAATTGTTATCTGTTATGTCTTTCCCCAAGTTCTGCACCCAACTGTTTGCCAGCGGATTTGCTCGTTGTGCCAGTAGTGAAGCAGAATGTGAGGTGGCGACCTTTCTCGCTCGGCTTCGTGTGATCAGCAACTGCAGGGTGGACAATGGGGGTGGCTCCTCCCGATCCTGCCCTGTCCCAATGTGGATACTAGGAAATTGTAAATAATGAACTGGCCTGGTCCCACCTCATATTAGTCTTGGAGGGTTTGCATAATACTTAGCTTCCCATGTATAAAAAGGCCATCCAGTGTCCTAATCCAGACTTCCACCCAGTCTTTTTTCGTCTATAGCACCCAGTGACTTGAAGAGCAGGGTAGACCACAGCGGAAGGCACAGGGACAGAGGCACAGCCCATTCGATTGAGATAATGTTGCCAAGAATGTCCAGCTACCTCTCCCAATTTGTGTGAACTTTGTCGTCCTGCCACTGGGGACATCAACCAGTGTAGGACTTCCGGCCCCTGCAAGTTTCTGAATACATTTTCCCTCTCCGGGTCTGGGCCACTATTTAGCCACCTCATCTCCATGGGCCTCTGCGGAGTACAGCTCATAACTGAGGGCACCTAACTTCCCTGGCGTCAACTGGATTCTGCAACTTGCACAACTTACACAGTGCCATTCTCTTCCTTCCAGAACGAGATTGGAGAGGTTCCTATTTAGTTGTATGAGAAGCCTCCTGGGTAATTTGACTAGTAAAGCAGAAAAGAAAGTTATCTGGGAAAAACCAGCATCTTGGAGATCGCTATCGTACACCTGGAGGAAAGCGGCAGTGACACCCAGAATTTTGCAGACTATTGCGCAGCCGCAATCGGTTTGCACAAATACCCCTCAACAAGGTTGTCATCTGTGGGGTAGACATTCACTTCTTAAGAAAATAAGTTACTTACCTGTAACTGCGGTTATCCAGCATTGGTATCTTTCATAGATTCACATGCTTGAATCATTCCCTGTCATCGAGATGGGAGTCCCACAGTAAAATAATCAAGCAGTGTTTAACAAATTTCACAGGCTATAATGGCTCTAAGCCATGTTATTAGTAACCTATCCTGTTCCTTTTTTTTTTAAAAAAAGGACCTTATGTTGGAACACAGTCAATCAGCACCCTCTAGAACACTCTCAGCAGAGGCAGATTCCCTTAGATTTTTCAAGCACAAGTGGTAAGTAAGAATCCCATAAATTAAAAAGAACTACCTCTACGGGGAGGAGGGTGGGTTGCATGTGAATCTATGAAAGATACCAATACTGGATAACTGCAGTTACAGGTAAGTAACTTATTTTCTTATCCAGTATTGGGGTATCTTTCATAGATTCACATGCTTTAATCAGAATAGCAAGCAATACCCAAAATTGTACTGTTGTTCGTGGAAGGAGGGAGACATGCAAATCATAAATCCCACAAGTTATTCCAATATAACAGTGACATTTGAAATCATGCACATACCCTTTCAATCCTAAACAGCTGTTCAACCTGTCTACAAACAAAACATGAAGCCTTAACATACTGTTATATTCAGGATGCATCCAATGAAGTGCTTAGTAGAATAGAACATTTAAGTCACTCTTTAATTTCTAGTCATCAAATAATTAACATTAGCAAACGCTATTAAGCAAAGCTATGCAACTTTAATAAAATATACAATTCCTCTTTTACCAGAAAAGAGGCTCACCTTAATTGAAGAGATGACGCAGTATCGCTTGGCCCGCAGCTGCATCCTCACGTTGCGTAGACTGCAGACAGTAGTGTTGCGTAAAAGTGTGGACACTTCTCCATGTCGCAGCATGGCAAATCTTTTCTAGTGTTACTCCAGCAAACAGATTTGCAGATGTAGAAACTGCCCTGGTGGAGTGTGCCTTAGTTCTTCTTGTTAAGGGCTTATTAGCCTTGTCATAGCAGAATTGTATCGTCGAGGCGACCCATCTGGCGACAGTAGCTTTAGTTACTGCTGTATCTTCTCTGCCCTGTCCGTAAGCCACCAGTAGCTAATCAGCCTTTCTTATGCCCTTTGTCTCATGCAGGTAGAATTTTAACATCTTTTAACATCCAGCGTGTGTAATGCTTGCTCTGCTGGACTAGCTGGATTCGGAAAAAAAGACTGAAATATTACTGGTTCATTGAGGTGGAATTGCGTCGGGAGTTTTGAAATAAAAGTCTGGTTCGTTCGCAGAGCCACATAGTTATCAGCAAAACGAAGAAATGGTTCCTTGACTGTAAAAGCTTGGATTTCACTAACCCTCCTCGCAGAAGGGAGAGCCAGTAGGAGGGCTACCTTCCAGGTGAGAAACTTTATCTCTGCTTTGTGAATCGGTTCAAAAGGCTGCCTCATTAGTTGTGCGAGGACCAAGTTGAGCTTCCATTCTGGAGGGGGCGCACGCACCAGGGGAAAGGCACAGAAGAGGCCCCTCATGAATTGCTTTACAAGACTAGAAGCACAGAGAGTGGGAACTTGAGGAGATCTCCTATTGCGGGAAATAGTAGCAAGGTGAACCTTCACTGAAAGAAAGTGAGACCTGACTTCGCCAAAGAGAGGAGATATGGCAAAATCTGTTCTGGAGGCGCTTGAAGCAGGTGCAAGTTGCTTCATTGGCACCAGAAGCAGAACCACTTCCATTTAAGGTGGTACTTTTGTTCGTGCTGTCCACTCTGGATTTCGCAATAATTTCTCTGCATTCCTGTGAGATATTTAGGTCCTTGAACTCTAGGAACTCATGAGCCATGCATACAAATGAAGTGACTCCAGGTCTGGGGGACGAACTTGGCCCTTGTCCTTGGTTAGAAAAGATGGAGATGGTTGTAAGGGTATGGGCCTCGATTCCGACATCAAGAGAAGCCCAGGGAACCAGTTCTGCCTGAGCCATCAAGGCGCTATTAGGATCAAACGACAGCCTTCCGTCTTCATCTTGGTCAGTACCCTGGAAATTAATGGGATGGGGAGAAAAGCGAAAGCATATATCCAGGACCATCGCATTAAAAGGGCATTTCCCCTCGACCCTGGCTGAGGGAACCTGCTGGCATAGTACTGGCATTTGGCGTTCTCCCTGGTTGCAAAGAGATCTATAGCTGGTTTTCCCCATCTCTGAAACACCTTGTTCGTGATAACTGGACTGCGTTTTGCTCAACGTATCCGCCAGTATATTGTGCAGACCTCGGACATGTTCGGCCCTTAGCGAGATTCTGTGCTGTGTCGTCCAATGCCATAGCATGATGGATTTGGTTCCCCCTTGCTTGTTGACGTAGAACATGCTGGTCGTATTGTCTGTACGAACCAGCACTGAGGAACCTGCTATCCTTGGCAAGAAAGCCTGAAGGTATCAACAAGTCTCTGCTCCACAAACTCCAGACCATACAGAACACCGGAGCCAGGCTTGTCCTCGGCATCCCTCGATACAAACACATCACCCAACACCTGCAAAACTTCCACTGGCTCCCTGTCGAGAAGAGAATAACTTTCAAGATACTCACCCGCGCCTACAAATGCCTCCACAACACCGGACCCCAAAATCTCAACAATAGAATCTCCTTCCACGTACCCAAGAGAAACCTCCGATCCGCCGACCTCGCCCTCGCCGAACCCCTGCGCATCCACAGACCAAGAATGGGTGTAAGAACCTTCTCCTACATCGCGGCCAAGACCTAGAACGAGCTCCCAATGGACATCAGACACGCCTCCACCATACACATCTTCAGAAAGACCCTAAAGACCTGGCTCTTCGATTGACCGGAGCTGCTTCCCCCCCCCCCCCCCCCAACAGCACCTTGAGACCCTCACGGGTGAGAAGGATGCTTCAAAATCCCTGATTGATTGATTGATTGAGGGAGAGGAAAATGGCTTTGAGCTCCAGGCTGCTGATATGCTGATGTTTCTGTGCAGAGAACCATTTGCCCTGTATCTAACTCTTGCAGAGGACCTCCCCAGCCTTCCATCGATGCGTCCGTTGTCAGTATGAAGTCTGGGATAGTTTGTAGAAAAAGTCAGGCCCTTAAGGAGATTCGGCGCGTGAAACCACTATTGCAGTGTCTCCACCATGAGTGTTGTGATCTGTATTGCATCCTTGAAGGATCCCAAGGTTTGTAGCCATTGCTTCTGTAGTTCTTCCTGAAGAGGCCTCATCCTCAGTCTGGCCAGCGGCAGTAGATCTATTGTTGAAGAACACATTCCCAGGAGCGATTTGTATGTTCGTACTGATACTGACTTTTTTCTTGACATGCTCTTCGCCAGCCTTTGCAACCGTTTCTGCCTTTCATGTGATAGGAAGGCTTTACACTGGATGGTATCTATGGTCGCCCCCAGAAAGGAAATGACTTGACTGGGAAGGAACAAAGATTTTTCTTTGTTTACAGTGAGTCCTAGAGTCCAGAACAACTGAAGGCAGGTGTTCATAGATTGACTGGCCTTTTGTGCTGTTGGTGCCTTGAGCAGCCGGTCGTCCAGGTATAGAAATACCTGGAGACCTTGAGATCGCAGGGCTGCTGCTACAGGAGCCAGGCACTTGGTAAAGATCCTTGGCGCCGATTTGAGGACAAAAACCGAAGTACTCTGTATGGGTAGTGGGTACCAGCCACCGTGAATCTTACAAATTTCTGATGTTTCGGATTGATAGGGATATGAAAATGTGGGTCTTCCATGTCGAGCGAGGTCATGAAGTCTCCTTCATTGAGATGACAAAGAATCTCGGAGAGCGTTACCATCTTGAAGGTCTTTCTTGAGAAACTTATTGAGATTCCTGAGGTCCAATAAAGGTCTCCATGCCCCCGATTTTTCTTTTTTATTAAGAAAAAACGAGAATAGAAACCTTTTCCCTTTGAGATATCGGGACTTCTTCTATTTCTCCTTTGGCGAGCATGACCAAAGCTTCTTTGTGTAGTAAGTGAAGACAGGGAGTTTGGGGGGGGGGGGGGGGGGGCTCCTTTGGGTGGAGTAGTCGGTGGGCGCTGAGTGAATTCTTGAGTGTGACCAAAGGTGACAAGATCCAACACACAGAGATCTGTTGTTATCTTGATCCACTGCTGCACGTAGTTGGAAATCTTCACACCCACAGGCTGGGAGGGGAGGGAAGCTGGTACCCGGACGTGATCATTGCTTCCTGTTAGAGTCACGACCTTGTGAAGGCATTCGTTTGCGGCCCCCTTGGCAAGAGAAACTAGCTGTAGACGACTGATGATAGGATGGCGGGTTGTAACTCTGCCGGTATAGCGGTTGATAATGCTGATACTGTTGGACTCTCTGGTAACCTCAGCAATCCCCAGCACACGTTGAGGGTGTCTCAAATATTTTACAGATGCACAGCGTAAGCCCAAATAATAAAATACAAGTGTGTGAATCCTTTTCTTGTTTCTTTAATCTCTGGGTCTTCAAACAGCCTTAGCCTTGATAAAGTCGCGGGACGATTTCCCATGTCTGCGACGAAACACGGAAAGGGGTGGGAGCACACTGCTTCACCTCCCAGCCAGTTCGCCCCTTAGCATTATGGTAAATGCAGTTTGTGTTACATGCTTACTTGAAATTATACTGGAGTGTTCCACCAAAGTTGGTGCAGGTTAGTGCTGTACATCTCTAGACAAGTGTTTCTAGATTACATCCGTCATCAGTAGAGATAAAAACGAAAATTATCTGGGGTTGCTGAGCAGGCTGGCACAATCCTTACAGGTCTCAGTACCTCTCACAGGCGCACAGGTGCATCTCCCCAAGCTCGTCAGCTCAATGGCTCAAGGGAGCCTTTTCAAAACAGAAAGGGGTGGGACCACACTGCTTCACCTCCCAGACAGTTCGCCCCTTAGCATTATGGTAAATGCAGTTCGTGTTACATGCTTACTTGAAATTATACTGGAGTGTTCCACCAAAGTTGGTGCAGGTTAGTGCTGTAGTGCTGTACATCTGTACACGTGTCGGCTGGTTTGAAGACCCAGAGATTAAAGAAACAAGAAAAGGATTCACACACTTTTATTTTATTATTTGGGCTTACGCTGTGCATCTGTAAAATATTTGAGACACCCTCAACGTGTGCTGGGGATTGCTGTGTTTATGTATCTAGTGGTCTTTGGTCACTAGCTTTGGGGAGGTCAGTGGTTCTCCTCGCCTTGCAGGACCGTCACTTTTGATTAGCAGGTTCTGAAAAAATACATGTTACTCTCCGGTGTGGCGCCATTCTTCCTAAAAATATACCACAGACCTTCTACCTTTCTCTGGTAACCTCCCTTGTAAGAGGTAAAGCCTCGTCCTCTAGCCCCTCTGAATGGTACTTTTCCATACTGCAACGTGCCCAACAATTTTGCAGAATCCATATCAGTCTTGATCACTAATAGTGCTTCATCAATAAGCTTTCCGAAGAAGGAATCGCCATCGAAAGCCATATCCAAGACTTTAGACCTCCAGTCTAAATGTAGTTGCCTTCAGCCATCCTTGTCTTCTGAGCACGGCAGCCCCCGACAGTTGTCTAAAGCCCGAGTTGGCTACCTCAAGGGCACAGGCAATAGTCTCCAAAGCTGCGTGTTCTCCTTCTAAAACTATCTTCCTTGCTTCCTGCCTTCTGTCCTCTGGTATCAAGTCTGATAACCCTGCCATATCTGACCACATCTGGCGGTCATAGCGGCCGATAATGGCCAATGCATTTGCTGCCCTGATCATAACTGCAGCCATAGAAGAGAAGGGTTTTCCAAGAATGTCCATTCTGCACCCCTCCCTATCAGGTGGAGTAGTGATTGGGGTAGCAGGGTTCCTGGATCATCTTTGTGCCGCTTGGGAGATGACAGAGTCCGGCTTAGGGTGTCCAATGAGGCAAGATGGAGAATCCTTAGGAGCCTTGTACCGGTGGTATGGTCGCTGGTTTCTTCATGATTTTGATGCCTTCCTGCCATATAATCAATAATTGGCATGGAACATACCGATTTTTTGGTGTCCTCTTTAAAATAATATAAGAAACATTCGGTCTGCTTGACCGTCATAGGCAAATGAAATCTGTAGGATGCCTTCTCCATTAAATTACGGAATCCTCCAATATCTTCAGGAGGAGAGTCTGATGGCTGGTGCAGAGGAGGGGAGGGTGTTGGTATGACAATCCTCCCAAGGATCCGGAGCAGAGATTGGATCTGGCAACTCACCCTCCTCTCTCTCTTCATCCGAAGATGATGTATCCCCTACGCCAGGGTCAGTTGGCACGGGGTGAGGAACAATTATAGGTGTGTAGGCGGCTGAACAACTGGTGAACCTGGTGGATTTGACTGAGGTACTGTTCTGTCAGGCTGATCCTTTTGAGGCAGAAAACGCTTCCTGTAATCCACCAGCATAGCTTGCAAGTCCTGTATGAGAGATGGTGGCAGATGGGCCGTTTCTCCGGGACCCAGGTCAGGCTGATAACCATATAAATGATATTGATGATGTGGAGCCATACAGCCCTGCTGATAATATTGCGACTCATCATGGTAGTCTTCATACTCATCATCCTGACATTTTACATGCAGCTCCGATGGACTGTGAGCTACACCATAAATACCATCGTCATCCTCATCATCAATATAGCCCTCCAGTAGATTCGACTGGATTAAAGGAGAAACTTTACTGTATTCCTGCATGGTTGGACGCAGAAAAATCTTGGTCACCCTGGTAACCTGAGTAACCCTCGTCGACAACGGCAGCGACGGTGCAGACGTAACAGGCAAGGCAAATTCCATCGCTGACGGAGTCGTCACCGACAGTGTCGTCGACGGTGCAATCGTCGACAACAGAAGTGCACCTGATGTGGTTGTCGTCGACGGGACACTCGTGAGACAGTCATCTACGGGGATCTTCGCCGACAGAACCTTCTTCGACGGGAGGGCGTCGACGGTCTTCCACGATGATGAAGCTTTCACTGTCGACTGTGTTCTGGAGAGCGAGACCCTCGTAGGCGACACACGAGCCAAGATTGCCATCGTCGTCACAGTTGCCGTCGAAGACGGCGTTGACGATGTTACACTCATAGTCGTCGACGAGTGAGGAAACGCCATTGACAATGGTTTCTTATGAGATTTCCATCCCACAGGATCTGAGGAGGAGTCTCTTGGGCGATCTTCGTCCCTTGTAGATGGCGTAGAGGGCACAGACAACGCAGGTTCTGAGGAGTGCTTAGCTCTTTTTTTCTTTTTTAGAGCTCTTGGAGTCCTGGGAAGGTTTAGGGTGTTCCCTACCTTCTACTGAGGAACAGTCCTTAGATCTGGCCCTTTTATGATATGGAGGATTCCTCACTCTCATCAGATGAAATTGTCAGGTGCTTAGTGGTTTGAAGCCCCAGCAACATCCTTCCCTCTTTGTCCTTGAGGGTTTTAGATGAAAAGGTGTGGCAGATCTTGCATTCCCTCACCTCATGCTTTGGGTGGAGGCAATAAATGCACTCTTTATGTGGATCATCCACATGGACTATTTTCTTGCCACAGGTTTTACATGGGCGGAAAAGACCCCTCTTGTCAGACATGATGTCCAGATTGAAGAAATTCTAGAAGTTGAGAAAACTGAGTAGCACTCAAGTAGATTCCCTTCCACACGACGTGCAGTGAAAATATGAGGGAGTCTGCCTCTGCTGAGAATGTTCTAGAGGTTGCTGATTGGCTGTGTTCCAACATTAGGTCCTTTTTTTAAAAAGAACATAGATAGGCTACTAATAACATGGCTTAGGGCCATTATAGCCTATGAAATTTGTTAAACAATGCTTGATTATTTTACTGTGGGACTCCCATCTCGATGACTGGAAATGATTGAAGCATGGGAATCTATGAAAGGTACCCCAATACTGGATAATATTTGAAATAACAGAGCTTGAATTCTATCCTCAGATTACGCCACACTTCAGTTAGTGGTTGGAGCAAGACCAAGCAAGATTTGCTCTAACTGATCCTTAACCCAAAGTCATTTAAGATGTCCATTACGTCCACAAGGGGTTTGAGTCCTTCTCTAAGGTAAAAAAAGGGCATAGATCATCTGCCAACATTCACACCAGCCACATACCACAGTGTGACTCTGGTTTGCAGAAGACACATCAGCAGCTTCATGGCAATGGCAAATAATGGGTGACGGAGAGCGCCCCTGCCTGTTGCCTCTGTTTACCAAAAACTGTCCCGATATCACCTGTCCTGTGTGCACCTGCACTACTGGTTGAGTGTACAATACTGGAGCCCTTTCCAGAAATTAGGTCCCATCCCTAGGGTTTCTAGGACCAGCATATGGTAAGCCCTCCTGAGAGGGTCAAAGGCCATTTCAGTAGCCAAGGAGAGTGTTGGTTGTTTGAACCCTACTCTCTTGCATGGTCTATCAAACTGAATAAGAGGGGTAGGTTGCGGAAGGTGCTCCTACCAGCAGCCTGTCCTTAAAGGCGGTTGGGACTCGACAACCCACCTTTTACCAAACATCATGAGGGTCTGTCAGGCTGAGCAAAGGTCAGCCTGACTGAAACTTTTCATGTTCCAAGTCACGCAGCCAGGGGCTGTATTTGCTTTAAATGCACAGGTGCCTAGCTGCCCGACATTAACTTTGCCAGGCTGAAGATCTCCTGTGGCGTGGCCTCCTCAGCCAAGCAAATCACTTGGTAGTCCTCCCCCTTATAATGAGGGGGAAGTGTCACTGATCGTCTCAGACCTGGGTGGTTCAGTTTTAAGCCCTGAAGTGCCTAGGGCCGAGTGCCTACCAGTGAGGCTCGTCACACAGTGGGGTGGGGTCAGCAGTCTCATTGACCCCATCCCAATCTGACGAGTAAGGTACTGTCGCCTCCTCTCACTGGCTGATGCTCATCTAATGAGAGGAAGTGGCAGTCCTAATCCTCAGGAACCACCAAGGCTTCTCTCCCACCGCCTGAGATCACCACTGAGGCCCGGTGTTATTATTTTAATGCTTGGTGTGTGCATGTGCGTGCAAATATGAATGTATGTGTATTTGTGAGTGCATGCAATAAATGAATATGTGCTTGTGAATGGTGGGTGAAAGTGTGCATGGGTGTAAGTGAATGTGCATGTGTGCGTGCCCTGCCCATCCACCCCCTCTGTTCAAATTACTGACCGCCACTGCCTACAGGTACAAAGATGTCCTGGTCAGGATGCACTACGGAGTTTACCACAGTCAGCAATCTGTTCGCATTTATTTTCCTTAGTATTTTATAATCCAGATTCAGCACAGCAAGGAGCAATACCACAGTACTTCCAGGGGATCCCTGCCCTTTTTAGGAAGGAAGTAGTCAGCCCAGCTGCCTGGATATTTCATACATTTTAAGACGTTTGGGGGCTAATGTAGTTTTGTATGTTCTGTAGAATTCAGTCAGGAGGCCATCTGTCCCTACAGTCTTTTTCCTTTCCAGCAAGTCTATTGTATCCCTAACTTCCTGTATAACTAAGGGTTCCTCCAGAGAGTGATATTGCAGTGGATCAAGGTGAGGAGTGTCTATGCCTTCCAGGTACACCCGCAATCTATCTTGGGTCTTGTGGATCCTCATATCGCGTGTGATAGTTTATTTCAGCCTGTGAGTTGATTACTAAGTTACGGGAAGATCTAAAGACTCCAATCACCTTCCTATCTGAGTCCGCTTTTAGTAACCAGGCAAGTAAACGTCCGGCCCTATCCCAGTCAGCATGCTGCAGTGCCATCTATCCCCTTTATTCAACTCTTCCCAGACCCTGTGTATATACACAAGTCCTTGAGTGAGTCCAAGTTTCTAGTTATGCATCTCCCCCTCTGTGGCCATGTCGTCTTTGGTGAGCCCTCTTCTGGCCCCATAGTCTTTATGCCTACTCCAGTACCATCACTTAGAAGGTGTTCCACTCTATCATCCCATCTCCAGCCATCCCCTCATTTTTTTCCTGCAAAGTAAACAATGACCTTACTCAGCGTGTGTCTGAACGGGGTATCTGCTATTCCACTGACATTTAGAATTCAGGTTGGTATCTGTGGTCGAATTCTGCCCCGCCATCCCCCAATCAACTTCAAGGGACTGTGTTCCGACCATGAGCAGCCTAGGTATTTTGTGTCCAGTACCTTGATGTCCCACTGTTGCTTACAGAAAATTAGGTTTAACCGTGTATGTAATTTGTTTACAGCTGAATAACTGGAATATTTCCTATTGTGAAGGTGCATGTTTCTCCATGGAACACAAAGGCCACATTACTATAAATAATCCCGAAAAGGGAAATGGCCTTTACAACGAGGTTTTTATCATGTGGTGCATTTACCACGCAGTTTTTACCGCACGTTTTTTAACATATATACGCCTTTACAATGTATGCCATTACCACTCATTTAAGATAAGTTGGGGGCCTTGGGGATCTCTCCCTCACAAATACATTGTATGTGTGTATATATATATATATATATATATATATATATATATATATATATATATATATATATATATATATATATATATACACACACAATATGTGGAAATGGCATGCGTTGTAAAAGCATACGCGTTCTAAAAAAAAAAAATGCGGTACAAGGCATGCGAAGTATTTTCCTGCGATGTTCTGTCATACAACCGTGAAAAGTGAAGTCTGGAAGCAGGCTTGATTGAGCAAATTCCCTTCATGCTGCAAGCATCACAAACCCTTCTCCGGTAAATATTTTTGTGATTATAAAATCCATTTCCTCTTTCGGTGTCTTTACCGAAGTTACTATTACACCAAGCAGTTTACTAAAAGCAATAGATGATTTATTAATGCATTCACGTCACTGATCAGTGTATGCACTCCTATACATTACCAACCACAATCTTGGTAGTCTGACAGATGCTGCTATACTTATCGGTGCCCTCAAGGTTCAGTCCCCATAGTGGTACAAGATGATGTTGCCATCAGAAAATGTATGCAGTATTATCGGAGCACTAAAAACCCACCAGACCACAATCCTCTAACAATGACTAGACGGCCAAAGATCAATTCAGCACCAACATTACAATGATATCATAAAAAGGCGAGAGATGCTCACAGTGAGTATGGTTTGAGAAAACGGTTCAACTCCCATGACTTCAATGGGCTCAACCCAGACCCGCAATATAAGTTTGAGAAGGGGATCGTCTGTTACCGGCACATTCTAAGCCGATATAATTTCAATGAATTAGGAGGTAAAAATGGACTGAATTTAACAAAGCATCTTTGCTACTGGCATGTAGAAAGGCTTGAAATCTTAAGTGGTTTGCAAAAGCACCATTTATTGAAATCATAACTTCATTCTGGCACAGGGGATGATCATTTTCAAAAGTACCACCAGACAGCCAATCTCATAGTAATTCTTTCATTTTTAGCTGTGCTGTAAGGTTGAGCTTACTCGAAAGACAGCAGGGGATGTTAATTGGCCCATGAGCGATGACGTGGATTCAAATTGCTATGCAAAGCTGGGTCGTTTTCAGGTCTCGCCTAGGCAGCGCTTGCGCTGTCTGTGTGAGACATGCTGTATTCAGGATATGGGCTTTAAAAGCTCCGCCCATTTTCAAGGACTGCCCCCGTTACATGTGTTGTTACTCAGAGCTTGTGAGCACCATTTCTTTCTTTAAGTCGGAGCACTGGAGACCAATGTTTGTGGTTTACAGAGCTCTGTTGTAAACAGGGCTGTAAATTTTGCTCTTATCTTGCCACATTTGCTGTGCATTCAAAGACTGAGGTCTGTTTTGGCTGCAGCTGCCGCCTCTTCCCTCCTGATTTTGAAGGGCACAGCCTGGCATCACAGCCCCTGCCTTCCTAGGGCTAAACAAGCATTTGCATGGCAATAGGTCTTGCATTTGCAGGAGTTTGAGCAATTGGCATTGTAAATGACAATGCCTTTTATTTATAGGTTTTGAAAACCTGCAAGCGGTGCGTAAACATGCACTTTGTACTTATAGTCCTTGCTTACGAGTAGGAAGGCTGGCAGTCACTGAGCCTCTTTTACTGCCAGCCTTGCTTCTCGTAAGCAAGGACTCTAGGTACAAAGAGTGTGTTTACGCACCGCTTGCAAGTTTTCAAAACACATAAATAAAAGGCATTGTCATTTACAATGCCAATAGCTCAAATTCTCGCAAATGCGAGACCTATTGCGTTGCAAATGCTTGTTTATGTATGTGAGAGATCCACTCTGGGGCGTTCTTGTTAGTTTGGCCGTTTGGAGTTACCAGATAAACACTGGAGCGGAGTATTTCATCGTTTGGTTCAAGGAAAACTCCACATCACTGATTTTACCGCTATTCGGGAGCTCCAAAACTCTACATCAAGAAAGTATTTTTAAATAGAAGAACAAACTTTCTGACAATTCTTGTTTTTCTAACACAAGCATCAGCGCTTACGTGTACGTTAATATCAGCAAAAGCTAAGGGCATCAAAATATGCAGGAGTATTTTATTATGAAGAAAATTACTTTTTTTTTACTTTAAATTGAAAAATACGCATCGGTGTTCGATTTGTGAGTTCTGTATGACAATGTATATAACACATTAACTGCACAAACGAGATGTAAGAAGTGGATAAATTAGCTTCAATTAGTAATGTGTGAGCTGCCACGCTCCGACAGCTCGCACGTCATTGGCAGGTACGTGAACACTATTTGTTTCCATCACAAAATATGCACTGTAAAGGTTTTCATTATAGGCATATTAGGACTATGTCATTATTCAAATTCTTATATTCGGTAGGTGGCGCCAGTGTACCATAAAAAGTGCTTCCCACTAATTGCAGCTTCGGGAGAAGGAGGAAGAGAACAGACAAACGGCGGATCTTTTAAGGGAAAACTGATCATATGCGCCCCTTCGACTAAACTTAGTGCTTCTTGTCCAAAATAATCTCTGACTTCCTTACATACAGCCCCATTTTAATTTATATCAAGCATACAGCTCTTCATGATTCCTATCAAGTCAATCCACTCCAGCCCTTTATCAATACTCGGGCCCATGCTGCTGAAACTGGCAATATTTCCATTTATTTCTTTTCCAACTTAGATCAATGTAGCAAAAGTGTAGCTTGCATTCGTTCATCAGCTTTTAAGGGGATATACGGTAGTATTTCTCTTCTGCTCAATAAGCATACTTCTGGGTACCGAGTGTTGGACACTACCGTAATATCTTGATAAATACTGAAAATGTCTTCTTGTTTTTATACAACACTCAGGGTTCTCCAAACGGCAAGTCAGAGAAATAAATAAGCATTGACAAATGCAACATGTTTGGCTATTTTTAGCGTAAAGCTTTAGCGTGGGTTAATTAAAAGTTGTGTTAGGTCTTTAGTTGTTCTAAACTTGTGTGGCAGAGTAGATTTTGTGCCTAGTCAGATATTTTGGGTGTTCCTACTTATCTTTGGTGTTCATGATAAAATGGCACCGTGATGTAAACGCACACGGACAAGGAGGCTAAAGTCCATCACACTGCAGCAATGGGCACAGACACGAGGGGCCTGAATGAGAGGGGTGGTGGCCTATCTGCATGCAATAGCCATGCAGGCTCTATGTATAAAGTAATCCTAGTGTCAGCGCAAAGACAGGCATGGAGACTAAGCCTAGCGCATGATGTTGCAGTAGGAACGGTAATGAGAACCCATGTGACACTAGTAGTTCATATTTCTAGGTAAAATGTTACCTTTAAGAGCCTGGAGACTAATGGGTAAAGGTGAGGCAGCAGACACTGATATGGTCAGACTAAATAACCCTGAAACCCTTATCTGCCTTCAATATCTACATATAGGTATATGAGATCTACTTACATCAGACCTATCTGACCCCAAATGCCTAGTTCACATGTATGTGGTAACTAATTCCAGATGCCCTCACTGCCAATATTCTGAAGCCGGCTTTTACCATATGGTATTGAAATTCCCCATAATAGCGCAATTCTGGGTGGAAACCCAGGAAGTGGTTAAAAAAATACAGTGGTCCCCAAGCCTACATTGTGTCTCCTGGGCTTAATGTCCAGATCGAGGAAAACCATGCATGTAAGCAGGTTTATAGATCAGGTCCTGGTTAATCACCGTATTGCGATGACGTGGAAATCCCCAATGGGTATACAAAGCTGTATCCCCTGCAGTGAGCCTGTGGTTGAAAGATCCACTGAAGTTGGCCTCTGCCGAAGCGGACGCTCTCACACTCTTATAGAGAAGGAAACGAAGGGGTACAACCGAGCATGGTTTGGGACACATTTATCCTAGTTCTTGAGGATAAATTAGACTCACAACCTCCTTGAGGATTCCACAAATGACTCTAGGAATTGCGGGATGTAGGTGACAGGTTAATAACGCCCTCATCGAATTTAACATATTATAGTCTCTCATCTATCACTTGGAATTTTCAGTTGTGCTCTAGGTCAAAATGCAAGCCCCCATTGGGCCTGGGAAACAGGCGGTGAGTGGTGCTCATGTATGTTTGTATCAGGGGTTGACAATTGATTACTCAATGTATGGAATCCTAGTTATGAGGTTAAATTTTAAATGAGTGAGAATCCCTTCTTTTCTTGTATAGCTCCTGACCGATACAAAGATGTAACTAGCCATTGAATATCATGCTAGCTCTGCATTAAGTTGAGTACAATATAGCGTGGGGTCTAATAAGAGCTAATGATGATGAGACCGATCCCAGGCAGGCTGATATATCCTTTGTTTATTATTGTTTTTACATATTCTGATGTTTAAAAACATATATAATCTGAATAAAGAGGAATTAAAAAAAGAAATTTTACTAGAAATGTCTGTGTTGTTCTGATACGGATTTGTCTTTCCCATAATCTCTTTTCTTATGTTTTCTGTTTGTATTGCGATAAGGAGGTTTGAGTAACAGTTTTTGCCACTTTTGTTTCTAAATCATTCCTGGCTGTCTCCTTGTGATGTACCTTGAACTGATTAAAGAAAGTGCTAGATGTTTTGAAGGATTTCGATGCAGCCGCCCAATAGGGAGGTCCCAGTGCATGGAGGAAGAGTGCGTCAGCTTTGAAAGAAGGGGTTTGGCCAAGGGCTTGTCATCCTTTTAGGGGGATTCAGCTCTGGAAACATGCTAAATCCTGTAGTTTGGTGAGATTAAGAGACAGGGGCATACCCTTGTCTGGTATTAAAAGATTATTAACTTGTATGAGAAGATCATCCAGTAGCACAGGTCCCCAAGTTTTTCTACTTGGTGCTTTTCTTCTAAGAGTTACATGTGAATGCATGCACCTGGCGAATCCTCTCCTAAGTATGTGATCTGGTGGTGGCCCTCTTACCAGTACTAATGTTTATTACATGGTCCGGACAACATTAGATTAGCTGCAGTTGCTTCCGTTTGGTGATGAAGTTACATAGTCTATATGCCGGGCCGATTTTTTTTGGAGTCTTAATCCTTACTGCTTAATACTTTATAAATACATTTGGGGTTGTATCTCCGCTTCAAAGAGCTAGAACCTGATGGTTTATTTTTGTTGTTTATCCTCCTGGTAGCCGTAACACAGGACAATTCTGTAAAGCCTTAGCTCTGTCTGCATGCATTTATTTTTTTGATAAACAGATTTTATTGTTTTTGTGCATAGAAGAACAATACAACACACATTTTGCTCAGCAAAGAAAATCACATTGTGTGATTGCAAACTTTGGCATTCAATCAATACAGTACATCATTGCAAAGCAGCAACAACAGCAGCATCCCTGCCTTCCTGCAGTACCATAGATTTATTGGCCCAACCACTTCCCCCATACTCGGCTGTATTTAAGGGGGCAGCCCCTAACCTCGTAGACTGGCTTCTCCTTCAGCGCACACCAACACCAATCCACCCCTACCCGTCCGCTCCCCTACCGGCGCCATTGTAAAAGAGTGGGAGGAGAAGGGGACCTCCATCAGGCAGCAATATCTCATTTAGTGACCATAAGAGCCGTCTCAAAGAATGTTCGGTCAGCCCTCGTACCCCCGGAGCCCTCAAAGACACCCAGCAGAAGCATTACGGGAGAAAGGGGAACCTCCCATCCAAGTACCTTGGTTAACTCTCTCACCACTGCTGACCAGAACCTCTGAAATATGGAGCATAGCCAAACCACATGGTAAAAATCGGCAGGAGCATCGCCACACTGAGGGCAGGAGGGCTCAGGAAGTAGTTTTGCTCGATATAGCCGAGCTGGGGAGAGATAGGTCACGTACAGGTAATATGCTTGGACCAGGTGTAACCTGGAAGAGGTCGTGATCATCCTTGGCGCCATCAGTGCATTGCGCCAATCATCATCCTCAAGAGGTCCCAGCCATGCCTCCCATTGGTGCCTGAGGTAATTCAGGGTACCTGGTGTATTAATTATCAAAGCTTAGTAAATCTTTGAGCCCCCACCTTTTCCCAAATCACTCATCAAAACCTTGGCCTCCAGTGGGTTGAATTCGGGCAGTGAGGCTGTTTGAGAGAGATAGGATTGAAGTGCATGTCTCAATTGAAAATATTTATAAAATTGTGTGTGAAACAATGCATACGTGGTTTGAAGTTCCTGGTATGATCTGATGTGTCTCCCTGACCAGACCTCTCCAAACTGGGTGATCCCAATTAAGTCCCAGCGCCCAAAACCTTGTAAAGATGCCCCCTCCCTCAACCAAGTACCATGCCAGAGAGATTTGCTGCGTGAATATGGTGTCCCAGTGCGTGTGCCGTAGAGCTGCCCTCCTAGCCTGTAGGGCCAGTTTGGTTACTGAGGGCATGGGGTGAGGGATGAGAGAACCATAAAGCATGGATAAAAGTTGAGGGAACCCATAAGACGATATGCGGGGTCCGACCATCCCCCATTACACCAATCATGGAGAACCAGGAGGTGTGAAGCTAGATGATACAGGTAGAAATTGGCCATTCCCAGCCCGCCATCGTATGGGCCCCGTTGGCAATGTGCAAATGCAATGTGAGCCCTAGAACCATGCCATAGAAGGGAGATCGCAACCCTTTCCAGGGTCCTGAACCATCTCCACGGATATGAGGAGCAGCAAGTTTCAGAAGATGTAAAGAAAACAAGGCAGTATCATCCTTTTATATAGGGCAATACATCCCATTATATTTAGTGGGATAGACTGCCATTTAAGATCGTCCTGAGCTTTCCGCGTCTCTTTCCGCCGGGTAGCCAATAGGGTTGCAAATATCTTAACTTCCCCATTAATAAGGGATATCGGGCGATAATTGGCACATGAAGTAGATGGAGGTTGTGTTTTGGGAATCACCACGATCGTGGCAGTATCAGTCTCTGCAGGAAAGACACCTAGTTTACCCACCTCCCCATAGAGGGCTAGGAGTTGCAGGGTCAGACTATCTCGAAGTGCCAGATAATATTCCATGGGCAACCCATCAGGACAGGGGGTCTTGCCAGGTGCCTCTGCCGATAAAGCTGCCTCTACTTTCTCTTCCGAGAAGGGTTCATCTGGGGCCCGGGCCTCTCCTTGAGAGACGCAAGGGAAGGTAACGTCATTGATGAATTGAGTGGAGAATGCTGCATCTCTTCCGGATGGGGCAGTGTATAAGTGATGGTAGTAACGGGCAAACGCCTGCATAATCTCAGGGAAAGATTGGAGGGAAGCACTGTGTTTGTTGATAATCTCTGGCACAATCCTGTTCACATGGTGGTGGGAGGCCAACAGTATAGCAGCTTCCCATTTTTGTCCCCCCATCCATGTACCCTGGCCATTGTGGCACGCCATAAATGTTTGGCAGCCTCTAGGGATTAGAGGCGAATCTCCTCATGGAGGAGAGTCAAGTAGTCGGGAGGTATCGCCATTGGGATCTGTCTCGAGCTTAGTCTGTAAGCGGAGGGCACATGCCTCTAATTGGGTGTTATGCTGGGTGCGGACGTGTTCCTGTGCATGAATTTGCTCCTTGGTAAACTCTTGTATTGTAGCTTTACCGGCAGCCCAGAGAGTACCAGTGGTGGTAACCGAGCCCTCGTTATTATGAAAGTATGTTTGCAGTGACCAAATCTCATGAATTTTAAACAGTGGAAGCATCACAATACAGGACTTTGGGAAAGATATGATTATGGCGGGTTCTCAGCGGGTATTAAAGGTGTCATGTCCAGAAGAGTCTCACCATCCGTCTCCAGTTCCCCTCTGCCGGAGGCCAGAGGCTGATGCAAGAAGGAGGGAGAGAGTTCCTGCACTGGAGGAGATATGGAGGTAGACGTGGAACGGTTGTGAAGGCATCTCTTGCCGGAACGGTTGCTGTATCTTCATGGTTTGGGTGGCAGCGTGTGCCCAGGCAGCCCCGCATTCCCGGCTCCCCGAAGCGAAGCCTCCACATGAGCACCAAGGGGTCGTTCCTCTGTGAGCCATAACCAAGCTGATTCTGCAGTATCAAAAACGTGCCTGCATGACTTTTATGTGTAATCGCTGTCCTAATCTCCGACCACAACCTGGAGTAAGCCATGACTGCTCGATATAGTAACCTTGGTGAGTCAAGTGTACAAATTAACTTTATTATTAGGGGCGTGCAAATTTTGTAAAGTTTGCTTTTACATAATTACGCAAAATTCTGGAAAAAATTACACACAATGCAACACCAGCATCTGGCACTATATTTTAGCACAAGTTGGTTCCTTACGTCCATATTTGGCACAAGGGTACATTTTGTGCAAAAACAAATGTAGAAAAACAAGCTCCACAGACCGCAGCACACAGACTTATGAACATTGCAACAAATCTAAGTAGCACAATAATATCTGTGTCATTTGACAGTACAGTAACTCGAGTGGAACCATTTCAAACAGCCCACTGAACATGTGGCACAACATGAAGGTCCGCTTTCTCCAATTTGCTGTTAGGTTCTTGAACAATATGGCCCGTACCTTTTGAATATATCTGTGCATGCACCAACTCCTCATTGACAATCATTTCACTTGCAATAATTGGAAATTCAGTGTTCACTGACGCATTAGCAATGTTTTGGTAAGTTAACATCTCCAAGTTCATTTTGTTCGATGTTGATGACCAGAATGTATCAAGTTGCACAGGTATAGGTGTTAAATTTTTGATTTAGGCAAGGTCAATTGTTCCACTTGTAGACATTCATCTGATTCTCTTACAGTCTTTGACAGATAGTTCAAGACAACTGTCAAAGACAATTTACAGTTCTTTGATGTCTGTAAAACAGTCTGAATGACCTCTCCGATATTTTGCATGAATGAAATCTTGGCCATTCGCAATTGTGACATATAGTCCAAAATAACAGCAGTTTTTAATGTGGACACGTTTTCAAATTGAAATTCTTCAGGTGAAAGGTTTTTTTTCGAGCTCACGTACGAGTTTGTGCTTCACTGGTTTGGTTGCAGCATCTCCATCAAATAATGGTTTTTGTTTGAAGATGATCATGCGACAGAATGTCCTTGATAAATTCGCCCCTTTCTTTTGCTACATCCATCTCTCTATGTGCTTGCAAAAGTTTTTTTTTGTGACCTGTTTTGTAGTGGCTGGTTGGACGAAACTCTTACTATGGCAATTAAAGCGTGGAATTTTAGCTTTGGTGATTATGTCAAACAGCTTTTTCTCTTTCAATACAAATCTCTCCTGCTTCAGTTCTGCGTATAGTTTAGATCCATGTTCCAGGACATCTAGTAGACGTGTCCTTAAATCGTTATGCACATATTGTTGGTCACAAAGTTGTGTAGTCTCACAGGCTCACTCATTTCAAAGGGGTTTCCTTGCTGCTGCATGAAATGAAAAAGGCTGTCAACATGTTTATTCAAATGTTCCCTTCTCCTTCCCACAAGTTCATGGTGAGGAACAGTTTCACCATAGTCCATTCATTTTTGATTTTGTCATCTCTCTGAAAACATTGCAAATAGAAAGGACTTCATGGTAAACTAGCTGCCATTGAACAACATATTCCCTTTTACGTGTCTGACCAACAATTCCCTTGGAGCTTTTCTGTGAACTCTGAATTTGTCTGTTCCAGTGCAGCGTCCAATCACCTTCCCTATGAGCATGTACCAAGTTTTTCACTAGACCTATTGTGTGTAAAACATTTCCCCAGTACTTGCAAAGTTCTGATTTTTCTTCACATTCTTTGACAAACTCTACGAACTTGGTGTTCAAGTTTTCTGATTTTGAGCTGAGTGTATTGAAAATTGCCTGGATTTGCATTATGTCTTTTGAATGAAGTGCACCCTGTGCTTTGTTCACATCTGAGATGAGTGACGCAAAACTTAATTTGTCATTTTTGTTCCAGAAAGCATTCCAATGCAATGTTTCTATTGCCTCAGATATGAGTATAACTTGTAACGAACTAACATAATGAGTTCCGCTCAATACTGACTGGACAGTTTTGCTTCCAAAGATTTCAGCCTCAATAAGTGCATCGTCTATGCCACATCCACTGAGAACTTCCTGCACACCGCAACGCAATTTTTGTCATGTGGAAAACGCCCATCATTGGATAAAGATAGTCAAATTCTACTGGATTGCTCATAAAAGTGTCCGCTGCACTACAGAAAACACCTTCATTGCAGAAAATTGGTAGGATAATCTGGTCTTCCAGCTGAGCACACACAATTTGAAATATTTTTAGAGCTGTGTATACTGTTGCGTAGTTTGTGACTGGAGATGGCTTTACTGGTAAAAACTCAACCTTCTTCAATGGAATTGTATTCTGGATGAACAGAGCATGAATTCCAGCCCACGGAGGAACTGGCTTTTCTTCATCCTTCAGTCTGCACCGAATAAGCGATAAAAAATTCAGTTGAATCAGCTTTATGGACCGCATCATCAGGGAGAAGAAGATCCATGTCCTCAGCCACTTTGAAACTTTCTGGTAGACTGGGACGTGTTGATGGCTTGTAGTGATTTTGCTCACGTTGGTAAGGCAGTTGGGTTATGTTTGCAGCTTTGTTTGTTTATCCCTACAGCTGACACATCTTGTTTTCCAGCAGCTACTTCATTGGTACAGTCTTGAAAAAGCACAATGGCAGTATCATGTGTGCTGGATGTTACAGACAAAGAAGAGCTGTCTTCAAACTTATCAGCAGCAATTGTAAATCTTTTCCTGGTTAAAGTGAGTTGGAATTGGTGTGCTGTCGAATTTGCAAGATTTTACAGCATGGGCTGCTAACAAGTTCCTGCTCCGTACTATGTCATTATAACTTGTTGATACACCAGTCCTGTTCATTAAAGTGATTAGCTCTTTACTTTGGCACTTGTCATAGATTGTGTGGGCAGTCATCATGTGTAGCAGAGTTTTCTTTTTGCCGTGATGTAATTCATAAAACATGATTTGGAAAAGGCAGTACAGTAGCTCAGCATAAGCCTGTATGTTCATTCGATTGGCTTCCACTTCTTTGCTTATCTTCAAAGCCATCATCCGTGTTGTCGGCTTCTATTCCGAACTCAAGAACTTTAGTTTGTAACACTTTTGCTTTGCTGATATTAAACAATGATGTAAAAAAAAATGTCAAGACAACATCAGTCATTCTTGTTAACTCCCATGATTTTCGGAGCTCTGGGGCATCACAAAATTGGTCATTAAGTAAAAAATCTAAATCTTTCAGGACGTTTCTTTAAAGGGTTCCTGCTGATTTTACTGCATCCTGTGATCTTATTTTGGCAGCTACAACTTCAGGAGTCAAATCAGCTGAGAACACCATAAGTGACTCATTCTTTTTGTTAGACTGACAAAAACTAATTCTGTCATTATACATTCTTACCAGAAAAATCTTAATTTAATTATTTATGGATTAATACAGTTTCATCAATGTTGACCATTATTTCTGTGATCTCACAAAGTGTGAACCCATAGCCATCACCCAAGAGTGACTTTAAAACTTCATTTGCTTTTTTCAAAGAGTGCAAACTTAACTGAAGGCTGGCGTTTACGTTGCTGTTGGGGAGCTCACTGTAAATTCATATTTTCAAATGTATGCACGCATTCAGTTCGGGTGGGCATTGAACTCCGCTGCAAATACATTTACCTTTCTGTTTGGAACAGCTCCTCGGCTGTAAACTTCATCTTGGAAGAAACTAGCTGCAGATAAAAACATGTTTGCCCTTTGAGACTCACATACTCTGTACTTTCTTCTTTCGTCAATCCATTGGCCCTTGTTCTGGCTAAACCCCCTATAACACTTTGATGATCCTCTGATTTCTGATCAGTTGTTGGAGGTGGACGAGGGGTAGCCATCGATCTTCTGAGTGGATGGGCATTGGGTTTGATTTTAGTCCCTTTCTCAGCAGACTCGGATTCTTGTTGTGATTCACTGGTTTCTGCTATTTTTTGACAAACTTTTTCCAGGCTTTTTCCCATTGTATACGACTTGTAGCACTTATTGTTACAATGATAAAATATTTGATCGTCTTCACCCATCAGTTTTAATCTTTTGTGAACTTAGTCTTGCCGTATTTCTGCAGCATCTCAAACTCTCTTCTGCCCAGCTGCAGATGTTCGCTTTTGTTTTGTATTAGTTTGGCATATGACTCATTTTTCAGTGTTGGAGTCCTCAGATTTTGTAGTTAGCAACACACTGTCAAGAGGTAAAGATCCTCTGCTACCACCTGCTTCGCTCATGTTTACAAATTTGAATCCGAGGAAAACCAGAAACAAAAACAATATTAAAATAAATTACTAATATGATGGCTAAAACGCATCGTTATTAAGGGTTGCTCTGAGGAGCTATTTCTGTCTCTATAAGATTACTTGACCCCAAAGCCTCTGTTCTTACAGCAAAAAAAGTATATAGGTCTCATGGTTCCTGAAATATTACATCATCACTGTGATACATCCGCCATTTTTAAAAATGTCGTTCAGAAAAACATGGCCTGGATTAGCAATGTCTACCCAAGCTAAATGACTTCTCTATTGATACAAAAACACAAATCAAAAATGAAAATTTCTGGACATTCACGTTTTTATGGAGGTATATCCAGGGGCCAGGACTATGTGCTAGATTGCTTTTTTTTTTAAGCAGTGTGTGGGTTCGTGTGGCTTTTATAGACTCTGTATATTTAAATTTGTGAGGTGTATCTTTTCGGTGTGCATTTTCTGTCATTTTCATTGTACTGTGGTGTCCTTTCAAGTAATGAAGGGTATGACGCTTCCCAAAAGGGAAAAACGTATTCCTTGTATGTATGTACAAACCTTTCCATTAAATTGTTGAAAACATTGTTAGGGGAAAATGTCTGTGTTTAGGTCAACTTAAAAAATTGGGGAAATGCCATTTGGATACATCGCCAGTAACATGCACGCTAAATACCTGGCAGCTTTATTTTGAATGTTTTTTGATGTAATAAGATTTATGTCACATGAAAGAAACATTGGTGAGTGATGTATATAGCAGAGGATGTTTTAGCAACTAAAAGTACATACATAAAAATATATATACATGCAGAATGTAATAGATTTATTATCATAGATGATTGTTGGCAGGAGTCATGGCTCACTGCAACTCACAAAGAGGTGAAACTTCGAGTGGTTCATGATGCCACTTTCATTCCTCAATAATTGTAAAAATAAATTGCATATTGCACTCTGCGCAGCTGTTTTATATTTTTTAACAAAATGTATTTAACCAAACCGAGAATGGAAGGGGATAAATGTGTGTGGTAATGTAAAATGGCATGTAAAGCCCTTGTAACATGCAATCTGAGAGGCACTGAAGTCTTTCTCTCCTGCCATTTTCGCTGTACTGTTATAATGTGGAATTTGACCTTTGCTTTGTAGTAATGTGTGGTTGTGCATTTATTATTACTGTTGGTAAATCTACAGTGCAACGTATTTTTGTTTTGCTACATCATAGCCAAAACGTTTTTATAAGAGATCCTGCAAGTGTGCTTATCCTTTTCCGTGGAATACGTTTTTGTTGGTATTAAGCCTTTGCATCACTAGTCTAACAGTATGATTTCATAGAGGAATGACGGCTATAACGAGAGACCCTTTCTGCATGGAGTAATATTACATTTGAAGGTAAAAGTTGCTGACATATTAGGTCATTTTCCAGCAAGGTTGAGCACCAGTAGAATGTGAGCCGGGAAACTGATAGCTTATCTGTATCCTAGTACAATGGCTTGTTTGCTTCAATATCTAATATTAGAGTATAATTTAAGGTCCTATGGGAGTGCTGAAGGGCTGCTTCAGCTCTGGTGCATCGACTCGTGTTCAGATTAGAATGGCTGCGCTGTATGCAGCTGTGTTTGTTACACCATGGCTCTTGCTCTTCTTATTGTGCTGCATTCATTATTGCAGGAGGTGCTCAAACAGCTTCAAGGAACCATTGAAGACGAGGCAGTCTCTTCTTCAGGACAGATTGATTTTCTGGAGCGTCTCAAAGGTAAGAATGTGTGTTTTAGCTTATGTTTTTGTCGCACATACAACAGTATTTGAGATTGTTTACTATTTCTGGGAGGCTGAGCCTTATCCTGAAGAATTCGTTTTGTGTCACTTATGCAGCATCATTTATGAAGGGCATTTGAGAAAATCAGAGTTATGGTTGAGGTACGAGAACCTTCCGTCCCGCCCCCCGCCCCCTCCTGGGATAAAAAAGGCTAAACACAGAGTGCAAGCATGTAGGACACAGACCCCTGATGATCTCCCCTCACACAGTGATGGAGTGAGTTGCAAGAGTTTCATGAGCAACTATAGATCAAGACCTGTGGACAATATGGACCACAGGTATTGATGAGGACCACATATTGCTATTTCTGATAGAAAATCAGCCATGGCCTGCTCTCACAGTGGTATGGAAGAGTAGTGATTAGGCATACATCTCCATGGCCTGCTCTCACAGTGGTATGGAAGAGTAGTGATTAGGCATACATCTCCATGGCCTGCTCTCACAGTGGTATGGAAGAGTAGTGATTAGGCATACATCTCCATGGCCTGCTCTCACAGTGGTATGGAAGAGTAGTGATTAGGCATACATCTCTCTAGCCCAGTACTGTTTGAAGAGTAGCTATCACGTTTTTAACCACATGGTGTCAAGATCTTACAGTAAATCAGTGTGGGCATTGCTTACTATGGCTAAATGGTCTAAAGTAGTTTTTGTACCACAGACATAGCTCCAAGGAGCAGCAGTGCACTTCACAGAGAATATTTTAATTGTTGCAGAAGTGTGCCAAACACAAATCACTAATGTAGGCAGGGCCTGGGTGACACCAGATAACCGAAATAGATATATGTTGGAGGATTGAAAGGAGAAAGACAAGTATGGGTGGTATTAGGAATACATTGTTGAGAGTTTTTAATGTACAGTTGGTTTGTACATATTTACAGTTTGAGGAACATGTTCTGGATCAGACAATTATTTTGTTAAATGTCAGCGCTGGGTTTAGAACCCCTGTCTCGTAAGGTTCCAAGAACAGAAAATTATCCTGTTGTCCACATCTTCTCCCAGTTGGGTAAAACAAGTGAGGAACTTTACTAAAGGGGCATTTCATCCCACAAATGATTTCTTGGCTGTAGGCTCTGTGGTGTGGCCTGCTACTCTAGCGTAACATATTGTTTTGGATCTTATATGACATTTTTCTGGGAACCTGGGTTTTTATCCCTTGCTTTTTGGTTCAGGGAAACCTCTTTAGGATCAGGATTTCTATGACTCCCTTAATGCTGGGTCTACCTTAGGGACCCTCCTGAGATTTAGAAACTCTCCTGTGCTTGTAGCCTTTCACTCCTCTTGCTGATCGTTGAGATTATATTTTGCTGGTGCAGTGTCTGTTAACCGAATATCTACTTTTCCGTAATGTTGCTTCTCGATGTGCAGTCTTTTGGGATAGAAAAGTCCCTTGCTTGGTGACGGACGTGTACCCCTGCCCTGAGTGTCCCAGCTGCATCTTAATCCCTGGTGCAAATTTTTGTTGTCATGGGGTGAGTACAGATCATGCGTTTGCGCCATGATTTAGGTCGGTTTCACGGATGTCTGTCATGTTGGTAGGTGCGCCCAAAGCGGTATCCTCACAGTGGTGAAAGGTTTCTGCCTTTGCCAGGATTTAAGTAGCAAGCATGCAGTGGTGCCAGCATACTGTTTAGTGAGCAGTATAAGTGAACAGCCTTTTTACCTGGGTCGCTGGAGTGAAGCCTTCAGTCTCACTCGTGTAAAGTTCCGCTGCTCAGTGCTTAACTCACCCTTGGCCTACATCAGGGTAGTATGTAGCATTGTGCTGTGTTTGTGTTGTATGAATGTGCTGGGTGAAAGACTCTGTTCCATTTTGGGAGACTCAGGGCTGACTAGAGGAGGATGAGGAGGCAGAGGAATCCCTCTAGACAGATGTGTGGATTGCTGCATTCCTGTGAACTTGGGTGAGACACACTGGAGGAGGAAGAGCCAGGCTCTTTAGTACATTTCAAAGGGACTCTTTGATTCAGGGAAAGGGTGCTGGGCACATCTCAGGAAGAAGATGGGGCTGATAAATGAATCATAAAGAGTAGGTCTGGGGCCCTGAGGTACCCTTTTGATGCACTTATCACTCGGGCTGACATCCAGGTGTGAATCTCTAGCCACTGCCATGGCCTGTGTTGTGGCAATATCAGATTTTGAGTCACTCCTGTTAAGACGGGCTGCTTTCTGGAGGAAAGGCAAGGCAGAGGAGTGGGTGCTTCAAAAGGAAGCAGACCTCCAACACATTGCTAGTGCCTGCCAGCTTGCCAAGACCAATGTCCTCTGAGGAAGAGGAGAGCGCTGGAGGGAGCGAGGTCCATTGGGGGATCCTGGCAAGTGGACCCCTCAAGCAAGGTGTGAGAGAGACGCTGCTGGACCGTTCGAGTCGACCTCTCCCCATCCCCCCCCAATGTATACCCGAGGGTGCCACCGTGAAGTAGCCGTGGTTGGCATCATTACCATATCGATTGGACCGTAGCCAGTGTGCAAGTGAAGTCAGAAACCCTATATCCCAGAAGGGCCCGCCGTGAAGATTATTGCTGTGCGTAAGATGCTCCTTCTCCTACCTCCTCGCCAAGTCCTGGAACAGCCTTTCCCTCTGAACTGCATCTCCTCTCTCGGAATTCAGAAAGGGACTCAAGACCTGGCTCTTCGACTGATTGCATCAGAATCATAGCGCCTGGATACACTCACAGGTGATTAGCCTCGCTCTACAAATCCCGATTGATTTATTGATAAAGGGAAAGGATCATGCCTGGTTCAAGCCATCGTCGAGATGAGAGGCCAACATGGTGACCCGTGCGAGCCCGAACCCTGCTGAGAATCTGAACCGGAGCAACCTACCCCCCACCTGTGGGAAGGATCAGAGGAAGTTACTGTCTCACAGGAGCAAGTGCCATGGATGCTCAGCCACTGTCCATGTAGAGCTGCGGGTGCCACTTACCAACAGCAGCAACTGGTGCTCCCCACGGAGACTCCGGTTGCGCAGTTCTTGGTGGACGGTAAGCTTGATCGCTGGGCTAGAAGACCCCAAAGGAACTTGTTCTGTCATATAACACATTGTGTGCTGGAACACTTCTGACTTTTTAAGAAAGTCGCCCTGTACTGCTCGACCCCTGTTTCTACTAAGAGTCAGGTGCTAAATGGGTATTCTGCACAGTTGCTCAGCACCCATAGTAAATCAGACCCTGGAACGTCCGGAGTAAAAGGTTTCAACCCCCACGATTGGGTCCAGTAGCTCCTGCTTACCCGTGGCCCTCTGAAAGGGGTTATGACAGTCTTTCACTTATTATTTCCAGGGGACCTACCTGCCCTACTGCAACAAACTGATGTCATCCTAAATTAATTCATGCTGATTGAGTGGTTCCTCCTGTTATGAAACAATTTATCAGAGAGCAATCTGCTTTGAATGATAAAGGTTAATATCTGGGGGATAAATGCTTTTTGAGAGAATTAAGTAACGTTTCGTAAGATATTGGTCTAAAGCTTGCTGGACCTTCTTGTTAGAGTCCTTTTTCTTTGATATTGGTTTACTGTATTATCTTTTCAGTTTACTTGGAAGTAGTACCACAATTGATAGGAGGACTCTGTCTGTCTTGCTGGTACAGCAGCAGAAGATTCTAGGAGAATTTGTTTGGAAATGCTAGAAGGGCAAGGAACTGCTAGAGAGCCTGGCACGTTGATTTCTTTGCTAAGGTCGTTCGTTCATTGTCCTGTAACACACTTGTGGCTGGGAAGTAGTTATGATGCTATGATTGTTTTTCCTTTGGGAGGGAGTACGTTTGAAGGTTAGCTGCTTTTACTGTGTTTCGCTAAGGTGTGACTGAGTGTGTTTTACACTTGTTGAGATGCTGGCAGGGTTATTTTGTTGAGTAGTTTGAAGAGCTGTTTGGTGGATTTCTAGAGTCTGCAATCCATTACCTGTAGTGGGCTCTCTTGTCCATTTGAATGGAGGTTCTACCAATTCTGTACTGCCTATGGAGTGGTTTTTACACATGGTGTGAGCCAACCCTTTTGGTTTTCTTTCCACACTGTATTAAAACGCACATAGTCGGCTTTGGGTCAGCTTTCATGTTTTTTCTTTGGCTCAGTGCCCTTCAGCTGTTGTTTTAATACATTGTTAATCACATCTGGATTGGTCCACAGGAGTAATTTAGTCCCACTATCTTTCCCTTGGCATTTTGTGTATTCTTCCGCCTACCTTGGCATGCGTGAGGGACTATTTTACATCTGAAATGTATGGTTGGTCACACACTTTTCGTTTACTTAGTACCTTTTAATCTTAAATCATTTTTTCTCTAAGCATCAATTTTTAGGTCGCAGCCGACCAGACGCTAAAGACTTCTTGGGGTCATTCTGAAAGTTGACCGAGGAATTCATTCTGCCTGTCGCTTACCATTGGCTTTGTGGTTTGTAACTCAAATTTTCTGCCTTTCTGTTTGCTTGCTTTCTTTGCTTTAGGCTGTCCAGCTCGAGTTCGTCCCTCCTGTTGCCCAAACCTTATTTACTGTATTTTTCCACTAACTCGCTTTCTGTAAACAGGCCTTTAAATCTTATTCTTAGCTTGTCACATTTGTTGTGCATTCAAAGACCAAGGTCAGATGTCAGGCTGTGTCTTCCAGGGACCTTGGTGTTTATTTTTCTTTCTCCGACTTCAAAGTGAGAGGATTTATGCGACAGTCATGCTGACTAGTGTGGTCTGCTTGAGCAAAGCTCTACAGATGTTGTTTTTTTTGCTAGCACACAACAAAATTTAAATGTCTGTAAATAAACAGTGCTGACTATCAAATTAATACATTGGGTGATGACATTTCCATGCATTATCTTTTGTGTACTGTATACGTTTATCAGTCAAACTGTATGTGAGTGCAAATGTAGTGCTCATTTCAATTGAAGATGCGTTGTCTGTAACGGCAGTACGCTACCATGCCATGCATATTCCACGTTACTCCACTCTACTCTGCACCACTCCACGCCACTGCACTCTACTCTGCACTAATCCACACTACGCCACTCCACTCCACACATCGTCACTGCACTCTTATCACCACTCCTCTCTACTCTAGGCTAATACTCTCTACCCCACACTACTCTACTATGCACCACTGCACTCTTCGCCACTGCACTCTACACCAGTCCACGCCACCCTACTCTGCAACACTTAACCCTATTCCACTGCACTCTACGCCAATGCACTCTACTCTGTGCCAGTGCACTCTATGCCAATCCCCTCTACACCACTCTAATCTACTCTGCACCAATGCACTCCACTCGATGCCAATGCACTCAGCGCCACTCTGCACCGCTTTACACCACTGCACTCTGTCAATGCACTCTACACCACTTTACTCAAAACCAATGCACTCCGCCAATCCACTCTGCACAACTGCACTGTACGCCACTATACTGTACACCATTGTACTCTGTCACTGCACTCTATGCCACTCTATTCTACTCTGCGTCACTCTGCTATGCACCACTCTGTGCCGCGGCACTCTGTGCAGCTCTACTCTGCGCCGCGGCACTCTGTGCAGCTCTACTCTGCGCCGCGGCACTCTGTGCAGCTCTACTCTGCGCCGCGGCACTCTGTGCAGCTCTACTCTGCTCCGCGGCACTCTGTGCAGCTCTACTCTGCTCCGCGGCACTCTGTGCAGCTCTACTCTGCTCCGCGGCACTCTGTGCAGCTCTACTCTGCTCCGCGGCACTCTGTGCAGCTCTACTCTGCTCCGCGGCACTCTGTGCAGCTCTACTCTGCGCCGCGGCACTCTGTGCAGCTCAACTCTGTGCAGCTCTACTCTGTGCCGCGGCGCTCTGTGCAGCTCTACTCTGTGCCGCGGCGCACTGTGCAGCTCTACTCTGCGCCACGGCACTCTGTGCAGCTCTACTCGGCGCCACGGCACTCTGTGCAGCTCTACTCTGTGCAGCTCTACTCTGAGCCAAGGCACTCTGTGCCAATGCACTCCACGCCACTCTACTATACAATGCTGCACTCCCTTCCACTGCACTTTATGCCACTCTACCCTACGCCACTTAACTCTATGCCACTGAACTCCGCATCCACTCTACTCCACTGCACCCTATAGCAATCCATTCTGAGCCACTCGAATCTACTCTGCACCACTACACTTTACGATACTGTACTCTATACCACTGCACTCTACGCCACTTCACTCTACTCTGTAACAATCTACTGTATGCCACTGCAGTCTGCGCCACTCTATTCAACTCTGCGTCACTCTGCACCACTGCACTCTACACCACTTTACTCAAAACCAATGCACTCTACACCACTGCACTCTATGCCAATCTACTCTGCACCACTGCACTCTACGCCACTATACTCTGTGCCACTGCATTTTGCGCCCCACTACTTTACACCATTGCACGTCACTTTACTCTGCACCACTGTTCGCAACTGTACTCTACACCAATACACTCTACCACATTCTACTCTGCAGCACTGCACTCTCTGCCACTGAACTCTATGCCACTCTGCACCACTCTACTCTACACCATTGTAATGTGTCACTTTACTCTGCACCACTGTATGACACTGTACTCTAAACCAATGCACCCTACCCCACTCTACGCTCTGCCCCACTCTACGCTCTGCCCCACTCTACGCTCTGCCCCACTCTACGCTCTGCCCCACTCTACGCTCTGCCCCACTCTACGCTCTGCCCCACTCTACGCTCTGCCCCACTCTACGCTCTGCCCCACTCTACGCTCTGCCCCACTCTACGCCACTCTACACTCTGCGCCACTCTACTACACATTATGCCAATGCAATCTACGCCACTCTAATCTACTGTGCACCACTGCACTCTGATACTGCACTCTACGTCACTTCACTCTATGCCTCTCTACTCTATCTGCCAGTGCACTCTACCCCACACATCTGTGTACCTCTGCACTCTACAACATTCCAGTCTAGACCACCCCACTCTACGCCACTCCACTCTGCAACACTGCACTCTACGCCAATTCACTCTACACCACTCCAGGTCACTCCACTCTGCACCACTCTGCAACACTGCACTCTATTCCACTACACTCTGCAACATTGTACTCTATGCCACTACACTCTACGCCACTGCATGCTACGTCACTCTACACCATTGCGCTCTACGTCACTGCACTTTACGCCACTCTATTCTACTCTGCACCATTCTACGCTAATGTACTCTACACCACAGCACCACTCTACTCTATGCCAATCCACTCTACACCACTCTACTCTGCATCACTGCATTCTGACACTCTACTCAATACCACTGCACTCTACGCCTCTTCATTCTACTCTATTCTGAAGCAATCTACTCTGCCACTGCAGTCCATGCCACTCTATTCCACTGTGCGCCACTCTACGCCTCTCCACACCACTCTGTTCTACACTGCTGCACCTTATGCCACTGTACTCTAAGCCACTGCATTCTACATCAATGCTCTCTGCACCACTTGATCAAAACAAATACACTGTACACCACTGCACTCTATGCCAATTTACTCTGCCCCACTGCGCTGTACGCCACTATACTCTACACCAATCTGCACCATTGCACTCTCACTTTACTCTGCAACACTACGCCACTGTACTCTACACCAGTGCACTCTGCTCCACTCTACACTACTGCAGTCTACGACACACTACTCTGCCGCACTGCACTCTCACTGAACTCTGTGCCACTCTACTCTGTGCCACTTTACTATGCCACTGCACTCTACTCTGTTACACTCTGCGCCACTCTACTGCACTCTACGCCTCTCTACTCTGAACCACCCTGCGCCGCCCCACCCTGCACCGCCCCACCCTGCGCCACGCCATTAGTCTATACCACTCCACTCTACCCTGCAGCACTCCACTCTACAACACTTTACTCTGAAATAATCTACTCTGCGCCCCTGCGCTCTACGCCACTCTACACCACTCTACACCACTGCAATTAACGATGTGCCACTCTACACCACTCTACTCTGTGCCATTCCACTCCTCCCTGCACCACTATACTCTGCCCTGCACCACTCCGAAACAATCTACTCTGCGCTACTGCACTCTACCCCACTCTACGCCACTGCACTCTATGCTGCGCAACTGTGCCTCAGCAGTCTACGCTATGCCACTGTACTCTACACCAGTGCACTCTGCTCCACTCTACACCACTGCAGTCTACGACACTCTACCGCACTGCACTCTGTCACAGAACTCTGTGCCACTCTACTCTGCGCTACTTTACTATGCCACTGCTCTACTCTTACACTCTGTGCCACTCTACTCCACTCTGCGCCACTCCACTCTGCGCCACTCCACTCTGCTCCACTCTGCGCCGCTCCGCGCCGCTCCGCTCCACGCCGCTCCGCGCCGCCCGCTCTGCTCCACTCTGCGCCACTCCACTCTGCGCCACTCCACTCTGCGCCACTCCACTCTGCGCCACTCCACGCTGCGCCACTCCACGCTGCGCCACTCCACGCTGCGCCACTCCACTCTACCCTGCAGCACTCCACAACACTTTACTCTGAAATAATCTACTCTACGGCACTGCGCTCTACGCCTCTGCGCTCTATGCCACTCTACTCAGCGCCACTCTACTCTACACCACTGCAATTAATGCTGTGCCACTCTAAACCACTCTACTCTATGCCACCTCACTCTACCCTGCACCACTATACTCTGCCCTGCACCACTCCACTCTACTCTGAAACAATCTATTCTACGCTACTGCACTCTACGCCACTGCACTCTATGCTGTGCAACTCTGCGCCTCTGCAGTCTACGCTATGCCACTGTACTCTAAAGCACTGCACTCTACGGCAATGCACTCTAAACCAATGCACCCTACGCCACTGCACCTATGCCAACTACCTTGCACCACTGCACTTTATGCCACTATACTCCACAACATTCTACTGTATGCCGCTACACTCTACGCCACTGCAAGCTACGTCACTCTGTCACTGCACTCTACGCCATTCTATTCTTCTACTCTGCACTCTACGTCACTGCTCTCTGCATCACTCTGATCTGCACCACTCTGCTCTGCACTCTACGACCCAGCACTTTGACACTCTACTCTGCATGACTGCACTCTATGCCACTACACTCTAAACCACTCAACTCTCCACCACTCTCTACGCCACCGCACTCTAAGTCACTCTACTCTACCCCTGCACTACTCCACTGTACCCTGCACAACTCCACTCTGCCACTTCACTCTACGCTGCTCTGCACCACTCCACTCCCTATGCCATTGCACTACATGCCACTGCAATCTACTCTGCACTGCTCTACACCACTACACTCTACACTACTCTGCATCACTGCACGCTACTCCAGTGCACTCTACATCACTTTATTCAAAACCAATGCACTGTTTGCCACTGCAGTCTACTCTGCACCACCGTACTTTACGCCACTTCACTGTAGGCCACTCTAGGACGCTCCACTCTAGGACGCTCCACTCTAGGACGCTCCACTCTAGGACGCTCCACTCTAGGACGCTCCACTCTAGGACGCTCCACTCTAGGACGCTCCACTCTAGGACGCTCCACTCTGGGATGCTCTACTCCATTAAACTCTGCTCTACTGACACTCTACTCCACTCTGTGCCACTCCACTCATATCTATGCCTTTCTTCGATGCTACTCTACTCTACTCTACGATGCTCTATGCATCTTCCTCTGCCACTCCATGCCACTTCTCTCCACTCTATTCTGTTACACACTACTCCACTCCACGTCACTCCACTCTGACAATCTACGCCGCTCTATGCCACTCTTTACCACAGCACTCTGCTCCACTCTACACAACACCCTCTACGCCACTACCCTCTACGCCACTCCACTCTGACTCTTTACTCAACTCTGACACTGTACTCCACTCTGCGCCACTCAACTCTACGTCCTTCGCTCTACGAAACTCTATCTCCTCCATGTCATTCCACAACACTGTACGCTACTCCATGACACTCCACTCCACTGTACGCAACTCTACACCACAACACTACTTCACTTTACGACACTCCACACCACTCTCCGTTACCCATCCAAGTTTTAGCCATGCTGAACAGCTGCCACTCTGATGTAAAACATTGCTGAAACATATTGGCAAACCCAGTAGCTCTTGCATAGGCGAGACCTATTGGCTTTGAAAATTCTTGTTAAAATGCTTTTGTGAGTGCTTGAGTGTGCAGTCTCCCCTACACACTCCCCACTACCAACTGATACTAAACCTGGTAGCCGTCTTGGAGTGATAATGTACAAATTGTATTCCTTTACTGTTTCAAGATGGCTGCCACTTGAGGGCCCATGTCTTACTGGTGAAACAGTGCAACACTATGTGAAAGCAAATCCAAGATGGCTTCCACTTTTAGCATTACCGTGGGCCATCCTTAAATGCTATTATGCATGTTGTATTGTTTTACCGTTCCAAGATCACCTCCACATTTCACATCCTTTTGAACAGTGTAACAATGATGCACCATATGCAATACCGTCCCAAGATGGATGCCACTTTGATCCTAAATGTGGTGGCTATCTTGAAATGGTACTTGCTGTATTATTGTTTTTGCATTCCAGGGTGACGGCTATGTTTAGAATCAACTTGCCACCACCTTATTACATACTATGTAAAACAAGCATTGGCAAAGCCCACTGGTCTCACTTTAACATACTATTACATACAAACATAGGCATGTACAAATGCACACTTGTGCATGCCTGTGTGTGCAGAAATTAGCACATTCAGCCCAGACTTGCTTGTTTGCGGTATGTGTTTTAATTGAAAGTCTTTCAAGGCTTCTGTTTTTTTATTGTTGGTACGTAGCCATATTGTTTTGAGGGGAAAAAAGGCAACTTCTCCTGTTAGCTGTTGAAGTGCTTTACTGACTTTTCCTGATCCATGGAAATAAAATGGAGAGTTTTTTTGTTGTTTTTTTAAATTCTTTTTGCGGCATACTAGCAGTGGTTCTGGTAAGATCTGTAGGTGCTTGGTTTGTCAAAGGGAGGTTAGACAGGGTGTTTTCCTTGCCTGAGAATAGACTTCTTGGGGTGAATATAGCTGGGACGGTATGGCTTCCAAGTAGTTGGGCAGTTACTATTTGGTGGCAGTCAGATGCTTCAATATTCGCTAGTAAATATGCTGGTTGCCGTTGTGCAAGTCTATCAAACCAAGTGTTTAGATCCCCTAGGTTACAGAGGCTATTAAGGTCTATTTAATTTCCCTCTCTTGTTTTCAGGAGAGCATCTGCATTAGTAGGATTAAGTTGTGGTGCGACTTATGAGGAGGTGTGTGGCTGAGAAGGTTGTGGTCAGAATACAGTGAACATGCAGTGATTTGCATTACATGATCAAGAAATCTTTGATGTTGGATGTGGGTAGTGTTTTTTTTCTGGACCACTGCAAGCCTTCTACTGTTCTTCACCTTTGGTTAATTTCTAAAGAGGATTGGGGATCTGTCAGGATTGCTATGTGTGGTATGGGTGCTGCATCATCACCTAATCTGATTTCTGTGATGAAGATATTTGTTTTGAGTCCACTAGTAGGTCATAGATGTGATTTCTGTTTTTGCTTAGTATTCTTGCATAGATTAGCATACAAGACATTGTTGTGATAAAAGGATTGAAATATCTGGTTGGTTGTGACCTCCTGATTGGTCTTGCTCTGTGGTAATGGGTAGCTATCAGAATTTGAGTGAGGTTAGGCATGCATCTGATGCCTCTAATTTCCGGTTACATTTTTTCTACTTTGTCCAACTGGAATGGCAGGTGGAGTGTTCCTTATTGATTCCTTATTATTTGGTGTTTTATAGGTTATTACTACTTGGTGAGTTTATAGGTTGGTTTTTCATAGATTCCTCTGGCTGACACTGATGCAGGTGTAGGTATTGTCTTGCTATATTGGTTGGTGAGGGACATTCTTTAGCTTGGTATGGTGCGATTGATAATTCCAGCAAGTCCTCTAGTTGCAGCTCTAGCCATTGTGGCAGTAGAGGTTGTGACCAAGATATACTGGTAGTTCCTGTATACAGAGAAGTGTCTACTGGGTTTGCTCTGTTGGGGGAGGTAGATTTGCCAAGAGGGCCCAAAGTGAATTAGTTAGGGTGTTTGTAGAAGCTAATGTTAGATAGAGCGTGAGTTATTTGTGGGAGAGGGAGGTGATTCGTGGTATGAGGGAGTGAAGGAAGGTAAGAGTAGGATAGAAGTCTGAGAGAATGAGTGGGCGAGCTCTTGTTTTTTTTGTTATTCTGGGTCTACCTTGTGGTTGGGGCATGGGTTGGTGCCAGTGGCAGATGATCATTGGTGGTGTGCTGTTAGGATTTGTACTATCCAATTGAGTTTTAGACAGAGATTTGGGATTGTTGAGTGGGTAGAGGAGGTCTGTTGAGAGGGTGGGTGGAGTGCGGTGATTGGATCGATGAGGAACTGCATGTTGTTAGAAAGTAGGGTAGGAGAGGGTGTAAAGTTGTAACATTGCCTTTAGAGAGGCATCATAAGGTATGATGAGCGGGGTAAAGGAGTGAAAGGTTGGGTAGAGGAGGAGGGGGAAGATTTGGTACAGAAAGGATTAGTAGGAGAGGGATGTGACAGGGGAAGGGTCAAGGGAGAAGTCAAGTTGATTTCCACAATATAATAGTGCAGCCATTAAGTGTTCTTGCTTGCTAAATTTGCAGTAGTCCTTTTTTGAGAGTGATGTTATACATTGTACAGTGGAAGGACAATGATTCCCTGCTTAGTTTTTTTTTTTTTAACATGTTTATTGGCAGTTATATCAAAGAGTATACAGGAATCAGGACAGATCTTATTAAAAGTAATACAAAAAGAAACTTAGCAGGGTCATACAATGTCACATTATAGGGGGCATTGGTCAAGTGAACCAATCTAATGGGGTCATCTCCCCAGTTAATATAAAAAGAGGAATGAATAGTCTAGCAGTTCCCTGACATGAGTGAAGTAGCTCATAAGTACTTAGCACAAATGTAACACTCTGTTCCCATCCTCCCAACGACTGCCTCTTTGGTCTTATCAGAACACAACCAACACATCAAACCAATCGGTAACTCTACAAGTGCAGCTGACTGAGAGGTATAGAGAAGTGTTCCGGGCTGGGATGAAACAGTTTGGTTTCTGTGGATCAGTGTGGGCATATGGGAAAGCAGTTGGAGGGCGAGGACCTTGCTCAAAATTTTAAAGTCCATATCTGAAAGAGACACGTTAGTGACAGATTCCTTACCTTAGAATATCCCCAGGTGTCAGGCTGGATCCGGAAAGTTTTTGCGTAGCAGTACCCTTGCGCGTCGGTAGGCGGCGTCATGCGGCTCCGCGTCCGTCGTCGGCGTCGTGATCGCCGGGATGATGTCGCGGGCAGTACTTGGACGCCGACCCTGCGCGCTGACGTCAGTTCTTCTTTTTCCGCGCCAGTAAGCGCAGATCCGGGAAGAGCAGTGCCCTAGTCAATTTTTGACTACATTTTTGGTGAATTTTTTCACTGTTTCTTTTCGAGTCTTCTCGACTCCTAGGTGTCGGTAGGGATGCCCGGCTTCAAGCCATGCGGTGCCTGTGGTCGAATGATGTCGATCACAGACCCACACTTAGAGTGTCTCTACTGTCTCGGCCGAGACCACGACACGAAGTCGTGCCCTGACTGCCGGAAACTTCACCCGAAGGCTTTGCGAGAGCGGTCTCGAAAGCTCCTGGAGGTCCGGCAGTCGGCTCCGCGCCGCACCAAGCCCCGGTCCCGTGAGTGCTCGAGGGGCCGGTCGCGGAGCCCCCGCCGGTCGTCGGAGTCCAAGTCTTCGCGCTCCTCGGGTAAGTCGAAGCACAAGAAGTCTAAGAAGCACCATCGCTCTAAGACTTCGCCTCGCCGGTTTCGCGACTCGGCTGAGGCCCCTGTCGGCACCGTCCCCGCGGCTCCGGATGTGCCTGTGGCGCCGCCCCCGCATTACCCGTCCTTCCCGGGTTCGGGGCGACTCCGGCCGAGATCACAGGAATTCCTGTCGGCCATGGCCCGCCTCTTCGGGCCTCAAGGTCCCTCCGGTGCGCCTTCGGGCCCCGTGGGCCCTGATGGGGTTGCTCCGGCGTCGCCGACGACTCCGGTCCCGGCGTCGCCTGTCCCGCCAGCCTTGATCCCGGCCCCGGCCTCGATCCCGGCTCCGGTGGTACCGCAACCCCGATCGATGCCGGTTGACCTAACCACGCCTCCGCTGGCGCCGATCTCCCCGGTGCCGTTCCGGGCGGCGTCGTTCCCCGGTTCTCTCCGGTTCTGGACATGGAGCTGGACCGACGTCGCTCGACGCCGGCTCCGGCGCCGATGAGACCTTGGGTCCCAGATGTCCCTCCTCCTCCATATTTTGAACCAGAGTAGGACCATGAGAGCTGGGAGGGGTTGGAAGACCCTCTCATACAGCAGTGTGAGTATGATCAGGACTGGGCAGAGGAACTTGGGGATGCCAGTGGTCTAGACACTTCCCCTGACTCTGGCATGCTGTCTCCTCCCGTGGCTACGGAGGAGGGAGCAAATTTCGCAACGGTGTTGCATAGAGCAGCTGGAGCCTTGCACCTCCAATTGCCTACTGTGGCTGTCAGGACTAATCTCCTGACTGAAGTGCTTCAGCCGGCAGCTTCCTCTTCGGAGACTGTGCTGCCGTTTAATGATGCACTATCTGACGTTCTTTTGGGCACCTGGTCCAAGCCCACAACAGGGGCTCCTGTGGATAGGAACGTGGCCCGACGCCATCGCCCTGCTCCGGGCGACCCCTTGTTTCTCTCTCAACATCCCACCCCCGAGAGCTTGGTTGTCCAAGCCTCTGCCTCCGAAACCGCCTTCCCTACCGCCCCTCCGGATAGGGAATCCAAACGCCTGGACCAATTTGGGAAGAAGGCTTTTTCTTCCTCCAGTGCTGGCTTGCGGTCCGTCAACACCGCTTGCCTTTTGGGCCGATATACCCACTCCCTGTGGGATTCGGTGGCGACTGTTTTGCCCCAGTGTTCTGAGGAGGTCCAGACACTGCTTACCGGCACCATTGCGGAAGGTAGAGATGAGGCTAAATACACCATATGTTGTGGCCTTGATACCGCCGACTCGCTGGGCAGATCGCTTGCAACGACGGTGGCGCTGCGTCGCCACGCCTGGCTGAGAACAACTGGTTTCTCGGGTGATGTCCAGAATACACTTATGGACATGCCCTTTGATGGAGTCGGTCTTTTTGGTTCCAAAGCAGACCATGCGCTGGAGCGTTTTAAGGACTCACGGGCTACTGCAAAGTCCCTGGACCTTTCTGTTGTGCGCCCTCCGCTAACCTCTGCTTTTCGCCCCTTTCGTGGCCACGGAAGGGGCGCCCAGTCACGTCCGCAGCCCAGCCACCGGCCCGCGCAGCAAGCGTCTTCGCGTGGCCGGGGACGTGGCTACCGCCGTGGCGGTTCGGGCAACCAGCGTGCGGGTCAGGCCACCACCTCCGCCCCGTCCGCGGCCTCCAAGCCCTCCTAGTCCCTCCTTTCAGGTGCACAGCACGCCAGTAGGGGGCAGGGTCCGCCATCACCTTCACCACTGGCGTGCCATCACCTCGGACAGGTGGGTCTTGGACATTGTCCGAAGGGGTTACTCCCTCCCCTTCGAGACCACCCCCAGCCATGCCACCTCAATTCCACCGCATGTCAGGGGATCACTTGGTGCTTCTGCAGAAGGAAGTCACGGCCCTCTTGGCCAAGAGGGCCATCGAGCATGTTCCGACCCCAGAAGTAGGACGTGGTTGCTACTCCCACTACTTTCTGGTGCCCAAAAGGACAAGGAGGACATGCGTCCTATCTTGGACCTCCGGAACGTCAATCGCTTCCTCCGGAAGGAGAAGTTCAAGATGCTCACCCTAGCTCAGGTCTTGACTGCCCTCGACCCTGGAGACTGGTTGGTAGCGTTGGACTTGCAGGACGCTTATTTTCACATCCCCGTCCTGCCGGCCCACCGGCGTTACCTTCGGTTCACGGTAGGCCTCGAGCATTTTCAGTTCACCGTGCTCCCCTTTGGCCTTACAAGTGCCCCTCGGGTGTTCACGAAAGTGATGGCGGTGGTCGCAGCTCATCTGCGCCGGGCAGGGGTTCCAGTCTTCCCCTACCTCGACGACTGGCTGCTGAAGGCGGGCTCGTCCCAGGCAGTCGTCTCCCCACCTCCAGACTACGGCCGAACTCCTGCACTCGCTGGGGTTCTCCATCAATGTGCCGAAGTCGCATCTGATTCCTTCTCCACAGCTCCTTTTCATCGGAGCAGTTCTGGACACGACGCAGTTTCGGGCCTATCCTCCCGAACGGCGAGTCCGGGATATTCAGGCTATGATTCCGATCTTTCAGCCTTTATCCTGGGTTTCGGTACCGGTGACCCTGAGGCTGCTGGGCCTCATGGCCTCCTGCTGGTCGATCATGCCAGATGGCATATGCGGGCTCTGCAGTGGGACCTGAAGTTCCAGTGGGCGCAGCACCAGGGCAATCTGTCCGATCACGTTCAGATCTCGGAGGGGACTGCAAGACAACTGCAGTGGTGGCTCTCGAACCGGCAATGGGTCATGGGCAGATCCCTCTCCCTTCCCCAGCCAGAGCACACAGTTGTGACGGACGCGTCCCTTCTGGGATGGGGCGGTCACATGGGAGAGGCGGAGATCAGAGGCCTCTGGTCTCCGGCGGAGTCCCGGCTCCATATCAACCTTCTGGAGCTCCGGGCGATCCGCACTCAAGGCATTCCTTCCCTCTGTCAAAGGGAAAGTAGTGCAGGTGTTCAGACAACACCACCGCCATGTGGTACTGCAACAAGCAAGGCGGGGTGGGGTCGTGGACCCTATGTCAGGAGGCTCTGCGCCTCTGGACATGGCTGGAACATCAAGGCATTTTCCTGATGGTTCAACACCTGGCAGGTTCCCTGAACGCCAGGGCGGACGAACTCAGCCGCAGGTGCATGATGGATCACGAATGGCGTCATCACTCGGAAGTGGCGCAAGGACTCTTTCTACAGTGGGGAGAGCCTTGGTTAGATCTATTCGCCACCGAAGAGAACGCGCAATGTCATCAGTTCTGCGCGTTGGAATTTCCAAGGGAGCACTCGCTCGGCGGCGCTTTCGTCGCGAGTGGAGTTGCGGTCTGTTGTACGCTTTCCGCCTATACCACTTCTACCCAGAGTGTTGAAGAAGATTCGGCGCGACCGGGCCCAAGTCATCCTTGTGGCTCCGGACTGGCCTCGAAGAGTTTGGTATCCAGAGCTACTCAGTATGAGCGTCGATCCCCCGATCCGTCTGCCTCTTCGGGAGGATCTTCTGTCGCAGCAGCAGGGGACGGTCCTCCACCCGAACCTGTCCAGCCTCCACCTGCTTGCGTGGAGATTGAGCGGCGGCAGTTGATTCCTTTCGATTTGCCTCCCGAAGTTTGTGATGTGATTCTGGCAGCCAGGCGTCCCTCCACTAAGGTGGTATACGCCTGCAGGTGGAACAAGTTTGTGGCATGGTGCACAGCAAAGGCTGTGAATCCCCTCTCTGCCCCTCTTTCTGAGGTTCTTCTGTTCCTTCTTTCCCTGGCCCAACAGGGTTCTGCCCTGGGTACCATCAAGGGCTATCTTTGTGCCGTCTCGGCCTTCCTCAGGCTTCCTGATCAGCCCTCCCTTTTCAAGTCCCCTGTTGTTAACAGGTTCCTAAAAGGCATTACACACCTCTTCCCTCCTGTTCCGTTTGTGATGCCTCAGTGGGACTTGAACTTGGTTCTTACCTTTCTCATGTGCGCTCCCTTTGAGCCTCTACATAACTGTCCTCTTCGTCTTCTGACTCTGAAGACAGCCTTTCTGGTGGCCATCACCTCCGCTCGGCGGGTGAGTGAGCTCCAAGCTCTATCATGCAAACCTCCCTTTCTGTCTGTCCATCCAGACAAGGTTGTTCTTAGGACGCGTCCGTCCTTCTTGCCAAAGGTGGTTACTGCCTTCCACATTGGGCAGACCATCACTTTGCCCACCTTCTTTCCGCCTCCGCATCCTTCCAGAGAGGAAGAGAGGCTCCACCGTCCGGACCCAAAACGTGCGCTTTCCTTCTATATCAACCGCACACAACACTTCCGGGTGGATCACCAGCTCTTTGTTGGCTACGTGGGCGCCAAAAAAGGTCGGGCGGTGCACAAGAGAACCATTGCCCGCTGGGTAACCTTGTGTATCAAAGCCTGCTATTCTTTGGCTAAGAAGGAGCCTCCTGTTGGGCTGCGTGCCCATTCCACCAGGGCAACGGCTGCTACCACGGCTTTAGGCCGCGGTGTTCCGCTGCAGGATATCTGTCGGGCAGCTACGTGGGCCTCGCTGCACACGTTTACCAAGCATTACTGCCTTGACAGCCAAGTCCGGAGGGACGGCTTCTTTGGCCGTTCTGTCCTCCGGGACTTCCTTGTCTGATCTTTGTTCGCAGACCCACCACCGGGGTTGGTATTGCTGGGGTATCTATTCTAAGGTAAGGAATCTGTCACTAACGTGTCTCTTTCAGATGCACAAGTTACTAACTTGTGTAACGATATATCTGTAAGAGACAGTAGTTCGTGACAGATTCCTACCGCCACCCATCCTCCCGTTCTGCGAACTGATTTCTAGGGTTAAGGACATCCCTTTCAGGGCCCTAGTATTTTTCAGACACCTATGTCAGCTTCTTGCATGGCTCTGCATTCCTGGCGCGGAAAGTCGTGTACAGAACTGACGTCAGCGCGCAGAGGCGGCGTCTAAGTTCTGCCCGCGACGTCATCACGGCGATCACGACGCCGACGACGGACGCGGAGCCGCACGACGCCGCCTACCGACGCGCAAGGGTACTGCTACGCAAAAACTTTCCGGATCCAGCCTGACGCCTGGGGATATTCTAAGGTAAGGAATCTGTCACTAACTACTGTCTCTTACAGATATATTGTTACACAAGTTAGTAACTTGTGCGTTGAGCATGGACAGGGGATGGAATGCTGAAGTTCGAGCCCCCTGGTCTTTAGTCTTGGGTAGCAGGATCACGACCGCATCCCTAATGGATTCAGGCACCCTTCCCAGTTTCAGGGAATCAGTATAGAGTGACTCCAATCTAGGGGCCAGGGTCCTTGCAAAAGCAGAGTAAAACTCAGCAGGTAGGCCATTTGGGCCAGGAGTTTTATCCATGGCCATTTCTTTGATAGGAAATCGGATCTCCTGGACTGTCACCGGTCCCCCCAGGTCTTCCCCAGCCTCATGAGCAGGCATCCATAATGGCAGCCGCTCCAAGAAAGCGGACTGGTTCCCCGATGGAAGAGGTGTCGGGCGCCTATAAAGTGTTTTGTAATATGCCTGGAATTTGGCTTTTATTGCCGTTGGGGAGTATAGTATCATGTCATCCACTGTATGGATTTAAGTGATAAGAGCCCCCCCGGTACTCAGGGCGGATGAGCCAAGCCAGCAGCCGACCTAGCCTAACCTCTTTGTCATGTGCTCTAGTTCTTGTAATCGTGACATCGTAGGCATTCTAGGGCTGCATTATAGTGTTCCTGAGCCTCCCAAAGTCTAGGCAACGCAGCTGTATCTGCTCCTAAGTCATTGTCCAGTTCATGTAGCTTATCATCAAGGGTTCGGAGTTCGTCTAATTACCTCCGTATCCCAACCGAGTGACCCAAACTGTGACCCCAGATGACAACCTTAAATAATTCCCACTCAACCAGGCTAGAGGAGGCCGATCCCCAATTGATGTCAAAGTACCCAGCGACAGCCTCTCCCAGAGTCCCTTAAACAGGCATCGTCCATGGATGCCTGGTTGAGGCACCACGTATGTATCTCCGGGTGCTCCTCCACTGGTTGGAAACCCCGCAGTAGCGAGCTATGGTCTGAGAGGGTACGCCCCAGATATCCTGTTTGCATCACAAACTTGCTGAGCCTGTTCGAACAGACAAAATAACCCCATCTGTTATGCAGTTGGTGTATATGGGAATAATAGGAGTAATCACTCATTACCCCATGTTGGGTTCTCCATGCATCCGATAGTCCCCAATTGTCCAGCCAGTCCCTGAATCCCTCCACTGTCCTGTGTGCCGGCACCTCGGGCAAAGGGCGGGTGGAGCGGTCCAGCACGACTTCAGTCACACAATTAAAGTCACCAGCCAGCAGGAGGTCGTCTTTCACTAAGGGCATCACGATAGTCGAAAGAGACTGTGGGAGTGTTACCTGATTTGGAGCATACATACTCCCCAAAGTGAGATCTCTGCCCAGCAATCTACCCTTAACTAGGACATAGCGTCCTTCCTTGTCTATAGAGGATTGCACATGCTCGAAGGGTGTCCCAGCCCTGATCCATATTGGCATCCCCCGGGCATAGGCGGAGTAGGAGATGGCGTACATCTGGCCTCACCACCTACGCCGAAGGCGATCTAGTTCTTCTCCTACAAGATGCGTCTCCTGTAGCCTAGCCACCTGCACTCCCCTTCGCCTCAAGTTCCTGTGTACATTGTCATTTGGCTGCCAAGCCCATCCCCTGAATATTCCAGGACATGAAGGTTAGCGTACATCGTTGATCAGACACCTAGCCAATCTGTGTCCCATGTACACAGCCCAGTGTCCCCTCCCTGCGCCCAGACTCCCCAAAGTAAAATGCAGCGCAGCCCTAGAGATGAACAATAAAAAAATAACTATGAACTTCCCTAGAGCAGCGCAGCAACGGCTGGCCACCCAAACTCAGAAGGTGAAAACATTGTCTGTAGAATGCCTCCTCCAGTCTCCTGGCAGGGGCCAATCAGTGCAGGATAGGCAAATTTGTAATGACTCATCCAGCTCCATGCGGGCCACGTTTACACTTACCAACCAGGGGCACGGCCCAGCCCACACCCAGAGTTTGTAACATCCAGGGTTACGATAGTGAACGGCATGAGCCAATGTGGGCAGGCTCCCTCAAGCAATAGCTGCCATAAACCCCCATGCATCAGGGCAGAGGTTCCATCCCCCAGACACAGGGGCCAGAATGATAAAGTTCTAATGTCAGTGCAGTTCAAATCAGGTCATCCACAGATTGCGGGGGTCACCGCAGGCAGGCTATCACCATCCACCAGGGAATGTACCAAATCTGAAGCCATCGACTGGTGGTCCGAAGGAGTACCTGTCTCCGAGTCTGATATATGTTGCGTGTGATCTCAGCCGCGGCCTTGAGTGCAACCATCCTTTCTCGTTCAGTCTGCATTGGGGATTGTTTCTTCAGGGGCCTCCCACGGGTAACCCCCGTAAGAGTTTCCTCAGCGCTTGCGCCTGGTTGCTCGTGTTTTGGGTTTGGACACCTGAAGGGTAGCCCCAGCTCTGTAGGCTTCCAACCAGTCCCACGCCTCTCTCGGATACTCACAAAAGTATGTAGTGCCATCAAGGATTATAAGGAGTTTGGCATTTAACATCAGGGAGTATTACAGGCTTTCGTCCCAGAGGGCCTTCTTCATTTCCAGGAAAGAAGCTTGTTGTGCATTCACAGCAGCTGTGAAATCCGGGAATACCGACACCTTGCCATTGCCCACCGTGAAGGGGCCGCCTGCCTGTGAAGTATGAGGTCTCTATTTCTATAATGGAGGAGTCTGGCCACCACTCGGTGGGTGATCAGTGCGCAAAAGGAGGTGCCCCCCGCCCACCCAGGACCCAGAGTCTCAGCAGTGCACTTGTGTGGCTCCACACTGTTCCCAGTAGCTCCTAGGGCTTCTCCAGAGCAGCCGATCAAGGGATTCCCACAAGGTCCAGGCTGCAGGCCGTGGGCGGCACCCCCCTGCAGTATAATTAGGCAAATGTGGGCCCCCGTGCTCTCATGCACAGGCCTGTCGCATATCGTCACTCTCCAGGCCCCGTGTCACAGCGCTGCAGTCTGACCGCACGGCCACCAGTTACAATGGGGCAGAGATAGTCAGACAAGCTCCAAATGTCTCCCGGTCGATCTCTGACACGCTGGGCCACTGCACAGGCCCAAGGTGCCCCACTCACCCTTACATCGGGTGCGCCGGCCCAGGCCGAATTCGCCGCACTCCAGTCCTGGAGTACCTCGTGCCGCCGAAACCTGGGGCAGTATATGTAGGCTCTTCTCCACCGCTCCCAGGTTCACGCTCTCTCTCACGGCACAGGCCAGCAGCCGCGCTACAAGAGCACAGTTCAGGGCCCGGTCGCTATCTTGTGGGCAGGGTTCGCTAATGAGTATCAGCTCTGGCAGTCACTTTTGGCCCCAGATGAGCTCTTCACAGACCGATATTCATCCCCCGATGAGCCCGCCACTACCAGGCCATTGTTCGGTGCGGCCAGGACCATCCACCAATTATGCAGGATGGAAAGCGGGCCAACGCAGAGCAACAGGTTCACAGGTACGCCATCTTCAGCAGGCAAGCCGGGCCACTAGAGTTTTTTTTAGTTTCCAATAGAGTACTTACTAACTCTTTGTTGAGGCTTCAAAGTTTTGTTTTGCAAGATTTTGTCAGCTACTGAGATTATACAGAGAGCCGGCCTAGTGAGTGAATCTGGAGCAGTGGAATCTTCACTGTGAACAGTGGGAGCTCGGCTATCAAACTAGGTTGCAATAATAGGTCTAAGAAGCCTCCCCAGAAAGCAAAACTGGGAAACTTGAATTTTCCCAGGCACTTTAGTACTAAAGCTTTTAGGGACTAAGTTGACTGTAGGGTAAGTACCCAAGATGTCATAGTAGTGGATCGACAGACTCCACCTTGGAACAGAATAGTAATAACATTGCATAAGCCTCACACACTTGAGGGGTAGGTCTAGAGTTTGCCGAGAAGCAACCCAGAGGAAACTGCAGTAGATCTATAGGGCCTACCCACAGTGTTATAGGACTAGCCCAGAATAATGTCCCATGAACCACAGTAGTGAGTCTGTAGGGCCGACCTAAAGGTGAGAATCATGTGCCCTGGATATACTACATATATTGCAATAATAGTGTGAAATGCTCTAACTAGATGCAAAGTAGATGTGATCCAGACTATACTCCTAGCATCACAGTAGTAGGTCTGTCGGGCCATCCTAAAAGCCAAGTAAAGAAGCGCATTAAACGGAACCAAACCCCTCCACTCGCCACTATAATGCAGTGGCATTTCCAATAGGTCCACCTAGCTGTACAATAGCAGCAGCCTAATGTAAACCCTACAGATACCACAGTGGACGGTCTATCTGATCTACCCAGGAGCAGAATAGCAAAAGACACACACATGATGGACGGAATGTAGAAAAATCAAACATTCACCCCAGTCAAGAGATCTGGGTTAAATCCATTGTTCTTTTGCTCACCATGCCACCCCAGTTTAGACCCAGCCGTATGCAAATCAGTCGTGACCCTGCTCCTCATAGGAACAGTCCAACCCGAACTGCCAAGCCAGATCCTCCCTGGACCAGAAACAAGCATCCTGGGACCAGGGTATCACCCCTAATCAGGCTAGCTTGACTACAGTGAGCCCGGGACCCACGTCTGGGCATACCCGGCGCACTTAGGGCGAGAAAGCAAAAGACACACAAATGATGGACGGAATGTGGAACAAATCAAACATTCACCCCCAGTTAAGAGATCTGGGTTAAATCCATCGTTCTTTTGCTCACCATGCCACTCCAGTTTAGACCAAGCCATAGGCAAATCAGTCTTGACCCTGCTCCTCATAGGAACAGTACAGCCCGAACTGCCAAGCCAGGTCATCCTGGAGCTGACTAGGAGCAGCTGATAATAAGCTCCTCAGACCACAGTAAATGTATATAGCATTCTATACCAACAGATCTCTTTACAGTGGTCTATTCTCCTGCATTCACTGCTTCAGTTGCTTTCTAAATGGCTGCAGTGGTTGGCATACCCAAATTCCACACAGCAAGTTATTCCAATACTTTGCAGCTGAAAGTGATTTTCCACCAAGGGATGCACTTGATTTGGGTTAGCTCCAGTTTCTTGTAGCACATGCCTTACTAGACAGATTGGAGTTAAGCCATGCTGATATGTGAACTCTAAAATACCCATCTTTACCTGGTCAGTTATGACTGTGCATGAAAGGCATGGTCCCTTCTTTTAATAATAGCTCGTTTTTATGTAGTACAATATGCCCCACTTCAGCCATTTCTAAGCACTGTAATACGAGTTAATTTTACTTCTTTTAATGACATGCAATTAACCAAAATGAATCGCTTGAGTTGACCTTACTGCAATACAAACGTGTGACCTGCCGATAGCAGCACAGCTCGGTGGTAAACATTTAATCAGGGGCGGCTCCTCCGCTAAGGCGAAGGAGCGTCGCCCCACTGCTTTGCAGCAGTGCAAATAAAGATAAAATAAAATGATAACTCGATGTTATCATTTTATTTTTTCCTGCTGCAAGCTTGGCAGGCTGTTCTGCTGACGGAGCAGGGGAGGAGTGGTTGGCACTCTGTAAAGTGCACATGAATGTTTGGCTGGCCGTCTCGGGCTGGCCAAACAGTCATGTGCACTTTGCATGTTCTCCACCCAGGCTGCATTACAGCCTGGGTGGAGAAAATGCCCAGGCTCCCAGTTCCCATTTGAACTCCGAACCACTGCGCTCAGACCAATCACAACGCTGTGTTGTGATTGGCTTAGGGAAGCCTGGGTGCTTCCTGTTCAGGCCGACGTGGAGGAGAGACGCGGCGACAAGGTGACTGTTTTTTCTCCCCCTCTCCTCACCCCGCCCCACCACCCCCCATTCGTGCCGGCTGCCCCTGCATTTAACTCGCGGATCCACGTTGTCAGCTATAATAGGTAAGGCAGCCTAGCAACCAGCATGCTGCACTAACTACAGCGGGGCTAAAGTATTCTTAGGATGTGTGACATACAAGAAGGCGTCCTAGTCACCCTGGGTGTAAATTGTTTAACTAATTTTTACTGCTACCCGATGTTAAGAGAACAGTGGCATTAAATTTGGAAGCTAAGACCATTGATGTAGGCAGCTTATGTAGATGTTGGCTATCTGATTTTACAATTTCTGATCTTCACCCAGAATGACTCCCTGCTGCATATCAATATGTGAAGGAGGAATGTTTTAGTACTTGTGTTTCTTCCTCTAAAAAGGATAATGTCGGTCTTTGAAGCAATAATTTTAGACTGTTTTCTGTCTTTCATTTGTGATTGATTTCTAGTGCTTTGGCCAGTGGTACAAATTATCACGGTTTCGCAAATGCTGAGTAGGATTAACCTATGATTGTATTTTCAGCTGTAAGCAATCAAGTATTCTGCAGTGCGGTCGCTTAAATGTTGAAAGTTTGAGGACAGTAGACATTTTTGGCAATCCACATGATGCCATCTGTTGAGATCTCCCTGGTAATAAGTCACCAAGTTAAGACTTTGACCTCAGCCCTCCTCGCCTCGATTACCTCATTCTTGACCAGTAGTTTTGAACCTCTTGAATTGTGAAACAAATAATTTCTAACAGTGTCTTGTTACTAGGCATGTTGTCAGCGTCAGGTATCGGAGTTAATGTTCAAAAACTGTTCAGTTATCTAATGCATGAGGCTCAGATCCAGGCACGTTTTGCAAGAATTGAGCCCCTTGCTCATTAGCAGACCTGTTGTCAAAAAGATTAAATGAATCGTAATTGCATTTGTCCTGCGTTTGAATAAAAAGTCTGATATTTGCATAATTCATTGAATTTTTAATTAATGTAATTTTTTTTACTGCTAATTTGTGTTTTTTACATGCTTTAAAAATAAAAGTGTAGAGGATTAATTTTTATTTTTTATTTTCAAGATCTAAACTTGGATGGCAGTAACTACCCGGGGGTAAAACTAAGACCAAAGATGTCCGTGCGCTCCTGTGGAAGCAGGGAAGGATCACTGTCGGGTCGTTCAGGAGAATGTAGCCCTGTCCCAATGGGCTCATTTCCAAGACGAGGGTTTATGAATGGAAGCAGAGACAGCACAGGCTATTTAGAGGAGCTTGAGAAAGAAAGGTATGCCATTCCTACTCATTCGTTTCATGAATATGTTGTCAAATTGCATCCTCTTCACTGCTACATGTTAAACAAGCAATGGCAAAGCCAATAGGTCGAGTTTATTTTGGATACATTTGTTCCTTGTTGTATTTGCAATATGTGCTTGAGTGTACAAAGAGAACAAACTTACATGCACACATAAACAAAGATAGCAAACAGAGACACAAGCAGTAAACACCACAAAAACAAGCAAGTTCACTGTGGCTGTGCAATCACCACAAACCAAATGAGACTGCAGTGGAAACCTGGGAACATTTTGGAAAAGTCATTATATAAATAAAACAAATGTAATCCATCATTAGTTAAAGGGTTCCTCAAGCAGTTCAAAAATGAAACCAAAGCACTGTGGCTGTTGTTACTTTAAACCTCTTTGTATGTACAAAGTAACAATGGCAGAGGGATTGATATGGTCTTAGCAAACTTGCCTTGGGCTGCGCTTCCTATCCAAATTTCCAAAAGCCATTATATGGACGAGAAATCTTGAGCATTCTGAAAACCCACTCGCCACCTCCCAAAAATAAAAAGTAGCAGTGTATAAAAAGCTACGTCCTGCTCTTGGCCAATGGGCAAATAAATATTGATGTTGCGTAAGTTGGAGAGAAGGTAGGAGCTGAACCAAAAGTCTTAGCATTTCTTCTTTAGATGCAGTTTTTAAAAACCTTTATTTTTCAGTTTTGTAGAACATCACAAATGAAAAACAGCAAGCATAAGTGTGCATGGTGAAAGCTACATTAGACATATCATAATAGGACATTGCGACAACTATTTCCAAGTATGCTTGAGCCTTCCGCATCCTCCAGGGTAAGACTGTATGCACCCTGCATGCATGCCACGTACTACATCCGCAGCTCAATGGGGTTGGGAACCCTGTCAGTGTATCACCCGCACTGTCATCAGTGCAATCACAGTCCGATGAGGTTATTTCCTAGTCTGGATCTATGGACTCGCCAGTCAGCTAGATCATCATGCACCTTATCGTCTGTTAAGTTTCGTGTGGGTCTCTTTCGCCAAAGTCCATTCCGACACATCTTTGTACCAGTGTATAATCTCAGGTGCCCTTTGTTTTCACCCAGGTGATAGCAACCCTATGTCTTGCTGGGACTAACACCAGCTGTATCTTCCTACTCTTTGTTCGCTTAATGTTACCTCATGGGACAACACAGAGGGGAAAGGACCATGTTCAAATGTGTGATCCTTATTATGTCGACTACCACCTGTCTCCAGAATTCCTGTACTAAACGGCAATGCCAAGCTAAATGCAGAAAGTCAGCCCTGCTTGCGCCACAGCGAGGGCAGCTATCTGGGCGGGTCGGAGTCATGCGGCACATGTCTCTGTGGGTAAGGTAGGTCCTGTGAAGAAAGTTGTAGTGTACCAACTTGAAGCTGGCGTTGCAAGAGACTGTGTGGGTTCGTTCATTGACTCTCGTCCAGTCATTGTCCTCCAGCGGTGTCAAGTCCAATTCCCAGTTTGCACAAACACAAGGTGGTGTCCCCGCTGCATCCGCCCGCATCGCCATGTATAGCAGTGCAATAAAGTGACAGCCTGAACCACAGGTTAGTAGGATCTCAAGCATCTGCGATGGACTGGGTGCTGCAGGGTAAGTTGGCCAGGCCACCATGGTGTAAGAAGTGGCCAGGCCCGAGCGCAAACTCTTGGCGAGCCTCCTCAAAGGAGATTACGGTCTCCCCAGGGTATAAATCACCTAGGAAGGCACACCTCCCTCCTGCCATGCAAGAAAGGACATATTCTCCATTATCTGTCTGACTGGTTTCAGAGTCCAGAGTAAAAGTTTTCTGTGGAATGGAGCTCGTTCAGAACAGCCTGCACAAATCGTTGCCAAATGCGGCTTGTCGGACTATGTATGAAGGCCCTTCGGGACCCCTGCGCCCTCCATCAGCACTACCGGTAGCTGTTGCGCCGCGATTCTACCAACCAGGAAGCATTTCTCCCAGTTCTCACCCAGGGCAAGCCATTGTGCCGCATGTTGAAGGTGTGCAGCGTAATAATACAAGTCAAGGCGCGGGACATACAGTCTCCCATCCTCGTCTTTTAGTCAGTGTGGTCAGAGCCACCCTGTTGCATCGTCCCACCCACAGGAGAGAAGTAAGAATGGAGTCCAACTGCTTAAAGACCTTTGTTGGAAGGGGGTAAAGCAAGTTCTGCAGAATATACAGGCATCTTGGGAGCAGTGCCATTTTAGCAATTGCCAGTCTGCCCATTAAGGAGAGCGGCAACGTGTTCCAGAAGGCCGTGGATGCCTTCAATGCTTCCAAGACCCTATCTTCATTTAGGCACAATTGTAGTGATCTGGAGTGCGCTACTAGAATCCCAAGACTAGTGAAGCTAGCGGGTATAGCAGGGACTTACTGCAGTTAAGCTGAGGGCCAGATAGGTTCCTGAAGTTGTCTATCAGCTGTAACAGTTTTGGCAACACAACTCGGGCGAGGAGAGATAAAATAGGGCATATCTGCGTAGAGCGAGATGACATGCCAGACCTCCAAGTTGTATGCCCCAGTCCCTCAGCTTTCTACGTGTCCATATTGCCAAGGGTTCTATGGCCAGCACAAACAAGAATGATGGCAATGGGCAGCCCTGCCGTGTCCCACAACCCAGCGTCCACGGCTCCGAGCGGCAGCCCCCTACCTGCGCTCAGCTCTGAATAGGAGCCAAATCCATCGACAGACCAGTAGGACGAGGCCCATAACACGCAATACCTGGATCAAGTATCCCCAGTCTACTGTGTCAAATGTTTTTTCCAGGTCAACCGTGACCACTGCCATCTCCTCACCACAGTTTTCTACCTCATGTAGGACATGTGCCTGTTGCCGAAGTTTCATACTAGTACTTCTCCCTGGAATAAAGCCACATTGGTCCTCTGGACCAGGTGTGTCATATGGCATCATATGGGCCAATGACTTGCAAAGCAACTTCACGTCAGCATTTAACATTGTGAGGGGCCTATGCACAGCAGTGTTATCTCCTCTATCACCCCCCCCCCTATAACTCGCCCTCCTGCATAGTTGGAGGCAGTATCAAAAATATAGATCTTTAGAACAAAATCTTATTAAAAGAGCGCCTTTCCATTTTCTGTTATATTAAAAAATGTTCTGTTGTGGGCGTGGCTTGAATCCCACGCAAGATGGTGGGTCTCCCTTGAGCCCCAACGTCCCTGAGGTGCCCAATCCAGTCTAGTGTCCTCTTTGCAGCCTAGATATAGCCTACAAATAGGAAATGTAAGGCGAAGGTTGCCCGCAGCACAATTGCACCACGGCAAAGGTGTGGAATTTGATTTCAACGGATCACAAGCCTCATTCGCCGACAAAATGGCAGGCAAGTTGGCGGTGCCCACACCGCATCTCCAGTGACCAACGATCTGAACCAGGCCTCTGCAGCTCTTGGCTGCTGACCTAGGCAGAATATCTTCCCACTGACCTGTTCTTACCCTCAGTTTGCCACTTCTACTACTGGCTGGAGAGTGCAGTGACTCGCAGTGAGCACAGCGTGGATTTGCTCTGGCCCTGCCTGCCTGCTCCCAGCTTCATCAGGAACACAGCTCCCGGCCTCACACTTGGAGATCTCAGATTAAAGGAGTAGTGTTTGAATAAAGGCGCTATGCAATATCTGTTAAAGCCCGTGTAAATTGGGTGAGTGCGGTGTTGATGAACAGCGTCAATGGCAGCTTTCAGTAACATTTTTTTGAAACACAATTTTATTGGGTTTACAATCAGCTTAATAACTGCAAAACATCTTCCAAGTAATTGGACGGTAATACTGAAAAGGTAGCAAGCATGAATGCACCTATTAGTTCCAAAATGTAAATGACAATGTGAACATACATCTCCAAGATCATAGATCAAGACAAAGTCACGTTATTCAAGGAGCAAAAAATACGGGACAGGGATGTCAGTGATATAGCGAGATATCCGAGTATTATCGGACACAGAAATATCTAATAAACGCTACTTTATACACAAATACAAAAACTTAGAACTACCCCCCACCCCCCCAGTTCCTGGTCCACTAACTTATAGCATGAGTTGAATAAAGATTGTATCTATACAATAAATAACAAATTGTTACATGGCATACCTATATATAAGTTTCTAGATCCTCCGAGGGATAAGGGGGAACGGCAGTATCAGGTAGCAGCCAGTTCAGGTCTTGGGAATGTGGGGTTGGGCCGGGCCCGCTCTGCGATGATGGAGGGGTGTTAGCATATCAATGGCTTTAAATGTTTCAAGCATATAGTCCCAATCTAGAGAGATAGGGATCTTACGTAGTCCTCTGAGTTCCTCTTGTCTAATAATCGTGCTCTCAGCGGTACCCCAGCGGGTCATTTCTGTCTGCCATGAGAGAAGTGTAGGGGGGAAGCAGATTTCCACCGCATTGTGATGGCACGTTTCGCTATAAGAACAGCCAGGTCAGCAAATCTATATTGTACCTTCTGCTCCTTGGGTCGTTTATGTAGACCCAGCAGACAGCTTTCCGCCGATGTCCAAACAGTCGTACCAGTGACCTCCTGCACTCTGTATCCAACAGCCTGCCAAAATATGCATAAACGCGGGCACCCCCACGGCATGTGGAGTAGGTCTGCATCTTCCTCCTGACACCTAGGGCAAGCAAGTTGTATGTTAGGAAAAATACAATTAAGGCGATGTGGTGTGAGGTATGCCCTATGTAAGATCATGTGCTGTATGTATTTAAATTTAGCATTGCGTGACACTTTCTTAGGAAATTCTAACACAGAGGACCATTCCTTGTCTGTCATTTCTCTTCCCAGCTCTAGCGACCATTTAACACGGAGTGGCAGTAACGATATCCCTGAGTGTGCTCGAATACCTCTGTATATCCAGCGAGTGAGATGGTGTCCCCTTCCCATGAGATGTATTGCGTATATTAGTTCATGCTTCGGGGTTCAATCCCGTCAGGGGACCACCTGCGTTTGATGTAGTGAGAGAGCGCTGCGTGTAAAAGAAAAAGTGTCGGGGGGAGGGGAGAACCCTTGTGTACGGACGAAGTTATCATGATCTGCTAGTGTGCCCTCAGTGAATAAAGCTCCAATGGTTGATACACCTTCCTGATCCCATAAGGATAAAGCCCTTTTCGAGATTAACCCAGTAGTAGTAGGTATCCCCAGCAGGGGAATGTTGGGGGAATATGGGGGGGGGGGGGCCCCCTTTGGTGTAGTGGAGTGCCTTCTTCCAATAGAATAATGCAGTTTTGAGCAAGGGGGGGGGGGGCTGTAGGTGGGATCCTAGTTTGTGGCAGGAGTAAATTATGAAGGAGACCCCGGTCAATAAGCTGAGACATGTAGCCAATTTCCTGAATGTGCCGTCCCGCTAGCCAATAAGATAACCACTGCAATTGGCTGGCCATACAGTAAGCTCGGAAATCCGGGGCTCCAAGTCCTCCCTCCTCAGGTCGTAGCTGTAACTTGGCAAGGCTGACCCTCCTACGTCCCTTGCCCCATATAAGTTCTAACAGGAGTGTCTAGTGTACAGAAAATTTGGTTCGGTATAGCGATCGGCAGGTTAGTGAAAAAATATAGGAGACGAGGAAGCATCACCATTTTAGAAATGGATACTCTACCCATCACCGACAGGGGCAACGAGGTCCAAAAGGAGACCTGGCTTCGGAGGGATGTAATAGCCTTCAGCAGATTGCCATCTATAAGGTCCTGGGAGGATCTATATATTTGTATACCTAGATACTTAAAGGTGTCTGGAGCGGTAGTTAATAATAAGTCGCCAAAGCGCACAGCCTCCGGGGTAGCCTGATATCGCATGTAAACATAGGATTTAGTTTCATTCATAGCCAGCCCTGATATCTGTTCAAAGTGTTTAAATATGGCCGGGACAGGTTCCAGGTTGGTAGTAAGATCGTTTAGATATAAAATAATGTCATCTGCATATGCGGACACTAAGTATTTGGTGGTGTTGAGCACAATCCCCCGGTCCATGGCCTCTCTACGAAGTTTAATCAGGAGGGGTTCTAATGCTAACACAAACAGCAACGGCGACAAGGGACAGCCTTGTCGTGTACGCCTGGTTATAGGATACGCCGAGGAGATATGAGAGCCAGTCCTGGCCCTTGCTGTAGGAGCGGAATATAACAGTTCAACCCACTGCAGGTAACCTTTGGGGATACCAAACTTTTCCATGGAGGACAACATATAGTTCCAATCAAGGGTATCAAACGCCTGGCGCATATCCAGAGAAATGCACCCGATCGTACGAGAAAGGTCTGCCGTAGCTTCCATTATATAATGGAGTCGTCTGATATTTAAGGACGTATTGCGGCCTGGTATAAAACCACATTGGTCAGTGTGGACAAGCTTTGGGAGGTAGGGAAGGAGGCGCCTGGCCAGGATTTTGCTGAGTATTTTGTACTCGGTGGATAGCAATGAGAGGGGGCGGTACCCTGATATATCGCGTGGGTCTCTATTTGGCTTGGGGAGAGAGGTAACCAGCGCTTGCATGGTCGTCAAGGGAAGAGTATGTTTTTCTAGTGCCGTTTTGTAGAGGCATTCTAGACGCGGGGTAAGTTGTGCTACATATGTCGCGTAGAACTCTGCAGGTAACCCATCCAGGCCGGGAGTTTTGTTCTTGGGAAGGTCTTTGATGGCTGCCTTAATGTCAAGTTGAGTGATAGGGGCTTCCAATTCCGATTGCTCATCTGCGGATAATGTGGGGAATGGGAGGTCCTCCAAGAAGGCCGCCAGGTGAACGGGGGAAGCAGCCGCTGGGGCGCAGTACAGGTACTTGTAATACGTACAGAACGCCATGTTAATGTCTGCTTGAGTAGAGACAGCAGTACCAATGGCAGCTTTCAGTAACATAAGTGCCAATTTCAACCCCTGCTTTTCTATGGTCTCTTACCAGCTTAACTACCCCATCAGGCTATCTCAACGTTCCTGATCTATTGGATATCCTCAGTGATTGGGGTAATATTACTTTCCATCATCATAACTCTCATCTGCCTAGATAGATCACCTCTGGATTGGATTGAGTTCCCTTGAGTTATGATCCATCTGCAATATAGTGGAATCCAAACCATAAAGAAAATAAACGTGTCTCTTAACACCAAGGGGCTCAACTACATGGTGAAATTCGAAAATATCACTGAATATTGTAATAGCCCTAAGAGTGAATTATTTCTTCCAGAAACTAAAATTGTCTACAAAGAAGCTTGTGATGTGGCTTGGTCTCTGATTTGTCCGTGCTTGACGGAGTTCTTGAAAACAAATTGAGTGATTGCTCTAGTTTTTAAGAATTCAGATTTTTCAATAATTGCTGTGGAGCATGATAACATTAGATGGCTAATTACCCGATGAAAGTGTGGTGATATGTAGCTATACGCCGTAAATATCTGTGTTCCCTAATAAGGATGACCCACAGTTCTGGTCATCCCTGAATGTCAAATTAGCACGTTAACTCCATACTGATCGTATTATTCTAGGAGGTGACTTTAACTAGCCAATCAATATTATCCTAGACAGACATTTGGAGATTAAATACAGAATTTTCAAAGCTCACAAAAGCCTGTGCAATATTTGCATCTCACATGGTCTTGCTGATGTTTGGAGACTCCAACACTTGCAGGAATTTCACCTATTTTTTCATCTCCCCATAACAGTTTTTTTGAGGCTAGACTGTTTACTAGTAGATGCCTCCCTTCTCCACAAGACCATTAACTCAACGAATGAACCCATCTTAAACTCTGACCACGTCTCCGCCACTATATCCCTGAGGATCACACCTCTTCAACCCAATAAATTTCATGGCGAATGAGTACTGAAGTCTTAGAATCTGAATCTGATGTGCAGGAGTTAGACAGGGAGCTAACATTATTTTTCAGTTCAGTATCAGTTTTCCTTCTCTGGTAAGGTAACTGGCACTGCAGCTGAAGCCACCATTCTGGTCATCCAAATATAAAAAATTTCAGGCCAATCTCGCCAATAAATATGGAGGCAAAAATATAGGTATTACCACTTAACATTCACTGTTGTCCATCTCGTATTGGGGCAATCCAAGATTATCAAGGATTTAGGCACATGGTTTACTGGCGACTTCTCTGAGTTGGTTATATACAATGAATTTTTTTTGAATATGACTCCTTTAGTACATTTTCTTTCACACATGCTACAGTCTGCCTTTCTCAGGCGTTTTTCTCTGCCATTGGTAAAGCCGCCTCAAACTTCTTCTGGGGTAAAAAGAAACCCGGCATTGCCCTTAAACTTTAGTTAAATTATGAGTGGGTAGGTTGTAACCTCACAAACCTGTTCAATGATCAAACTGCGTTTTTATTTGCTCAAGGTATCTGCTGGATTGATGAGGACTCTGATAAAAGACCCCCATGGCTCCTGATTGAGCTCCATCTCTGCTCCTCCTTCTCATTGATTGCAATGTTAACTATGTCTCAATGTAATCTCTCCCACTCAAAACGCATTATCCTAGATACGACCTGAGGCTTGCAAATACTAGATACAAACCTCTCCTCTACCATCAATAAACCTTATGCTCTTTCCTTATGGCATAATAAAAAGAACAGAAATTACTAACTCTGCTGCTATCGGGCCTGTGTGGGAAACCAAGGGCATGTGCTTGGTCTCATATCTCTACTTGGACTCCGATCCTCTGTCCTTTGCCATTTTGCATGCTAAACATCCCTCTCTGATCTAGACTTCTATGACTTTTTGAAAATTAAGTATAAGATATCTATACTGGGCCATTTCCAGAAGCCAGTCCGGCTTAAATTCCTTAGTGGAATCTGCCGGGGAGGGAGACTTGGCATTCAAAATATGTCATTGAATAAATCCAAAAGCAATTCCACCCCTCCCATCCAGAAGGCGTGGTGTAAATATTTCCAAGACTCGTGTAATCTCCCTCCCCCGGAAGAGGTCTAGCACAAAATCTACTCTGACTTGCTTCAGGGTTAACGTATTCCATCGTTGACCCATCCTAAATTTTTGTATTACATTTTCTATATTGGACCCCAGAGAAACAGTTTAAATTGAAATGGAAAGACTCGGATAGACACTGGTCAAGTAATGAGGCCCACGGAGAATTAGTACATATGTTTGTTACATGCAGATGGCTGACTGCATATTGGCCTAGAAACCACACTCCACTTAGTACAATATTGAACACAAACATCACTTTGGAATTTTCCTCTATAGTGCTGGGCCCATATGCTGCCCCAATTTCACCAGTTCTTTTGGATAAGAATCTAGCTCTTCTGTACCTCTTAATCCTCAAAATCATCCTGTTGGAATAGTAATTGATCAACAATGCAGCATTCTATACATGGTGGGCATTGGTTGCTTATCTTAGAAGTACACACACAGACCTGTCCTAGCCATCAGAATTCCTATAACGTCACAGAAAATTTGGAGAACTCTGGATAATTTCATGACCAACACACTATTAGATTTTTGCTTCACTGAGGAGCCTCCCTCTCTCTCTAGCGGTTAATTTGATGTTCTAACTCCCTCATTGACCACATGACTCTCTTTTTTCTATACAGACTTTCCCTCTCTCTGCACACCCCTTTTTTCTGTTTTTTGTGTTTTTGTTCCATTTGGATTCTGTCCAGTGAAACATGCTTCCCGTTTATTGATACTCTTCCCTGTTTGTTCCTGTGTACAGATAATTACCCTCCAAATACATTTAATTTCTCCTCCTAGCAACAACAAGATTAAATGTTGAAATATTTTGACTTGCATGTATACACTGTCTTCCCATTTCTAGGTATTATACAACATTGACATAATAGCTGAAATGTTAACCTCTACGTTCTCTCCAACTATATGTAAGCACCTGTACTCTACGTGATTATTGCTGGTTGTAAGTTTACTTTTTCGAAAACCAATACAAGTCTTTAGAACAAAAAGAAAATGTTCTTTAAGCCTGACTATATTTAAAATGCAATAAGTGATGTTTCTGGAAGACTTATTGTGAATTATTATACTCCTTTCAACAGGAAAGTTGTGTTTCCAGTTTGTCAGAAAATGCCCTTAGAATGAAATGTCCTCAGCTGCGTAAAAACAGACTTTGTCAGAAAAATCAGGCATTTTTCTGGCAGCATCGGCCGAGCTTTAAGACTTTTCTGAGGCACGTGATAGATACATCAGTATATTGAGTTACTCAGTTTAATTTAGTGGTGGGGACAAGGTAAAAAAAAACAATCCATTCACATGGAACTATGAAACCATAAGTGGCTGCACCATACATTGAGGACAGAATGTAGCAAAGATTTGCCAAGGCACTGCGAGCACATTATAGCTCCCTCGTCTGTTTAGTTAACTGCTCGCTTGCTGCAAATGCTGGAAATCAGTGGGTTCTGTTGCAGCAGTTTCCATTGCACGCTGCCTGCTCTCCCCAACCTGCTGCAAGTGAATCTCCGAGAAAGGAAAACTACAGCAGAGAGACAGTTTGTGGGTCACCAGCTAGCAACAATTTCTGCTTCTTCTAGTTTTTTGCGACATGCGGTGGTCTTCCAAACTCTGCTTTGCTTCCCCATGCCATGCTGCCCTGCCTTACTATGCTGTTGCGATTCAAAGGCCAAAATGGTAGCATAGACGTCTATTTCCAATCTGCTGGAATCGTGCCTGAGCTAAAAGTTGAGTTAATTAGCTCGGAAATAGAACAGATTACTGAAGAATGACTTGGAATACATAAGCCGGGGAAGGGTCATCTGGAGAACCACATTTTAAAAGATTTAATGCAGACATGATATTGCCCGAAGTAGGCCTGAATGCAGTTAAAGGTGGTACTACATTAGAAGTTAGGTTAACCACATAGTGCACATTAATGGGATGATAGAAAAGGGTTGGTAAATAATGCTGAATTTTGCCATGGAAAAAAACATGCCAAAGATCAATATAATTCCTGAAGCAGGCACGCCTACTTGTGCGCAACTAGCATTAGAGAAATTATTCATGATTTTGAAAAACTGATGCAGAGAATTATTGCTCATCAGGATCCCATCAGAGGAGTATTTAGAATGGGCAGATTTCAACTTGACTCTATAGTTCATAAGCTAGTCTTTATAAGTAATTTTGTAATCTGCAGAATAAGTTTTGCACTACCTTCTTGGTGTTTACAAACATGTTTGGCATCAGAGTTAAAGAGAGTCCCAAGGATCCAAAGGTGACTTCAGATAAGAGGTAATGGCACAATGGGGGCCACTGAATCAAGTACTGAGGAAATCCATGCATTAAATTTGGTGTTATTTTCTAGAGCATTATCCTTGAGGTCTACACATTGAGCTCAGCAGAACAATATTTAGATCTTTGGTAGCGGTACTGGTAAATGTATGCTAGCAAATGTTAGAGGAATGAAGTATTAAATTTAAGTGAGGAAAAAAAGAACCAAATATTCAGGCCAGGGAGTTCACTGATGTATGAAATACAGTCACTTTAAGAGAATATGAGATCTAAAATAAGCCTAAAAACATAGGTAGTCTTAGTAATCAGCTGCTTACTGCTGAGCACTTCACAAGAAAGATGTCAGTCGGGACAAAATGACAAAAGGAACATCCACCTAGATATTAAAGTCCTGTAAGGCAAAACAAAAATGTAACACGCTTAGTGCGAGCGGAGAAATAAAAGATGTAAAGTCTGCGCAGAAAAGCGACGGTGCGTCTGAAGAGGGAGGGAAACCACAGTGAAGTTAACTGGAAACTGATGGAGCTTTGGTAAATGCTAGAGTTTCTGCAGAAGAAAGGCCATCTGTATTGATAATCTTAGCCTTCAGGTAGTCCCTGAAGAGGACGGCAACCCCTCCGTCCTGTCTCACAACCCGGTCTTTACGCATAATTTTGTGAGGAAAAAAAGGGAGAAACTGATTAAGAAATATCAGGAGTTGATGTGTCTTTAATCCAAGTCTGGGTGAGAAAGGAAATGTCCAAATTATGATCAGAACTAAATCAGTGCCTCCAATAAAGTGCACATGTAACAAAGTTGCTCACAGTTAAAGACTTCATTGATTACAGGATTATAAGCATTGTTATGCTCCAGAGTCTTTCTTCTTTAGTATGTGACACTAGAAAATCTATCTTGTTAGCTTGGCGCAGCAGAGCTCCCCCTCATGCTTAGGGAAATGTACATTTGCAATAATAGTAGAAGGAGAAACAGGGAGCTAATGTATGGGACACCATTGTGCTGCAGTCAGAACAACAGACAGCCAAAACTTCTCTCAAATAGGAAATCCTCTGAGTGGAGTAAGCAGCAGTTTCTGGCCAGGGCAGCGTCTGAGGCGCAGATAGGCTTGCCATTGGAGCGCCTGCTGTGCGGACATGGGCAGTTTATGTACTCCATGCCCGACCTGCACACTTAAGTGTCTAGAACAGTAACTAATTATCCACCTAAGATGGAAGCCGCTAGAGGGGACTAGCCAAAAAAGTGCACTAAATAAGGTATGAGATAAATAAATAGTTCAGCAGCACATCTCATTGAAAAGTCATTTTGGTAATTTGCCTGTAACTTTGCCCACCATGGATGGATCTGCACTTATTTTGGCTCTCGCTTCCCATATGCAGGTACGGTCGGACTTGTCAGTTTTCATGCAGGGGAAAAATTGTTAAAAGTGAGGGTTAAAAAAGAAGTGTTTTCAAAGTTAGCTCCCATAGGAAATTTTGCTTGTAGCTACACAAAAACCAATATATGAATTTATGCCAAACTTGGCATGTAAAGTGCTTTTCATGGTTTGTTGTAAATCGTTTCAGTAGTTTTTGAGCTATTTGTGTTTGAAAGTATTCACACTTTTGTGTATCTTGGCCGTTTAAAGACGAGGTTTTAACAAATGATTTCTGTCAGTCACATTTGAATTTTTTGTCAAATGTGACTGGCTGATGAAGGTGTCAAAAACATTTTCACTGTTTTGAAATTTAAGATATCTGTGAAAATCGTGATTTTAACACTATGAAAAAAAAGATCCATAGCAAAGAAGATGCACTGTTTGAACCCCCAGGGTAGTGCTGAGTGACACTTGGAGGCCTAGAAAATGGGGGTAAAAAATTTTAAAAAGCAATTCTGGCACAGTGCCATTTGATATTCTTAATCGAGCACCTCTTCCTGAACATCATGATATTCCATTTTTTTTTAAAGTATGTTTAGGAAAAGACCCTGGTATGATGCACTGCAGATGCGCATATCTGGGCAAAGATCAGACCTTGCGGCCAAGCTCTGCTGGACATGTCCAAAGGCCGTGCACAGTGGAGGTTGGGCACCGAAGGCCAAACTCTTTAGCCACCCAGAGTCAAATGAGCAAATACCTAGAGAGTACAGTAAGCTATTAAAAACATAATACTAGAAAAAACACAGGTATAGGTTATTTATGGTTCATCGAACACAAGCCTAAAAAAAGCTCAAAATCTACCAGTTATGGTATGCAACGCACACTTTAACTTATGCTGCCTTCCAAGCTCTGTACACACCTGTGACAATGGTATAGAAAAAATGACTGCCTACCAAGAGTAAAACCTAGCAGAAATTCAGAACTTTTTCATGTATTTGTTTGTTGAATTATAAGTAACCTTTAACTGTGCCTTTTTGGTCAAGTGAATAATGAGGACCTAAATATTGGTAGCTTCCTTCCCAGGAGATAATTGGCATTTTATGGTACAATTCCAAGGTTCATAAAAAAGCTACATCTTCTCCATGCATATTAAGCTTTTCTTAGGTTTCCTCTGGGCTGGGATTTGTTGTACTTCCTCTATTTGGAATGCTTGCTGTAGTGCTTGTTTGTGTCAGCTTGTTGGTGCAATAGTCCTTGTTGGAGCTGCTGCATGGGTACTACTTTCAGCACTCTGCTTAATGGTGACAAGCGGAAACTTGTAGCCACGTTTATTTGAGCTGTCGATCTTAAGAGGGAGATAGGTGGTGAGTAGTCTGGGTTGGTGAACAGTAATGTATGTTGACTGTTGGCATGGCCCACTGAAGGGTGTGAGGTGTATGGCCAAAGAATGCTGTAGCAGAACATCAAGCAGAAATATGCTAAAGACTCCAGGTTGGGTTTGAAATGCAGAAGCTGACAGCTCTGATAAAGCAAGTACCCATGACAGGTCAATCGAAATCTCAAAGGTAGCAGCGCCCTGTATCTATGGGAAGGTTGAGCCCTCTGCAGCGGGAATATAGGATAAGGTAAAACTGTACATGTAGGGAAGGTTGGCTGCTTAATGAAAAGCACATCTATGGAAACCAAGGAGTTTTTGCTGAATCTGAGGCATGTTATTTAGTTCTTAGACATTTCAAAATGTGTGCTAGAAAAAGCAATTAACACATGTTCTTCTTTCTTCATGCAACCCTGAGGCTTACTAGGAGATATATTAGTCACTCTGGTCAACAAATGAAAATAATGTATCTAAGATGCTATGACCTGGCTCCTTTTGTTCAGGATTTTTCTGCGGCTTGATATTCAAAAAACATCACTGACTGGTATGAGCCAGTGTGGCTGAGATTGTGCCAAAATCAATTGCTGCCCCCCAAAAAAGGTGACTGAGAACTGAGATTTAAAGATCGGGTGCTATTGTTTGGTTAATGTCTCAGCTTATAGTGGTGTCTAGTATTGCAGAACTTCCAAGTACCATTGATTGCTACAAATGACTCTTGCTGATCCCACATAATGTTCAAGTTACTCACCGCACCAGTAGGTGAACTAACACCTTCCAATTAGCTGTCAGTGAGTGTCACAAGCTGATTTTTTGTGGTCATGGTTTTTCAGTGGACGGTAACCCACAAGCCTGGGCCTCTCACTGAACTGGCTAGCATTAACTGGAGATCATAGTATCATGGGTTGGACAGTTCTGGTTTCAGAGCTACGAGCTGTTGCCAGTGTATCAAACTCAAGGCATATGAAGTGAAAGGGGGCAGCCGTAAAGTTCCTGGGAAGCATGGGAAAAGGGTTTCTGCAATCGTCTTTAGGCCACCCATCATGCTAGATGATGGGTTCATGATGACAGTTAATGTTCACCTTCAGGCATAGTTCTACCATGTCTTGAGTTCGTCCTCGACTCTTTGCCTATGCTATTGTTGTGGAGATGGTTAAGAGTGCGACTGGTTCATCTAGTGTAAAGATCCACCTGGGTTCTAGGCAAATTCCCTTCGTTATCCTCCACACAGTTCTTGTATGGTACGTTGTGCAGGTTCCTGAACTCATAAGGATGCTCCTCCTCATTGCAGGCAGTACAGCTTTTTTTCTTCCAACCATGGGACAACAGTAGGGTCTTCCCTGAGCCTTAGAAACCACTGCTGCTCTTGCCCAATGTGTTATTGTTCTCTCAACTGGTGCTACTGGGTTTGTTTGAAGCAATGGGAAATTAAAGGTACTGCACTGGTGGGCCAATACTTATTGAAAATGAGGGCACTTGTGGTAAGCCAGGGCCCAATAAGACGGTGTGCCACCTTCAAACTTCCACTCCCGGCAGGAATCATCTTTGTACCCTTCGTCCCAGCATGTTGTGTACTAGAGTGGGTTTGGAGCACCCAGATGTGAATTGGGAAGACACAGGCTTAACATACTAAGAGGGTTGAGAGGTTGATAGTTCAGGGGAAGGAGACTGGGCTTCCCATGCAACCAAACTAGTTTCAACTGAGGCATGTTAAGTCTTTGCAATGAACGTGGATTGTATCTCACAAACTAGACATTGCTAAAACAACTCCGGGGTTTCCAAGTTGTAGGCCACCGGGGCTGCCCCAAGATAGAGTAGCTGTTGTGTTTCCTCTCTAGCGCTACGAAACCTCTGTAAACATGTGCTGCATAAATAAGGTCAAACCTAAACAAACCTTGGTACGATTGAAAGAGCATTTTACATGGATGTGGTTATGGGTCCTTCCTAAGGGGCACCATGTAAATATAGAGGAAAAGGCTGTATTTATAATGATTTTAGTCTAGGAACATTTGTAAAAGTATGGTACTATGCACTGTCAACTTTTGTTTCGAGGTTGGGATTTTGTGCATGCATTCCGTAGTTCATGATCCATTTTGTATCACACTAGGAAAGTAACATTGTAGAAGCTTGGTAGGTTATAAGAGCGCTTTAGACCTAGGTCTTAGGAAACTTTCCCCGTTTTCCTTAATGTCCCAGCTCTCCCACTTTGCAAATTTCTTTTTTTTTTAAATTCTTTTTTATTGAATAAGAAAAACAAACTTATGACAGCGTATAATAAAGTGACATCGTGCATCAGTACCTTCGCCACTATCAATTCGTCAGTGCATTCCAACATTACCATTACATTACACGCCATCAATTTACCTTATGACCAACAATATCATGGAGTTACACATTCCTGCGTAGAGGGATCAGGAAATGGTACACATAGCATTCCCCTCGCTTTGTTCCAGTCCCCCCAGATCTTGGTCCATTTTTGGGGGCAACCCCTCCCTTCATAGATCACCCTCTCCGTCTGCATACACCAATCCATATCGGCTTCCCAATCCCGGAGTTTAAGTGCCGTGTCTCCCTTCCAAGCTCTAGCTATGTTGCGTTTCGCAACTACATTGCCAAGGGAAGCCCAGATCCGCTCTTTAGCCGTCAAGTCTGTTGCATCCCATACATTAAGAAGGCAGAGTCGGGGGGTGGCTTCCATATTTTTTCCGCAGACCTCCCACATTTTTTAGGTTATTTTCTTCCAATACAACTGCACAGTCGGGCAGTCCCACCATTGATGTAAATATGTGCCCACTTGGCTGCAACCCCTGGGGCATTGTGGGGAGCTAATAATGCCCATCTTGGCCAACGCCACACCAGTATAATAAACTCTATGGAGGAGCTTAAGCTGGATTAGTTTGAATCTAGAACTCATTGCGACCTCCCGGGGGGAGGCCAGCGCTTCTTGCCACTCCTCATCATCTAGATCTCCCACGTCTTCCACCCACTTAGAACAGATCTTCACCAAGGCGTCTGGGGAATTATTTAAAATCTTTCTATAGGTCAGGGAGATTACTTTATCTTTCAGATAGTCGTCAAGGAGTCTGTCCTCCAATGGCGAGGCTGCTGGGAGGTCCGTGCCCTTGGGCACTGCTTTATACAGCGCGTTACGAACTTGAAGGTACCGGAAGGTTTCACCCGGGTTTAGATCATAGTCTCTTTGAAGGTCACTAAAGGGGACCACTTTACCTCTCGCCCATAAGTCGCCTACTGTGGAAAGTCCAATGAGGTCCCACTTACGAAATCCCGGGCTGTGCGCTAAGAGCCCCAATCGATCAGACTCAAAGAGGGGGGTGGCTAGGGTAATCTTGTTTTTCCAACCCAAGGCGGAGTTGGCCGCGTACCACAAAGCAACCGTGGTTGCGGTTGGAGTATATATTGGGGCATTTCTCCGCCCTCCATATAGTGCCCGTTGGTAAGAGCCAGCAATCATATTGTACCTGTCCATTCTGTAAGCAGGTTCAGTTACTGGCCAATGTACCCAGTGGTTGGTGACCGCTAATTGGGAAGCCCAATAATAGCTCTTGAGTGCCGGGAGAGCAATGCCACCATTATACCAGCTCTTCGTGAGCTTAGTCAAGGGGGTTCCTCCGTTCCATAGAAGGGATCTGACCTCTGACTCTACAGACTGAAAATATTTGGGTGAGACGGGGAAGGGCGTATTTTGTAATGCGTAAACAAATCGAGGCAGGGCCATCATTTTATATAGGGCTGCCCTGCCCAATAACGTGAGTGGCAGTGTCTTCCAATGTTTCACATCGGTCTGGAGACGGCGCAGCGGCGGGGCCAAATTATTATCATAAAAGGCCACTGGGTCAGTCGTAACATAAATCCCCAGATAACGAAATCCTTCAGTGACAGTTCTAGCACCACAGTGTGCGGGTAACCTGAGATCCTCCCCCGAAAGAATGAATATGAGGGACTTATCCCAGTTTATTGTATAGCCGGAATATTTCTGAAATAGGGTGAATATGTGGAGTATTCTGTGTATGGAAAAATAGGGCCGGGCCAGATACAGTAGAATGTCATCTGCATAGAGGGAGATTCTATCCTCCCAATCCAGTGTCCAGTTTAAGCCTCTGATGAGGGGGTCCCCCCTGATCCAAATTGCCAACGTTTCAAGAACCAAAGCAAAGATTAGCGGGGAGAGTGGACATCCCTGCCGTGTCCCCCTATGCAAGGCGAAGGTTGCCGAACTTCGGGCCAAATCCGTACCGTTCTAATGCCTCAAACAGGTAGGGCCATTCTATCAGATCAAACGCCATTTTGGCAAGGGACATGATTACTGCATCTTCTTGTATAGTCCCAGCTCTGCCTAAGACCCCATGAAGCCGTCGCAGATTGAGCACCGTGTTTCTGCCCGGCATAAGCCAGACTGATCGGGATGGATCAATTTACGGAGCAGGGGCGAAGATTTTTGCCAATATTTTCACCTCAGGATTCAATAACGATATCGGCCGGTAGGAGCCACACCGTTCCGGAGGTTTGCCCTGTTTGTGGATCACAACCACATTCGCCAATCTTTGTGTTTCAGGGAGGATACCTTCCTCCACACTTTCCTCGTACATATCAATTAAATATGGGGCTACGGTAGACTCATTAATTTTAAATAGCACAATCGGAAGACCACACGGTCCCATCGCCTTTCCCGACTGTAAGGCACCAATGGCCTTGATGACCTCATCTTTGGTCAAATCGAGCTCAAGCCCTCTCTCTCCGTGTCGTCCAACACCGGGAGGCTAAGGGTAGATAACAGCTCCCTAGCCTCTTCCCCTGAAGATACACCTGCAGATTCGTATATCACTTTGAAGTGTTCTGCAAAGGCCCCCGCAATACTGTTTCTGTCCCGAAGTCGATCTCCACCCTCTGTCACAATCTCAAGTACCCACCTAGAGGCCAGCTCACGTTGGTCCAGCCACGCTAGTAGCTTGCTCACCTTATCCCCTATCTCATAGATCCGACACTGCGTGGCCCTGTAGTGAGCCTTAGCCGCCTCTTCGGCGATATCCCTATATTCACTTTGCAAATTTCTATATTGCATCTTCTAGCACACTTTGCATGTTTCCACACTGAGCCTACTTTGTAAATTCCCTTTAACTCTATATGGAAATTCTCCAGCAGGCTCCACAATTCCAGCATCCAAATAAAGTTTCTTTTTTTCTTAGCGGATATGGGCCCTTTTTCAGAGCTGTCTCGGCAAGTTAAACTTTTACATGTGTGACACCAACTTTAAATTGTGAAGAAAAATGGCATGCTTGACAGCTCTGCGACATACTTGCATCCAGCTGACATTTCTGACTACACTTGAACTGGCTACTTTTTAGGTCGCAGTCTACCAAACATCGCAGCTGTCTGGTTTGCTAAAGACATCTTAGGGGCATTCAGAAAGTTAACCTAGGAATGCAAAAGACACGTTGCTTACCACTGGCTTTGTGATTAGGAACTCACATTTTCTGGCTTTCTATTTCAATCAATCAGACATTTGTAGAGCGCACAGCTACCTCAAAAGAGGTGTCCTGGCGCTAATAGCGAGACTAAAGAAAAGACCGGCCAGGAGACTACACCTGATTAAAAAGTCAAGTTTTTAAGACCTTCCTAAACTCCTGTTCTGTCTCGATCAGGCGCAGGTGGGCAGGTAGTGCATTCCAGAGTTTAGCTGTCCTTACCGAGAAGGACCTTCCACCTTGACGAGTTTTGAAATATCGTGGGATGCGGAGGAGTCGCTGGTGATTGGATCTCAGGGTCGGCTAATGTTGATGGAGGCTGAGCCTCTGCTTGAGATAGCATGAGCCAATGCCCCTTGTGCCTCTAAAGGCAAAGGTCAGAGCCTTAAACTCTATCCTCCTGGCCACAGGGAGCCAATGTAACTGCCTCAAATGAGGGGAGATATGGTGCCGGAAGGGTACCTGTCGAATTAACCTCCCCGCTGCATTCTGAATTATTTGTAATCTGTGAATCAGGTAGACTGGAAGCCCCAGATAAAGGCTGTTGGCATAATCCAACTGTGAGGTCACCATAGAATGGACCGTGATCTTACGGCTCTCATCAGGCAGAAAGCGTATGATTTTCCTAATAGATCTCAGCTTCCAAAAAGAGGCTGATGAGATCTGCCGGATTTGTTCCGTGAAGGAGATCTGTATCCAACCTGATTCCCAGATTTCTCGCTGAATCAGCCGGTATTGGGGAAGGATTCAGCTCCGCAGGCTACCAAAAATTTGATGGGGGAGGTGACGCCTGGCTAAAGAATAAGACCTCGGTCTTATCTGCATTCAATTTCAGACAATTACCATTCATCCAGTTAGAAATATTTTTTAGGCACTCCTTGAATTTATGGAAGGCCGCAGCAGAGTGTTCTTCGAAAGAAAACACCAGCAGAGTGTCATCCACATAGGAAATTACTTTCACGCCCCATGATGCAATAATGGTGGCCAATGGGGCAAGGTATAGATTGAAGAGCAGCGGGCTCAGGGCAGAACCCTGTGGCACTCCGCACACCAGGTTGAGGAATGACCCGTTGGGAATGGTCTTCAAGGTAGGACCGAATCCAGGAAAGTACCATCCCCTGAACGCCTAGATGACAAACTATTCAACAGGATCGGGTGTGCAACCGTATCGAATGCTGCCGACAGTTCTAAAAGTACTATCATGGCAGATGCGCCGCTTTCCAAAGTCGCTCTCTCTGATTCGGAGACATCTGAAAGAAACACGTTAGTGATAGATTCCTTACCTTAGAATATCCCCAGGCGTCAGACTAGATCCAGAAAGTTTTCGTCAGCAGTACCCCTGCGCGTCGGAAGGTGGCGTCGTACAGCTCTGCGTCCGTCGTTGGCGTCATGGTCGCCGAGATGACGTCGCAGCAGCTACTTAGACGCCGCCCTCGCACGCTGACGTCAGTTCTTTCTTTTTCCGCGCCAGCAAGCGCAGATCCGGAGAGAGCGGTACCCCCAGTCATTTTTTGACTGAGTTTTTGAGGCTTTTTGTCTCTATATTTTTCGAGTTGATCGACCCTTGGTGCCGTAGGGATGCCTGGCTTCAAGTCCTGCGAGGAATGTCATCGCATGATGTCGGTGACGGACCCGCACTGCGTGTGTCTCTACTGCCTGGGGCGCGACCACGACCCCAAGTCGTGCCCCGACTGCCGGGCCATGGCGCCGAAGACTTTGCGGGAACAGTCCCGAAAGTTGCTTGAAGTCCGGCAGTCGTCTCCGCGCCGCTCAAGGTCCCGGTCCCGTGGGAAGTCGAGGGACCGGTCGCGGAGCCACCACCATCGTTCGTCGGGATCGAAGTCTTCGCACTCGGGGTCAGGTAAGACAAAGCACTCTAAGAAGTCGAAGAAGCCCTGTCGCTCTCTGACTTCCCCTCGCCCGTCGGGGCTGAGGGTGCGGGTGGTGCCACCCCGCGGCTCCGGCGGAGCCTACGCAGTCGCCGTCTGCCTACCCGCCCTTCCCGGGTCCGTCGGCGACTCCGGCCCAGCTGCAGGACTTTCTGTCAGCCATGGCTCGAATTTGGGCCGTCGGGTCCCGCCGGTGCGCCTTCGGGCCCCGCGGGCCCAACTGGGGGTCCTTGCCTTCCACTGCCGACGGCTCCGGCATCGCTGTCGGCTCCGGTGCCGCAGGACCCCCATGGATCCAGGCCTGGATCCCGGTTGACCTCGTAACACCTCCACCGACCCCTCCGGCACCACTTCCGACGTCACCCGTCCCGATGGACGACGTCATCCCCGGTTTCAGCCCCGAAGTGGACACGGCGCCGGAACGGCGTCGCACGACGCAGATTCCGACGCCGATGGGACCCTTCTTTCCCTATGTCCATCCTCCTTATTTTCGGCCTGTTCATCAGCCTTTGGAGGAAGGGGAGGACTGGGAGGGGTCTGAGGACCCTCTCACTGCACAGTGTGAGTTGGACCCGGACTGAGCAGAGGAACTGGGGGATGCCAGTGGTCTTGACACCTCTCCTGACCTTGGCATGCTCACTCCTCCTACCGTGGCTACGGAGGAGGGTGCAAGTTACGCCGTGGTGTTATGTAGGGCGGCCGAGGCCCTCTAACTCGAGCTCCCTACAGTGGCCGTCAGGACTAACCTCCTGACAGAAGTGCTTCAGCCGGCAGCTACCGCTGCGGAGCCACTGCTTCCTTTTAATGATGCACTTTCTGACGTTCTTTTGGGCACCTGGTCCAGGCCCACCACAGGGGCTCCTGTGGATAGGAACGTGGCCCGACGCCATCGCCCGGCACCGGGCGACCCCCTTTTCCTCTCCCAACACCCCACCCCTGAGAGCTTGGTTGTCCAAGCCTCTGCGTCCCCGAGCGCCTTCCCTACCGCACGTCCGGATAGGGAATCCAAGAAACTGGAACAATTTGGGAAGAAGATTTTCTCTTCCGCCAGTTCAGGGCTGCGGTCTGTGAACACTGCATGCCTCTTGGGCCGTTATTCCCACTCTCTGTGGGATACAGTGGCGCAAGTGCTGCCTCAGTGTCCGGAGGAGGCCCGGACAGTGCTCTCTCAGGCTATTGGTGAAGGGAGAGATGCGGCAAAGTTCACAATTCTATGTGGCCTTGACACCGCCGACTCGCTGGGCAGGGCGCTTTCCACGACAGTGGCGCTCCCTCGCCACGCCTGGCTGAGGACTACTGGTTTCTCTGGGGATGTCCAGAACACCCTGATGGACATGCCCTTTGATGGCATTCGCCTTTTTGGCAACAAGGCAGATAGTGCGTTGGAGCGCTTTAAGGACTCGCGGGCTATGGCCAAGTCCCTGGGCCTTTCCGCCACGCGCCCTCCTCCGCCTTCTGGTTTTCGCTCCTTTCGTGGCCACAGAAGGGGCGCCCCGACACGTTCGCTTCAGAGCCACAGGCCTGTGCAGCAACAGTCTCAGTGCGGCCGCGGGACCCGCCGAGGCGGGTCAGGGGGCCAGCTGGCGGGTCAGTCCACCTCCACCCCGGCCACCACTGCCTCCAAACCTTCCTAGTCCGGTCTTTCAGGCCCATCAATCGCCAGTGGGCGGCAGGATTCGCCATCACCTCCCCCACTGGCGCACCATCACTTTGGACTATTTGTAAAACACACCTGTCCGAAGGGGCTACTCCCTCCCCTTCAAGACTACCCCTCCAGCCATGCCACCCCAGTACCACCGCATGTCGGGGGATCACTTGGCACTTCTTTAACAGGAAGTCGCGGCCCTCTTGGCCAAGGGGGCCATCGAGCGCGTTCCTGCGCCAGAAGTAGGACGTGGTTGTTATTCCCACTACTTTCTGGTGCCCAAGAAGGACAAGGGCCTGCATCCTATCTTGGACCTCAGGGACGTCAATCGCTTCCTCCGGAAGGAGAAGTTCAAGATGTTAACTCTGGCTCAGGTCTTGTCTGCCCTCGACCCTGGAGACTGGATGGTAGCGTTGGACCTGCAGGACGCATATTTCCACATTCCCGTCCTGCCGGCCCACCGGCGTTACCTGCGGTTTACGGTAGGCCACGAGCACTTTCAGTTTACCGTGCTCCCCTTTGGCCTTACCAGTGCCCCTCGGGTGTTCACGAAAGTGATGGCGGTGGTCGCAGCTCATCTGCGCAGATCAGGGGTTCCAGTCTTCCCCTATCTCGACGACTGGCTGTTGAAGGCGGGCTCGCCCCAGGCTGTCGTCTCCCTCCTCCAGACTACGGCCGACCTGCATTCGCTGGGGTTCTCCATCAACGTGCCGAAGTCGCACCTGATTCCCTCTCAGAAGCTCCTCTTCATCAGAGCGGTTCTGGATACGACGCACTTTCGGGTCTATCCTCCCGAACGGCGAGTCCAGGATATTCAGGCTATGATTCCGATCTTCCAGCCTCTATCATGGGTTTCGGTCAGGATGACCCTGAGGCTGCTGGGCCTCATGGCCTCCTGCATCCTGCTGGTCGATCATGCCAGATGGCATATGCGGGCTCTGCAGTGGGACCTGAAGTTCCAATGGGCGCAACATCAGGGGAACCTGTCCGATTACGTCCAGATCTCGGAGGGCACTGCTCAACAGCTGCAGTGGTGGCTCACAAACCGGCATTGGGTAAATGGCAGATCCCTCTCCCTTCCCCAACTGGAGCACACAGTGGTGACGGACGCGTCCCTCCTAGGATGGGGCGGCCACATGGGAGAGGCGGAGATCAGAGGCCTCTGGTCTCCGGCGGAGTCCAGGCTCCATATCAACCTTCTGGAGCTTCGGGCGATCCGTCTTGCACTGAAGGCATTCCTTCCCTCTGTCAAGGGGAGAGTAGTGCAGGTGTTCACAGACAACACCACCGCCATGTGGTACTGCAACAAACAGGGCGGGGTGGGGTTGTGGACCCTATGTCAGGAGGCTCTGCGCCTCTGGACATGGCTGGAACATCAGGGCATTTCCCTGGTGGTTCAACACCTGGCAGGTTCACTGAACGCCAGGGCGGACGAACTCCGCCGCAGGTGCATGATGTGTCACGAATGGCGTCTTCACTCTGACGTGGTGCAAGGTCTCTTTCAACAGTGGGGAGACCCTTGGTTAGATCTATTCGCCAACGAAGAGAACGCGCAATGTCAGCAGTTCTGCGCGTTGGAATTTCCAAGGCGGCACTCGCTCGGCGACGCTTTTCATCGCGAGTCGAGTTGCTGTCTGTTGTACGCCTTTCCGCCTATACCACTTCTGCCCAGAGTGCTGAAGAAGATCAGGCGCGACCAGGCCCCGGACTGGGCTCGAAGAGTTTGGTATCCCGAGCTACTCAGTATGACCATTGATCCCCCGATCCGACTGCCTCTTCGGGAGGATCTCCTGTCGCAGCAGCAGGGGATGGTCCTCCACCCGAACCTGTCCAGTCTCCACCTCCTTGCGTGGAGATTGAGCGGCGGCAGTTGATTCCTTTCGACTTGCCTCCTGAAGTCTGTGATGTCATTCTGGCAGCCAGGCGTCCCTCCACTAAGTTGGTATACGCCTGTAGGTGGAACAAGTTTGTGGCATGGTGCACAGCAAAAGCTGTGAATCCCCTTTCTGCCCCTCTTTCTGAGGTCCTACTGTTCCTTCTTTCTTTGGCCCAGCAGGGCTCTGCTCTGGGCACTATCAAGGGCTACCTTTCTGCTATTTCGGCCTTTCTCAGGCTCCCTGATCAGCCCTCTCTTTTCAAGTCCCCTGTTGTTAACAGGTTCCTTAAAGGCATTACCCACCTTTTTCCTCCTGTTCCCTTTGTGATGCCACAGTGGGACTTGAACCTGGTTCTCACATACTTAATGTGCGCTTCCTTTGAGCCTCTTCACAACTGTCCTCTTCGTTTATTAACTCTGAAGACTGCTTTCCTGGTTGCCATCACCTCTGCTAGGAGAGTGAGTGAGGTCCAGGCTCTTTCTTGTAAACCTCCTTTTCTGTCCGTCCATCCGGACAAAGTTGTCCTCAGGACACGTCCATCCTTTCTGCCAAAGGTTGTTACTGCCTTTCACATCGGGCAGACCATCACTTTGCCCACCTTCTTTCCGCCTCCGCATCCTTCCAGAGAGGAAGAGAGGCTCCACCGTCTGGACCCAAAACGTGCGCGCTCTTTTTACCTGAGTCGCACACAACAGTTCCGGGTGGATGACCAGCTCTTTGTTGGCTACGTTGGCGCCAAGATAGGTCGGGCAGTACACAAGCGGACTATCTCCCGATGGGTCGTCTTGTATATTAAAGCCTGTTATTCTCTGGCAAAGAAGGAGCCTCCGTTAGGGCTGCGCGCCCATTCTACCATTGCGACGGCTGCCACTACGGTGTTGGGACGTGGTGTCCCCTTACAAAACATCTGTCGGGAAGCTACGTGGGCCTCGCTGCACACTTTTACTAAGCACTATTGCCTGGACAGCCAAGTCCGGAGAGACGGCTTCTTTGGCCTTTCTGTTCTCCAGGACTTTCTGGTGTGATCTTGGTTGGACCTAGTTAAGTTTGTTGGCTGATTCTCGCCGTCTCCCCGCATCCTTTTTCCTGCCGCTACTGCACCTGCGGCCCCGCCCCCCTCCACTGCCGATCCCGCCTCCCAGCTGATCGTCCCTCCCCCCTCCCCTTCTTAATGGCGGCCGCTGCGCGGTCGCGCGCAGCGGGCGCACAAGCCCGTCTGCGCCTGTCTGCGTCCCGACCGCGGCCAGCGCCAGGAACCCTGGACCTCCAAGTCCCCACCGTTGCGATTCCACCGCCCTCCACGCACTCAATCCCGGAAGACACACCGACTGCGAAAGATCCTCTCCGAACACCACCCACGGACAGTTCTCGTGCAGACCCTGCCGAAGATCATTCGCCATCGACAAATCCCCCACGACCGTCGAAGGCCCGCCAGGCGCACGCATCGCCGAAGCACTGACATGCATCCTCCTCAACGTGCGCTCCCTACACCGACACGCCGTAGAGATCTGGGACCTGATCGACACCCTCTCGCCGGACGTCGCCTTCTTCACGGAAACCTGGACCAACGCCACCTCCGGCCCCGACATCGCCACTGCCATCCCCAACGGCTACAAGATCCAGAGAAAGGACCGCCCCACCGCCCAGGAGGAGGACTCGCCATCGCACACAAGACCCCCTCCGACTCTCCACCTCCAGCACGAGTGACCCCCACTCCAACACAGAACACCTCCACTTCCAGATCCAGACCAGCCCCAGGACCACGCTACGCGGCACCCTCGTCTACAGACCCCCGGGACCTCGCACCCAGTCCGCAACTACCATCGCCGAGCTCGTCGCACCCCACGCCATCACCTCCACGGACTACATTCTACTCGGGGACCTGAACTTCCACTTCGACAACTGCAGCGACCCCGACTCCAACACTCTCCTTGACAACCTCGCCAACCTCGGACTGAAGCAGCTCGTCAACACGCCCACTCAAAGAGCTGGACACACCCTGGACCCCATCTTCGCAGGTGGGACAAACATCCGCTTCAGCCCCAGCACCTCTGGACGGACCACCACTGCGTTCACTTCACCTTCAACACCACCACTGCACCCAAGCCCGCCCCAAGCCCGCCACGAAGGAACTGGAGCAAGGTCACAGAGGAACACCTCAACACCACCCTCCTCCAAGACCCCCCCAGCGCCACGACCGACACCAACTCCGCAGCCAAAGAATTTCACCGCTGGATCTCCTGCTGCGCCGACAAGCTTGCACCCCTCCGCCACCCTGCCAAACAACGCCCTCTGAAGGCCGCCTGGTTCACCACAGAACTACAAGAAGCCAGGCGCTCCTGCAGATGCCTAGAGAAAACCTGGCGAAACCAGAAAACCACGAAAGCACGGAACAACCACAGGAGCGCCCTGAAGGAATACCACCAGCGCATAAGCGACACCAAACGGACCTTCATCAGGGACAGAGTCCACACCAACGCGACCAACGCCAAAGAACTGGTCAACGTCATACAGCATTTCGCCAAACCCCTCAGCGAAGCCACGGACGTCACACCTTCCCAGGAACTCTGCAACAAGCTCAGCTCCTACTTCCATCTGAAGATCAAGGTCCTCTACGACAACTTCAGCGAACAGACGCCGGACACCACCCCCCTCCCCACCGCCGCCGATAAGCCAACCGTCATGACCTGGATTCCCGCCACCGTCGAACACATCACCGCGACCATGAAGAAAACCCACTCAGGAGCCCCGATGGACCCCTGCCCACCGCACATCTTCCACAGGGCCGCCGCCGCCATCACACCCGAACTAGGACGGACCATCAACGCCTACTTCAGATCCGGCACCTTCCCAGACGACTGGAAGCGGGCGGGGGTTAAACCCCCTCCTCAAGAAACCCACGGCCGACCCAACGGACCTGAAAAACTACCGGCCCATCTCTCTCCTCCCCTTCTCGGCCAAAGTCACCGAGAGACTCGTAAACGCTCAGCTGACCGCCTTCATCGAAGAGAACTCCATCCTAGACGCCTCCCAGTCTGGATTCCGCAGCAACCACAGCACCGAGACCGCCCTCCTCGCCGCCACTGATGACATCCGCATGCTACTCGACCAGGGACACACTGCGGCCCTCATCCTTCTAGACCTCTCCGCAGCCTTCGACACCGTCTCACATCGCACGCTCGCAGCCAGACTTCATGACGCGATGATGCAAGGAGCCGCCCTCGACTGGATCCAATCCTTTCTCTCCGGCAGAACCCAGAGGATCAGACTCCCTCCCTTCCTCTCCGAACCCACAGATATCAACTGCGGAGTACCCCAAGGATCATCGCTCAGCCCCACGCTCTTCAACATCTACAGGGCCCCCCTCGCCGCCATCGTCAGACAGCATGGGCTCAGCATAGTATCCTACGCCGATGACACCCAGCTCATCCTCTCACTCACGAAGAATCCTGAAGACACCAGACTCTGCTTCCAGGAAGGAATGAAGGACGTCGCAGCCTGGATGAAAGACAGCTGCTTGAAGCTCAACTCAGAGAAAACCGAGGTCCTCATCCTCTGACCCTGCACCTCCGCCTGGGACAACACCTGGTGGCCCTCCGCCCTCGGGAGTCCACCCACCCCTACACACCACGCACGAAACCTATGCATCATCCTCGACTCCTCCCTCTCCATGAACCGCCAGATCAACGCCGTCGCTTCCACCAGTTTCAACTGCCTGCGTATCCTCCGCAAGACCTTCAACTGGATCCCCCCCCGATTGCAGGAGGACCGTCACCCACGCACTCATAACCAGCAGACTGGACTACGGCAACGCCCTCTACGCCGGAATCAACAGAACTCTTCTACACAAACTCCAAACCATCCAGAACACCGCAGCCAGACTCGTCCTCGGGACACCGCGTCACGAACACATGACCCAACACCTACGAGACCTCCACTGGCTCCCCGTCGAGAAGAGGGTTACCTTCAAACTCAACTCCTCACCCACGCCTACAAATCCCTCCACAACATCGGACCCAAATACCTCAACGAGAGAGTCTCCTTCCACGTACCCAAGAGGAACCTCTGCTCCGTCGACCTCGCCCTGGCAGAGGTCCCCCGCATCCGCAGAAACAGAGCAGGCGGGAGAGCCTTCTCCTACATCGCACCCAAGACCTGGAACCAGCTCCCTGTAAACATCAGACGCTCCCCGACCCTGCACATGTTCAGGAAGGACCTCAAGACCTGGCTCTTCGGCTGATGCGGAGCTGCACCCCCCCCCCCCGAGCGCCTTGAGACCCTCACGGGTGAGTAGCGCACTTTATAAACCCTTGATTGATTGAATGATTGATTGGTTCGCAGACCCACCACCAGGGTTGGTATTGCTGGGGTATCTATTCTAAGGTAAGGAATCTATCACTAACGTGCTTCTTTCAGATGAGCAAGTTACTTACCTTCGGTAACGATATATCTGTAAGAAACATTAGTTAGTGATAGATTCCTTACCGCCCCACCCATCCTCCCCGTTCTGCGAACTGATTTCTAGGGTTAAGGTCATCCCTTTCAGGGCCCTAGTTTCAATGCACCAGTGGTCAGTATCTTGCATGGCTTTGCGTTCCTGGCGCGGAAAGTCGTGTACAGAACCGCAACATCATCTCGGCGACCACGACGCCAACGACGGACGCGGAGCCGCACGACGCCACCTTCCGACGCGCAGGGGTACTGCTGACGAAAACTTTCCGGATCCAGTCTGACGCCTGGGGATATTCTAAGGTAAGGAATCTATCACTAACTAATGTTTCTTACAGATATATCGTTACCGAAGGTAAGTAACTTGTTCTTCTAGTAGTTTAGTCTTCGTGCTGTACCCAGCTCGAAAGCCCGATTGAAAATCAGGTAGGAGGCCATTAGCTTCTACAAAGTCAGCTAACTGACGCTGAGCCAACTTCTTTAAGATTTTGGCGGGAGCTGGTAGCAGGGAAATAGGTCTAAAATTGCTGAGCCCTCCTGGATCAGCATTATTTTTTTTTTTTTAAGCAATGGCAGCAAGATCGCCTGTTTCCATGCGGCCGGAAAGATGCCAGATTTCAAGGAGGAGTTCCAAATCTGGTTCAATATTGGATTTAACCGGGGGGCCATCATTCTAAAAAACTGAGACGGAGAAGGGTCCCCTGGAGAGCCAGACTTGCACTTCAAGAGTTCCGCCAGAGAGTCCTCAACTAAAATTGGGAGAAATTCCCAAAAAGGAGATGGGGGAGTTCGTAGGCAATAGTTGCTGGTTAGCAGCAAACTCAACGCCCAGTGGGAATGAGGAGTAGGGTTTTTGAATTTTTTCCTCAAAGAAATCAGACAAACTCGTGCACAGAGCAGGAGGCTGGCTTTATTTGCTTTACTCTGTCCAGCTTAAGTTCAGCCCTTCCGTTGCCCAAACATTGTTTACTGTATTCTTCCACGAACTTGCTTTCTGTAAACAGGCCTTTAACTCTTGTTCTTATATTGTCACATTTGCTGTGTATTTAAAGACCGAGGCCAAATGTCAAGTTGTCTCTTCCAGGGAGCTTGGTGTTTATTTTTATTTTTTATCTCGGACTGCAAAGTGAGAGGATTTATGTGACAATCAAGCTGGCTACCGGGGTCTGCTTGAGAAAGGCTGTACGATGTTCTTTTTTTTTTTCTAGCACTCACCAAAATTTAAATGTCTGTAAGGGAACTGTGCTGATCAAATTAATACATTGGGTGATGACATTGCCTCACATTATTGTTTGTGCTCTGTATACTTTTATCAGTAAAACTGTATACAAGTGCAAATGTAATGGTCATTTCATTTGAAGATGTTTTGTCTGTAATTGCAGTACGCCACCATTACATGCATACTCCACATTACCCCACTACACTCTACTCTGCACCACTACACGCCACTGCACTCTACTCTGCACCACTCCCCATTATGCCACTCCCCTCCACACATCACTCCACTTTTATCGCCACCCCACTACTCTCTACTCAACACTACTCCTCTACTCCAATGCACTGTACCCCTACCCTACAAACTCTACTATGCACCACTGCACTCTACACCACACCACTCCATGCCACCCTACTCTGCAAAACTGCACTCTATGCCACTGCACTCTATGCCAATAAACTCTACTCTTTACTACTCCATGCCAGTTCATTCAATGCCAATCCCCTCTAAGCCACTCTAATCTACCCTGCACCACTGTACTCTACTCTGAAACAATCTGCTTTATGCCACTGCACTCGGTGCCACTGCACTTAGCACCGCTCCACTCTACTCTGCACCACTGTACTCTATGCCAATATACTCTGCCACTTTTCTCAAAATCAATGCACTCTATGCCAATCTACTCTGCACCTGTGCACTCTACGCCACTATACTCTATGCCATTGTACTCAGTTACTGCATTCTATGCCACCCTATTCTACTCTGCGTCATTGCACTATACACCACTCTATTCTACTCTGCACCATAGTACTCTATGCCACTGTACTATGACAGTATACACTGCACTCACTGCCAGTCTACTTTATGCCACTGAACTCTGCATCGCTCCACTCTACGCCACTGCACTCTGCGCTAATCCACTCTAATCTACTATGTACCACTGCACTCTACGAAACTCTACTGAATGCCACTGCACTCTTCACCACTTCATTCTACTCGGAAACAATCTACTCTATGCCACTGCAGTGTATGCCACTATTGCACTATGCGTCACTCCAGTCTGCACCACTCCACTGCACTCTGCGCCACTGCGTGCAGCACCAATGCATTCTACACCACTTTACCCAAAACCAATACACTCTACGCTACTGCACTATGCCAATCTGCTCTACAACACTGTGCTCTAAGCCATTATACGCTATTCTGTCACTGCACTCTATGCCACTCTATACCATCTCTACGTCACTTTACTCTGCTGCATTGTACGCCACTGCACTCTACACCACACCACTCTACTCTTTACCACTGCACTCTACTCAGCAGCACTACACTTTCTGCCACTGAACTCTGCGCCACTCTACACTGCGCAGCTGAATTCAACTCTGCACCACTCTACTGCACTCTACGCCACTCTAATCTGCAGTGGACCACTGCACTCTGTGCCACTTCACTCTAATCCTCTATACTCTGCACCAGTGTACTCTACCATGAACTACTGTACTCTGCACCACTCCAGTCTAGGTCACTCCACAACACTGCACTCTACGCCACTTCACCCTATGCCACAACACTTTACGCCACTCCACTCAACGCTGCTCCACTCTACACCACTACTCTGCCACTGCACTCAACCCTTCACCGCTATACTCTACCCAGAACCACTCCACTCTGAAACAGTCTACTCTACGCTGCACTCTATGCCACTCTACTCCATTCTACACCACTCTACGTCACTGCACTCTACGCCACTTTACGCTAATTCGCTCTACACCACTTTACTCAAAACCAATGCACCCTACCCCACTGTACCTATGCCAACTACTTTGCACCACTGCACTTTACACCAATATACTCTTCAACATTCTGCTCTGTGCCACTTCACTCTACGTCATCACTCCACTCTACGGTAATCCACTCTAAACCACTGTGCACCACTGTGCTCTGCGACACTCTACTGTATACTACTGCCTCTGCGCCACTTCACTCTCCTCTGAAACAATCTACTTTATGCCACTGCAGTCTACGCCTACCCTGCATAACTCCACATCACTCTATTCTACACCGCTGCACTCTATGCCACTGCACTCTATGCCACTGCACTCTACACCACTTTACTCAAAACCAATACACTCTATGCTACTGCACTCTATGCCAACCTACTCTGCACCCGTGAACGCCACTATACTCTATGCCACTCTACGCCTCTGCAGTCTATGCCACTGCATTCTGCGCCCCTCTACTGCACTGCACCACTCTACTCTACTGCACCACTCTACTCTACTGCACCACTCTACTCTACTGCACCACTCTACTATATGCCAATGCACTCTACACCACTCTACTCTGCACCACTCCACTCTGACACGCCGCATCGATCCACTCTACACCACTACTCTACACCAATCCACTTTAAATCACTCTAATCTACTCTATGTCTATCTACTCTGCACCACTGCACTGTATGCCACTGTACTCTACGCCACTCTATTCCATTGCACTCTGCAGCACTGCATTCTCTGCCACTGAACTCTATGCCACTCTACGCCAGTCTACTCTGCGCCACTGTACTCTGCTCTGCAACACTCTGCCACTCTTCTTCATTCTACACCACTCTAATCTACTGTGCTCCACTGCACTCTGAAACTGCACTCTACGCCTCTACTCTGCAACACTCTACTCTATGCCAATGCACTCTACCCTTCACCACTATACCTTTCACCACTCCTGTCTACTCTGAAGCGATCTACTGTATGCAACTGCACTCTACGCCACTACTCCATTTGGCACCACTTTGTGCCACTGCACTCTATGCTACGCCACTCCATTCTAAACCACGGCACTCTACGCCAATTTTCTCTACACCACTTTACTCAAAACAAATGCACCCTACGCCACTGCACCTACGCCAACTACTTTGCACCACTGCACTGTACGCCACTATACTGTACAACATTCTACTTTACGCCACTGCACTGTACGCCACTGCACACTACGTCACTTTACACCATTTTGCTCTTTCACTGCACTCTACGCCATTCTATTCTATTCTGCACTACTGTACTCTGCGCCACTGCTCTCTGCACCACTGCACTCTACAACACTACACTCTACGACACTGCACTCTGACACTCTACATGACTGCACTCTATGCTACTCTACTGCACTCTGTGCCACTGCATTCTATGTCACTCTATGGCACTGCACAACTGTACTCTGTGCCAATGCGTTCTACATCACTACACTCTATGCCACTACACTCTACCCTGCACCACTTCACTCTACGTCACCCTACTCTGCATCATTCCCGCCACGCCACTGTTCTCTACACCAATCCACTCTGCGCCACTCTAATTTACTCTGCTTCACTGCGCTCTACAAAACTCTACTCTATACCACTGCACTCTATGCCACTTCACTCTACTCTGAAACAATCTACTCTATGCCACTGCAGTCTATGCCACTCTGCGCTACTCCACACTATGCCACTCTGTTGTACACCACTGCACTGTACATCAATGCACTCCACCACACTTTACTCAAAACCAATGCACTCTATGCCACTGCATTCTATGCCAATCTACTCTTCACCCATGAACGCCACCATACTCTATGGCACTCTACTGCACTCTACGCCTCTGCAAGCTATGCCACTGCATTCTGTGCCACTCTACTGCACTCTACTCAACTGCACCACTCTACTCTATGCCAATGCACTCTACACCACTCCACTCTGCATCACTCCACTCTATGCCACTACACTCTTCCCTGCACCACTTTATTCTGTGCCACTACACTCCACCCTGCACCACACTACTCTATGCCACTGCACCCCACGCCACTCTAATCTGCATCGCTCCAGTCTACACCACTGTACTCAACGCCAATCCACTTTAAATCACTCTAATCTACTCTGCACTCTGCCGCTTCACTCTACTCTGAAACAGTCTGCTCTGTCAATGCACTCTGCGCCCCTCTATTCCACTCTCCTCCCTTCTATTCCACTCTGCGCCCCTCTATTCCACTCTGCGAAACTCCACTCTGCGCCACTTTACTCAAAACCAATACACACTATGCCAATCTACTCTGCATCACTGCACTGTATGCCACTATACTCTTTGCCACTCTATTTCATTGTACTCTGCATCACTGCACTCTACGACTCTCTACTCTGCGGCACTGCATTCTCTGCCTCTGGACTCTATGCCACTCTATTCTGCGTCACTTTACTCTATGCCACTGCACTCTACTCTGCACCACTCTGCACCACTCTACTGCACTCTATGCCACTTTAATCTACTGTGCACCACTGCACTCTTCCAGTGCACTCTGCACCACTCTGCTATGCACAACTACACTCTACACCATTCCAGAATTGAACACTACACTCTACGCCAATGCACTTTACGCCACTACCTTATCCCACTCCACTCTACCCTGCACCGCTCCACTCTTAACCATTTCACTCTACTCTGAAACAATCTACTCTATGCCACTGCACTCTATGCCACTCTACTCTGCACCACTCTACTCTGCACCACTCTGCGTCACTCCACTGCAATCAACCCTCTACCCTGCAACACTATACCCTGCACCACTCTACTCTGAAACAATCTATTGTATGCCGCTGCTCTCTATGCAACAGCACTCTAGGCCGCTTTACTCCACTCTACACCACTCCACTCTATACTGCTCCACTCTGCACCTCTGCAGTCTCGCTGTGCCACTGTACTCCAAACCACTGCACTCTGCGTCAATGCTCTCTACACCATTTTACTCAAAACCAGTCGACCCCCCGCCACTGCACCTACACCAACTACTTTGCACTACCGCACTTTACACCGCTATACTCTACAACATTCTATTCTGTCACTACACCATTGCACTATACGTCACTGCTCTCTCCACCACTACTTTGCGCCACTCTTCTCTGCGCCACTCTTCTCTGCGCCACTCTTCTCTGCGCCACTCTTCTCTGCGCCGCCACTCTTCTCTGCGCCACTCTTCTCTGCGCCACTCTTCTCTGCGCCGCCACTCTTCTCTGCGCCGCCACTCTTCTCTGCGCCGCCACTCTTCTCTGCGCCGCCACTCTTCTCTGCGCCGCCACTCTTCTCTGCGCCGCCACTCTTCTCTGCGCCGCCACTCTTCTCTGCGCCTGTACTCTGCGAGCCTGTACTCTGCGCCGCCACTCTTCTCTGCGAGCCTGTACTCTGCGAGCCTGTACTCTGCGAGCCTGTACTCTGCGAGCCTGTACTCTGCGAGCCTGTACTCTGCGAGCCTGTACTCTGCGAGCCTGTACTCTGCATGACTGCAGTCTGTGCCACTGCACTCTACTCTGCATCACTCAATGCCACTCTACACCACTAAACTCTGCACCCTACCCTGCACGACTCCATTCTACCCTGCACGACTCAACCCCATTGCACTCTACCCCACTGCAATCTACGCTGCACAACTCTGCCACTGCACTCTACACCAGCCTACTCTGCACCACTGAACTTTACGCCTCTTCACTCTAGGCCACTCTACTCCACTTAACTCTGACACTCCACTCCATGATACTCCACTCTGTTGCTCTTCTCCATTAAACTCTGCTTCACTGACACTCTACACTGTGCCACTCCACAGCACTCTACTCCACTGTACCATTCTACGACACTACTCCACTCTGACGCTCTACGCAACTCCCTGTATGCCTCAACTCCACTTTATTCTGTGACATACTACTCCACCCCACTCTGACAATCTACTCCGGTCTAAGCCACTCTACAACTCAACTCTGCGCACCACCCTCTAAAACCACTCCACGCACTCTGCCACTCCACGACACTCTGCCACTCCACACTATGACAATCTACTCAACTCTGACACTACTCCACTCTATGCCCTTCCACTCTGACACTCTACTCCCTCCACGACACTCCACTATGTTGTATGCTACTCCGCGACACTCTACGCCACTCAACTCCACTGTATGCCACTCCACTTTATGACACTCCACTGCACTCTTCTTTACCCCACTAACTTTTATCCATGCTGAACAGCAGCCACTTTGGTGTACAACATTGCTAAAACATATTGTCAAAGTCAATAGCTCTTGCATAGGCCGGACCTGTTGGCTTTGCCAATGCTGGTTTGTTTTCATCCCCCAATGTCAGCTGCAGACCAGACTCACAGCAGCAGGCACAACGTTTTATAAACTCACATGTGACTTCAGCCCCCATCCACCGCAGAAATCTTAATTCTGAGGTCCAACACGAAAAACTTGTGGAAAGATACAAAACGTGGAATTTCCCACTATCTGTTGACATTTTTAAATTTTCCTTTCTTTCAGTTAAAACATATTGTAAGCTTCCTGATTTCTTTAGGCAGCACTTTGTAGTTTTTGTTTTACAATATCCTGTTAGCACACTTTGCTATTTTACAAAATGCCGCAGCTATCACATTACACCCTTTCCCTAATGTTTCTGTAAATTTTGCAAAGTTACACAATTCCAATAATGTACATTGTCTGCCAGTGTAAATCCCACTTGCGCGCCCAATAATACGAAGCCAGTACACTTTTGCGGTTTTCTATCAAATTCCCAATATTCACGCTTATTCAAATTGAAAATGCTCGAGTTAGGACAGTACATATATGTTTACTTGACTGTGGCTAATTGGGCTCCAAGTTCTCTGGGATAAGAGACTTTACCGTGGTCTTCCGTCTACCGAAGCATTCAGAATGGGTAGTAGTTCAACCCGCGTCATCCATTGTAGGTCCTGCCATGCGAGTTACATATTTTTTTTTCACCTGATCAAATTTGCACAATTGCCAGAAAGAGTACACTTCAGTGCCAGGGCAGGTGCACCTGGGCTACTGTGCTACCCCTTTATTTTTATATTTTTGCCAAATTATTTTGGATGTATACGTAGAAAATGCATGCTTGCCATGGTCAAACATATTCATTTGCTTTGCCAGTATTGGTTTATTTTCGAGCAGAAAATTCTACGCATGGATACAGCGGCTTCCGTTCGATGCTGCATTTCCACTTAAAGAAGCAGGAAGGGCAAGGCGGGAGGGGGGCGCTGTGAAAACGCCGTTTCATCTTTCCCAGAATACTTGACTTATGTGGGCTTTAATGCTTCTCTTGTCAGACGCCCAGAGAGCGGTGTCTCAAGGTCATTCCTGAGCTAAGACTGCCTTATGACAGCAGTGCAGCAGTTTACTGACCAGCCCAAAACGTGCTAATGCTCACGTTTTAGTATTGAACAGTGTGTAAATTGCTCTTTCTGCGAATCTAAGCTGGTCCTTGGCTGAGCAGTGTTTGGCAAATTATAGTGATTTGATTTGGGCATAGCAAATCACCTACAAACAGTACAGACTCTGACTGTAGTAAGAGTGTGCAGACTTGTCGTCGACTCCGACAAGCAGAATAACTTTGCGCAGGTAGTAATGTCGGTATTTTTCAAAGCTGCAAGTAAAAGGAAAACAGTCTGTTTTTCACGCATGTTTCCAGGAACGTAAGTCACGCTGTCGAGATCATCCGCCTTTGTAAGATAGAGAGGTCGCATCTTCAGTGAACATTTTTCCAAAATAAGAACCTCGAATTGTAAAATGTGCAAAAGCCATGCCAATAAATCAGTTTAAGATTCGTCCGCTAAGGTTGTTATTGAGAACTATTTGACAGTGTTTCGTATGCTTTCTGTGTGGTGCAATTTATAGCATGCATAATTCAAGGTGATTGTTTTTTTTTTTTATCTCCGCCTTGATGCCCTTGTCAACCTTGTGAGTAGGTGTGGGTGCTATATTTTTAGGCAAATGTGAAACTGTGAAGAGAAGATGAGATGTATGCAGGGGCGCAACCAGACTAGAACTTCGGGGGAGAGGGGGGGGGGGAGGGGGGAGTGCAGGTAGTTCAAGCCACCACAGTAGTGAGGCTACCACTTCACGCAATGGGGGCGGAGGCATCCACTGAGCCAGTATGAGAACACACATTAGCAAAGCCAGCAGGAGACATTTAAGCACCACCGGAGCTTCGAGCGTGCCCACTAGACCTGCGAGCATCAGATGTCTGCAAGATGGTACTAAGTGAGTCCTGTGTCTGGTCTTCATGTCTGACACGCAGAAAAGAATGCACTGAAGCCCTATTGGAAGGTGTCTTTTCTTAGTAAAAGCAACGTAAGCCACATAATAGACAAATGGTTCCAAGGGACACAAAGATATTTGTGGGAGGATCTCCCAGTTAGCACATGAATGCACTCCCACAGACAAAGAGAAGTAGCCTTGCATGAATCCCATTAATGATGTGGCGCATGTACTGGGATTTATAAAATTGAGGGGGGATCATATCTGGCTGCCACAAAATGAGGATGGGTCACCAAGAGCTCAGATGGTAGTGGCATTCACAAAGCGGAATAAGTGGAATACCTGTTCACAATGTTAAAACGAGTATGTGTTGATATTTATATTGCATGGACCTAGTTGGTTAGCAACAGAGCACTATACATAATGAGAGGTGATCTCAAGTGGGGGCTTAAATCTTTGAATTGCACACATTTGCACGAGTTTCTCACATATTTAAAGTTTAGGCACAGTGAGATTAAGTGATTTGGCCAGAACAGCACAATTTTCATTTAAGTGCCAAGCTGGATTCAGACTCGGGTCCCCAGGCATCAAGGAGCTGATGTTCAAAATGCTATGCTGGGGATTGGTACCTGCAGCATTCACTGCCAGGGCTGGCATCACCTACTGACAAGGTGACATCCATATTTCTGGTGAAGAAGGGAGCAAAAGGAATTGGTGAAATGTGATGTATAATTTGCCTTTGCATCATTGTTGTGCTGCTTGTTCACAAATTACTGACTCTGCCATCTCTCATTTCACACTCCTCTCTTCGCTGTCTGTCACATTCTCCTCTCATTTCTTTCTCCTATTTTTCCTCCATATTCTCTCACACTTTTGCTTTCTTCTTTTTCACTATTCTATATATCTTCTCTCTATCTCATTCCACAATTTCTTCTGTCAATCCTCTCACTCTCATCCTCCTTCCCACCTTCTCCCTACTTGCTATCAGAGGCAGGCCATTGTGGAGACTAACCTTGGAGAGAGGTCTGCGGTACTTCCACTGAATATGAACTGGTGCCAAGTATCTCAATCCCCACAGAGATCCGCTTTTGCTTTGCTGGAATAAGTACTCAATTAGCTCAATTCAGCCTGTGAACTGGCTCTCTATGTATACCAGGAAATCAGCTCTAGTTTAGTGCAAGAAATCAACTGTCTGTACATGAGCTCAACAATATATTTATATGACCTCTGCTCCATCTGTGGTTGGACTCTGCTCTATCTGTACATGGGGTTGGCACTATGTAAGCAGGGACTTAGGTGTATTCTGTGTTGCAGTTCAGCTCCACAAGAAGATGGGACCTATTTGTGACGGAGTTCCACTCTTTCCAAATGTGCAGCAACTAATTTTATCAGCAGAAGAACTCATTTATGTCTACTAGACGTTAATCCCTAACTGAAATTGAGTAATCAACTTTAGATTTAGGTTCCTCTCCTTAATAAAACCGGCACTGAAATGGGCTTCTCAATCCCAAGCAGTCCTAAACCTTCCAATGGCATGTTGTGCAGCAACACACTAGACACATGATGCTTTGCACTGCAGTTGAACCTCTCATCTATATTTACCTCATCTTCTAATCCACTTTCTACTGCACACCTCTCTTCGTCCCTCATCTTCCTTACCATCTACACTTTGTTGTGAATGCTGTCTTGACAATTATTGCTTTGAGGTCAATTTGATATTCTTTTTGGCCTTCCTTTGTAGTGAGGAAATTTAGAAAAAGCAGGGAAGTAGAGGCAACGGTAAATAAAAAGAAGATAAAAGTGAAATGTAAGGAGCGGTAAATGTAGAAAAAATGAAAAGGGAGGATGATGGAGAGGAGGCAGTGGCATGAGGAGAGAGGAGAATGACTACAGGGATAGAGGGCAGGAAAGAGGAGAGGATGAACAATGCTAAGGCCTAGGTGGTGGCCGATGGATGATGCAATAGTAGTAGATATACACTGCAGCAAAGGAAGGAAGAAGTGGGCTTTGGCAGAAAAGCAAAAGGCAACTAAAGTGATAAATTTCATGTTTTGTCTGCGCACCAAGCTAGAGCTTTAAAATCCACTCTTCATGCAGACATTAAAAAAGGCACAGTACATGATCTATGTCACAGCAGCAAGTGTGTATACCCACAGGACGACACTTGCTGGCTTAAAATTGGCATAGAGTTGTAGAAGGTGAGGCAGGTGCCAGCTGAATGCAATATTGGATGAGCTTGAGGAAGAGCAAGGCCCAGCATCTACACCGCCAATATTCATTTCAAGTGAGCCTTTGAAATGTATGTATGTCTCAGATCTAGAGCATGGCACCCTTCTTCCTTCCTCTCAAGGTTCTTCATGCAAGAGCTGTCACTTGCAGAGATGGGAAAGATGACCAAGATGTAGACCCCACTATTGCCTAGCTGTCTGAGGCATACCATACTGCTGCAGCAGAAACTTTCAGTAGGCACAGTGCCAGGTTCTGTCCATGCATAGTGCCAAGCTGTTCCACCTCTTCAGTATATTATCCGTCCACCAAACACACAGGAGACAGGCACACAAGGGCCTTCTGTGAAGTGGACTATGAGAGGTTAGCACCCAGTAGTCTTCGACAAAGCATTGTGGAATATTGCACCTCATGTGTGTCCCCTCTGTTGTGTGGAAATACTGCTGTAGCCAAATTTAGCCAAAGAGCATATTTGAGGCAGAGGAGCACAGTGACGGTCTGCTCTGCACCACTGCCTGTGTATGGACTGTTAGAGTAACTGTGCAACATGTTATTGTCATCACCCTGAAGCCAATACTGCATGACAGTCTCACAAGCAACATCAGTGCTTGGGCCTTAGCTTGCCCTTTCCCCACTAACAAATGGTGCCACTGGAATTATGTAATTCTGAGGCCACAGCCTTTTTTTCATCATTATGGATTTGCATTTGCCACATATTGCAGATTTTAGCAGTAAAACCTCATAAAGGAACGGCTCCGCACGCGACTCCGCGTGACGCCATCAGAGCCATAAGACCACCTCATCGGTGTGCTGACGTCAGTTCCCTTTTTTCCGTGCTGTCGACGTGTAACGTTTTTCCCCAGGCTCTCCATTTCTGGGGGATTTCTTTGTTTCTGTCGCTGCAACTTTGTAGCTTCTGACGAGGTCTCCTAGGAAGGCAGATTTCAAGCCGTGTAGGGAATGCGGAGGTCAGATGTCCATCACCGACCCGCATGAAGATTGTCTTTGGTGCTTGTCTTCAGATCACACCGTCTGGACATGTTCATCATGTAAACAGATGAATCTGAAGGAAAGGGAGGCCAAGTTATTTATGTCCAAAGCTAAAAAGCAGAAGAGGGGTCGTCTAAGTTCTGGGAATCGGTTGAAGTCACAGACTCCTCACACTTTGTGGTCTTCTAAGAAGCACAAGAAGAAGCGGCGTCATGATTCCCGGCATCTTTCGTCGAAGGATGTGTCTCTGAAGTCGGTGTCTTCAAGTCCTAGATGTCTTAGAGATGAGGTGTCTCCAACACCTTCCCCGGGGGTGTCTCTGGTTCCAGCACCGAGGGCTGTTACTCCTCCGACTCTGAGGTCTCTTATCCCTCAACTGGCACCAAGGCCTGCAACTTCGCCTCCAGTGCTGGTGCTGAGAACCCCTACTCCACAGCCGGAGCCAGATTTGGTGCCTCCTCGTACGGCTTCAGAGCCCTTTAACCCGGATTCAGCATATCCAGTGTTCCCGACTCCGGGCTCGGACCCAACTCACTTCTTGAATGCTATGTTCAACATTTTTCAAAGGGCTGCGACTCCATCTGGTGCGCCTGCAGGCCCCGCGGGTCCCCTTGCTTATTCTCTGGGTGGATTTCCTCCTCATTTTCCGCAGGCACCTTTCATGCTCTTCGTGCCCATGACTTCGGTGTATTGGCATCCACCAGCGCCGAGACTGCCGACACCCTTGCCTTTTCAAGAAGGACATGGCCCTTTGGATGAATCACTCCCAGCTCTGTCCGGATCCGATCGGGCGCCGGTCCGTCCTCAACTGGCTCCATTACCTGGGCCTTTGTATGTTCCTGCGACTTCTGCTTCAAAGTCACCGTGCCGCCGATACCAAGAGTAAGATCTCATAGGGGCAAACTGTGGATCTTGACCCTGATTTTGAAGGCCCGCGAGAGGCAAGTGATTTGGATACCTCCCCTGAGTGGGAATTGGTGTCCTAAGGGTTTACCACCTCCTGAGGCGACGTCCTACCATGCTGTAATTTGCAAGGCTGTAGATTTGTTGGAATTGCAGCTATCCTCGGCTGAACCGAAATCTAACGTCCTCACTGAGGTTCTCCATTCTTCAGCTTCTACGTTGGAGCCGTTGTTGCCTTTCAGTGAGGCTTTGATGGAACATATTTTGGAATTCTGGCTGAAGCCAATGTCTTCTGCTGCAGTCTCGAAGATAGTGGCTAGAAGATATAAAGTAGTACCTGGGAATCCAGCTTTTTTGTCCATACATCCTTCTCCAGAAAGCCTTGTTGTTCAGGCTTCTTGCACTTCCAAATTGTCAGCAGGGTCCTTTCCATCCACGCCTGCTGATAGAGAATTCAAAAGGATGGAACAATCGGCTAAGAAGGTCTTCTCGGCAGGAAGTATGGCCTTGAAGTCCACAAATGCCACTTGTTCGTTAGGACGCTACATTCGCGCCCTCATGGTTTCAGCAAAAGAGGTTGTCCCAAAGTTGCCTACAGAGATCAAAGGGAACTTTTCTGAACTTTTGACAGACGCTCAGGTGGCTGCTCGTCAACTGATCCAATCTGGGCTGGGCACTGCAGACTGTAGTGAGAGCTATGGGGTCTTCTGTGGCGACGAGAAGACTTGCCTGGCTAAGGCGTTCAGGTTTTTCACCGTATGTTCAGTCTACATTGTTGGACTTGCCTTTTGATGAGTCTCGCTTGTTTGAAGCCAAGGCGGACTCTACGTTGTAATGTTTTAAGGGCAGTAAAGCTACTGCAAGGTCCTTAGGGCTTCAGTCTCAGCCTAGGGACTATAGACAGTTCCGTAGATAGGGGCTTTTCTAGGAACCTGTCCTTTCATGGGAAACAGCAGCAGACTAATACCCTTTACAGATCTCACATAGTAAGGGGCAGAGGTCGCCTGAGGGATTCTGGCCAGCAACAAGTCTCCTCCTCCTTTGCCTCTCCAACCGTTGTTGCAGGGAAGCTCCACCATCTCAGAGCATGCTTGTCCCGTGGGAGGACGGGTGGCCTCTTTTCTACCTAATTGGCGGTCTGTCATTACTGACCTCTGGGTTTTAAACAGCATAGAAAATGGGTATGCCCTAACCTTCCAGGAGTTTCCCCCTCCTTTGCCTCCCCGTCAAGGCCTTTGCTCGGAAGAGCATCATCATCTTCTTCAGCAGGAAGTGCTGACGTATCTTCAAAAGGGTGCAATAGAGTAGGTTCCAGAGCAGGAAAGGGGTGCTATTCCCGGTACTTCCTGATTCCCAAAAAGGACGGTCGTTTACGGCTGATCCTCGACCTCAGGGTTTTGAATTTCTACCTCAAACAGGAGAAAGTCAAAATATTGACCCTAGCACAGGTTCTGCTCGCGCTGGAGATGGAAGATTGGATGGTGTCGATCGATTTACAGGATGCGTATTTTTCATTCCCATTCTAAAGTCGCATCGGAAGTATCTCCGTTTTATGGTGGGGACTCAGCATTATCAGTTTGCAGTCCTTCCGTTTGGCCTTACTTCTGCACCTCGAGTGATGGCAGTGATTGGCACATCTCAGAAGGTCAGGGATTCCTGTGTTTTCCTGTCTGGACGTCCGGCTGCTCAAAGCAAAGTCGCCAGAGATGGTGTTGCCTCATTTGCAAGTAACACAGCTGTTGTTCAGCTTGGGATTTTCGCTAAAAGTACCCAAATTTAGACAGTAAGGTCATTACTAGCCATTGGGCTTCTCCTAGCTAAACGCCTGTGGCACTGCGCTGGATGGGCGTCCCGCTACCACTGATTAAAGAATGGCATGCTGACATGTTATATTGTAATACACAGGCCGTTATATACAATCAGTTACTCCCTCCCAGAAGCCTTCCCAGGAATTACTGGGGACCATACCAAACATACCTTTCAAACACAGCCGCTGACACAGTCTCAGACCCACAGACTACTCCCCTCGAGACATCATGATAGGTGGTGGGAACATAGAAGACTAAGGAGGACACAACACCTGTGGCAGGGCCGCCAGGAAGGAGCCGAGACTCACGTAAGACACTGGCAGGTCGCATTGAGCACTTTATTAGCACTGCTCGATATTTGTCCCATAGTAGCATTGAGAAGATGGTAATCCCTAATTGTCTGATTCATGTTCTTGAATAATAACTTTGACAAGTATTAAGATGCCTTGAACTGATGTAACTGTGCGTGCAATTGTTTGTATTATGTTTTATGACGAAACGAATAAAAAAAAATTAAAAAAATGTACCCAAATCTCACCTGGAGCCCTCTCAGCGCAACCTGTTCATAGGAGCGATACTGGACACTACAGTGGGTCGTGCCTTTCCGCCTCCACAGAGGTTTCAGGACATCCAGGCTATGATTCCGCTGTTTCTGAATGGAGCGTTTGTTCCAGTCCTGAAGACCTTGCGCCTGCTCAGTCTGTTTGCTTCCTGCATTCTGTTAGTCAACCATGTACGCTGGCATATGAGGGCCTTCTTGTGGTGCTTCCGCAGGCAGTGGTTTCAACACAACGGAAATCTCGAGCAATTGGTCAGAGTCTCCAGACACTGCAGAAGATCTACAATGGTGGAGTGTTTCAGGCAACCTGTCTCAAGGGAAGCAGTTTCACCCTCCTTCTCCGGTGGCCACAGTGATAACAGATGCCTCCACTCTAGGGCGGGGTGCTAATCTGTGGGATCTGGAGGTCAAGGGTCCTTGGTCTCCAGAAGAAAAATTGGTTCACATCAATCTTTTGGAATTGCGAGCAATACGTTTGGCTCTCAAAGCCCTCCTCCCTTCCCTTTGCGGTCAGTCGGTTCAAGTCTTAACAGATAACACTACCGCAATGTGGTATATCAACAAACAGGGAGGTGTAGGGTCATACCTTCATCAGAGAGGCTCTGCGACTCTGGTCCTGGGCTCAGGGCCATCAGATTTGCGTAATAGCTAACCATCTGGTCGGAGTACAGAATGTGGACAGTGTCTGCAATATTCGGCTGATCATGAGTGGCATTTCCATCTGGAGGTGGTACTTTACATTTTCAGGATGTGGGGGTTTCCTTGGTTGGACCTGTTTGCCACTCATGAGAAGGCGCACTGTCCGTCGTTCTGCAGTACCCAGTATCCGATGCAGGGAGCATTGAGGGACGCGTTTCAGTTAGATTGGGGCTCACAGCTTCTTTATGCGTTTCCCCCCATACCCTTGATTCCTCGTGTTCGGAGGAAGATTCGCCAAGACCGGTCCCAAGTCATTTTGATTGCCCCAGATTGGCCACGAAGGATGTGGTACACAGACCTTTACCTCTCATTGTACCCTCCACTCCGTCTCCCTCTCAGGGCAGACCTCCTCTTGCAATTGCAGGGGGAGGTTCTACACCCCCACCTCCAGAGCCTGCACCTTCATGCCTGGAGATTGAACGGGCAACCTGAGTTCTTTCTCTCTCCCACTGGATGTGGTGGACGCTATTTAATCAGCCAGAAGACACTCCACCAAAACTGTCTATGCTGGTAGGTGGGCTACATTTGTGAAATGATGTGGAGAGAAATCAATTGATCCCTTGAATGTCCATTTATCTGATGCTCTGAGTTTTTCTATTTCCCTGACGCAACAGGGTTGCGCTGTGGCAGCTGTTAAAGTTTACTTATCTGCCTTGTTGGCTTTTCTTTGTTTGCCAGATCAACCCTTACTGTTTAACTTGCCTATAGTTATGAGATTCATTAAGGGTCTCACTAATAGGTTTTCTCCCACTCCCTTTATTATGCCTCAGTGGGATTTGAATCTAGTTCTCACGTTTTTGATGGGTTCTCCCTTTGAACTCTTGCATAGTTGCCCTTTAAGGGTTCTCACATTTAAAACTATATTTTTAGTGGCAATCACATCAGCTAGGAGGGTCAGTGAATTGCAGGCTCTTAGTTCCAAGCCTCCTTTTACATCTTTTCATGCGGATAAGATGGTTCTTAGGACCAGAGCTGCATTCCTGCCTAAGGTGGTCACTCCATTCCTCTTGGGGCAGACTATTACCTTACCTACTTTCTGCCCTCCCCCGCACCCTTCTAAGGAGGAGGAGGGACTTCGTTTGGACCCCAATATGGCAGTGAGCTTTTACTTGGATAGAACCAAGGACTTCAGGCTGGATGATCGACTATTCATCGGATATGTGGGCAAGATGAAGGGCAAAGCTGTTCACAAAAGAACGCGGTCCAGGTGGATAATCTTGTGCATCAAGATTTGCTACGCCATGGCCAATAAGGAGCCTCCTGAAGGTATTCATGCTCCTTCTACCAGAGCTAAACCTTCTTCTTCGGCTTTGGCTAGAGGTGTCCCTGTGGTTGACATCTGCAAAGCGGCAACTTGGGCCTCCATCCACACTTTTGTAAAGCATTATTGCTTGGATTCGGAAGTGTGGAGGGACAGTCATTTTGCTTGTTCTGTGTTACAGGATTTTTTGGTATAGGCAGGCACCCTCCTCAGAGTACGGGACTGCTTGGGGATTCTATTCAAAAGGTGAGGAATCCACAGGCAGATGTATCCATCAGAAGGACAAGTTACTTCCCTTCGGTAACGCTTTTTCTGGTGGATACAGTATCTGCCTGTGGATTCCCGACTGACCCACCGCCTCCCCGTTTCCTGTCTGCTTACACCGGAAAAATGTAAAGATTGTATTATCTTTTGTACTTATGTTTTATGTGATTTTCTGCTTAAATCATGAGGTTATTTAGTTTTGGGAAATATCTATTGTGTGGTATTTCCTTATATGGTTGTGTATTGTATACTGGTGGAAATATTTTTAGTTCACCTGTTTTGCCTCGAAGGCCAGAAAAAATGGGTGGAACTGACGTCAGCACGCCGACTAAGTCTCCTTATGGCTCCGATGTCACGCGGAGTCGCGTGCGGATCCGTTCCATTATGACGTCCTCATCGACGGAGTGCTAAGGAGAAACATTTCCGTGGAATGCGGCGCATTGGGATCATTCAAAAGGTGAGGAACCCACAGGCAGATACTTTATCCACCAGAAAAAAACGTTTCCGAAGGTAAGTAACTTGTTCTTCCAGCTCGAACAGATCAAAAGTTACTGGAAATATAGTGACATGTGTTGCTGCACAGTGGACGGCCTTGCGCAAAAGTTGACTGTCAATCATTAGTTTATTCCTGTATTTGGGTGGGAAGCTAGTACTAGTGAAGTCAAACCTTAGCTCAGATGAGCAAAAATGACGAACGAATGAAGTAATACTATCACAAAATGTGCCACATTACACTGCATAGTATCCCTATTCTTTTTGCATAATTTAGTCAACCTTCCCACATAATTTTGTCATTCCCAGTTGCGTTATTTCAGTGACCTTGTTAATAAGTGCCACCCACCAGCAACCACAGAAACAAAGTACTGCCCATACCCATGTTGCCAGTACCACTTTGCCGGTTCATATTTTTTTTAGCCACCACTTGGATTTTTATTTTTTTATTTTTTACAAGAAAAACCACAAACCCGCTCCACCCCAACAGAATGGGGGATGCGATGCTATTGACAGAAAAGTCTGGACTGTCAGGTGGACACTGAACCACTGCATACCCATTTAAAAAGAAAAAGTTCTCCCCTTCATTGCATTTATATAGTGCTTGCTACCGCTCCTAATGGGTAATAAGCACTATACATAAATGCAATTGCACACAATACAATTTGTCATTTTCTGCTTTGTTTTCTTAGAAGCATTCAAAGGGTATCAGTCAAGTTGGAGCGGGGGCAGAGATCACCTTTTAAGAGTAGGTGGTCTCTTATCCCAGTGCTAATCAGCAGTCATTAGCTCTCCTTTAAAACACTATGAAGGCTCAGACACTTTGCCTTGCACATCAAGAGCTCCCAGCATGAGTTCTGTACCCTAGGATAAATCTAGCTGGATTGACAAGGGAAGGTGCACACCCTCTACCTTGCCTAGCAAAACTCTCATAGTCCTAATTCACACTCCGACTTGGTGGCCTTTCTCTGGTTTTGGGACTGTTCCTGTGGTTTTTATTACTGTTGAGTGTGCAACGTAGTGAATAAGTTAAAACGGTTCATACGATGCCAAAGACAACTGGGCTTAGTTGTCAAGTTATCCTCCATCTTATGTACAGAAGCAGGGAGCGTTGTGATTACCGGGGTTCTGGCTCTGGTTACCAACCGACCGTAAATTTCACAGACCGTCCGTTATTTTGGTATCACGTCCGTTGTCCGTCATCATTCCTTTTACGGACGCCTTTTGTCCGTAATTTTGGGGATTGCAGCAAGCTGTGCTGTTCCCTTGCGAGAAGCCCCAAGAGTTTAAAAGTTCTCTCTGTTGGGACTAGCTCGCACTTCTCTTTTAAACTCTTGAGGCTGCAGCAGCCCCTCCCCGACCTCACACAGACTGTGGACTGTCCCATTGTCATTTTGACTTCTGCTGATTATCACATAAAGAATGACAATGGGCCCTATTGTAGTTACAGCATGTGGTGTGCCTTCTCCTGCATCGGCCTAGGGCACAGCATTCTGCTTTTGCCTAGGAGCCATGCTGGAGGACTATGCCTCATTTTGAAATATCCGACAGGACTAAAGTAAAAGACTTCTGAGTGCTTTGTGTGCCTGCAGTTTTCAGACCATAGCAAAAATGTATATTTTAACTCAGGTGATTAATGTATCTCTTGGAGAGATCTGAGTTTTCACTAATCCCAGTTTTGACTCATCATAAAGAAGCACAGAGGGATAATGCGCCTCTTGCAAAGCACAAAGTGTAACCCGCAGATCAAAGAATTCCTTTGGATAATAAATATTTTTTAGTAAGGACAACCACTATGTTATGTTTTAAATCCTGAGTTTGTATTTCTCCGGGGCAAGCATTCTTAACATATAGTCAGGGCCACAGGAATTATGCGATTGTGCGGTTGCAACGTTTTTTGCATGATTATGGATTTGCCGCATTTGCCACATAATCCATCAGCTGCATAATCTGAAGATTCTAATTTAAAAAAAAAAAGTTTCTCAGTCAAATGGTTACAAAAAACACAGTGACACGTGTTGCAAAGATTGACTGGTGACCTTTCCTTTGCATATTGCTATAGTTGGGTGTTAAACTAGTACTTATGAGGTGCAACCTATGCCCAGAAAGTGTTAAAAAGTGTAAAAATCTGAAAATAATGTAGTAATACTATCACAAAATTTGCTGCATTACACTGCATAATTTCCCTTTTCTTGCAAATTATTTAGTCAACCCTGCAGCATAGTTTGGCCCTTTCCTTCTGCGTAATTCCAGTGGCCCTGCGTATAGTACCTACCAGTATGGATGACACGTGATTCCTAAACCTTGCAGCCCTCATTGTCTTAAGTAACATTTCCTGTACATTGGCTTACATACACACTTATGTCTTTGTCTCTGAATATTGTGTGTGAGAGGTGAAGCGCTTTCGACACCCTGCATTGGGCTGAGTAGCACTATAAAAGAAATGAAATTCATGAAAGAGGGTCTATATAGAGATGAGGGGCCTCATCGAAGGTTGATAGTGAGAGAATCTGTACAGAGGGAGGTCTTAGGTGAAGGGTTGCAATGAAGACATCTGCATCCCCTGCAGTGCAGGGGGGGCGGCAACCCTTCAAGGAACCCTAAACCTTCAGGAGGCCCCATACAGCCCAAAGCCAATGTACATATGTGAGATATGGGAGACTCAGGGGCCCCTCATTTCATTTTGCAGGGGGCACCCATCATTTTGCATTATGCCACTGCTTTCACTGGAAGGTACTCCAGCAAAGATTGTCGCACCGGGTGCCACAAGCACTAAAGCCGGCCCTGACAGGGTCGTTGCTATCATTTCTGCAGCCTAGGCCCTGAGGTGAAAGCACTTCAGGAGTTGAATGTAGGACGCACTAGTAGGAAGGCATAGCCTATGAACGGAGGGATTATATTTTATTATAACCTGTGTTTCTGTACAGTTTTATTTCAACATTTCCAGTTAATGGAGAGTGAAGAGCACAATTAGAAATGTTTAACATAACAAAACTGGTGTTCACTAATCCCAGAATCTTGTAGTACCACACTGTAACCTGCCAGACAAATGCTCAGTGGTACAACGAGAAAATGTCCCAGTGGAGAACAATTAAAACAGATAAATCAATGCAAGAATTAATCAGTTGTATCTAAACAAAGTTAAGCACCACCATACAGTCTTTCCAAAAATGGATGTGATTTTATTTCATCACAATATTGAAATTAATCAATTTATAAAGTACAAAACAAATCCTAAATGAATATTTTTAGAAGAACAGGTGCACAGAGGGGTGAGGTGATAAGTGCATGGGAAGGATTGTGAGGAAGGACAGTGGTGTGCATATATACACATCAGTAAATTAATAGCGAACTATCCCGACAGTTTCCTGCCAGATGCATTAAATGTCAAATCATAACATAATTGCAGATATACATTCTCTGTCATATATGTCTGACAAAATGATAAGACATTTAATACTGATGTGTATATATGCACACCACTGTCCTTCCTCACAATCCTTCCCATGCACTTAACACCTCACCCCTCTGTGCACCTGTTCTTCTAAAAATATTCATTTAGGATTTGTTTTGTACTTTATAAATTGATTAATTTCAATATTGTGATGAAATAAAATCACATCCATTTTTGGAAAGACTGTATGGTGGTGCTTAACTTTGTTTAGATACAACTGATTAATTCTTGCATTGATTTATCTGTTTTAATTGTTCTCCACTGGGACATTTTCTCGTTGTACCACTATTCACCCAGGCCCAGTGGCTATTGGGTTGCCCCATTGCTACCTAACTCAGACAAATGCTCAGAGCTGGAGCCTTGGATACATTTCTCCCTCATTCTTTGAAAAATAGCCTTTTTTTCCTAACAAACTGTGATTTTCTGTCTGCATGTATATGTTATTCCTGTACTGTGACCCTAGCCAAAAAGGCAGTGGTGCGCTATACAATGCCCAAGGCCAAATTTATGATGGGTATGTTTTTTTTTGCCAATTGAACATTTTTATTCAAATTCAACATGTAAAATAAAATGGGGATGAGAGTTTGTTTTGTAGACCAGGCATCTGCCTAAAACAGTCTGAGCAATCATTTCCATTGATAAGCATGGTGATCTACTTATGTTCAACCATCTCAGACCGGTCAACTCATTGCCAAGGCTAGATCAGTCAAATCTGGAAAAACTACTCCATGTACGTCTGAAGAAGCAACACTATATTAACTGCCACCTGGTTACCAATCTGTAAAGGGTTAATGACTTCTCAGTTCAGACAGTCACCGTTAGAGATTAAGCAGTTTCTCATTGAGAGCAATCTGGGCCTGAGTCAGGTTTGCAAGATAGGTCACCATCAGCAAGTCGTTGATGTTACTGTTCAGCATCGACTCAAAGTCTTCAGGGGAAATCTTGGGGACCTGGTTTATTAAGTCCATCAGGAACCGCCCCACTGTGTTGTCAGCTGCAACTTTACCAGACAGCACATCCTCGGCATACTGCAGGACGGTAGTCCGATTATCCTGCGTCTGGCTTGAAGCAGACCTCACTTGCTGCAAGTCACTCGTAAGTCCTACCGCACGATTAGAGCTGGTGCAGGTTTTCATTATGAGATCAACTCCTATACGTTCTGTGTCATAGTAAACATATTTCACTGTAAGAGGTGTGAACATGACTCCCATAGTTTTTCCTGGCACACCCATTGGACTACTGATGTAAGCATCAATGCTCATGTGTGCACCCTGCAGACTTGTGTCCACGGTCATGTGGATAGGGTTATGTGCCTCTCGACTGTAATACTCATGAATTAGTACTGAATGCTCTGTGATATCGTGTCCAGTGGCATACCATCCAACAATTTGTTCATTGGATGTAACCTTTCGATGCAGCTCATACATGTTCTTGGCAAACTCCATGTCAACAGCCACCTCATCTTCTGATTCGTTGTGCGGAACTGAGAAACAGTTGGTAACTTCAATTGAGTGTTTATCAACTAAACCTAGCAAAGTCCCGATCACGCGGGCGGCTCCCTCATTCCGTCTCTCGTAGCTGTCAACGATTGAAGTCAACACCACAGGGTGTACCCGCACCACTGGTCCGTTCAGTACCCCCGGTGCAGTTGTTGCTGGAACTGGCGCCGGAGAGGCTGTGGAACCAGATGTCGGTGCAGTGGATGCCATTTTGGAAGGAAAGGATACGATCATGATGGGTATGTTTACTAACATTTCATGCAACACAGCGCAGCCAGTGAAGTTCTGCACTGTTGCCTGAAGCGGAAAGAGCACAACTCCGTTTTTTCAAAGAGATGGTGCAGTTCTGCTCTCTTCTAGCACTGGGGCACTTGCGGCTGCCTAGTACTAAAACATTGGGGTCAAGTACCTTTTTGTGGAGGAAGGGAAACCTATCCTTTGCGGCTATTTCCTTTTTGCCTGTGTGCAGCAGAATTAGGCACACGCAAAGACGAAGTAACGAGGAGTAATAAAGAGATTTGTCCTCGTTACACCTACTTCAGATTGTAAATATGGGTTTACATTGAGATGCGTGGGAACGCCCATGCACCGCCCATGTAACGCCTACCTAACAGTAATGCAAGGCAGTGCTATGCACTGTATTGGGTTACTTTTTTTACAAAGCCACACCAATCAGGATTGGCGCCAGTGTGTCCTGTAAAACCTTATTTAAGCAAGCAAGACGGGGCTTATCAGCCTCATTCTTAAGGCAACGGAGCTCGATAACTGAAAACAACCTTATCTTAGAGTGCTGCCAAGGAACAATGATTGGTGAGGATGAAGGAGGTATAGCAAGAGGGGATGACAAGAGGGCTCACCGGGTTTCACTCTCTTTCATAGATGCTGTGTCAACATGCCATGCTGGGCACATTCTATCTATCATTTTTTAAAGTAAGAGGGCATTGCAGGGGTTTAATGGAGGACCCAGCAGTTCCTGTGCACTGTAGAGCAGGGGACCACCCTTCAGAGGGCTTATATTCAGCCAAAGGTCGATGATTATCTGTGAGATATGGGAGGCTTAGGGGCCCTCATCATGTTCTGTAGGGGGGGGGGGCTATCATTTTCTGTTACACCACTGGAGCATTGTATTCTGGGACATGTGGTTTAATGTAGTTTCACTTTTAGGTATAACCAGAGGTGTCACACATGACATGCAGGAGCTAAGCAATGACAATCTTTAATGCCTTCATATATCAGTTGATAGTACTCTTGTCAGTGGTAACAATTTTAAGTCTTGAAAGGATGAGTTGGCCCTGCCAGAGTCCAAACTTTGACCTAACATCTGCTAAGAAACGTCTGCAATAGACACTTTAATGATGCAGGGTTTTTCCATGTTTATTTAATAATGTAATTCCTCTGTCCTGGGAAACTTGTTTTATTCATAGGTGAGAGTAACGCTTTCTAATATATCTGACTGTATGTGGTAGGTTTTTGTGCGGTTTGCTTCAGACCTCCAAAATGGGATCATGACCAGTCTCGCTCTTGGCCACTCTCATGGACTCCATTGACTTGAAAAGTAGTCTTGGGAAGCTTCCAACTGCAGGCAGCCAACTATAATGGGCAGATGACCGATGCTAGCAGATCTCGCAGCCCCTTCAGAGGGGGCAAACAGCCTTAGTTCTTGAAGCACTGCTGCACTTGGGGATAAGAAGGTTATTCTCATGCAGCGGAGTGATATTTCAGTCAGCACCTGGGAAGCGAGAAAAAGTAAATCTGGAGATCACATAGTATCTTTGAGTAAACAGTGTCAGCATGGAGTTTATGCACATGTAAGTGACCAGGACGTTTAGTGACCTGCAGTGTGCTCAGGAACTTCAAGGACCGGAAAGAGAGGAAGAACTTTAATGACCTGAAGTTGAGCAGTAGCCTCAGGGGCTGAAGGCAAGGAAACTTCAGGAACCTTAGCGTGATGTGTGCTACAGAACATGAGGTTAAGCAGGGTGAGTAGTAGCCACCTCTGGGAACTAAGATTCAGTCCGGAACCTTTGAGGCCTGGGCATAAGCTGGAGCCTTGAGGACCCACATATGCTGGGAACCTAAGAGTGAGCAGTGGGGCTTAGGAGTTAGAAGGAGCTTTGTAAATCTAGTGGTGAGTGGGAACTGCAGGATCTTTGTGTGTGTAGAGCACTGGGAGAGCTGGGAGTAAACAGAAGCATCAGGGAATCTCATGGTAAACATGGTCTTTACTGACCCGAGGGTAAGCAAGAGCTTCCAGGTAAGAGTGAGCAAGAGATACAGGGCCTAACAGTGAACAGGGATCTAAGTGGAACTAACGCTGAGAAGGATTTCAAGATACCAGGGATCGAACAGAATTGCAAGGATACCTAAAAGTGAGCAGAAGCCTCTTGGGTTCTCTGTGTGAGCAGGGTCTTCAAGGAGGTCTCTGAGCAGCACTCTCAGAGGACCAGAGAGTGGAAATGATTTTAAGGGTACAGAGGATCAATGGGTAGTTTTAGGAACAACTGATGATGAGCAAGAACTTCACTGTTTTAGGTCCATCAGAGTGAATAGAAGTCAGACCTAAGGGTAAACATGACCGTCTGAGGACCTGAAGGTCAGTGGACAGTGGGGATCCCCATGAATGATAAGGAGTTTCAGGACCTGAGAATAGGGAGAAGGTGCAGGGATAAGAGGGTGTGCAAAGGCAAGGTGAGATTCATGGACCTGCAGAAGAGTCAGTAGGCCGGCAGGTGAGATACAGTGGAAAAAATGTAGTTTTCAGTCATATCCAATGTTACTGGCCTACAGGTTATTAAAGGATTTATTTACCACAAAGCACTCCCAAAATGAATCACCTGATACTAACCAGGCAATGCTTCACGAAAGGTTGTATAACGCAAATGTGGCCTATATTTTTTTTAGGGTGCTTATAAATGGATTGCAGGTGGTTGGCGAAATGGGAGCGAGAATAAGGGTGAGAAAGGGTAAGCATCACTCACAGGGGTGAGCAACACTGGGAGAGAAACTAACACGGAGTGAAGAACACAGCATGGGGTACAGGGGAGAGAAGAGAGCACAGCGGGGAGAAGCAAACAAGAAGGCAAGACGCACCCAAAAATGACAGCATCAAAAGCAGGGCAGAAATGCACACAAGGGTGAGGACAACACGGAGTGCAAGCAGGGTGGGTGAGAAGTACACGAGAGGAACATAGCACAGGGGTGGGCATTTGGGGCGAGCACACAGATGCAAGAAGCAGAGCTAAACAACACATGAACTCTCATGGAGTGATTAACCCAAAAGGAAAAACAGGTATTCTAAAAGTGATTAGTAGAAGGATAGAAGCCAGTCAATAAGAGAGATGTAAGCATGCTGTGCTCCAAGTGAGGGACACATACAAGATAGACAGGCTGGAGCAATGAAAGCCATTGAAAAAAAGTAAGCAAATGAGACTGACAATAAAGGCAACCGAAGGTAAGCAATGGCGGGCTGTAAGCCCCCTGTAAGTGCTTTAACTGTCTGGCAAGCTCGACCTACAAGTGTACTTTACACAGTATAAGACAGGTTCCCCAGCAGCTTTTTGACTTGCTGATTAACTAATTGCATACAGGTATTTGTTTTCCATTTAACAGGCACCCTGGAAAATGCTTTTTCCTTATTTGGGCTGTCTGACCCTCCTCGTGCTTCACACCATAGGAGACGGTCTCCTTTTTCAGCCGGAGGCTACTGAAGATCAGGGTTAACTGTTCAGAAATGGTTGCTTTTAACAGAAATTATAGTAACTGTTTTGGTAAAATTAAGAAAGCTTGTGAATGTCGTTCCCAGCACATACTGCCCTCTTTAACCTTTGTTCAGGACCCTCAAACAGAGTTCTACACAGATATCAGCAACATGTGCACTATCCCTCTCAGCTGCCCTAGCAAAGTATAATATTGGGATTGAACGCTATGGCATGCAAGTTACAAAGTGAACTCTTACGTAATCTCTCTGCTCACTCCCTGTTCAACTTCTTTCTCTCTCTTTTCTCTATCTGTTCCCTCCTCTCCCCTGCCTTGTCATTCGTCTCCGTCTCTCTCATTCCCCCACATGATCTCTCTCTGTTCCCTCTACCTCGCCTTTTATATGCCCTTTTACCTTTTTTTTCTCCTTTTAACCTTCACCCTCAGCATCTTTGTGTTATCTGTTTTCCGCTCCTTCCTCTGCCCCATTTTCTTTTGTTATCCTCTTTTCTTTCATCATTCGTTCTTTCTCTCTCAGCTGACCTACCCTCACTTACTTTCTTCTCTCACTGTTCCAACCTTCTGTCTCTCTGTCTCTGCATATATCCTTTTCTTCTTTCTCACTATAATCGTTCACTCAGTTTCACACTCTTTAATACTGCATGTGAACTCAGTCTACATTCAGAAGCACAGCGTTGTTTCTTGCGCTATCATTCATGGTCGGCTGTCAAATTCTGCATGGACTGTATATGTTTGCTAGTTGCTCAATACTCCAATGTGTAAAACAACTAAAGAATATAAACCTATTTTGGCTTATACATCTGTCAACTGTCTGTTTTATAATCGTGCAACCCCCTCAGATGGTTTTTACTGTCCCTGTCCAGAATTCACCGTCTTGTTAGGTGGTCACCCTAGTTATTGCTAACTCCGGTTGCTTGTCATCACTTCTAAAATGTTTGCAATTTAATCAGCAGAGAAATATCCTAATTTGGGGGGGAACTATTTACAGTGCCACAAAAAAGCCACCTCGTGGGAAGCAGACAAACGCTTCACGTGCCAGTTATGCATACGTATCCTTAAAGTTGCCTTTGCTGTGTTGTTTGACCTTGCTAATGCAGCTTTGTTTGGCACAAAAATGCACGTAGTTCTTTTCCCAGCATGCACTCTCTTCTAATTGTAACTGTTTGTGACTGCCTGGCCTTCTCCAGCGCTCCTGCTTTTAGTCCGCTCAGCTGCTGTTGTCCAGAGCGAATCAAGTGCCCGGGGCCAGTCTGGCAAGGCCAGAAGTGTCATCTGTAACACTGACAGTGCAGTGCAGGCTGCAGCAGCAGCAGATGTTGGGAGAATGCATTCGAAAACAATGCCTCTTTCATCGCATGCGAGCAGGATTTTCCAGTCACTGTTAATCGTAACGAGCGCACTGTTTATTGAAATCCAAGTATGAACTTACTACATACAAGCGTGCGGTTGTTTTTATAAATCATCTCGGCTATTGTACTCCTTTGTTCTGCAGGTCTCTGCTGATAGCCGAGCTGGAAAAGGAAGAGAAGGAGAAAGACTGGTATTATGCTCAGCTTCAGAATCTGACCAAGCGGATCGATAGCCTTCCTCTGACCGAGAATGTGAGTAGAAATGTGCTGGGGCGGTGGAGCACGCGCGGAGCCAGCTGTATTTTTGCTCATCAACAAAAGCTAGATTTGAGCGAGGAGCTTCAGACACGTTATTTTGCCTGTCTAGACTATTCGCCTTACACCTATTTAGGAAATCTATCAAAAAGTAAACCAAAGCAGGGTTTGGACTATGAAGGCATATTTTTGAGTGAACGACTGATGTATTTTTGTGAAAAATGTAGTATTCATGCCTTAGTTAATTAAAACCATACACGAGAGGTAAAACAACATGAATACAAATCAGAAGCAGTAAAAAGTTTTCGTTTAAACAGTTGCACTTGAAGTACTTCAAGCAAGGCACATTATTAGACAGATACGATCTAACTGAATGAAAGTGCTGAAAACTGCAAACAAGCGAAAATAAAGTGCACAGTGCAATTTTTGATAGGTGTGCAGTTCGCATAATTGCTTAAAGAGAGGCGGTGCTGTTTTTAATGTGCGTGGCCCGAGGTAGTAAGAGGCTGGTACTATCCCCAGGGCCAAATACGGCCCCTCTTCAGTGTTTAGCAAATATTTTTAGCAGTTGCCGCCCTCAAGTTCTTTTCTGCAATACCCTTAAATGTCACAAAACGTGATACAAGAGAAAATTGCGCCACTTGAACGTATCCCATTACTTGAGGCCTACAAGAACAGAGGCTCATCCAGCTGAACTGAGGTATTAGCAAGGCTCGCCTCTCGTTTAACAGAAGAGCAGGTACAGACTGTGTGTGTGTATATGATAGATTCCTATGTATGTATTACACAGGCTGCAATTAGTGGCGGTTGATTTTCTTAACCCTTTCGGAATACAATCTAGTGTGTAGTTTTAAGAAAAATAACTGCTCACATCATTAATTATTGTATTGACTTGCAAAAGGTTTTTCTTTTTTGTGCTCTGCTGTTAAAAAAAACGTTTTTTGTCACATGAAAAAGTAAATGTTTTGATCTCAAATAGTCTGCGATATTTTGAAATTAGTTTGACCTATGCTAATTAAATTTTTTATTTTTGGCATTTTTTATAACTCACAAAAGAGCATGTGTAGGATTTGGGTCTACTGGCCCAAAAAAGAAAATGGGAAACCCAAGTTATTTTGTAACAGTCAAAAGAAATCTGATTGTCCTCGCTCCAGAACTTTTCAGCATAATACAATTTCAGTTTCTAGTAATGTTATTGCAGTGTGCATTTCCTACCCAGTATGTTTCTAGTGACCACCATAACAGTGAAGTAATTGTCACTGTCCAAAACCGCGTTATTAATAATACATCATCTTAGTACATATTTGAAATGTGTTGTATAATCAGATGTTGCATTTCTCCCCAACATCGCAAATGAGTGTGCAAAATGTTTTTATGGTACATTTAGCACATTATCGGGATAAACAACCATAGGAGGTGTGTAGTGATTAATGCATGTGAAACCTAATGGATAAAATTGTTTAAAAAAAAATTCTTGCGGTCATTTACTCTAAAAATGATGTTCCCTGTTGTCGCATACTAAGCCATATGTGGCTTGCCTCTTCCTGTCTCTGATCCTTAATATTCACCATTGATTTCTTTCTAAAGAAGAAATCCAAGCACATTTCTCAGAAAGAAACGTGTTAGTACAAAACCTTATATCAGAATTCACAATAGCGTTTTGAGTAGATGAAAAATTATTATATATGGCAAGTACTGCCAAAACAGTAGTGGCTTTGGGTAATAAATGTGTTAACAAAGCAATAAAGTTAATACACTTTCATGGTAGTGCAAATTGAAATATAAATATAATTATATAGGTAATTATTTTAATAAAATGCCAAGAAAAAAACGAAACAGCCAAAATTGTACTAACCTACTAACTGCTAGTCTTGGGTTCATGAGTAGCGTGCTACTCGCATAAAAAGCTCTTCAATGCCTCGTCTGGGGTCATAAGCATTACATAAATACATTTACAATTTCAAACAGCAGAGGATATGGCAAGTGTGTCATTACCTAGAACGGTTCCCTGTCCGCAGAAAGTCCATTATTGCGCCATCACTGGCTTGTATTGCATTTCTTGGAACTCTTCTTGATATTGCCATGATGTCCATGCCCTTCGCTGCATTCACGAAACCCATTGTACTCTCAGGTGGATTATTGCAAATATATGTCCATTATTACACTCGAGAGACAAAAACTTTGAATGGTCCCAGTGAAGCGTTCTGGAAATAAAATCCAGCAGAAAAAGATGATCTGACCAGGTTAAAGTGTAAGGACAATGAAGCATGATTTAAAAGAAACTGGAAATATGCGCAACATACCCAGTCATCAGCTACATTACTGCTCATAGTGCATTTATAATCATGAGCATAAATCATTTAGAGGCTATTAAATGCCCACTTAGCATACGAGACTGCAAAAGGATTGAGAAAAAATTCACACCAGAAGGGGTAAGAAGTACTCTAAAAACAATAAAAATTGTTTCCCTTAAATATTACAACGGGGCGCTGATAATATAAAGTTTGTATCTCTTCTTCCTTGTTTAGTAAAATATTTAAATGCTGGCTGGTAACTGTTTATCATGCAGCTATTCTGGTATTTGTAGACCATGGATCAATTTTGCGTTAGAAAATAAAAAGTTGTTGTGGGTGAAGTGCTGAGTTATTTATAAAGGGATCAATGATAGAGCTCAGAGACTGATGGACTGGGTAAACTAACAGCTCCATGACCCATAAACAGCCTTAGTGTATTACATCAAACTTAAATGTGTTTTTATTGTGGTGACATTTGGAGGCGACCAACCTCAACTCATTGGCTGAATAAGACTATCTGAGTTGGTTCCGCATTTAGTACTGTTCTTGTCCCTGTCTTTATTCAAACACTCCTCCTGGTGTTCCTAGGAGAGTGTCCGAGTAGATCAAGCATCTGCCCTGTTCATTTCACCTCAAGGGTGGCAAGTTAAGAAGGTCGTAATTTTGAATACATGACATATGTTATTAGCAAGCAGATTTCACGTTTTTCAGTGAAATTGTTTTTTTACAGCTGTACAACTCAACCCGGCAACCAGCTTTTGGGACCAGTCCTGAGCGCTTTTCACTGATCAGGAGGCAACACAATACTCCTTGCTGATTCCTTTGCCACCTCTCACATGTGAGGACAGTCTAAGTTAAAAAGCCTTTTAAACATATCCGAAGGAGAGACCATTGTGTCCTGGGCTGTTCCTTGATTCGAACTGTTAAAGGGCAATGCCAAATTTCTCTGCCGAGATCTATCATAGCGAGTCCTGCTTCCTCTTAGTGAAAGTTTGCATGGGGACATTGTATACCAGGCCACCAATGGTTGATGAAGAGTTTCATGCAAGGTTCGGAAGTTGTCCGCAAATTCCTGAGCTACCTCACCAGTGCCCATGAAATGATTTAATCGTAGCTCAACCCGTCTGTCTCTTTCCTGCACTTATCTGGCAGACCCTTTCCTATGACTCAACCAGTATAAAAGCTTTCCTATCTTGTTGCTTTGTTCAAAACAAATCCTATATTTTAACCACATTAGGTTAGCAATAATAGTCTGCATCTTGATGGGATTTGCGCCATATTTACAGGTGTTTTGAGGTTATCTCCCTGGAATTACTGGGTAATGTAATGTCCAGTTTTGCATTTTACAGCACTCTCAGAACAGTAACATTGGCTGTTGTCTGACTTGGAGGTCTCGCCTATTGAATATTTGGTCACCAGTGCACTGCACCTTCATGTATTGCAGTAGTGCTTTGGTACATTTAGTAGTATGGATTCTTGTATGACAGTGGTGCTTAAAACACCCACCCTTTCCCCCCCCCACAACAAGATTCTCAGCATAGCAGTGTTATACATACATGGTAATGTTTGCGTTTCATACTGGGGCAGTGTGTAAACTAACATCATGACTGTACTTGTAACATGGCAAATACCAATTACGCATAAGGATGGAGCAGTGTAATAAAAAACATAAGCCAGTTTCAAAACCTCTGAATTTAATGAACAGCTTTTTGGCTTAGTGTGTTGTCTTTTGTCACTGAGTAGCACTGTCATTTTCTAGGATCATCTTTCATATTTGATGCCATTTCGAGCAGTAAGTTTCTATGTTTGAGTCTGGCATATTTAGCACCATATTATAAGTAGCACAACATTTTGGTATCCACAAAGATTGATGGGAATTAGGTTCTGACACAGAACTTCAACCTTATGGTATTCCTCATTATATAGGATTCGTGGATGGGAATATACTCAGGGGGGCCACTGTATCAAATGGGCACTCCACTGTTTTGCCTATTCCAGACTGTGCTACAGTTATTTAATCAGGAGAAGGTGATCTCTTCTGCATAGTTAATGACACCATAGGCCTAATATTTTAGGGCCTGATTTAGATTTCAGCAGATGGGTTACTCCGTCACAACAATGACGGATATCCCGTCCGCCGAAATATAAATCCATAGGACATTTTAAGAAGTGCAGGAAATGTGAATATTGTACTTGCCAAGCCATTAGCACAACTTTGTCTGACCCTTGTCAAGCAGGTCCTAAACGATTATGCTGTTAGGTTAAATGCTTGTCATTACATATCAGTGCACATACAGTATGCCTACAGAATCCCTTCTGCTGAAAGTTTTACACCATACCTAAGCCACTAGATGGACTTTCATTCAGACCGCAGTTTTCAAGATGTAAATCATGCAATCATGGTGTAATTGTGCCTTGTTTATTATGGCATGCAGAGAAGGACCGAAAATTGTCATATATATATATATTGATATATCCTAGTAATGCTTTCAGTTGGTCATTAAGTCAGTTCATACCATAAACTACATGAAATTTAGGATAGGTCTTAGAGATGACAGAACTACAAAACTCTTTTACAAATGTAAGGTTTAAGATGTTTTAGTGGCCCCTAAATTGAGTACAGTTGACGCATTGCTAATCATCTTATGCTTGGTTGTCCTTTGCACAATCAGTGAAACCTGTTGTTGCTGTTCTGCAATGCATAATCTGTAAATCATCACAAGAGTTGTATGGAGTCAATCCTGTCTGTCCCTGCTAGAGATACAACCCTTGCTATTGCATACAGGATCAATTACAGAAACTGACATAAAGGGTTTGAAGGTTACACCAGGGAGTTGATGGCTTCTTAGTGGCAGTTCCTAGATTATTTATATCAAGATTTTCATTAATGCCTCCCTTACTTTTGGGGTGTGTGTGTCACTCACTGCATCAACTGGACTTCACTGCAAGGTTTGTGCAGAAGTGAATGGTGTACTAGTGAAAGAAAAAGGAGCAGCGTGAAATCCCTAAAATGCTTCAAGAGTGTAATAGCTCAATATTACTGGTAGCAATATCTTTTGGGGATTGACTCGATATTTGATTCTCTCGAACTCGGTCTACCCCCATCGGATAATATTTTTACAAGTTTTAAACTAGTGGACCCTGTGCCCTGTATTCATTATCTCCTTACACAAACCTGTCACCCCAAATTATTGACTCTGTAGTGGTGCTCTTGGAAATGGTATTCTGCCTGCTCTTCGCAGTTCTAGCTGCCCATCTTAACTTTTTCCCTTGCTGATTATCCTGAGGGAAAGGGTGTGCAATGGCCTTCAAGGAGTTCTTTCTTAAATATTCATCTGCAAAAGTGCTTCTTCTTTCTCTCTTTAGCTGTGCTCTAGGTTTGAAATGGTATTCTGGCTACTCTTTGTTGGCTCTAGCTGCCCATCTTAACACATTTGTAAACCCCTACTGATTATCTCGAAGGAAAGGGTGTGAAGTGCTCTTCGTTGCAGCCACTTCTCAGAATAGCCATCAGAGTCTTGTGCGGGCACAGGCAGAATGAGTAGATGGAAAATTGTGCAAGCTCTAAAAGGAAATCTTATCAATATTCCCTTCATGGCATCAGCAGGGGTCCACATTGCACATTGCAACCTGTTTCCTGTGCAATCAAGTTGCTCCTTTGAGCATCTCAGTTACGTTTTCTGACTCATACGCTGCTTTTGTGCAATGTGGTGATCCAATCTGAGAACCAGATGTTTGTAGCATGTGCAGCTGTAGATCACATACTCTGCATACTTACAAGTTGTTTTTCTTCAAAGAAGTCTTTGGTCTCGCGAGATCTCCTGACTCCTCCATAGTCTCACAATGCACGAGGACGAAGACTCCACTTCAGATTGTTGTTTCCCCACCATCTGGTTAGGATGTTCCAGCGTAAACTCCGGGACTGACCGTAACTTTCCTTTTTCTTTGTTTCCATTTGCCAAGTATCCTAATCCGTCTTTAAAAAAATAATTGAGACAAGCATCCGTTCAGAACTGCATTGAATGGTTCCATTCCAGGACTCTGGTTGTTTCAAGAATGACTGTTGAGGAAGGGGGGGTATGGCAAAAGCGTCCTTTCGGCTCTGCCCAAACCCATAGTTGGACCACGATCAGGTCTGCAACCTCTGCCTATCCCCAGAGCTTGAGGAGTTGACCTGCTCAACTTGACAGATGTTCAAAATTGGGTACCACAGATGACGACACCGTTTGTGGACAAAGGCTCATTCGGTATTCCGCCAGCACAGAAAGAACCGAGCCCGAAGGTCCTCTTTTCTGAGGTCTTTGACCTTGAAGACCACCCTGTGGGCAGCAGGTAACCCCAGAGCCCAGGACAAAGACCACATCCAAAGCCACCATTCCTCGACTCGTTCTTGAGCATTGCCCATTCAGGGATCGACCTTGAGAGCAGTTTTTGGTAAAAGCCAAACACCGCTCTTCAGGGAATTTAAGTGTTGAGCCGCAAGAGGCACTGATGGTAGAGTCTGGTTTCTGACATTGAGTCTTCATGGCATTGGGAGACCCCCTTTGCCTCCAGAAAAGCTGCTGCCAAGGCATTTTACCCATGGCATCAGCCAATTCGACCCAGAGTCTCAGATCGCCTGCCTTCCAAGTCAAAATCTGCAGAGGCCCGACTACTACTGACCCTGAAAAAGACTGCATGCTAATGTTGAGTTGAATCAGCACCATCCTGCTCTCAGAGGTCCTCGGTGTAAGGCAGCGTAAAATACATATTCATAAGACAGGTCCGTGCTTGACGACCACCATTAGAGGAACCTCACACACCGCAAACAACAACTGCCAAGAAAAGGAAACTCGCTATTAAAGAAGAGATATTTGAGGCGCTGGATACTGACACATCCTGTCCGAGCATTCAAGATCACAACCGTCGCGGGACGCCATCCCACTACTCCGCACAGGAGATCACAGTGTGACCCTTGACCTCAAGGGTGCCTGCTTCCACAACTGCATAGATTCAGCACGTCACTGCTCCCTACGCTTTGTGGTAAGTGGACAACATCATCAATTAAGTTTTACTATTTGAGGGTCACAACAGCCCCAAGAGTAGTCACAACATTTCTAGCGCTGGTAGCTGCACATCTAAGGAGAAATGCAATGCATGTCTTCCCTTACGTGGAAGATTGACTGATATAGACTAGTAGTTGACACCAAAGCCTGCCACACAATCAAGCAGCAGTGTCTCTCTGTTACACAGATGTAAGTCGCATATCGAGCCTCTGCAGGTTTCAGCCCTTTCTGGGAGCTGTACTGCTCTTGGTCACAAGCAAAGCATACCCAAATCAGGAGAAGGTGATGGTATTCCAAAGGCTGCTACCTTTCTTCTAGACAGAATGTCCCCATAAGTTAGGGATGGCGATGAAACTGTTGGGGAGGATGACTTCATGCATAGCGATAGTGCCACATCTAACACTGTACAAGTGTCCACTGCAAGAGTGTCTAGTGCGGCAATGGTCGAACACTGAGAATCAATGGGAAGATCTGGTGTTGGTAGAGCCCAGAATTCAGCACACTCACAGCTGGTGGAACAACAAGAACGTGTTGCAGGGAAGGCCATTTCTAGACCTTTGTCCACAGGTGACCATTACCACAGATGCCTTACTCTTGCCTTGGGGACCACATTTCAACGAAAGAATGTTCTGGGTACGTGAACTCTAGAACAACAGGCACATCAGATTAATTACCTGAAGCCCACAGCATTTTTAATTAGCCCTTTCATTGTTTTACACCTTCATTCAAGGCAAGGTAGTTGTAGTAAAGATGGACAGTATGACTGCTATGAACTATATCCAGAAAAGGGGGGACTCACTGTGCTCGGGTGTCGGCACTAGCCCAAAAGATCTGGCTTTGGAACATTCACAAATCACATTCAGATTGTAGCAGAGCATCTGGCTTGGGTAGATATTGACTTCGCACCAGCATGTCAATGAGTGGAAGATGAATCCTCAGCCAATTCAAAGACACTTTGAGCAATGAGGCAGCCCCAAAGTTGACATTTTCACCACAGTTGAAAACACAGAATGCCCACACTTTGCCCCCAGATACCCAAACTCACAGTTCAAAAGGATCTGTTCCTACGCTTTTTCTCCACTGCCTCTGATTCCAGTGAGGAAAATGAGGAAAACATCCATGACTTTAATTGTGCTCTTGCCGACATAGGAAAGATAGCCATTGTGTTCATTTCTATTGGAAATGACTCTGCATCTGCACGAAAAGCTACCCATCAGACAAGACCTTACGACTTAGCATTTGGGTCAGTTCGGAGAGCTGAACCTCATTGAAATGAACCTAGCGATTTGTAACCTGAGATCTTAGAGCTTGGTTATTTACTCCCTCAGGAGTGCTTGCAAATTACATGCTTGTGCGGAAGTAAAACGTACAATGCATGCTGTTACTAGGGCATATTCCACCAGGAAGAAGGGCGCAACTATGGCTTTTAAGGGAGCATACCAATAGTGCATATCTGGAAAGCTGTTACATAGTCATCTCTACACAAATTCACTAAGCACAGTAGTGTAAACATTAAACTCACAAAGAAACTTTATTTGTCCAAACCGTTTTGAAAACATAATTAAAAACATGTCTCAGCTGCTCAATATCCACTGCTTGAAGAGGGAGTATGGTTTTCAGTCTATGAAGCACATGTGATCTACAGCAGCACATGCTACAGACAGAACATTTTACTTAACTTGTAACCATCTGTTTGTGGCTTGTAATGCTGTAGATTAATATGTGCTGCCCCCCCCCTTCCCAGGAGACGAGCACTGATTTACAATGTATTTGGTCACTACCCTTATAAGTTCCAATGCATCGTACACACGGTCTCCCACTTCGCTATACTCCACTTTACACTAATCACTCATTGGGGAAAAAAACAATCTGAGATGGAGTCTTTGTCCTCGTGCATTGCGGCACAATGAAGAAGTCCTTTGGTATCTCGATACCGAAAGCTTCTGAGAAGAAATGCAACTTGCAAACGTCTGCACCCTACACTAGATTGCAGGAGTATGCACATCACATGAATCTACAGCACTACAAGCTACAAACCTATAGTTAAAGGTTAAGTAACATTTTCCTTATCTTCTTCCTTACATGTTGAGTTTTGGTGCAATCAATGCTGCCTCCAACAAGCCACAACGGAAAATGGAATTCCTCAATTACTGGCTGTGTCCATTTCACAGTGAACTGTTGGAGGCCAGGGGCCAAAGTGAAAGTATCTTTGTCCATTTGTGTTAAATCCATTAGGTTTGTATCCACTCTTGTGCAGGGAACACAAAAGGAAAGCATGGACAATGGAAATGTATCAGAGAACAGAGAGCTATGTTTAGTTGGTGTGATAGCACTGTGGTGGCTGTCTTACCAAAGCCTGCAATACAGCAAATTCAACTAAGGCAGAAGAATTATGGAAGAACAAACCAATTTGAATTTGATATCTATGGGACATGAGGTAAGGAAGTCAGCTTTACACATCCACTTTGGGGCTGGACCTTCCTTAACATTCAAGGTGTCAGAGGCCTTAGCATTGTCTGCTAATAAGCAAGCTTTGGGTGGGATAATTGCACCACATTGTCAACATTTGAACATTGTCAATGGAAACTACACAAAACCCTGATTAAGCAGGTTAATCTCATCAGATTCTGGTACTGATTTCCGTATAGGTACTGAAGAATGTACACCATACATTAAATGAGTGGGTTGAGAAGGGGCAATAGAGAAGGATGTTGAGATCAACATAGTTGCTGCAAAGTATGAATAATTGGAATGTGTATCATTTATCCAAGTGCTAATTGACTGTACCGGATAACGTAAGGCGGCTTTCTTGTACACAGTTCTGTGTAGTCCTAGTCCTTTATCTCTGGGAACTACTTGAGCCACTGCATAAAGTCTAATCACCAAAGGCTTAAGCCACAGAATCAGAATTGGTGTAATTTGTGTTCCTAAAGTGCACTTACGGATAAAAGCTGCATGCATGTTTTAGGACTTTGTTGCTATTCTGGCATTTGATGATGGTGTACCCTACAAAAGTGTGTGACCATCCACAAACTTATAAGTATGGCACAAACCTATAAGTATGTAGGTTTTAGCAGACTCCTTGCAAGTTGTTTCCCACTCTGGAACGAGAGATTTGCTTTTGCCTAAAACAAAAGTAAGTGCATTTCCAGGATGGAAATTAAGCTACATTTTTTAATGAGCGATTCAGTGGAAGAAGTTACTTCATGGGGAAAAATAATTCCCTGTATAGAAAAAGAAAAGTTACTTGTACAAAAGCACATTTGTCACATTTGCGCATGGATATTTTATTACCTGCTGGATAATGTTGGATTGCCCTAGAATTCCTGGAGTACTCCTGCAAACCTGTGTGTTTTGAAAAAACAGGATTATAGCACTGTACACTGTGTACATAAAGGAAACATGATACTGAGAATTTTCTTCTTGATGGTGATGCCTTTGTTATATTTAGTATAATCAAATTAAGTTTTATAGTCTGATTCAGAATATGTTAGCGTAGGTATGTGTAGCTGACACGTTTCCTTCTGTCCAAGCATGTCAGTGAGCAGTCTAGCGGCAATCAGTGCAATTTTATGATTAGATGTTGGGAGTTCTGAACTCTGATGGTGCTAGAAGTTACTTGGTACTGTGATTCCTTATCGAGTCCTCTACATCCTCATCTGAGAACTATGGGCGCTCGGTGTGCTTTATGAACAGAGTCCCAAGTTATGAGTGGTAAATACATTTACAGATGAAATGCTCTTTCCGAACTAAGGGACACATCAAACCTAATAATCATTTGTACACTAGAGGCATGGGTGCCTAGGCTAGTACCTGCCATTTGTAAACTGGTAATGCACAGATAGTACAGTAAATATATGTTAAGTATCTATGTACTGCGTGGTAAACATGATAAAATAAAGGTTAGCAGGTTTTTACCTAACCGCTTTGGAAAAGCACAAAGAAATGTGAACATATCTTTATCATGACAGCATACGGTAATGGTGTTCATATTATGAAAACTTGCATGTTGTTGTAAATTAACCATCTGAAGCTGTCTGCAAAAACCAGAGCCATCATTATCTTAAACAAAGGCACCTGTTCATAAAGTGTGCCATGAAACCTACTACAGTATCTTTGCAGTAAGAACAACCTTTGCTACAGGGCTCGTGCTGTAGATGCAGAGCTAAGAAAGAGGCAGGCAATACAGCCTTGCTAAATTAAGTCCTGGATATAGAGGCATGACCCTTGCAGAGAGGAAAATGTATAGTACAACAAGACATGTTCCTCACATCTTTAATTATTCCTGATACCTCTTGATTCTGAGAGATCGAGGTAGAGACTGCTCTTTTAGTATTTCATTAATCTACTCTTCTCTGAACTGTGGAAATCTAAAGAGGGCCATTGAGTCTGGTGGAAAAATTGGTTTTGATTGGAGGTACAACCTCTGCTCCTTGGAAAAACACGTATTTGCCCTGTGCACATTCACCCATTAGGGGATCTTAATACGGAATAACAAAATATTTATTGAATGGACATAGTAAACTACGCTTATTACATTACTGCCGAAAGATCGAATTCTCTGCTTCTCAGACTGTCTTGCACTATCGGGTATAAAACATCTCCTTCAATGTTGCAATGATGTCTGGCGCACACACAAATCCGAAACTAAATAGTCCTATTCTAGTTTATAGTACAATGCATTTGTTTTTAACAATATGATGGTTGTTGGAGTTCTAACATCAAACAGAAAATATTTCTGTGATCCTCCTAAGTTGCAGTCCATCCACAAAATACAATTGATTCAGATAAAACCATCACAGCCAATACATGTTTAATCTGAAAAGACTTCCTCGGGGCCGCTGTAGTGTCGCACCATAAGGCTACTAACCCGTATTGTGTACGTCAGTTGGTATTAATGCACGTGGGTTGTAGAAGACTCAATACTGCATATCATCAAAAAGCAAAGTTGCTGATTTTGTAATATTTCTAGAGTCCGAGGCGTTCAGTATTGCTGATGCAAATAGATTAATGACCTATGTACATACATTCCCCTTGATAAGGGGTGTCTTCATCCGAAGTCATGTTCCACGTCTGGGGCTCACATGCAGTTCATGGAATGCTGTTGATAGTTTTTCTACTGCTGCCTCTTCGAATAGTAAAAAACACATCTGAAAGAGACACGTTAGTGACAGATTCCTTACCTTAGAATATCCCCAGGCGTCAGGCTGGATCCGGAAAGTTTTTGCGTAGCAGTACCCTTGCGCGTCGGTAGGCGGCGTCGTGCGGCTCCGCGTCCGTCGTCGGCGTCGTGATCGCCGGGATGACGTCGCGGGCAGTACTTGGACGCCGCCCCTGCGCGCTGACGTCAGTTCTTCTTTTTCCGCGCCAGTAAGCGCAGATCCGGGAAGAGCAGTGCCCTAGTCAATTTTTGACTACATTTTTGGTGATTTTTTCACTGTTTCTTTTCAAGTCATCTCGACTCCTAGGTGTCGGTAGGGATGCCCGGCTTCAAGCCATGCGACGTCTGTGGTCGAATGATGTCGATCACAGACCCGCACTTAGAGTGTCTCTACTGTCTCGGCCAAGACCACGACACGAAGTCGTGCCCTGACTGCCGGGCCTTACACCCGAAGGCTTTGCGAGAGCGGTCTCGAAAGCTCCTCGAGGTCCGGCAGTCGGCGCCGCACCAAGCCCCGGTCCCGTGAGAGGTCGAGGGGCCGGTCGCGGAGCCCCCGCCGGTCGTCGGAGTCCAAGTCATCGCACTCCTCGGGTAAGTCTAAGCACAAAAAGTCTAAGAAGCATCATCGCTCTAAGACTTCGCCTCGCCGGTCTTGCGACTCGGCTGAGGCCCCTGTCGGCACCGTCCCCGCGGCCCCGGACGTGCCTGTGGAGCCGCCCCCGCATTACCCGTCCTTTCCGGGTTCGGGGGCGACTCCGGTCCAAATACAGGAATTCCTGTCGGCCATGGCCTGCCTCTTCGGGCCTCAAGGTCCCTCCGGTGCGCCTTCGGGCCCCGCGGGCCCTGATGGGGTTGCTCCGGCGTCGCCGACGACTCCGGTCCCGGCGTCGCCCGTCCCGCCAGCCTTGATCCCGGCCTCGATCCCGGCTCCGGTGGTACCGCAACCCCGATCGACGCCGGTTGACCTAACCACGCCAGCGCCGATGTCCCCGGTGCCGTTCCTGACGCCGCCCGGGGCTCCGGGCGGCGTCGTTCCCCGGTTCTCTCCGGTTCCGGACATGGAGCCGGACCGACGTCGCTCGACGCCGGCTCCGCCGCCGATGAGATCTTGGGTCCCAGATGTCCCTCCTCCTCCATATTTGGAGCCAGAGGAGGACCAGGAGAGCTGGGAGGGGTCGGAAGACCCTCTCACACAGCAGTGTGAGTATGATCAGGACTGGGCAGAGGAACTTGGGGATGCCAGTGGTCTGGACACTTCTCCTGACTCTGGCATGCTGTCTCCTCCTTCCGTGGCTACGGAGGAGGGAGCAAATTTCGCAACGGTGTTGCGTAGAGCAGCTGGAGCCTTGCACCTCCAATTGCCTACTGTGGCTGTCAGGACTAACCTCCTGACGGAAGTGCTTCAGCCGGCAGCTACCTCCTCTGAGCCATTGCTGCAGTTTAATGATGCACTGTCTGACGTTCTTTTGGGCACCTGGTCCAAGCCCACCACAGGGGCTCCTGTGGATAGGAACGTGGCCCGATGCCATCGCCCTGCTCCGGGCGACCCCTTGTTTCTCTCTCAACATCCCACCCCGAGAGCTTGGTTGTCCAATCCTCTGCCTCCCAAACCGCCTTCCCTACCGCCCCTCCGGATAGGGAATCCAAACGCCTGGACCAATTTGGGAAGAAGGCCTTTTCTTCCTCCAGTGCTGGCTTGCGGTCCGTCAACACCGCTTGCCTTTTGGGCCGATATTCCCACTCTCTGTGGGATTCGGTGGCGGCCGTTTTGCCCCAGTGTTCTGAGGAGGTCCAGACACTGCTTACCCGCACCATTGCGGAAGGTAGGGATGCGGCAAAGTACACCATACGTTGTGGCCTTGATACCGCCGACTCGCTGGGCAGATCGCTTGCAACGACGGTGGCGCTGCGTCGCCACGCCTGGCTGAGAACAACTGGTTTCTCGGGTGATGTCCAGAATACACTCATGGACATGCCCTTTGATGGAGTCGGTCTTTTTGTTCCAAAGCAGACCATGCGCTGGAGCGTTTTAAGGACTCACGGGCTACTGCCAAGTCCCTGGGCCTTTCTGTTGTGCACCCTCCGCTAACCTCTGCTTTTCGCCCCTTTCGTGGCCACGGAAGGGGCGCCCAGTCACGTCCGCTGCCCAGCCACCGGCCCGCGCAGCAAGCGTCTTCGCGTGGCCGAGGACGTGGCTACCGCTGTGGCGGTTCGGGCAACCAGCGTGCGGGTCAGGCCACCAACTCTGCCCCGTCCGCGGCCTCCAAGCCCGCCTAGTCCTTCCTTTCAGGTGCACAGCACGCCAGTAGGGGCAGGGTCCGCCATCACCTTCACCACTGGCGTGCCATCACCTCGGACAGGTGGGTCTTGGACATTGTCCGAAGGGGCTACTCCCTCCCCTTCGAGACCACCCCCCAGCCATGCCACCTCAATTCCACCGCATGTCAGGGGATCACTTGGTGCTTCTGCAGAAGGAAGTCGCGGCCCTCTTGGCCAAGAGGGCCATCGAGCATGTTCCGACCCCAGAAGTAGGACGTGGTTGCTACTCCCACTACTTTCTGGTGCCCAAAAAGGACAAGGAGGACATGCGTCCTATCTTGGACCTCCGGAACGTCAATCGCTTCCTCCGGAAGGAGAAGTTCAAGATGCTCACCCTAGCTCAGGTCTTGACTGCCCTCGACCCTGGAGACTGGTTGGTATCGTTGGACTTGCAGGACGCTTATTTTCACATCCCCGTCCTGCCGGCCCACCGGCGTTACCTGCGGTTCACGGTAGGCCTCGAGCATTTTCAGTTCACCGTGCTCCCCTTTGGCCTTACAAGTGCCCCTCGGGTGTTCACGAAAGTGATGGCGGTGGTCGCAGCTCATCTGTGCCGGGCAGGGGTTCCAGTATTCCCCTACCTCGACGACTGGCTGCTGAAGGCGGGCTCGTCCCAGGCAGTCGTCTCCCACCTCCAGACTACGGCCGAACTCCTGCACTCGCTGGGGTTCTCCATCAATGTGCCGAAGTCGCATCTGATTCCTTCTCCACAGCTCCTTTTCATCGGAGCAGTTCTGGACACGATGCAGTTTCGGGCCTATCCTCCCGAACGGCGAGTCCGGGATATTCAGGCTATGATTCCGATCTTTCAGCCTTTATCCTGGGTTTCAGTACGGATGACCCTGAGGCTGCTGGGCCTCATGGCCTCCTGCATCCTGCTGGTCGATCATGCCAGATGGCATATGCGGGCTCTGCAGTGGGACCTGAAGTTCCAGTGGGCGCAGCACCAGGGCAACCTGTCCGATCACGTCCAGATCTCGGAGGGGACTGCAAAACAGTTGCAGTGGTGGCTCTCGAACCAGCAATGGGTCATGGGCAGATCCCTCTCCCTTCCCCAGCCAGAGCACACAGTTGTGACGGACGCGTCCCTTCTGGGATGGGGCGGTCACATGGGAGAGGCGGAGATCAGAGGCCTCTGGTCTCCGGCGGAGTCCCGGCTCCATATCAACCTTCTGGAGCTCCGGGCGATCCGACTTGCACTCAAGGCATTCCTTCCCTCTGTCAAAGGGAAGGTAGTGCAGGTGTCCACAGACAACACCACCGCCATGTGGTACTGCAACAAACCAGGCCGGGTGGGGTCGTGGACCCTCTGTCAGGAGGCTCTGCGCCTCTGGACATGGCTGGAACATCAGGGCATGTTCCTGATGGTTCAACACCTGGCAGGTTCCCTGAACGCCAGGGCGGACGAACCTGCAGCCGCAGGTGCATGATGGATCACGAATGGCGTCTTCACTCGGAAGTGGCGCAAGGACTCTTTCTGCAGTGGGGAGAGCCTTGGTTAGACCTATTCGCCACCGAAGAGAACGCGCAATGTCATCAGTTCTGCGCGTTGGACTATCCAAGGCGGCACTCGCTCGGCGACGCTTTTCGTCGCGAGTGGAGTTGCGGTCTGTTGTACGCCTTTCCGCCTATACCACTTCTACCCAGAGTGTTGAAGAAGATTCGGCGCGACCGGGCCCAAGTCATCCTTGTGGCTCCGGACTGGGCTCGAAGAGTTTGGTATCCCGAGCTACTCAGTATGAGCGTCGATCCCCCGATCCGTCTGCCTCTTCGGGAGGATCTTCTGTCGCAGCAGCAGGGGACGGTACTCCACCCGAACCTGTCCAGCCTCCACCTGCTTGCGTGGAGATTGAGCGGCGGCAGTTGATTCCTTTCGACTTGCCTCCCGAAGTTTGTGATGTGATTCTGGCAGCCAGGCGTCCCTCCACTAAGGTGGTATACGCCTGCAGGTGGAGCAAGTTTGTGGCATGGTGCACAGCAAAGGCTGTGACCCCCCTCTCTGCCCCTCTTTCTGAGGTTCTTCTGTTCCTTCTTTCCCTGGCCCAACAGGGTTCTGCCCTGGGTACCATCAAGGGCTATCTTTGTGCCATCTCGGCCTTCCTCAGGCTTCCTGATCAGCCCTCCCTTTTCAAGTCCCCCAGAGGTTCCTAAAAGGCATTACACACCTCTTCCCTCCTGTTCCGTTTGTGATGCCTCAGTGGGACTTGAACTTGGTTCTTACCTTTCTCATGTGCGCTCCCTTTGAGCCTCTACATAACTGTCCTCTTCGTCTTCTGACTCTGAAGACAGCCTTTCTGGTGGCCATCACCTCCGCTCGGCGGGTGAGTGAGCTCCAGGCTCTATCATGCAAACCTCCGTTTCTGTCTGTCCATCCAGACAAGGTTGTTCTTAGGACGCGTCCGTCCTTCTTGCCAAAGGTGGTTACTGCCTTCCACATTGGGCAGACCATCACTTTGCCCACCTTCTTTCCGCCTCAGCATCCTTCCAGAGAGGAAGAGAGGCTCCACCGTCTGGACCCAAAACGTGCGCTTTCCTTTTATATCAACCGCACACAACACTTCCGGGTGGATGACCAGTTCTTTGTTGGCTACGTGGGCACCAAAAAAGGTCGGGCGGTGCACAAGAGAACCATCTCTCGCTGGGTAACCTTGTGTATCAAAGCCTGCTATTCTTTGGCTAAGAAGGAGCCTCCTATTGGGCTGCGTGCCCATTCCACCAGGGCAACGGCTGCTACCACGGCTTTAGGCCGCGGTGTTCCGCTGCAGGATATCTGTCTGGCAGCTACGTGGGCCTCGCTGCACACGTTTACCAAGCATTACTGCCTTGACAGCCAAGTCCGGAGGGACGGCTTCTTTGGCCGTTCTGTTCTCCGAGACTTCCTTGTCTGATCTTTGTTCGCAGACCCACCACCGGGGTTGGTATTGTAGGGGTATCTATTCTAAGGTAAGGAATCTGTCACTAACGTGTCTCTTTCAGATGCACAAGTTACTAACTTGTGTAACAATATATCTGTAAGAGACAGTAGTTAGTGACAGATTCCTTACCGCCCACCCATCCTCCCCGTTCTGCGAACTGATTTCTAGGGTTAAGGACATCCCTTTCAGGGCCCTAGTATTTTTCAGACACCTATGTCAGCTTCTTGCATGGCTCTGCGTTCCTGGCGCGGAAAGTCGTGTACAGAACTGACGTCAGCGCGCAGGGGCGGCGTCTAAGTACTGCCCACGACGTCATCCCGGCGATCACGACGCCGAACGCGGAGCCGCACGACGCCGCCTACCGACGCGCAAGGGTACTGCTACGCAAAAACTTTCCGGATCCAGCCTGACGCCTGGGGATATTCTAAGGTAAGGAATCTGTCACTAACTACTGTCTCTTACAGATATATCGTTACACAAGTTAGTAACTTGTGCATCTCCTTGTCTGGCTATGGAGGTCCCAGTCACCTGTTGAATTATGGGATCAAGCCTGCCTCTTCCGCACTGGAACATTCCAAAGACGTTTAATACTTTTCCGTCCCTGTATGTCTTTTAGTGGACCAAGTCTCCAAATGCTCCAGTGGTCCCAGGAAGTTGTATAGGGTAGTCAGTCTAACAGTCTCCTGTTTGTGCATGCCTGTCAAGGCCCAGACTGACCAGCAACGTCCCAGCCAGACTATTCTTCCACGGCAGTGGTCAGTCCCTCTCCAGTTCAGTGCAGGGTATAGTGGAGAGTGGATGAGGATGCCAAGTTGGTGAGTAAAAGCCTGCAGAAAAAAGCAGAAAAAAACAAGTTCTTTCCTTTCCTCAGCACCTTTCTTTAGTTATATGGTGTGGAGAAAGGATAAGAAAAAGTGCAAGAGCCCAGCATTTTGGTCATTCGAGTCATAACTCCCTCCAACTATGCAGCACCAGTTTAGTGGTTTGTTAAGCCTTTGCCCATCATTCTCAGACTTAGAAATGTATAACGCCACCATCCTCCAGAGGGTAAGATGGCCGCCGTGCTGGAGCTCTGCAGAGTAGCTCCGGGGCTAGGGATCACTTTTTTGTGAATATCCCTGTTTATGCCCCCCCCCCCCATCCACCCCACTGCTCGACATCGCCGCAGTGAGGATTGCGTCTGCTTTGCAACGGTTTGGCTCCACATCCCTGCAAAGACGTTTTTGACGTGTACGCAGCCGTTTTCCCAGCAATCTACCCAGGTAGCCGACTACGACGTGGATGCTCCCCTGGGACTGCATCTGACCAGGGAGTGGATTTCCACATCCCCGCATGGAAGTTCTGGACGTGTATGCAGCCGCTTTCCCGGAAACCGACCCAGGTAGCCGACTACGAAGCCGATGCTCCCCTGGGACTGCATCTGACCAGGGAGTGGACTTGAGGATTTGAGGCTGCCGAGTCCCGTCGCGCAGTTGCTGGTGAGTCCCGCTGATGCACTGCGGCGTTCTAGGTGCAATGAGTCCTGATGCAACTGCTCCACCGGCAACCTACCCTGTTGACCGTCTATGGTGACGTCGCTTCCCTGAGACCGCTTCTGACACAGGAGCTGATCTGTGGTTGCCGAGTCCCGTCCCCGCAGCCGCTGGTTGAGTCTGATACCCTGTGGCACGCCCCAGGCTCTGAACGTTGCTGCGGCAGATCTCCACTTCCCTGAAGACTCCTCATGGTCTTAGATGGTTGGTTGCGCCCTCCTCGGCTTACAGAGCAGAAGCCACCATCTCCCTTTACAAAAACGGAATCATCCTTATACAAGCCTCAGATCACAACCTAGTGGTATTTGACAATTTTTCCCCACCATCTTGAATAAAGTGGCTAACATCAAATACACCTCCGGGGAGGTGTCTGCCTCCCTACGGCCCCCCAGCCTCCTCAAAATCTATCCCATACCCCTTTAGCACCACCGTCTGATCCTACCTTACCTCCGAAGGACCCCCTTTTAACTACCTTTACCCATAAGAAGAATTCTCCTTCAATGCCTGATGGGATTGAGCCGCGACAGTATAGTCTGCATACTAGTAGGCTTGCTCCCCCCTCCTCAAGGATAGCCTAACTCCCCTAGCTCTACAGCTCACAACAGTGCCCCGATTCTCCCCATGCTCCCTACCCCCAGCCCTTCCCGTAATCCCAACCTGCTCCCATTGGCGTCTAGGGGTCAATATTCGTCCTACCCTTCCGCCCCTATCTTACCCAACCCTACGAACACCCAGCTCCAATTCCTGGATGCTCTCCCCTCTGAGCACATACATTCGCCGCCTGCCCTACTGTCCCCCGCTTCCACTAGTTCTCTACCAGTGCAGGGTCCCCTGAACCTAGCCTCCCAATCCCATTCCCACACCTCAGTGGAAGACTGACTTAATGAGATCTCACTTTGCCTCCTACAACTTAAGTGAGAGGTACGTAGCCTACTGCATATCTCCGCAGAACTGGCTGCCAACTCCAGGCTAAGCTGCCCCACTATGACCAGTCACCATCTCTGCTCGCTCTCATCCAAAGTGTGTACCCTGCGCCCAACCTCCCCCACAAATCGTCAGTCACCGGCCTACATCACCTACTCACCCCATAGTTGGGCTTCCGCTCCTCATCCTAATGACCCTTCACGGCCATCCAGATGTAGAGCCTCCCTGTCTGATAGGGATATCCATTCTCTCCTACTTTCCTATGATCCGGCACATTCCTCCAACATAACCAACTTGCAACAAATTGAATCCATCCTCACTGATCCCTTCAGGGAACCTAGGCTAAACACCAGAGCATTAAATGAGAACAACCTCACGAAAGTCACCACCACACTATCTGCACCAATTGACACCAACACAAAGCTCAAATGCATGCTCCTAAACTGTAGATCGGCAGTTAAACATGCTGCGGACATTGCCGACCTCATCCTTGCACAGGACTTGGACCTCGTAATGCTGACTGAAACATGGTTAAATGACTCTGCTGCTCCCATCCTGGACATTTTAGTGCCTCCCAACTATGATATCATTCGATTGGACAGAGCAAGCGGACAGGGTGGAGGTATCGCCTGTTTACATCGTAGCAATCTAACAGTGAAAGCACTACAATCTGACCTCTTGCCGTCCTGTGAATACCTATGCATTGAAGTGGCTGGTAGCAACAATCACCCATGGAAACTGCACATGTTCTACCACCCGCCTCGCGACAACCTTCCCTTTACTGAACAGATCATGGACATTATCTCGGCTAACGCAGATTTCCATGGCACTCCGATCTTCCTGGGAGATTTCAACCTGCATTGGAACGATGTGAATGATGTGGTGGTCAATAGCCTTAAAACCTTCCTGCTGGACTTCAACCTAATCCAAATCTGTGACAGCCCTACTCACATTAAAGGAGCTACCTTAGATCTTATCATTGGTAAGCCCAACTCCATCCTCCTGGATTCGATCCTCCCATGTGACTGGATATGCCACTACTGCATCACCTTCCTCATCCTGGATCGGTAAGAGCTACGAGAGCCCAGCCAAAGAACCCCAAACAACTGAAAAGATGTCTACGGAACATCAACTCACACGATCTGAATGCGCTCTGCGATAACATCCTACCCCCTCCTATGAACATGTCAGCTGTACATGACCTTACGGCCCATTATAACCGCTCAATGGCCAATGTTTTAGACTCGGTTGCACCACTACAGCTTAAAAGACTGTCCTCCAAACTCTCCAAACCTTGGTTCAATGACAGTCTTAATTCCGAAAGAAGGAATTGAAGACTTGCGGAAAGATTGTGGCGATCCCATCCCTCCCTTGAACATCTTTACCATCTGAGATCCCTAAGAAGCATCTACAACAAACGCATCAGATGCTCAAAGGCCACCTTCTTCTGAAATCAACTAGAGCAAGCCAAAAATCGTCCCAAAAAACTGTTTGAACTCATCAAGTCCCAGCTAACAGTCATCCTATTCTATCGCCACAGGGTTGAGTGCCACTGCCGAACTGCGATGAATTTGCTGACTTCTTCATTGATAAGACCACTAAGATCGAAGCTGATCTACACTCTGCCCTTGAACAACTGTCTATCAGTCCGCTGAACACCCTCCTTCCCACTGGGTTGGTTGTCACTGTCCCTGTGCAGCCTTACCTCCCCAAAAACAACGCATCCTGGAGCCTTTTCCAAACCGTGGATGAAAGCATTATACGCAAAACGCTGGCTACTCTGAAACCTAATCACTACAACGACCCCCTGCCATCGATCCTCTTCTCCGAAGTTAGAACCTCCTTACTCCCACTTTGGACTAAGATCGTCAATGCATCACTCTGGCAAGGTGCTATCCCTGATTGCCTAAAATCTGGTCAAGTTACCCCGATCCTAAAGAAACCATCTGCAGATCACACGGACCTTCATAACTTTCGCCCAATCTCTAACATCCCCACGTTGGCAAAGCTCCTGGAGAAATGTGTTCTCGCCCAACTCTGTAACCACATCGATCACTTCCAACTCCTGGACCAGTGTCAATCTGGTTTTCGCCCGGGTCATAATACAGAATCTGCGTTAACTTAGATTGTCGATGATGCGCTAAGAATGTTGGATCAAAATGATTCTTGCCTACTGAGTCTTCTCGACCTTTCGTCAGCATTTGACACCGTCCAACACGATAACCTAATTGACCTCCTGGAACACAGAATGGGGTTGTCTGGGTCTGTACTAAACTGGTTCTCCTCATTCCTTCATAACAGATCCCAAAGCTTCAAGGTGAACCAGTCCCTGTCTCATCCTTCGCTGGTCACGCTTGGGGTCCCACAGGGTTCAGCGCTCTCACCCACACTCTTCAACCTGTTCATGGAGCCTCTGAAAGAAATTCTGAAATCATCCAGCATTTACTATCACGTATGCGGATGATACCCAACTATACGTGAAGATCGCCTCCCTTGAGGACATCTGGTCCCTCAACTCAGTCCTTCTGGAAACTCAAAGCTGGCTGACATGCAACCACTTGAAGTTAAACTCTCTCAAAAGGGAATTCCTCCTAATCGCACCACACAAGCAATCTCCGGTAATCGAACAATGGTTGAATCATCTCACTGCTCTCAACTGTATGCCGCACCTTGTTGATTCTGCAACCTCTCTGGGAATTATGCTAGACAAAAGTCTGAACATGCAGAAGCACATCAGCTCCCTCACCAAAGGAGCGAACTTCCAACTCAGCATTTTAAGGAAACTCAAACCTTACCTCCTTGCTCATGACCTGAAGGTGGCAGTGCAAGCCTTAGTGATATCAAAGCTGGACTATGGTAGCGCAACCCTTTGCGGCCTACCTAGAGTGAAGACTGCCCCTCTTAGGGCTGCACTCAACTCTGCTGCTAGGGTCGTAACAGGCGCCAAAAAATACAACCATATCACTCCTGACCTGTTGTCCTTGAACTGGCTGCAATATGAAGCTCGGATACAATGAAAGGTTGTATGCATGGCACACAAAGCCATTCACTTCAATACCCCACTGTACCTCGCTCAGAAACTGGAGCTCTCATGCGGTTCGAGAGCCTCCAGAAGCGCCAGCACCCTATTGCTCAAACCACAAAAACTCAAGAAGAAGAAAACCTACAATCGAGCCTTCTCCGGTATAGCACCGAGGATTTGGAACTCCCTCCCCCCTGAAGTCAGGGTAAATCCTTCCATTGTCCTCTTCAAAAAGGAAGTCAAAGTGCTCTTGATGAAGACATTTCTGCCTCTGACTGGCTATTCCATTGGTCACTGAAGTCACAGTCGCAGATCTGTGGCCCAGCTGCCATGGTCACGAGAATCCCTTGGCTTTACATGATTGTGTATTTTTTTTGCTTTGTTGGTTCTGTTTTTTGATTTTGTATCCCTCTTGATGTATAAACTGTAAAGCGCTCTGATACCCGCGGTGGTCATGTTCGCGCTATAGAAAACTTTCAAAATAAATAAATCCTCTCTCCCTTATTACATATTGCTGGTGTCCAAGCACCTAATTCTCACTTCTGCCAGGATCATGAACATTGTCCTTCTGTGCGTTGGCAAACAAGGCTAAAGTCCTATGATTTCAAATTGGACATTAGGATAAGGCCATTGATTTTCCATTCCATGAAAAGAATGATTTGTTTCCTCAATGGATGTGGAGCTGCAGTGATACAAGACTGGGACAGACATGATGAAATCACCGAGGCATCCAGTTTGTACTTTCTAGATACTCAATCTGCTTTCTGCCAGTCCTTCAAGATTGGGGCACCCTTTTACATAGAGCCACAAGCCAAGGAGTCTTCCTCACCTTCAATCTCACAGTCCAGTGGGGTACAGTTTTAACTAGGAAAATTAAGCCCACTCTTCAACACACAAATGAGACCAAGAAATCCCAGTGAGTGCCTTGATGCAACACCCGCTCACGCCTTTCAGAGATAGGAGTAACGCTACTCCAGTGAAACTACATTGTGTATTTTCTCCTGCCATTAATTAAATCAAATCTCAGCTGGCTGGTCCAGTTGGTTGCTATGGACTACAATTCCTCTCCCCCATTATATAAGCCCCATCTTCTTTAGTCCCTGCCAGAAATCCTGTAGAAGAAATATTGAGGCTCGTTTTCTTAGGGACCCGTGTACGTAGGAAGCAAGGTAACCATTGTCCAATAAAGAGTTTATACAATTTAAAACAGTCTTCTCTCCAAAAGTTAAAAATGTGTTTCTAGCCAAGACGTACTAATAATGTCCTAGCCTGACTAATCTTCCACAGCAGTGGTCGGTCCCCCTCCAGCTCAACGAAGGAGGTAGTGGAGAGTGGATGAGGATGTGAAGCTGGTGAGCAAATACCTGCACACAAAAAAGAAGCAAACAAACCATATAAACCCTTTCAACTAATCAACAACTGTAGCGTATACTAACAATGTGCCATGCAGCAAGCAATTCCTCAGGTTAATCTTCAGGGAGAAACTTAAACAGTACAGTATGTTGCTCGTTTTGCCTAAATACAGCCACAGTGGGTCACTGCTTTCTTTTTTTGATGGGGGATTACTGCATAGTAAGGCCATCCTACAGAGTCCTGGCTTTAAAAAGCTTTTGTTCTTTAGATCATACATTTACAATCTTGATTCAGTCAATTACCCAAATCTTCTGAAATATAAAGAAGATTTAACTGATTGGGTCTTTCGTCAAGAGGACCATGAATCTGTTTTTAGAGAGTAACACTGAAAGCATAGTGAGGCCGGAGACTTCTGAGACTTAGGTGCCTTGCATACAGATAGCCCTCCCCCACGCCAAGCAGCACATGATCCATTTAGTTTGCCTGTTATTGTATTTATTGATTTTTTACACAATAACGTACATCTCTTGTTTCTGCAAACCAGCAGCATGGAAAGTGTTAGATTTTGGGGTCTCTAGTTGACAGAGGTAGGTACCTTTGACCAAATAGGGACCCTTGCTTCTAGTCAGGGTAAGGGGGTACACTCCTGAAATAACCCCTGCTCACCCCCTTGGTAGCTTGGCACGAGCAGACGGGCTTAGTTCAGAGGCAGTGTGTAAAGCATTTGTGAACACATACAGTAATCCAGTGACAACACTACAATTGGACACCACACAGGTTGTATTATAAAAATAAGTATCTTTTATATAGATTTATCACAAGACCATAAACAACAAAAATAATCCACAATACTGTACTTTAAAGATGGTAGAATTAGCTTGAGTCTCTTAAAATGGAAATGCGACACTTTGAGTTCAATGTACCTTAAGATGCGTAACACAGGGCAACGAAAGTGTTGCAGGGAAGGTGATGCGGTAGTCCCTTACACGCAAGGATGGTGATGCGTTGAAGATCTGGTGCAAAGAAACAAAGTGGCGTCTTCTTGATGGTGCGACAACGAAGGGGTGATGCGTGCACGCCCGACGGCCGTGCAGCAATTTCGATGAATCTTTGGAGCCGCGACAGGCCCTGCGACACGCTTCCCTGGCGATGCGGCGGCGTCTGATGCGAGGTCGTCAATTTTCCTCCTGGGATGCGGGGCGCCTCGTGTTGCGATGCGTCGGTGTCTGATGCGAGGTCGATGCTCTGCCCCGGGGATGCGGCGGCGACACTTTTCTCCGGTGCTGCGAGGCGCTTCGAAGGATGCGAGGGTGTCAGCGGCGCGCTTCTTCGGGGATGCGCCGGCGTCTGATTCGACGTCGACTCTCTTCTCCGGCGATGCGAGAATTAGCGGCTGCGGCGACACGCTTCTTCGTCTTGAGTCGCGTTTCCAGCTCCCAGAGACACGCAAGTGTGTCAGAAGGTCCAAATTCCCAGCAAGGGAATACAGGGGGAGCTGGTGGGTGAAGTCTGTTGTCCCTGAGACTTCAGCAGGAGGCAAGCTCTGAAATCAAGCCCTTGGAGATCCTTCACAAGTTGATGAAAGTACACATAAAGTTCCCTTCTCCTTTCTTTGGCAGTCAGGCAACCACTGCAGGCAGATCCCTCTAGCTTAGGGATAGTCTTCTCCTCAGTTTCTTCTTGGTTCCGCTCCTCAGCAAAGGTTTCTTCTTGTTTCCCAAAAGTGATCTAACTTCCTAGGGGTCTGGGTCCCCTTTTTATACACCTTTTCTCTTTGTTCTCTGAAGGCAGAGAGGCCTTTGCCTAGTCCAAAACCAGTTCTAGTCAGTCCTGGAGCACTTTGTTTACAGGACTCCTTCTTTCCTTTCAGAATGTGGGGCAAAGTGCTCAGCCACCCGGCAGGAGGTGGAGCCAGCATTGTGGAAGGCAGGCACAGCCCTATTCAGACCCAGGTGCAACTCCTCCCTCCACTCTGGATGCTTATCTCTCTATTCAGCCCTGTGCTGACTCACCCTGTCTCCTGGAGTCCCCCAGCCCCTGTCACTCACAAACCCAGACAAGGAATACACAACCTAGCAGAGGCAGGCTTGGATAGTTAGGCAAGAAAATACCTACTTTCTAAAAGTGGTATTTTCAAACACAGAATGTTAAAACCAACTTCCCTAAAAGATGTATTTTATCATCCTGAGTTCAGGCATACTAAATTCGTTTTTCTACCATGTTCCCTGGGTCAGTTAGGATTATAAGGTGTAATAATCAAACTGCCCAGTCTGGCCTATGGAGAACAGGTAGCCTTGCAATAGTGAAAAACGAAAATGGCTGTAATTCACTATTAGGACATGCCACACATACCAGGGCATGTCCTACCTTATACTTACAATGCACCCTGCCCTAGGGCCTACTTTAGGGGTGACCAACATGCAGTAAAGGGAAGGTTTAGGGACTGGTAAGTGGGTGCACTCACCAAGTCGACATGGCAGCCCTAGGCTGCACACAGGCTCTGCAATGGCAGGCCTGAGACACATTTTACAAGCTGCTTCTGTGGGTGGCACAACCAGTGCTGCAAGCCCACCAGCAGCATTGGATTTACAAGCCCTGGGCACACTCAGTGCACTGTACTAGGGACTGACAAGTAAACCAATCATGGAGTCACTAATACATAACACAATTTATCATAGGGAGCACTTGCACTGTGGCACTGAATAGCAGTGGCACAGTGCCCAAAGCATCTAAACCAGCAAAAACAGATCAATAACATTGGAGGCATCATCAAAAAATGGAAGGGGAGGGCGTGGCTTAGCAGCCGAACATGGCGGACGTGTGCTAAGCGAGCTCCGTCCAGCACGCCATAAATTTGTCATTTATCCTGGCTCCTAGTGCCTGCTACCTACCTAGCGGAGTGTCAGTGACCCCGGGCCCTGGTGGTGGAGGCTCGGCGGCGATCGTGGCGGCTGGCGTCCCCCGGGCAGAGGCGCAGTGACCACACGAGTCTGCGGCCCAGTGGGAGAAGAGAAGCCGGGAGGTCGAGTGTCGGCGGCCGCCGGGGGCATCTGCGCCGGGGCCCAGCCCGGGAACCGGCAGACAAACAGATCGGCAGTGCTCCCACGCCGGGTGAGTGCAGTGATCCTGGTGGTGCCTGAGTCTGGGGCGCTGTGTCTGCGGCACTGGTGGTGCGGCTCGGTGGCTATTACGGGCCGCGGTGGTGGAGTGGGCCTCGCGCGGGCCTGACTGGATGAGTGGACCCGAGTTCTCCCCTTCTGCCCCCATTCGCAGCAAGTAACACACCGGCCCTCCCGGGGGGGGGGCTCTTGCGGCTGCGTGCCCCCTCGCGGTGCCCATTGCCTCTTTCCCCTCCTCCCCTCGGCGGTGCGGTCGGCCCGCGTGGGAGGGCCGGGCGGAGGGAGGCGGCGTGGGCCGCGGACCAGGGGTGTGGGCAGCGGAGTGGACGGGGGAGCCACCCCCGGGGCCCAGTCATCTGGCTTAGCAGGCTGCCCATGTCGGGGGTCGGTCGGGCCCCGAGGGCATAACGAGAGTAGGAGGTGTCCTGGGCCCGCGGAGGAGTGTGACGGCCGGCTTGTCCGGACGGCCCGCGGCAGCGCCCTTCGCGCGCAGGCCCTGGTGGACCGCTGCAACCAGGGGGGACTTCCTTTCCCTGTCCGAGAGCCTTCGCTCGGCGGCTGGGTCGGGCCGCGGGGCATCAACAGGAGCACAGTGTCCATCACGGAGGAGTGGCCCCTCTTGACCACTCGGCAGATCGGGGCGGGGACCTGCGGGCGACCATGACCCGCGACAAAGGTAGCAGCGGATCGGCGAAACAGGGCCCAATCGACAAATTCACGGGCCCGAGTGGGTCCGGGAGCCAACAGGGGGCCGTGCCGGACAATGCGGCGCTCATGGAAGCGATCACCCAGTCCCGAGATATGCTGGACGCGAAGATAGGAGCGGTGGGATCGGATGTCATGCTCCTGCGCCAAGACCTGCGCAACGCGGTCTCCCGCATCACGGAGGCCGAGACCCGCATCTCAGGGGTGGAAGACGACGTCACTATCCTCAAGAAGAAAGTGGCCGCGATGGAGACGACTCACCGGGGGCTGGCCCTGCGGGTGGAAGATGCGGAGGGCCGGGCCCGCCGCAACAACCTCCGCTTCGTTGGTTTTCCAGAGGGCAGTGAAGGGGGTAGTGTGGAGCGCTTCCTCACACAGTGGTTGGAGAGCTGGATTCCCCCTGAGGCATTGTCGCGGTGCTTTGTGGTGGAGAGGGCCCACCGCGCACTTATGCAGAAGCCGCCAGTGGGTGCTCGCTCGCGTCCCGTAATTGCGAATATATTGAACTACTTGGACAGGGACACGATCTTGAAACAGGCCCGGCTTATGGAACCCCTGCTGCACAAAAATGTGAAGATCCTGATTTTCCCGGACTACACACACCCCTAGTGCAGCAGCAACGGCAATCCTTCCAGGCTGCGAAAGCCCGCCTGCGAGAACTTAATCTGCAGTACTCGCTTCTCTACCCTGCTCGGCTGCGGGTGGTCTTCCAGTCACGCACCCATTTCTTTGACACTCCGGAGGAGGTGTTTAAATGGACGGATGAAGCAGTGAGAGTCAGGGCACACACCCCGCCCCGGATGGGGTCTGGGAGGGAGTCCGACTCTTCCGTGAGTGAGACGAACCGGAGGAGGCAGCGCTCCGGCCGTAGGGGGGCCAGGCGGTCTCGGTCAAAGCGACGCTCGCTCTCCTGTGGGGCCACATCACGGCTGGGTGGCACGGTAGTGCTGCCGCCGGGGAAGGACTGAGTGAGGGGCCGGTGAAGTCCATGTGGGTCTTCCTTTCTTGAGGTCACTAGGAGCACAGTTGTTGTGGGCCAGGACTCCCGCCACACCCTCCTGGGTGGGATACGGGCCCAATTGCTATGGGGTTGGGGTTGGGGATCCATTGGATGAGTTGGCTGGTCTCCTCCCGTTGGGGGAGGCGGGTCAACCATGCCGCGACAGATGCTTCAGTGTTCTTGAGGTATGGGGTGGGGGGTTTGTTGGGGGGTTCGGTTCGGGATTTGGGTCTGCTCTGCAGCGTCAGATGTAACAATATCCCTGAGGGAGGGAGTTGGGGGTTTGTTGGGGGGTGGGGGGGCCTTGTTTCTTTGACGGGATCACACGGATTTGCATGCAGGATGACCTTCTGCGCGGGTTCCAGCACATCACCTATATAGACACACGCTTGGATGGCTGCTCCCCAGGGTGATGGCCAGGTGCCCATGGGCACTCTCCGGGTTGTTAGCTGGAATGTGCGGGGCGCCCGTGACAAAATTAAGCGTGGGGCCATACTCCATTGGGCCAAGCGGGCGGGGGCGGATGTCCTCATGTTACAAGAGACACACCTCTTGGGCACGAAGGCCCCTTGCCTTCAGCGATACGGTTACCGACAGGTCTTTCATTCGGGCTTTACGAGGGGTTCACGGGGGGTAGCCATCCTGATACACCGCAGGGTCCCCTACACACATGTCAAACACTGGCTCGACCCGCAGGGGCGCTATATATTTCTTCAGGGCCGGATTGGGAACGACCCCCTGGTGTTAGGTAGTGTCTATGCTCCCCCTCCACTGCAATGGTCGCTTACGGAGCAGCTCTTGGCCCTCTGGGCTGATGTGCCGAGTGCCGTCACGATCGTAGGAGGGGACTGGAATGATGTCATGGACCCATCCAGGGATCGCTGGAGGGCCGGGGGTGGTCCAGAAGGGAGTCGTCCTACGCGGCTCACCTCTTTGGTGGAGGGAATGGGCTGGGTGGACACTTGGCGGTACCTCCATGGCATTGAACGGGGCTACACCTATGTCTCGGCGGTTCATGGCTCCTACTCCAGGCTCGACTATGTTTTTGTCCCTCGGGAAATGGTTAACAGGGTGGTGTTGGCTGAGATCTTCCCACGGGGCCTGTCGGATCACTCTCCGGTGGCACTGACGATTCGGGTGGGGCAGGTGCAACAGCCCTTCAGATGGCGCCTCTCGGTCTGGCATCTACAGAACGACGAGTTTAGGACACATATGCGCGAAGCCTTGTCACATTATTTGGCGGATAATGTAGGGTCGGTCACCAGTACGGGGGTCTTATGGGAAGCCCTTAAACCCACCCTGAAGGGTGTGGATATCTCCTGGTGCGCGGCTGCGCGTAGGGCGCGTAGGGCGGATCTCCTGCAGTTGGAAGCGGACATTGAGGCCCTGGATCGGCAGGGGTGGGAGGGGGGCGGCAGCCAGGCCTTACGGCAACTATTATTGACACAGCAGAATTACGCTGCCCGGCTGATGGACGAGGCCCGCCAGGTCTGGTTAGCGACACGCAGCCGGATCTACCAATGGGGGGACAAATCGAGTAAAATGTTGCATCGGCTGTGCCAGGGAATGCTTCAGCCTCCGACCCTACCGGGGGTAGTGGGGTTAGCGGGGGAGCCGCTTACGGATCCCCAAGCTCTCGCAGACAGCTTCGCCCGATATTACGCCGAGCTCTATGCCCCTAAAGAATGTGTCTCGGCCGCCGTTGTTGAAAAATTCATTGCTGATCTTCCGCCCAAGGCCCTTACTGACGAGGTACGCGACCAATTGGAGTTGCCCCTTTCGGAGGAGGAACTGGGTTTGGCCCTGGGGAACTCAACTCCGGTAAGGCGCCGGGTCCCAACGGGTTCCCTTGCGAGTTTTTTAAACATTACTTTTACAACTAGGTCCTCATTACCAGAGGGCGGTGGAGGAGGCGCGCGAGCGGGATCCCTCCCTCAGATTGGCGACACGCGGAGGTAGTGGTATTTCACAAACCGGGCAGGCCCCCGGAACATCATGCTTCGTATCGCCCCATATCCCTCCTCAACGTGGAAGCTAAGATACTAGCCAAAGCATTAGCCAATCGCCTCCTACCCCATATCACGGCCCTGGTCCATATGGACCAGGCCGGCTTTATGCCCAGAGGGCCACCAGGCACAACATACGTCGTGCCCATGTGGCGGAGGCTCGGCGACTTGGGGTTCCGGCAGCTCTCCTACTTGCGGATATGGACCGGGCATTCGACTCCCTCAGCTGGGTCTATCTCTTTGACCTGCTACGACGCCTCAACCTAGGCCCGAGATTCCTATCTTATTTGGCCCTACTTTACACGGACCTGACGGCGTCGGTAAGGGTGGCGGGTGCGTCTTCCCGTGTCTTTCAGGTGCGGAGAGGCACGCGACAGGGCTGCCCCCTGTCCCCATATTTATTTGCTCTGGCCATGGAGCCGCTGGCCACCTGGGTGCGTTTGGATGCGCAGGTGAGGGGGTTCGAGTGGGCCTCGGGGTTGTCTGACAGGATTGCGCTCTATGCGGACGATGTCCTTTTCTTTCTCACAGCTGTAGATAGAACGGGCCCAAGGCTGCTGCGTATCATGCAGATCTTCGGGGAAACTACGGGACTATATATGAACCCACGCAAGTCTACGCTGTGGCCGCTCGGCTCCTATACGAAGGTAGGGTCATGGGCATCCTGGCTTCAGCAGGCGGTTGGGGGACTGCAATACCTCGGGGTCTTCATAACGGACGTGCCAGCTATATCATGGGAGCGCAACCTAGTTCCGGTCTGGGAACGGGTACGGGCAGAGATTAAGTCCTGGTCCCGCATGCCTATATCCCTTTACGGCAGGTCGGCCATCTTTAAGATGGTGGCTTTGCCCAAGCTTCTTTACCAATTACAGAATCATCCCTACCGGATCGCCCCTAGATGGTTTCGGCAAGTTCATGCAGTGCTGGGACAGTTTCTGTGGGAGGGGGGTAAAGTTTGCGTCGCTATTCAGACATGCTTCAGGTCCACATACTGCGGGGGGCTCGCGACCTCAGACATACTTTCCTACTACCAGGCCTCTCACCTATTGGTCCTTAATGAGTGGTGGTATGGGGATAGGGCGGACCCCGCCTATGCACTGGAGCAGTACCTCATGGGGCACTCCTCGGTTCACATGCTCCTATACTCGGCGCCGCAGCGGCGTTCCCTGCCGCCGGTCACTGAGGTAGTCTTTCACGTCTGGCGCCAGGCCCTCCGGCGCATGGGGTGGTGGGGTACGCTAACTAGAGAGACTCCCCTCTGGGACAATGGGCGTCTGCCGCAATTGGCGGCCCTGCAAGGCTTCAAGCGCTGGGACAACATCGGCATTTCGGTCCTGGGGGATGTGACTCTGGCCGAACACTCAAATCCTTCCAGGACTTGCAGAGGGAGTTCTCTATGCCAAAGACCGAATTCTACCGATGCCTTCAGCTTCGGCATGCCCTGGCGCCAAGTCTGGAGGGCCTGGAGTCCCTGCCCGAATTTAGTCCGATCGAGGCTAAAGTCTTTATGGGCGACCTTGGGCAACGCAAGATCTCTCAGATCTATCAGACCTTGATCACTCACTGCTCTTGCACGCTTCAGAAGCTCCCGGGGGGACTGGGAGCTAGAGGTCGGCCCCATGGACGAAGAAGATTGGAATGAAGCCCTAGCGGCCCCTAGGGGGGCAGCTATAACCATGCGCTTGCGTCTGGTCCAGTTTAAGTACCTCCATCGCGTATACTACACGCGCGCGCGTCTGTGGAGGGCAGGACTGATAGCGTCTCCCACCTGCTTGAGGTGTGGCCGAGAAGACGGTTCATTCATACACACGGTATGGCACTGCTTGTCCCTTGATCGCTTCTGGGGAGGGATATTCCTGTGTCTGACGGAAGAACTGGGCTGGGAACTGTTGCGGTCGCCACGCTTAGCCCTACTACACATTATGGAGGGAATTGGGGGTAACACTTACAAGAGGCATTTGCTGCGGCTAGGCCTTACCGCAGCTAAACGAGATATAGCCCGGGCATGGAAGGACTCGAGGCCCCCATCAGTTGCTGCCTGGAAGAATGGCCTAGATTTTTGCATGGGGCTGGAGAGACCGATCTTTGACGCCAGAGGCTGCCCACGCAAGCATTACAAAATCTGGAAGAGGTGGGCGGACTATCGGGGGATATGGTTGGAACCTGTGGTGGAGCCAGAGGCCCCCTATTGGAAGAATGGGTGTTTCCCCCTCGTACCAATTTTTCCTAGTTGTCTGAGGTGGGGGGCATCTCGCCCTGGGGATTCTGTACATTGTGGCAGTCATCGTTGCTTGCTGGACTACGCCGGAGAAGGTGGACTTCTGTGTGAACCAGGGGGGGATGGGGGTGGCGGGGTGTTGGGGTGTTACATTTTGTGTTCTTGTATGCATTTTACATATGCGTGTCTAATGTCAACATCCAGGGGGTCTGGTCCCCTTAGGGTTTATTGATGGTGCGGACAACTCTGGGGTACAGAGCGCCGCTATATATGTGTACGTTGACGAATAAAAATTTGTTTTAATAAAATAAAAATGGAAGGGAGACCCACGCCAAGGATGCCAGGTCTAACAGAAAGTGTATAACATAATATGTATCATAGAGATATAACATAAAACAAAAACCAAATAAAGTCACAAAAGAACCACAGCAGTGTTCACAGAGGTTAACAATAGACATGACTATGGATTGTGCATACATTGGAACTAACATCAGATTGTTTACTCAATTAGTCACCAGGTATAACTCTTGTCTCAGCAGCTACGACTAATTAGTGAGGCGGGGAGTCCGCCAGGACAGTTGACTGGTCAGAAGACGACATGGCCTTTCCCGCTAAGTATGTTTGATACAATCCCCAAAAATTCTTAGGTCGACTCTGGAGGGGGGGGGGGGGGAGCAGTTCACTATACAGCTCCGACTGCGTGTTGCAGTATAACATATCTCGTGACCACTCCTGTAGTGTGGGAGAGGGGCCGTGTGCCCATCGCAATCCTCCGCTTTGCAAACAATAAACCCATTTTGACCAACCTTCGGATGCCCTTCTTTATTTGCTTAGTATAACCCAATAGGGCAATCAGAGGATCGGGGGGCAGAGGCACCTCCGTGATGTCACTCAATTCCTGAAATACCTGCCGCCAGTATTTGGCAACCGCCGGACACAGCCAGGCCACATGTAGGAAATCTGCTGTTTGCGCTCTGCACCTTTCACATTCCGCTGTCTCACGCAACCCATATCTAAATAGCCCGGCAGGCGTGTAATAAACCCTTTGTACGTATTTAAAGTGGATTAGCCGATGTCAGCCGTTTAGGGAGACTAGCCGCGACGCTTGACAGCAGTAGCTCCAGGTGTTATCGTCAATCATATCTAAGTCGGTTTGCCACTCCAACCATGTCTTTGTGTAGAAGTTCTTGCGATAGTTTTGTACTACTCCGTATGTGTTAGACACCAATCTATAAGGAGACTGCGATTTTAATAGTAAAGTGAAAGGCGCCACCTACGGTGGCCCCTCCATTCCATCACCAAGGAGCTCTCGCATAGCGTGCCGCACCCAATGATAATGGAATTGTACTAAGGGAGTGACATCATGGCTTTCGGTGTCTACCTCAGCCCACGTACGAACTCTGCCGTCCAGAAAGAGGTCCCCAGCTTTGGTCATGCCAATAGTGTTTAATGCTTTGAGCGCCGCTCGGTCACCACTCATAGGTAGCCAAGAGCACCATTCCAACGGAGCTATTGGGGAGTACAATATATTGCTCGCTTGTCTCTTCAGCAGATCATGCCACGCATGCACCGTAGAGTTAATTGAGTCTAGAACACCCGTGCGATGATCGGGAAAGTGAAATAAGCGTGTAGGAAGAGCAGCAGGGGAGACAACTACTTTTTCTATGTGTAGATGAGGAAGGTCTAATTGCTGATGAATCCAGTGGAACGCATGGGAGCTTTGCTCCACTCTATAATAAAGGTCCATATCCGGGGCTCCCAGACCCCCTAAGCCATAGGGTAGAGTAAGCCACTTCCACTGAACACGTGGCTGCTTCCCCGCCCAAGCTAATTTAGTCAGTGTGGAAGTAATTGATTTTTAAAAAGTGGGCTGGAAGGACCATGGGTTTATTTAGAAACGGAAACAGAAACCGTGGGAGGACCACCATCTTCATTAGCGATATTCGCCCTAGCAAAGAGATAGGCAGTCGTATCCAGCGCTCCACGTCTTCCTCGAGTTTAGAAACTGCCCTGCCATCGTTTTCCCTGAAAATTATCTCCGGGTCCGAATGGATCTGAATTCCTAGCTAGCTCACTGGATCGGTAGTCTAAGTCAATGGGAAATCCATTTCAAGAGTGGTAGTGCTTTTGGTCAAGGGAAATATTAGACTTATTCCAATTTATTTTTAATCCGGAGAGCTCACTGAATCGGTCTACTTCTCTGAGAACCGGGTACAGATTAACCTCTGGATTTCTAATATAAAGCAGGGTATCGTCTGCATAGGAGGACACTATTAAATTGTATTTGGGAAAACGGATTCCACGGAATCCATGATATTCCCTGAGCGCACATGCTAGAGGTTCTGCAACTATAGCATATAATAAAGGGGATAGAGGACATCCCTGCCTGGTGCCTCTGGAAATTTTGACGGGAGCAGTTACCATATCCCCAATTCGAATTCTGGCAGAGGGAGAGGTGTACAGAACCGCTACCAATTTAATAAATATTTCACCATCCTACGCAATACTGCACCCATAAATGACCATTCTACCGAGTCGAACGCTTTTTCTGCGTCTAAAAAGACTGCAGTAGCTCTAATCTCTGGGTTGACGTGCTGAATTGTCCCAAAAAAAGTGCGTAAATTGTATGTTAGGTTTCGATCCGGTACAAATCCCGCCTGTTCCGTGCAAGCCAATTTCGGGACCAGGGGCACAAGGCGATTGGCTAAAATCTTAGCATATATTTTGGTATCTACGTTTAGTATTGACAGTGGGCGAAACGAGGCGCACTCGTCTGAGGGTATGCCTGGCTTCAAAATAGTGACTATCATGGCCTCTCTCATTGATGGGGGCAACTCTCCTGTTTCACTAATCTCTTCGAAGAGCGTTACCATGTGAGGGACTAGGAGATCTCTGAACTCCTTATAGAAAGCCACTGTAAGGCCATCCTGACCCAGGGCACTTCCCGAGCGCATATTCCTCAAAGCCTTGTGGATTTCCCAAGAATCCAGTGGCCTCATCAGATACTCACAATGTTCATTTGTGAGCCATGGCAGTTTTATGTGTTCAAGGTAGTCCTGGATCAGGCTTTCGTCTACCTGTGCTTGGAAGCGGTAACGTTCCGTGTAATACTGCCTGAAAGGTCTGCTATAGCTTCAGGGTCATTCAGCAACTTTCCTCCTTCAGACCTAACTGCCGTAATCATTGAGGATTCTCTCCTATGCCGTAGTAACGCTGCAAGAGTAGCCCCCAGGCGTTCTCCCTCCCCGTAACTTCTGGCTACAGCATATTTACCCATATGTTTGACTTCTCGGTCGGCCTCTGCATGGTCTCTTCCAGTGTCTTTTTCAACTCCTCAACACTATTAGCTGCCCCATCTCGCCGTAATCCCAACTCCAGCTCAGTCAGGCATTTCTCCAGGCTAACTAGCCTACCCCTAATAGCACGCAGCACTCCTGAATGTTTAGAAATAGCAATGCCTCTAATGTAAACTTTGAAAGTTTCCCAAACTGTGGCAAACTTAGGAAAGGAGCCTACATTATTGTCAAAAAAGTCTTCTATAGCTTCGGAGATATCAGCTTTAAAGACAGTATCTAGCAGCGAATAGGGGGGGAATCGCCATGTAAACGGGGCAGGCCTCTTCTGTGGGCAACGCAGCACCAATAAAATGGGAGCATGATCTGATAGGGTTTGGGGATAAACCTTACAGTCCCGAACCTCTGGGTAGAGATCGCTTGCCAATAGCCAATAATCTATTCTAGTATGTAGCTCATTTGGGGCGGAGTAGTGCGTGAAACCCCCTTGCTCCGGAAATCGTGTGCGCCAAATATCTGCCAAACCTAGCCGTACCATAGCGTCTGCTATAGTGTTCGCTGAGGCAGAGTTGGGCCTCCCGACCTGTCCAATGTCGGATCAAGAACACAGTTAAAATCGCCTCCCACCATTAGTGGCAGTGCAGTATCAACCGAGGGGCTTGTGAAAAGGGTCTGGTAGAACTGCGGATTATCATAGTTGGGGCCCATCTACATTAAGTAAAGCAAATCTAGGCCTTTCCCACTGCACCTGGAGATAGTGTATCGCCCCTCCACATCTGCTATGACCGGGACAAGTTTAATGCCCGATTTCGGATTGACCCACGTGAGCACCCCTCTGGCATGTGTCGGGAACCCAGCCGCATGAAAGGAACCTTGTAGAGTTCTCTGCATGAGGATCTTACTGTCTACCGGTAAATGGGTTTCCTGCAATAAGGCAATGTCTATAGTGTGTCGTTTTAAATATGCAATGACATTAAGTACCTTGCGGTAATTATTAAGGCCTCTTACGTTCCACATCAGAGCTCTGAGCATGTTATCGTCAGATTGAGTCATCTCAGAGATATCTGGGGATCTATGATGTGCCTGGCTATCTTCATGGTGTCTAACCTGGTCGATTGACTAACTCGTCTAAAATGCTCCATAGAAACAGTGCACTCTCTGTGGTTCAAAAAACAAACTGCAATAATCTCCCTCCTACGTCGCATCTTCCCCAACTGGACACAAATGTAATCACCCCCCCTCCCCAATACCCAAACTAGTACGGCGTAGTGCCATCAGGTGGAGCACACACAGGGGCAGATGTTGCCGCTCCACCGAATCTCATTCGGTAATAGCCGAGTGAGAGTGTCAGCCATTGAAAAAACAAAGGAGGCATCCTGTACTGTTTTTCTGTAACAAACTTACTAATATGGATTTACCAAGTTCCTAAAGTCAATTGCGCGCTGCCAAACAGAGCTCGTTAAACTCCCTTGAGTTAAACTTACGAATTCCTGAGGCCGACAGCGACCCTTTCCTGCAAGCTACAGTTTGTTAAAATTAAAGTATACAAAACAGGGATCACAAAGCCTTGCTGTGCAGAAGTGATAAATGACGAAGCATTACCACTAGTATTACGCGCCAGATACCAACAGTACGTTCCCACGTTGAACTTACTTGGAGGGGTGTCAACATAATTACGCGCAAAGAACGACTGGGCGACAAAGATAGTAATATGGTAGGACCCCCCTCTCCATCATAATCGGACATAATCGCAGCGGCGATCCGCTCAGTGTGAATTTCCAAAATCAACATTCCCGCAAGCCCAATACCTCTCACCCCCCACTCCCCCTCCCACAGTGCTTAAGACCTGTTGAAAACATAATGGTAAGTTTCGTTTCAGTCATTTTCATCAATCGTGCCCCCCGCCGCCCCCTGCAACTGTTCAGAGTCCGTATTGCGTTGCTGTGTTATGGAGTATTCCTTCAATGCTTTCTGCAGGGATTTAGGATCTAGGAAAATCTTTGAAACGCCATTCATTGTCACTCTGAGACGTGCAGGGTAGAGCATAGCATAGTCAAGGTCTTGGGCCCGCAGGGCACGCTTCAGGGGAGCAAACTGCCTTTGCACTGGACCCTGGCAGTGAAGTCAGGAAATAGCTAGATGGTAGAGCCCTCATACTGCAGGTTCCCAATCTCTCTGGCTTTTTTTAGGGCCGCGTGTCTGTCCCTGTAGTTCAGGAGTTTAGCAATAATCGGGCGTGGTGGCGCACCCGGAGGGGGTCTAGGGCCCAAAGAGCGGTGTGCACGCTCGATCACAAACATGGGGGAGAAAACTTCTCGGCCCAAGAGGGTCACTAATAGGGACTCAATAAACCGCTCCATATTCCATGTGGAAGTGGACTCCGGAAGGCCAGTAATTCGAATGTTGCTCCTCCTTGACCTAGCCTCCAAATTCTCTGCTTTATCTTCCAGCAGTGTAAGGGCCTTGGTCATCTTCTTTTGTCTCACATCGGTCTCTGTGTGGGCCTCCTCCACCTCCGTTATGCGCCTCTCCGCCATGTCTAGTCTCTCAGAGTGCTTATCGAGGCATTCTGACATATGGTCCATGCGGTATACTAATAAGTCTATTTTCCCATCAATTGAGCTAAGTCTTGTTTGCAAAGTAGCTAGGATTTGAAGGAGGTCCGCAGGCGTTTCGTCAGACATTTCACACTGTTCTGGGGGGGCCTGTGTGTCGCCCGGTTCCCGGGTTCGCATCTTGCATTGCTCAAATGGGAGCTTGGTCTGACTTTTGTCCACCTTCCCCATTGCTAGAGAGACCACTGCTCGCTGCCAATCCGATCGTTGCCACCAGAGAGGGTCGCACAATGAATACCCGTAACAATCAGGGCTCGGGCAGAGGCAGGGAATTATGAGTGTGCCCTCCACTCACAGCGCTAGACTGAGCAGCAGAATGAAGGATAGAGCGTGGAGCAGGCAGACGTAGGCGTCTTCAGGGCCCGGCCTACACTGCGCAGTACGCAAGGAACGACACCCCTCAATCAGAGCCCACCTGCCAAGTCTGCACACCCTGCACGAAGAGCAAACGCGTGCAGGAAAGGAGGATAACTGCCCCCCCCCCCCGGGGTCCACACTCGCGGCAGTCTCCTGGCCAGGGCGCACTTTGATTTTCAGGCGCGGGGGTCTATAGCGCCATTTCAGGGGCGGATTAGGGTCTCAGTCCCAGCAGCAGCGCCGCAGCAGATCCAGCACCTGGGATGCGGGGGTCAGTGTTCATAGGCCGTCACGCGGCCTCGATCGTTATGGCACCAGACGCGCCCTTCTCCCGCTGCCTCGGCGGATCAATCTCTCAGGGGGGCCAGGTGTAGACCGCACCGCCTCCTCGGCGGGTCGTCAGCACCGCTCGTCGCATGGGAAGCCAACGATCCGCCAGTAGGCTGCTCCCCGTGGTCCAGCAGTCGCACCGCGCTGTCCCCGGAGGGCTCAGGCACGCCCCAGGTCAGGCATCAAGAGAGGTGGACCGGAGCGCCCGCAGGCCACAGGTGCCCCCGGCAGAGCCCGCGCTCCCTCAGGCAGAGCCACCAACCAGCGCCGTTGATCCAGCCATCCATCCCTCCTACCAGCTTTCAAAAGGGGGGGCCAATGGCCCCAACCTGTTGGAGTTTTTCTTCTGCCTGCCACACCCAAAGGTAAGTCACCACAGACCCATCCTATTACAGTCAGTTGGGGCCAAAGGTGTGGAGGCCACATACCAGAGACCAGTCAGTCACCAGCTTGTCGGACAAATCGATTTGTCCCTGCAAGTAAATATACGGACATTAAAGATTTTCTTCCTGGAATTTTGAGCCCGCCATTCTGTGCTTAGATTAAATTTAAAAAAATGAGTACTTCTGAAAACGGGGAGGCTTTATTCACCCATGAGAAATAGCCACTTTGGCCTCCAGGCTGTCGTCTACTTCATGTGCTCATGAAGCCTGACTTCTTGATAGCTTCTATAATTCTGTACTTGGTAATCTGTTACATTATGATAATACAGCTCTTGACTTGGTTGTATTAAATTGCTACCTTATAATAGCTTCTTTACTCCTAGGAAGTCATTTAGAGTTGAATCTAAGGTTGTAAAAGGGACTGTTGGCCCTTCTCTGCATTCGGAGGCTTCATTTAGTGTGTATTGAAAGGTAGTGTTCTCGATGGGATGAGAAGGCAAGATACTTTTTTGCTTTCTTTCTCATGCTTCTACCCTCTTTAAAAGGAATGGTGTCACAGGATTGTCTTATGAAGGGTGAGTTCTCCAGCTTCACTAGTACTGGTATTCTTCTGTATGTAACAACCATTAAAATCGTAGCAGTCCTAGACAGGGAAAACTTGTGAATAACCTGCCTGAAGACTACTCCCAGTGCACAGAGGGTATTAAATATTTGAGTCTTAAAGATGGACCCTGCTTTGGAAGTTGATTTTAAGTGATCATATATGTGATAAGTGATATCACGGTGAGGTAGTGATTTAAACACGTTTTCCCCCTGAAGGGCCTTCCACAATAAGGGAAACTTCTTTGAGGGACAAGTGACTGCCTTTGTGGCAAGCATAACTTAATTTGGTGGCTTTGTTGCTGTGACTGAGGCACCTCCACTGCTACAGCTGCAGTTTATCGGCTGGACTGCAAACTCATTATTTAGGCCAGCCTACTCTCTCTTCTATTGTAAACACCAACCTTACAATCCCACTCATTATTTAAAAGTCCACTTCTTAGTATAAATGAGATCTAGGAAAGATGCACGGTGGAGGGAGCAATGATTGCCATCTGTAGCACGCGTAAGTGCAGTTCCTGATACCCAAAGGTTTGTTTTAAACGGAAGGAATTAGGAGTGTCATATTCATCATAAATGTACTTTTAATTCTTGCCTATATAGGTATACAAGTAGATACTTTTATGTGTAGAATGGTGCAGTTATGAAGATTTGGAAAAGCCATTAAAGAAAATCAGATTTGATAGAAGTGTAAGATGGGAAGGGGTTGGTAGGGCGGGGAGTTCTGAGCCGCTGAATCCTTAATAGGAAAAGAACAAGACACATTTGACCTGTTGTTGATATGAATGCCTGTTACCTGCACAATCCTCCTACCAATCAACCTTGAGCTCCCAGTTTGCTTTTCAAAAAATAACAAGAGCAGCTGCTTTTGACTACCAAGGCTGACTTGGGTTTGGTAGTTGGCACACTTGTCATGGTAATCCATATTTAGGGGGCTGTGTGAAAAATTGAACCTGAATAAAAGGCAGGGCTCTGGTGGATGGATCTGTCCTCTTAGTAGGGCAGGGGCACCTCTCATGGAGCATCTTTTCTGCACTGTTTGCCATTGTCAGTAAAATTGCAGACTGGTGTTGTGGAGAGCTGAAGCAGTGCAGGGTGGCTGTATTTAGGGAGGGCAGCAGCTGATAAGTTTGTTCCCTCTTTACGTTGAGGGCCACATGGGAACAACTTCTTAATTGTTTTGTCTCTGGAGAATGAGTTATAAGGGGAGTATCTCGAGCTCACTTCTCATTCTTCACTATAAACATCTCTAACTTTGCAACAAATGTTTAGATTGACTTTTTTCCAGTGTCACTTAGACATGTTGTTGTTTCAGTTCTCATTGCAGACAGACATGACAAGGAGACAGTTGGAGTTTGAGGCCAGACAAATTAGAGCTGCCATGGAAGAACAACTAGGCACCTGCCAAGATATGGAGAAGCGAGCTCAGGTAATTGTATAAACCCATCTGTATTGATCGGAATCTGCTTCTCTTGGTTCCAACAAATTCCTGGCGAGGTCTAGCCCCTTATTCAGATTTGTTTGTATTTCTTTGTACTTGGTTATTTTTCCTCCACTTTCTTCTTCAGATTGTATAGCTTATGCCACAGTGCTGGCTTAAAGCAATGAGTCTCCCGACACAATATGTTTGAAATGTTTTGCGGCATGAATCTTTTCTGGATTCACATGCTCTGCATTATTCTGCCGTCTACTGGTTGGGTCTGGAATTCTTCACATTTTTGTTGTCCTTCAATTTTTGTTTTTTGTTGTTGGGCATCGACGGATCCCTCATTTGGTGCTTCCTCTGACGTTGAACGCCATCCCCCCCGAAAGCTCCCACTTTTGGACGCCATCTTCAGATTCTTTTTTCCGCCCTTGGGTCTGGATGCTTTGCTGAAGGCTCTCCAACATGTGAAAGAAGAAAGTTTGGAAGAAGTTCGCCAAAGAAGTTGAAGAATTTCAGAGAAGATCATCGAAGACAATGTACTGGAGGAGATCCCCAGCGTGAAGGGGAAGTTTCCTCGACTGATTGAGAATGCCCGTGGCAGGGGGCTCCCTGTTCCTCACGATGGAGAAGACTCCATTCCAGTTCTGCCCAAATTGCCACCATAAGTTCGCTCAGAGGGATCAACACCAGGTCTGCAACCTCTGCCTGCTGATCGATCATCGAAGCGCCGACTGCAACAGCTGTGCAAGGTTCAAGTCGAAGATGCTGAGGGCAAGAGAGAAGCAGAGACAGGCATACTATGCCATGTAGGGACAAAAACCAACACTATCCCTGAGAGACCTGAGTCTGTCGAGTGACGAGGAGGAAAACGTTACTGATGGTGCACAGGGAGAAACGTCCGACGCCAACCTGAGAATCGTCAAGGTCTAGGGGGAGGCTCTCAAGAAAGACAAAAGGACTCAAGTAACACCTAAAAAACTGTCGTTGCCTGAGTCTCGAAAAACAGACTCAAAGGGAGCCTTCACGTCGAAAAAGTTGCCAATCGAAGGCAAACCCAGAGGCAAGGAACCCCTCTGATCCCTTGAAAGGGACACATCAGGATGAACGTTTCCCAAAAAGACACAAATCGTCGAAATACAGATGAGGTCGAGATGCGTCAAAGTCAAAGCAGGAAAGATCTCGAGAGGAGACAAGAAGCTCATCGACCGACACATCGTCAAAGGATTCTTCAATGTCGAAATGAAAATCGATGTCTACTCTTGATCCGGAAGAACACTCTGCCGAGATCGAGAGGGAAAAACGGTGCCTTGAGGACGAAATGGCAGCATTGATACTAAAGAAAAAGGTTTTCGATACATCCTTAAAGGAATTTAGAATTCCTCAAAAGACTTCAATGCTGAAAGACAAGGGAGAGAAGGAGGTCGAAGAAATAGATCCACCCATGACACCAGAGCCTAAAGAAAAGGAGGAAGCAACCTACTATGAGGAGGATGAAGAACAAGAAGGTCTGGAAATGTTTCAGGGGTCAAAAGACTCTGAGTATGCAGAAACTCAGTGGAATGAGTTGGAGACAGACTCCCCTGGATGAAGGGGTAGATTGTTAGCCGGCAAAGCCTTCGCCTCTGGATGACATTGGGATGTGCATCCATGTAATAACGAAGGCTGCAGACAAGTATGGAGTGCAGCTCGAAGAGGAAAATACCATCACAGGCAAGGAATCAATTCCTACCAATGTGTCCCAGTGTCCTGGGCCAAAGAAGTGAGGCATTTAAAGAGCCCACCACATGCAGAGCAGTGACACCAGGGGAGGAGAAAAAATAGAACACTCCTCAAAAGATCCTGCCTACATCAAGGGTACAGTGTCTGCTAACTCATCATCCTTCCACTGCAAGGAAGAGGGCTAACATCCCATCAACATCTGGGCCACCTCCTGACAAGGAGAGTAAAAAGATGGATCTAATGGGCAGAAAATGTGAGAGGAGCGCAGCCAATCAATGGCATAGTGCTAACTCAAATGCCCTTCTAAACAGGCATGCTTACCAGCATTGGGAGGGGATGGCGGAGCTCATGAAGCACCTACGAGAGCATTACAGGAAGAGAGCTGCAAACCTTGCGGAGGCAAGAATATTGCAAATAAATGCCTGAAATCTGCATTAGATGCAGCGGACACAGCAAGTCGCCAAATGATGACAGGAATTACATTGTGCCATCATTCATGGTTAAGAATCTCTGGATTCAAGTCAGAGGTGTGCAAGCCAACATAATAAATACTTCCTTCAATGGAAGCCCCTGGGGGCTTTACAGTTTAGGGGAAACTTGACCAGAGGTGCAGGGTCAATAGTCAGGCCTACAGGAAGAGGCAGTTTCCAAACTAGTGCATCACATCAGGGATTCCAATGATGCAGTCAATCTTCTGCACCACAGCAGCACTGGCAGTACCAACAACCAGGGCACCAATCCTTTCGAGAAAGAACACATAGAAGGGGACAGCCTCACAGGGGAGGCAGGACCCCAGCAAACAAGTGACTTTCCAAAAATAAACAGCCTCTCACACTCCACATCAGTGGGAGGCAGAACAAAGAACTTCCTTCAGGATTGGAGAAAGATAATGTCAGACAATGTATATTGAACGTTGTAGATTGTGGATATTGCATAGAATTGGACAAGATTGCCCGGATTACTGCTGGCGTGCCTCACAAGCTGGGGCTATATTACGTTTGACCCAGACGCCTGTGACACCCGGTACACGAAGAGCTATCGCATACAGCATAATGGGGAAGCCGAGGGTCATCCATAATTGTTCGGACTTATCGCGGAACTAGAGTAACGTTTGGTTGATGCCCGGTGGAGCTATCATATGTAGCTATAGAGGAGCTTGACTCTGGGTCACCCCCCTTGGTTGGCACCTACCCAGCTGGATATCAGACATTGTTTTCTTCCTCATCTACCCGTTATGTTCCCTTCCCTCCCTCCATCGATCTTGTTTTTCTATGTTTATTGAATGCACTAGCAACGGATTTAACTGTAATGTAACTGTAACTGATGTAACGCTGTAACACGTCTTAATCCTCATGTAAAGCGCTCTGATACCTCCGGGCCTAGCCTGGACTTCCTCGTCTCCTCGCCATGTCTCCTACCCCCTCCCCTACCTCATCCCTCCTTCATTCTTTGCTTGCCTCCCCTATTCCTTTCCCCCCTGAATCTCTTTCCCCCTACCTGCTTTGTTTATCCTTGTGCCTATGCTCCGCTCAATCTCCCTCCCCGTCGCCCTTTTTACATTATCCCCTTACCCTCTACACGCCATGAACCAACGGATGCAACTCGTAATTGACGTACCTTCTGTAACAATGGGTAACTTGTAACCTATGTAACCCTACCAGCCTGACTCCCTTAAATGGCCCCCTTAAGTATGCCCTTGTCCAAAGCACTCCTACTCCCCTTGTTGGGGATGGATCCAACATTTTTGCCCTGGAGTCACAGAGACCCTTCTGAGAGAGTCCACAGTGACAAGGGAGTCTCACATTGTAAAGGACTGGGATTGATCCCCTTACCTCTGGGAACTGTCTCCTACCCGCCGGAAGTCGGACACTGTGTTCACGCTGGGTTTTCTACCCCCTCCCCTCCTTCATTCTTCTAAGTGTGCCCGTGACCAAAGCACTCCTCTCCCCTTGTTGGGGAGGGATCCAGCATCTATGCCCTGGAGTCTCAGCGACCCCGCTGAGAGAGTCCACCGCGTCAAGGGAATCACACAAAATGGAAGACTGGGAATGACCCCTTTACCGCAGGGAGCCGTCTCCCACCCAGCCGGACATCGGACACAGTTACTTCCTCGTCTCCTCGCTGTGTCTCCTACCCCTCCCCCTCCTCTTCCCTCCTTTCATTCTTGGCTTGCCTCCCCTTTTCCTTTCCTCTCTCCCCTGAATCTCTCTCCCCTACCTACTTTGTTTTTCCTTGCGCCTATTCTCCGCTTAATCTCCCTCCCTGTCGCCCTTTTACATTACCCCCTTACCCTTCTACACGCCATGAACCAACGGATGTAACTTGTAATTGATGTACCTTTGGATGTAACTTGTAATTGATGTACCTTCTGTAACAATGTGTAACGTGTAACCTATGTAACTCTCCTCATGTAAAGCGCTTTGATACCTCCGGGTCTAGCCAGCGCTATATAAAACTCAAATAAATAAATAAAGATACCACCAGCAAGGGGTCCAAAGAAGGAGGACCATTCAGGGGAAGAAACATCACGTCTACTCAAGGAGGTTGAGAAGTTGCTGAAAAAAAGAGCAATAGAAATGGTGCCCAGAGTAGAGATCAAGAAGGGAAATTACTTAACATATTTTCTAATCCCAAAGGTAGACTCATCTCTACGCCCAATTCTAGACCTCAGATTCATTAACAAGTTTATAAAGACACAAAGATTCAAGATGGCAACAATATAGAAAGTCATTCCGTAATTTTAAAAATGGAATTGCAAGGCAATTCTAGATCTAAAAGACACTTGCACATCCCAATAAATGCAAAACACAAAAAGTACCTGAGATTTGTGGTGAACAAAACTCCCTGTTCAGAGTGCTAGCCCTCAGAATAAAATCTGCAACAAGAGTATTTACAAAGTATCTAGCAGCAGTGGCAGTACACTCAAAAGGCAAGGGATACATGTCTATCCTTACCTGGATGACTGGTTTGTAAGAGCAAACTCCCACAACATATGCACAGACCATATACAATAAGTGATGATGACACTATTCACACTTGGTTTCTCCATTAACATAGAGAAGTCATCACCTAAACCGGAGCAAGAAAAATTGTTTCTAGGAGCAGTAATCAATTCTGTCCTAGGGAAGGTATATTCCAGTGAGAAGAGAATACAGTCGCTACTGCAGGAAATTCCCCTTTACCAGAAGGGGCGAGCTCTGACGGTGAGGACTGTGGGGAAATTGTTAGGGAAGATGGCCTCATGCATCCCTTTGATTCCATATGCGAGATTACACATGAAACCAATTCAGGAATGGCTGCAGAACCAATGGTCACAGGCAACAGGGAGTTGGGAGATCTAGTGGTTGTCATGCAGAAGCTAAAGGAGGAAGTGGCGTTGTGGAATAGATCACATATCACACAAGGAAGGGAATTTGCACAACCATCTCCAACAGTAACCATTACAACAGATGCCTCTCATATGGGCTTGGGAGCTCACATGGGTTTGCTAAATGTGGCGTAGGAAGGTTGCTTGCTTAGGTCAGTTGTTGGGGTTCTGAAGGTGTTCTAGCGCGGGGACACTCCGTTGGAGTAACCAGGCGCTTTATAAGCTAAATAATAATAATAATAATGTACGAGGGGTCTGACAGGAACAAGATGCAGTACAGCATATCGATATCTTAGCTAAAGACAGTGTTCCCAGCCTTTCAGAAAGGGCTATTAGGGAAAACAATATTTATCCAAATAGACAATAGAACTACAATGTCTTACATCAACAAAAAAGAACAATTGATGGACAGAATGTCGAACAATGTCAAACATTCACCCCAGTACAGAGATCTGGGCCTAAATCAATAATTTTGTTTGGCTCCCCAAGACCTTCCAGTTTAAATCCAGCCATATGCAAATCAGTCTTGACCCTGCTCCCCATGGTAACAGGCCAACCCGAACTGCCAGGCCAGGTCCTCTCTGGACCAGAAACAAGCATTCTAAGACCGGTTTCGGGGTATCACCCCTCATCAGCAAGGGTAGCTTGACTCCAGTGGCATGGAGAGCATGGGACCCACGTCTGGGCATACCCGTCCCACTCGGGGTGACAAATTCAAAAAGAACAATTGATGGAAAGAATGATGAACCATGTCAAACATTCACCCAAGTGCATAGAGGACCATGCTTGGCAGTTCGGACTGGACTGTTCCCATGAGGAACAGGGTCAAGACTGATTTGCATATGGTTGGGTCCAAACTGGAGTGGCGTAGTGAGCAAAAGAACGATGGATTTAACCCAGATCTCTTGACTGGGGGAGAATGTTTGATTTATTCAGCATTCCGTCCATTATTTGTTGCCGCAGAACTCAACTACTGAAGGCACCCTTTGACCCTTTACAAAATCACATTAAAGGTGCTCACTCAAAAGAGGGAGAGGATGTAGCCTTACGGCTAGAGCAGTCGACCTCGAAGCGTGGGAACCGGGTTCGAGTCTCGGCAGCGAGACTCAACATCCTGTGATTCTGGGCAAATCACTTAATCTCTCTGTGCCTAACAAAAATGAATGTGTCCTTCTGTAACGCAACTGGTGCTCATGTAAAGCGCTCTGATACCTGATATCTTCGGGTCTAGTCCGCGCTATATAAAACTCTATAAAAATAAAATTAAAAAAAGACAGCATTCCTGGTGGCCATAACATCACTTTGCGGGGTAAGTGAACTACAAGCACGTACTTTTTTTTTTTGCAGAGTTTTTATATAGTGCTGGCTAGACCCGGAGGTATCGGAGCGCTTTACATGAGGATCAGCGAGTTACAAGTTACAAAATTACATCAGTTACAGGAGCCAAGTATAACATGGGAGAAAAACTGTGAATACACAATAACATGGGTTATTAGCGCATAGCATAGCCAAGACACACGTCAAAGGGGCATGGAAGGTGGGGGGGGGGAATGGTAAAAAGGGGTAAGGAATGCATAATCGGGTCAGGCAGACCAGCAAGAGGGAAAGTACTTACAAAACAGTCACAGTAAAAGACATACAAACCTGCTGGGGACCAACAATCATAAACATCCAGTGAATCGGTGATAGTATAAGATGGGAGGGGAGTAGGAGACCAAAGGGGGGGACGACTTGAGGAAAAGAACAGATGGGCGAACAAGGAGCAGTCCAGCAACAATGAGGATAGGTCGAAACCGCCAAGATGGAGGACCCAGGCCATGGGAGCCGACAGCATCAACCCAAAATGGCGGAACACACAAAAATCCAACACGAAAACCACAAGGCAGCAGACTCGAAGGCTTCACGCAGGGTCTGATGGGGGAGGCAGCCACATGACCATGGAGGGAGGAGGGCAGGACACCGCCGATCACAAAGCGGGTCGTCGACGTACACACACCCGGGGCTCCAGGGGCAGCAGCATCGCCATTCAGAATGCCGCAAAGACAGGGGAAAGTCAGATTCGGGCGCCAGGCAACAGCCCTGGAGAGGTGGAGGCAGCAGCGGGGACCAGGAGGGCGCGCCTCCCCAAAACTCAAGAAGCAAAACAAGCTCGGGGCGACTGGTCAGCAGTGCCGCAGTACTCACCGCCGCTGAACCCCCGCCGGGAGAAGCAAGACTTGTGCATCTCCGTCGTGGCTAGGGAGGCGGTGCAAGAGGACAGGCAACCGCAGCAAAACCCGGCGGGTAGGGGATGTCTAGGAGAGGAGATCCCCAGCCGATCCCCTCCCCAGGCATACCCCACCGGTCATCGGCCGCTGTAATGGCTCCACTGCCAGCAGATCCTCTGCAACTCGTCGGAAGGCGGGGGAGGAGAGGAAAACACAGCAGAGAGACAAGGACAAACCATGTCCAATGTCCAGCTGGGTAGGTGACGGCTGAGGGGGAGAGCCAGAGCCAATCTCCTCTATAGCTGCCTAAACAGCTCCACCGGGCATCGGCCATGTTGATCGAGGCTCCGCGGTCAGCACACTACTCGAGGTTCATCGGAAGATATCGAACTGGGTTGCGGGAACTGGAGAGCCGAATGGCCGCAGTCCATAAGAACCTCAGGTGAGCAAAAAAAGGTCCAAGGGGGGTAGATTCCAGGGGACCAGGGCCAAAAAGGAAATCCCTGGCCAGGGAGCTCCCGACCGGAGCTCCTCACCTGGCGGCCATCTTGTCCAGTATTCAATTTACTTACAATTCAAGAGCCATGTTTACAGGTTCACAAGGACAGAATTGCCATGAGGACACATCCACAATTCTTATCTAAGGTAATTTCACACTTTCACATAAATCAAACAATACCAATTCCAAGATTTTTTCAAAAGCCAAAAATTCAAGCGTAGAGAGAGTTACACACGCTGGACACAAGGCGAGCAATAATGTACTATATTAAAAAGACAAGCAGGAAAACAAAGCAACTATTTGTTTCGTTTGCAGACAACAATATGGGAAAACCTGTAACTAAGGGCACAATTGTCAGATGGATCACACAAACCATTCAACCGTGGTACAGGGGAGAAACTAAATTCAAACCGAAAAGCACACAAGAACAAGCATTTGCAATGCAATAGGTCTCGCATTTACGCAAGTTTGAGTTATTGGCATTGTAAATGACAATGCCTTTTATTTATGTTCTGGTTTTTAAAACATAAATAAAGACATTGTCATTTACAATGCCAATAGCTTCAACTCATGTAAATGAGAGACCTATTGCATTGCAAATGCTTGTTTCATCCCAGCTACTTGGCGCTGCCCTGCATGGGAATTCCTACCTGGAGAATGACAATGCTGTCCAGAACTGCCCATTCCTTCCTGACTTCAGTGCCCTTGCATGGCCTCCACTTTTACCCTTACTTTATCAGTACCACAGAATCAGTACTTCAAGGTTATTTTTTGCGTAAAATATTCTTCTGCGGGACAGTTCCATGGATTTACAACACAGTCAGTAAATCAAGGCCATTACACTACAAGTCTTTGCTCATAGGCAGGACCACTGGAATAACGCAATATTGTGGCCGCCGCGTTCTCGGAGTATTTGCATATTTTCCACACTTGCCGCATGCTTCAGATCTTCTGTATCAGTTGCAAACATTGATTCTAGCTCAGATGGATCAAAATAGGCTTTAAAAAGCATCAGCCGTGGTCCCCCGGGGGGGACAGACGCTTTGCAAAGATTAACTGTCACCATTTCGTTGCTGACGGCTGTATTCGGGTGTTAGAGTGCTGCTAATGAGGAGAAACGTACTGTGTTGTAAAATGACAAAATAGCAAAATATTGCGACAGAATGTGCCATATTACGCTGCATCATTGCACCTCTTCTGTGGCTGATTATGTTTGTACCTCTCCAGTCCCTGCAGCTCCTGTTCTGAACTGGGTCTCAGGCTCTACAACACCTCTGCTGACCTGGTTCTCTGGTTCTACAGCAGCTCTGCTGACCTGGGTCTCTGGCTCTACAGCAGCTCTGCTTACCTGGTTCTCTAGCTCTACAGCAGCTCTGCTTACCTGGTTCTCTAGCTCTACAGCAGCTCTGCTGACCTCTTTCTCAGGCTCTAGAGCGGCTCTGCTGACCTGGTTCTCCGGCTCTACAGCAGCTCTGCTGACCTGGTTCTACAGCAGCTCTGCTTCTCTGGCTCTAGAGCGGCTCTGCTGATCCGGTTCTCTGGCTCTAGAGCGGCTCTGCTGACCTGGTTCTCTGGCTCTACAGCAGCTCTGCTGACCTGGTTCTCTGGCTCTACAATGGCTCTGCTGACCTGGTTCTCTGGCTCTACAGCAGCTCTGATGACCTGGTTCTCTGGCTCTACAATGGCTCTGCTGACCTGGTTCTCTGGCTCTACAGCAGCTCTGATGACCCGAGTCTCAGGCTCTACAACTGCTCTGCTGACCTGGTTCTCTGGCTCTACAACACCTCTGCTGACCTGGTTCTCTGGCTCTACAGCAGCTCTGCTGACCTCTTTCTCAGGCTCTAGAGCGGCTCTGCTGACCTGGTTCTCTGGCTCTACAGCAGCTCTGCTGACCTGGTTCTACAGCAGCTCTGCTGACCTGGTTCTACAGCAGCTCTGCTGACCTGGTTCTCTGGCTCTACAGCGCCTCTGCTGACCTGGTTCTCTGGCTCTACAGCAGCTCTGCTGATCTGGTTCTCTGGCTTTACAGCAGCTCTGCTGACCTGGTTCTCTGGCTTTACAGCAGCTCTGCTGACCTGGTTCTCTGGCTCTAGAGCAGCTCTGCTGACCTGGTTCTCTGGCTCTAGAGCAGCTCTGCTGAACTAGTTCTCTGGCTCTAGAGCAGCTTTGCTGACCTGGTTCTCTGGCTCTAGAGCTGCTCTGCTGACCTGGTTCTCAGGCTTTACAAGAGCTCTGCTGTCCCAGTTCTCTGGCTTTAGGGCGGCTCTGCTGACCTGGTTCTCTGGCTCTAGAGCGGCTCTGCTGGCCTGGTTCTCTGGCTCTACAACAGCTCTGCTGACCTGGTTCTCAGGCTCTACAGCAGCTTGCTGACCTGGTTCTCTGGTTCTAGAGCGGCTCTGCTGGCCTGGCTCTAGAGCGGCTATGCTGACCTGGTTCTCTGATTCTAGAGCGGCTCTGCTGACCCGGTTCTGCGGCTCTACTGACCCGGTTCTCTTGCTCTAGAGCGGCTCTGCTGAACTGGTTCTCTGGCTCTAGAGCGTGTCTGCACACCTGGTTCTATGGCTCTACAGCAGCTTTGCTGACCTGGTTCTATGGCTCTAAAACGGCTCTGCTGACCTGGTTCTATGGCTCTACAGCAGCTCTGCTGGCCTGGTTCTCTGGCTCTAGAGCGGATCTGCTGACTTGATTCTCTGGCTCTACAACAGCTCTGCCGACCTGGGTCTCAGGCTCTACAACGGCTCTGCTGACCTGGTTCTCTGGCTCTACAATGGCTCTGCTGACCTGGTTCTCTGGCTCTACAGCAGCTCTGCTGACCTGGTTCTAAGGCTCCACAGCACCTCTGCTGACCCGGTACTCTGGCTCTACAACACGTCTGCTGACCTGGTTCTCTGGCCCAGTTCTCTGGCCAAAGAGCAGCTCTGCTGACCTTGTTCTCTGGCTCTACAGCAGCTCTGCTGACCTGGTTCTCAGGCTCTAGAGCGTCTCTGCTGACCTTGTTCTCTGGCTCTACAGCGGCTCTGCAGACCTGGTTCTCTGGCTCTACAGCAGCTCTGCGGACCTGGTTCTCTGGCTCTAGAGCGGCTCTGCTGACCTGTTCTCTGGCTCTACAGCGGCTCTGCTGACCTGGGTCTCAGGCTCTATGGCTCTGCTGACCTGGTTCTCTGGCTCTAGAGCAGCTCTGCTGACCTGGTTCTCTGGCTCTAGAGCAGCTCTGCTGACCTGGTTCTCTGGCTCTAGAGCGGCTCTGCCCACCTGGTTCTCTGGCTCTACAGCAGCTCTGCTGACCTGGTTCTCTGGCTCTACAGCAGCTCTGCTGACCTGGTTCTCTGGCTCTACAGCAGCTCTGCTGACCTGGTTCTCTGGCTCTACAGCAGCTCTGCTGACCTGGTTCTCTGGCTCTAGAGCAGCTTTGCTGACCTGGTTCTCTGGGTCCACAACGGCTCTGCTGACCTGGTTCTCAGGCTCTAGAGCAGCTCTGCTGACCTGGTTCTCTGGCTCTACAACAGCACTGCTGTCCTGGTTCTCTGGCTCTACAACGGCTCTGCTGACCTGGTTCTCTGGCTCTAGAGCGGCTCTGCTGACCTGGTTCTCTGACTCTACGGCGGCTCTGCTGACCTGGTTCTCTGACTCTACGGCGGCTCTGCTGACCTGGTTCTCTGGCTCCACGGCGGCTCTGCTGACCTGGTTCTCTGGCTCTACAGCAGCTCTGCTGACCTGGTTCTCTGGCTCTAGAGCAGATCTGCTGACCTGGTTCTCTGGCGCTAGAACGGCTCTGCTGACCTGGTTCTCTGGCTCTACAGCAGCTCTGCTGACCTGGTTATCTGGCTCTACAACGGCTCTGCTGACCTGGTTCTCTGGCTCTACAGCAGCTCTGATGACCTGGTTCTCTGGCTCTACAATGGCTCTGCTGACCTGGTTCTCTGGCTCTACAACAGCTCTCCTGACCTGGTTCTCTGGCTCTACAACGGCTCTCCTGACCTGGTTCTCAGGCTCTACAGCAGCTTGCTGACCTGGTTCTCTGGTTCTGGAGCGGCTCTGCTGGCCTGGTTCTCTGGCTCTAGAGCGGCTCTGCTGACCTGGTTCTCTGGCTCTAGAGCGGCTCTGCTGACCTGGTTCTCTGACTCTACGGCGGCTCTGCTGACCTGGTTCTCTGGCTCCACGGCAGCTCTGCTGACCTGGTTCTCTGTCTCTACGGCGGCTCTGCTGACCTGGTTCTCTGGCTCTACAGCAGCTCTGCTGACCTGGTTCTCTGGCTCTAGAGCAGATCTGCTGACCTGGTTCTCTGGCGCTAGAACGGCTCTGCTGACCTGGTTCTCTGGCTCTACAGCGGCTCTGCTGACCTGGTTATCTGGCTCTACAACGGCTCTGCTGACCTGGTTCTCTGGCTCTACAGCAGCTCTGATGACCTGGTTCTCTGGCTCTACAATGGCTCTGCTGACCTGGTTCTCTGGCTCTACAATGGCTCTGCTGACCCGAGTCTCAGGCTCTACAACTGCTCTGCTGGCCTGGTTCTCTGGCTCTACAACAGCTCTCCTGACCTGGTTCTCTGGCTCTACAACGGCTCTCCTGACCTGGTTCTCAGGCTCTACAGCAGCTTGCTGACCTGGTTCTCTGGTTCTGGAGCGGCTCTGCTGGCCTGGTTCTCTGGCTCTAGAGCGGCTCTGCTGACCTGGTTCTCTGGCTCTAGAGCGGCTCTACTGACCTGGTTCTCTGGCTCTAGAGTGGCTCTGCTAAACTGGTTCTCTGGCTCTAAAGCGTGTCTGCACACCTGGTTCTATGGCTCTACAGCAGCCCTGCTGACCTGGTTCTATGGCTCTAAAACGGCTCTGCTGACCTGGTTCTTTGGCTCTAAAACGGCTCTGCTGACCTGGTTCTATGGCTCTACAGCAGCTCTGCTGACCTGGGTCTCAGGCTCTACAACGGCTCTGCTGACCTGGTTCTCTGACTCTACAATGGCTCTGCTGACCTGGTTCTCTGGCTCTACAGCAGCTCTGCTGACCTGGCTCTATGGCTCTACAGCAGCTTGCTGACCTGCTTCTCTGGCTCTACAGCAGCCCTGCTGACCTGGTTCTCTGGCTCTACAGCAGCCCTGCTGACCTGGTTCTAAGGCTCTACAGCAGCTCTGGTGACCCGGTACTCTGGCTCTACAGCAGCTTGCTGACCTGGTTCTCTGGCTCTACAGTACCTCTGCTGACCTGGTTCGCTGACCTGGTTCTCTGGCCATAGGGCAGCTCTGCTGACTTCGTTCTCTGGCTCTACAGCAACTCTGCTGACCTGGTTCTCAGGCTCTAGAGCGACTCTGCTGACCTTGTTCTCTGGCTCTACAGCGGCTCTGCGGACCTGGTTCTCTGGCTCTACAGCAGCTCTGTGGACCTGGTTCTCTGGCTCTAGAGCGGCTCTGCTGACCTGTTCTCTGGCTCTATAGCGGCTCTGCTGGCCTGGGTCTCTGGCTCTACAGCAGCTCTGCTGACCTGGTTCTCTGGCTCTACAGCAGCTCTGCTGACCTGGTTCTCTGGCTCTAGAGCGGCTCTGCTGACCTGGGACTCTGGCTCTACAGCAGCTCTGCTGACCTGGTTCTCTGGCTCTACAGCTGCTCTGCTGACCTGGTTCTCTGGCTCTAGAGCAGCTTTGCTGACCTGGTTCTCTGGGTCCTCAACGGCTCTGCTGACCTGGTTCTCAGGCTCTAGAGCAGTACTGGTGACCTGGTTCTCTGGCTCTAGAGCAGCTCTGCTGACCTGGTTCTCTGGCTACACAACAGCTCTGCTGACCTGGTTCTCTGGTTCTACAACGGCTCTGCTGACCTGGTTCTCTGGGTCCACAACGGCTCTGCTGACCTGGTTCTCAGGCTCTAGAGCAGTACTGGTGACCTGGTTCTCTGGCTCTAGAGCAGCTCTGCTGACCTGGTTCTCTGGCTACACAACAGCTCTGCTGACCTGGTTCTCTGCTTCTACAACGGCTCTACTGACCTGGTTCTCAGGCTCTACAGCCGCTCTGCTGACCTGGTTTTCTGGTTCTCTGGCTCTAGAGCGGCTCTGCTGACCTGGTTCTCTGGCTCTACAGCAGCTATGCTGACCTGGTTCTCTGGCTCTACAGCAGCTCTGCTGACCTGGTTCTCTGGCTGTAGAGCGGCTCTGCTGACCTGGTTCTCTGGCTCTAGAGCAGCTCTGCTGACCTGGTTCTCTGGCTCTAGAAAGGCTCTGCTGACCTGGTTCTCTGGCTCTACAGCAGCTCTGCTGACCTGGTTCTCTGGCTCTACAGCAGCTCTGCTGACCTGGTTCTCTGGCTGTAGAGCGGCTCTGCTGACCTGGTTCTCTGGCTCTACAGCAGCTCTGCTGACCTGGTTCTCTGGCTCTACGGCGGCTCTGCTGACCTGGTTCTCTGGCTCTAGAGCAGCTCTGCTGACCTGGCTCTAGAGCAGCTCTGCTGACCTGGTTCTCTGGCTCTAGAGCAGCTCTCCTGAGCTGGTTCTCTGGCTCTACAGCAGCTCTGCTGCCCGGTTCTCTGGCTCTACAGCAGCTCTTCTGACCTGGTTCTCTGGCTGTAGAGCGGCTCTGCTGACCTGGTTCTCTGGCTCTACAGTAACTCTGCTGACCTGGTTCTCTGGCTTTACAGCAGCTCTGCTCACCTGGTTCTCTGGCTCTAGAGCAGCTCTGCTGACCTGGTTCTCCGGCTCTAGAGCAGCTTTGCTGACCTAGTTCTCTGGCTCTAGAGCTGCTCTGCTGACCTGGTTCTCAGGCTTTACAAGAGCTCTGCTGTCTTGGTTCTCTGGCTTTAGGGCGGCTCTGCTGACCTGGTTCTAGAACGGCTCTGCTGACCTGGTTCTCTGGTTCTAGAGCGGCTCTGCTGGCCTGGTTCTCTGGCTCTAGAGCGGCTCTGCTGACCTGGTTCTCGGGCTCTAGAGCGGCTCTACTGACCCGGTTCTCTGGCTCTAGAGCGGCTCTACTTACCCGGTTCTCTGGCTCTAGAGCGGCTCTACTGACCCGGTTCTCTGGCTCTAGAGCGGCTCTGCTGAACTGGTTCTATGGCCTAGAGCGTGTCTGCACACCTGGTTCTATGGCTCTACAGCAGCTCTGCTGACCTGGTTCTATGGCTCTAAAACGGCTCTGCTGACCTGTTTCAATGGCTCTACAGCAGCTCTGCTGGCCTGGTTCTCTGGCCCTAGAGCGACTCTGCTGACCTGATTCTCTGGCTCTACAACAGCTCTGCTGACCTGGGTCTCAGGCTCTACCCCAGCTCTGCTGACCTGGTTCTATGGCTCTACAGCAGCTTGCTGACCTGCTTCTCTGGCTCTACAGCAACTTGACCTGCTTCTCTGGCTCTACATCAGCTCTGCTGACCTGGTTCTCTGGCTCTACAGCAGCCCTGCTGACCTGGTTCTAAGGCTCTACAGCAGCTCTGCTGACCCAGTACTCTGGCTCTACAGCAGCTTGCTGACCTGGTTCTCTGGCTCTACAACATGTCTGCTGACCTGGTTCGCTGACCTGGTTCTCTGGCCATAGAGCAGCTCTGCTGACCTCGTTCTCAGGCTCTAGAGCGACTCAGCTGACCTTGTTCTCTGGTTCGACAGCGGCTCTGCGGACCTGGTTCTCTGGCTCTACAGCAGCTCTGCGGACCTGGTTCTCTGGCTCTAGAGCGGCTCTGCTGACCTGTTCTCTGGCTCTACAGCGGCTCTGCTGACCTGGTTCTCAGGCTCTACGGCTCTGCTGACCTGGTTCTCTGGCTCTACAGCAGGTCTGCTGACCTGGTTCTCTGGCTCTAGAGCGGCTCTGCTGACCTGGTTCTCTGGCTCTACAGCAGCTCTGCTGACCTGGTTCTCTAGCTCTACAGCAGCTCTGCTGACCTGGTTCTCTGCATCCACAACGGCTCTGCTGACCTGGTTCTCAGGCTCTAGAGCAGTACTGGTGACCTGGTTCTCTGGCTCTAGAGCAGCTCTGCTGACCTGGTTCTCTGGCTCTACAACAGCTCTGTTGACCTGGTTCTCTGGCTCTTCAGCCGCTCTGCTGACCTGGTACTCAGGCTCTACAGCCGCTCTGCTGACCTGGTTCTCTGGCTCTACGGCGGCTCTGCTGACCTGGTTCTCTGGCTCTACAGCAGCTCTGCTGACCTGGTTCTCTGGCTCTAGAGCAGCTCTGGTGACCTGGTTCTCTGGCTCTAGAATGGCTCTGCTGACCTGGTTCTCTGGCTCTACAGCAGCTCTGCTGACCTGGTTCTCTGGCTCTACAGCAGCTCTGCTGACCTGGTTCTATGGCTCTAAAACGGCTCTGCTGACTTGTTTCAATTGCTCTACAGCAGCTCTGCTGACCTGGTTCTCTGGCCATAGAGCAGCTCTGCTGACCTCGTTCTCAGGCTCTAGAGCGACTCTGCTGACCTTGTTCTCTTGTTCTACCTCGGCTCTGCGGACCTGGTTCTCTGGCTCTACAGCAGCTCTGCGGACCTGGTTCTCTGGCTCTAGAGCGGCTCTGCTCACCTGGTTCTCTGGCTCTACAGCGGCTCTGCTGACCTGGGTCTCAGGCTCTGCTGACCTGGTTCTCTGGCTCTACAGCAGGTCTGCGGACTTGGTTCTCTGGCTCTAGAGCGGCTCTGCTGACCTGGTTCTCTGGCTCTACAGCAGCTCTGCTGACCTGGTTCTCTGCGTCCACAACGGCTCTGCTGACCTGGTTCTCAGGCTCTAGAGCAGTACTGGTGACCTGGTTCTCTGGCTCTAGAGCAGCTCTGCTGACCTGGTTCTCTGGCTCTAGAACAGCTCTGTTGACCTGGTTCTCTGGCTCTTCAGCCGCTCTGCTGACCTGGTTCTCAGGCTCTACAGCCGCTCTGCTGACCTGGTACTCTGGCTCTTCAGCAGCTCTGCTGACCTGGTTCTCTGGCTCTACGGCGGCTCTGCTGACCTGGTTCTCTGGCTCTACAGCAGCTCTGCTGACCTGGTTCTCTGGCTCTAGAGCAGCTCTGGTGACCTGGTTCTCTGGCTCTAGAATGGCTCTGCTGACCTGGTTCTCTGGCTCTACAGCAGCTCTGCTGACCTGGTTCTCTGGCTCTACAGCAGCTCTGCTGACCTGGTTCTCTGGCTCTACAGCAGCTATACTGACCTGGTTCTCTGGCTCTACTACGGCTCTGCTGACCTGGTTCTCTGGCTCTAGAGCGGCTCTGCTGGCCTGGTTCTCTGGCTCTACAACAGCTCTGCTGACCTGGTTCTCTGGCTCTACAACGGCTCTGCTGACCTGGTTCTCAGGCTCTACAGCAGCTTTCTGAACTGGTTCTCTGGTTCTGGAGTGGCTCTGCTGGCCTGGTTCTCTGGCTCTAGAGCGGCTCTGCTGACCTGGTTCTCTGGCTCTAGAGCGGCTCTGCTGACCTGGTTCTCTGGCTCTAGAGCGGCTCTGCTGACCCGGTTCTCTGGCTCTAGAGCGGCTCTACTGACCCGGTTCTCTGGCTCTAGAGCGGCTCTGCTGAACTGGTTCTCTGGCTCTAGAGCGTGTCTGCACACCTGGTTCTATGGCTCTACAGCAGCTCTGCTGACCTGGTTCTATGGCTCTAAAACGGCTCTGATGACCTGGTTCTATGGCTCTACAGCAGCTCTGCTGACCTGGTTCTCGGGCTCTACAACGGCTCTGCTGACCTGGTTCTCTGGCTCTACAACGGCTCTGCTGACCTGGTTCTCTGGCTCTACAGCAGCTCTGCTGACCTGGTTCTATGGCTCTACAGCAGCTTGCTGACCTGCTTCTCTGGCTCTACAGCAACTTTACCTGCTTCTCTGGCTCTACAGCAGCTCTGCTGACCTGGTTTTCTGGCTCTACAGCAGCCCTGCTGACCTGGTTCTAAGGCTCTACAGCAGCTCTGCTGACCCGGTACTCTGGCTCTACAGCAGCTTGCTGACCTGGTTCTCTGGCTCTACAGCAGCTCTGCGGACTTGGTTCTCTGGCTCTAGAGCGGCTCTGCTGATCTGTTCTCTGGCTCTAGAGCAGCTCTGCTGACCTGGTTCTCTGGCTCTAGAGCGGCTCACTGACCTGGTTCTCTGGCTCTAGAGCAGCTCTGCTGACCTGGTTCTCTGGCTCTACAGCAGCTCTGCTGACCTGGTTCTCTGGCTCTAGAGCGGCTCTGCTGAACTGGTTCTCTGGCTCTAGAGCGTGTCTGCACACCTGGTTCTATGGCTCTACAGCAGCTCTCCTGACCTGGTTCTATGGCTCTAAAACGGCTCTGATGACCTGGTTCTATGGCTCTACAGCAGCTCTGCTGACCTGGTTCTCTGGCTCTACAATGGCTCTGCTGACCTGGTTCTCTGGCTCTACAATGGCTCTGCTGACCTGGTTCTATGGCTCTACAGCAGCTTGCTGACCTGCTTCTCTGGCTCTACAGCAACTTTACCTGCTTCTCTGGCTCTACAGCAGCTCTGCTGACCTGGTTTTCTGGCTCTACAGCAGCCCTGCTGACCTAGTTCTAAGGTTCTACAGCAGCTCTGCTGACCCGGTACTCTGGCTCTACAGCAGCTTACTGACCTGGTTCTCTGGCTCTACAGCAGCTCTGCGGACCTGCTTCTCTGGCTCTAGAGCGGCTCTGCTGACCTGGTTCTCTGGCTTTAGAGCAGCTCTTCTGACCTGGTTCTCTGGCTCTAGAGTGGCTCTGCTGACCTGGTTCTCTGGCTCTAGAGCAGCTCTGCTGACCTGGTTCTCTGGCTCTACAGCAGCTCTGCTGACCTGGTTCTCTGGATCTAGAGCAGCTTTGCTGACCTGGTTCTCTGGGTCCACAACAGCTCTGCTGACCTGGTTCTCAGGCTCTAGAGCAGTACTGGTGACCTGGTTCTCTGGCTCTAGAGCAGCTCTGCTGACCTGGTTCTCTGGCTCTACAACAGCTCTGCTGACCTGGTTCTCTGGTTCTACAATGGCTCTGCTGACCTGGTTCTCAGGCTCTACAGCCGCTCTGCTGACCTGGTTCTCTGGCTCTAGAGCGGCTCTGCTGACCTGGTTCTCTGGCTCTACAGCAGCTCTGCTGACCTCATTCTCTGGCTCTACGGTGGCTCTGCTGACCTGGTTCTCTGGCTCTACAGCAGCTGTGCTGACCTGGTTCTCTGGCTCTACAGCAGCTCTGCTGACCTGGTTCTCTGGCTCTACAACGGCTCTGCTGACCTGGTTCTCTGGCTGTAGAGCAGCTCTGCTGACCTGGTTCTCTGGCTGTAGAGCAGCTCTGCTGACCTGGTTCTCTGGCTGTAGAGCAGCTCTGCTGACCTGGTTCTCTGGCTCTAGAGCGGCTCTGCTGACCTGGTTCTCTGGCTCTACAACGGCTTGCTGACCTGGTTCTCTGGTTCTCTGGCTCTACAACCCCTCTGCTGACCTGGTTCCCTGGCTCAGTTCTCTGGCCATAGAGCAGCTCTGCTGACCTTGTTCTCTGGCTCTGCAGCAGCTCTGCTGACCTTGTTCTCTGGCTCTACAGCGGCTCTGCTGACCTTGTTCTCTGGCTCTACAGCGGGTCTGCTGACCTGGCTCTAGAGCGGCTCTGCTGACCTGGTTCTCTGGCTCTACAGCAGCTCTGCTAACCTGGTTCTCTGGCTCTACAGCGGCTCTGCTGACCTGGTTCTCTGGCTGTACAGCAGCTCTGCTGACCTGGTTCTCTGGCTCTACAACGGCTCTGCTGACCTGGTTCTCTGGCTGTAGAGCAGCTCTGCTGACCTGGTTCTCTGGCTGTAGAGCAGCTCTGCTGACCTGGTTCTCTGGCTGTAGAGCAGCTCTGCTGACCTGGTTCTCTGGCTCTAGAGCGGCTCTGCTGACCTGGTTCTCTGGCTCTACAACGGCTTGCTGACCTGGTTCTCTGGCTCTACAGCAGCTCTGCTGACCTGGTTCCCTGGCCCAGTTCTCTGGCCATAGAGCAGCTCTGCTGGCCTTGTTCTCTGGCTCTGCAGCAGCTCTGCTGTCCTGGTTCTCTGGCTCTACAGCGGCTCTGCTGACCTGCTTCTCTGGCTCTACAGCCGCTCTGCTGACCTGGTACTCTGGCTCTACAGCAGCTCTGCTGACCTGGTTCTCTGGCTCTACGGCGGCTCTGCTGACCTGGTTCTCTGGCTCTATAGTGGCTCTGGTGACCTGGTTCTCTGGCTCTATAGTGGCTCTGCTGACCTGGTTCTCTGGCTCTAGAGCGGCTCTGCTGACCTGGTTCTCTGGCTCTACAGCAGCTCTGCTGACCTGGTTCTCTGGCTCTACAGCAGCTCTGCTGACCTGGTTCTCTGGCTCTACAGCAGCTCTGCTGACCTGGTTCTCTGGCTCTACAACGGCTCTGCTGACCTGGTTCTCTGGCTCTCCAGCAGCGCTGCTGACCTGGTTCTCCGGCTCTAGAGCAGCTCTGCTGACCTGGTTCTCTGGCTCTAGAGCAGCTCTGCTGACCTGGTTCTCTGGCTCTAGAGCAGCTCTGCTGACCTGGTTCTCTGGCTCTGCAACGGTTCTGCTGACCTAGTTCTCTGGCTCTACAGCGGCTCTGCTGACCTGGTTCTCTGGCTCTACAGCAGCTCTGCTGACCTGGTTCTCTGGCTCTACAGCAGCTCTGCTGACCTGGTTCTCTGGCTCTACAGCAGCTCTGCTGACCTAGTTCTCTGGCTCTACAGCAGCTCTGCTGACCTGGTTCTCTGGCTCTAGAGCAGCTCGGCTGACCTGGTTCTCTGGCTCTAGAGCAGCTCTGCTGACCTGCTTCTCTGGCTCTACAAGGTTCTGCTGACCTGGTTCTCAGTCTCTACAGCCGCGCGCTAAAACCCCGAATACAAATACCAGACAAGCTGTCGCCATTGTGAAAAAAATATAGTGCTTACTGACTAATGAAGGAGACAGTGTAACGCCGCAAGTAAAAGATCCACTCCTAATGTGCGGTCCCAAAAGGAGACAGGGCGGTAACAAGGATGGACTAAGAAGCCTCATTATCAATCGGAAGCCAGCATTTACCATGGACGATGACGCCAGCCAATGAAAAAATATGGGCGGGGCTTCCACACCACTTCTAAAATATACCCTAATACAGCATGCCTCGTAAAGCGAGCAGCGCATGCGCTGCAACTCTAGGTTCGACCAAAAAAAGAAGCAACCACTGCTTTTCTAGCAAATATACCTTTGCAGGACATATGTATGGCAGCAACTTGGTGATCTGTAAACACGGTCAATAATAATAATAATAAAGTTTATTTTGCATAATTAATTAAAATCTTTGCAAATACATAACAAAAAGATTCCCCTTGTACACAAATAAATACAATTAAAAGCAATTAAAAGCCACATAATGTAAAAAAGGTCATCAATTGCATATTCCTGGTTTATGGTGTTAGCTATTTTAAAAGAGATTCTCATAGTCTCTTACGTCTCATAAAATACTGGCTAGCAGTGACGACCACAACTTCTCAGATCGGATGGCTCGGCTTAACCAGGTCCATTGTCCAAGTTAGAAATTGGGTGAATAAAGTGCAAGTAGGACTAGAACAGGATAGACACCTAGAAGTTTTTTAGCGTGTTCCTGGTAACGACAGAGTTTTAAGTTTCTTAGTTACCATCTCAAAAAAATTTGTTAGCCGACAGTTAAGCTGGACGTCAGTGGGATTGAAGCAAAGCTTCACTGCCTGCCTACAGGTCCGGATGCCGTAATACCTAAAAAAGGGACGTAACAAGATGCATCTTATGTCCTTTAAGTTGGAACAGTTGCAGATAACATGAGTAATATCTTCCTTTCCACTTCCGCATAGACCACAGGTCGGAGTACCGCCATCCCTTTCCCATGGGGGAAGATGGGGTTTGATCGCATTACCCCCATGCGCAACCTTAGAAATGTTTCCTTCCTGCTTATCTTAATTCCGACACTCAAGTAGGCTTGGGGATTTAGCCTTACATAGTCACTGAGCACTATCCAGCTGTGTGCCTTTTTGGTGAGAATTGCTTTGTCTTCTAGAACAGATAGCATAGATGTTGTTTTCCTCACTGCTTTTTTAAAGGAAAGATGATCCGTTGGTACGGCCCAGAGATCAGACAGGCCCAGTATCTCAATAGAGTCAAACAGATAATCCCTGGCTGGGCATGTTTCATGATTGTTCAAGGCTTTCCAAAGGTGGGAGTTTAGAGACCCTGCCTCAGCACTTCGGATTTTGTGCCAACTTTTAACGTAGGTGCTCCTTCTTTCCACCGTTTCTTTGGATCCCAAATTCTAACCGGATTTGAGCCGGAGAGACGTATTTTGGGAGATGGAAAATTGCTCTGTAAGAGTTGGCTATTATGACGTCTAAAACTGCTGCGTCTTTACCTTTTAGAGCCTCACTCCCATAAGTCAATGTAGGCAGCAGTTTAGCCCTCAGGACCTGTAAAAAAGGATCATGCGTAAGGTCGGGAAGGCGTCTCTTCAATGACTTCAGTGATGGGTAAGTTGTAGTCCCCTTTCTTCGCATGGACTCTAGATGAAGTTTGAATGAGCTTGTATGATCCATTAGTATTCCCAAGTATTTATAACTTTGTACTTGTTCCAAACGTTGGCCATCAAGGAACCAGCTATTGATCTTCTTTTTGTGGTAATTAACTGCCATAGTTTTGGTCTTCTTAAGATTTATTTTGAGGGAGTTCCGGTTCGAAAAGCTGCATGTTGTATTTAACAGGTGCTGAAGACCAATTGGTGTCCGACTAATTAAAACCAGATCATCAGCATATAGCAAGTTTGACATTAGCTTATTCCCCAGTTTTGGAGCATGGGATACAGAGCTGTCCAGCTCCCCGGGCAGATCGGCCAAAAAGAGATTAAAAAGGATCGGGGCAAGGACACACCCCTGCTTGAGGCCTTTCGAGGTCGTAATTCGTTTTGAGATGTGTGACCCTGCACCTAGTTTGACCCTGTTCCATGTGTCTGTATGCAGCTGTTTTAGCCGATCCAAGAGTGTGATTGGTATACCCCATTTTTCCAGTTTTCCACAGAGTTTGGAACGATCGACATGGTCGAAAGCAGCTGTGTAATCAAAACACACGAAGAGAGGTATGTTTGATACTTTGGCTGCGTCCATTAACAACGTGAGAGCCAATATGTTAGTTGTAGTTCCTTGGCCGCTGCAAAACCCAGTTTGATTAATGGGGATAATAGAGTTGTCTGAAGCCCAGGATGTTAACTCGTCCAGGAGTGTTCCAGCGTAGTATTTGGCATCAACGTCGAGGAGGGCGATCAGTCGATAGTTGTTTGGGTCATTCCTTTTGCCTTGTTTGAAAATTGGGCTAATGATAGATCCTTTCCAAGAGTCCGGAATGGTGACTCCGGTGTTTAAGCCCTTGAAGACTGATAATAGAGCCTTGCTCCAAAAGCCGGCGTCATGTTTGTATAATATCGGTGGGATCCCGTTAGGGCCGGGCGCTCCCATATCTCTGCTCTTGGTTATTAAGCCTTTTATCTGTTTTTCCGTGGGAGCATATCCTTCCTCTTCAGTGAGGTCTAAGAAATTTAATTCGCCAGCCGACATGATCCTCTGTTGCTTATGGATGTTAGTGCTGCTGACCAAGTGAGCTTTGGGTGTGCAGTTTTGTATCGTTTTTCCCTTAATAGGGGATTTGATTTCTAGTGCTGCGATGCCCGTACCCTTGTTGGAATCCCCTTCCATGTTGTTAAAGTGGGCGGAGAGGTACTCAACCCAGTCGGCCTCTGTTATGTTGGAACTGATTCCTGGGTGGTTCGGTCGCTCTAACTTATGGATTCTTTGCCAAAACTTAGCGCTGTTGTGTTGCTTGGCATCATGCAGTAATTTAACCCACGTTTCGTCATTCATTTGCCTTATTTTTCTCCACTTCCTCCTTCTCAATAATGCCTTCGTTTGTCGAAGGGTCGACTGCAACTCCAAGTTTCCTGGTGTTTTTTGCAGTTGTCGAAGGGTTTGATTTGTGGTGCGTTTGAGGCTCTTGGTTTCTGGACTGTAGTTCACTTTTATTGATACGTCTTCTGGTTGTCTTGATATTGACCCAGTCCTGGTCGCAAAATTACCACTAAATGTCTTGATGAAGTTTTCCCATGCTGTTACAATTGTGGTGCCAGTTTCTTTTTCTCTCTCAAATAAGGTTTTAGCAGAGGCTGATAGAGCTTCAATATTGTTGGCATTGCACCTTAAGCGCTTTAAATTGGAGTCTTCTTCGCTTTCAGTCGGGTTCCAAGTATCTAATATAACAGCTGGCCTTGCATTCAGCTATACTTCCTGTGGGAGGTGATCACTCTGGACTTTAGCACCTATTTTAAAGGTTACTATTTTGTCGAACATGGCTAGTGTTACAAACGTGTAATCTAAGTAGGAGGATGTTTTTGAGGAATGAAAAGTGGCAACTGGTGGGTTATCCTCCAAGAAACGGCATTTCAGTGCTCTTAGATTTAAATGTTCTAGTTCTTGTAGCAAATGTTTGGCCCATCTTGAAGGTTTGCCAATGTTTGCTTGGCCCTGATTTGGTATCCCCCAAAGTGATGTAAGTTCGTGCACTGGGCCGTCGTCTTGGCTTGACCCAAGAAGGTGTAGATTGAAGTCACCAGCAACAATTAAGTGATCGATGTCATGCTCATCCATGATCCGTTTTATTTCGTTTGACAGCTCCTTTACGGCTTTTTGTTTTCGTTTAGGGTGCACGTAGGTGTTAATTATTATAACATCTTGTGTCATATTGTTGAATTTAAGCTTTATCTGTATTGCATGGACTGCATTGGGTGGTGTGATTTTTGCCTCTATGGGCTTTATTGAGCCCATTGTGATTATTGAAGCCAACATCGTTAGTCCCCCTGAGCGGCGACCAAAGTTGGAGTCCTTTGTTGCCGGGACGAAGTAGGAGGAATATCCTTGGAGTTCCTTGGCGTTATCTTCCCAGGTTTCCTGGAGAAGTATTAAGTCGAATGTTTTCAGGTAATTAACTACTTCGTGATCGACCAATTTGGCTGCCAGGCCGTTAATGTTCCAAATGCAGAGTTTAATTTGACCTTGCGTGGGTGGAGCTATCTGTGGGCTGTCACACTCTTGTCAATTTGGACGGTTTGTTAATATTGTACGAGTTATTTGCAGCCGAGCTTCAGGTCCCGGTTTCAAAATTGGAACTAATTGCCCTAAGCTTCTACATGAGTTAGAATCCTCTGTACAAGCAGTGAGTTAGCCAGGGGTTCTGCTTCTTGCCCCTCTTAGGACTGAGGTGGTAATTTTATCTGGGACGGTGATTCGGGCTTTTAAAAATGGAGTTGGGTAAGGAGATTTCAATTCGACTCCCATTTTTATACCCCAGTGTTTGAGCGTGCTTTCCTCTTCCTTGATTTTGTTCGCAATTTCACTTGTGCTCCATCTTGTCCTCGTCACCTCTGGGCCCAGGCAGTTATTATTTGGAAGGAATTCTATAGAAAGTAGGTCCGATGAATTTATATTTCCAAGGCTCAGGATGGAATTTAAAAGTTGTAAAACATTCCCTCTGTTTAATATGTTGTCTCTTCCTCGTGATTCGTATTCAGGAATGAGAGTGATGCTGACCACTTCTTCAGTAGAAGTTTCCTTGATTCTGTAGGTAGGGTTTTCGTCCTGTAAGCGAGGCCTTATTTGCAGAGGGTGGTTCAGTTCTTCTCCTTGATTTACAGATTTACGAGAGGTTGACGGGAGGGTAGTTGGAGACTTAATTTTATTGGGTGAGCAGCCTTGTTTTGCAATGCCCCCGTCAATAGTTTTTGTTGATCCTCGTTTTTTAACGAGTGAACTTCATTGGACGGTGCGCCCTGTGGTTGATCTTCCTTGATGTATTAGTTGCTGGGTTTGTTGCTATTGATATTGACTCCTGCCTCTCATTTGTTATTGGGATCTTCCTTCTTGCTGGGTCTTTTGCTGTTAATGTTAGCTCCTGCCTCACATTCTCTGTTGGGATCGTCCTTCTTGCTGGACTCGATGGTGGCCCCAAGGTGGCGGCCATAATTGTGGAGAGCTCTACGAAGGAATGGTCCAACCTGCCAGGCAAGGCAGAACATAAACTAGTCCCGGTTTCATCAAAATCGGGGTCTGGTTCAACTGCAATGACAGGTGGTTTGCTCAGTGTGTTTAAAGCAAGAGATAGTAACTTCTTATTACGACCCTTCCTTTTTTGTTTATTGCGAGCTTTCCGGGGTGTAGGGTTTTTGTTTGAAGGAGCCGTTTTTATTAGGGCCATTGTTGGCGTTGCATCGTTATCTACAGCAGTGTTGAAAGAGCTAGTTGCTATTAGTTCGATTTTTTGAAGTTCAGACGAGGCTGTCCCTTCCTTGTGCTGACCATCTGTAAATGTAAGGGACGATGGAACACTGCCTTTTATTTCTGATAGAAGATCCCCTAACATGGTTGGTAATGTTGTTAGCTTATCAATTATTGGGGCACAAGTGCATTCAAGATGGATGGTTTGGCTTCCGTGCAGCGCTTCTTGTCCCCGCTTAATTAGATTATTGAGCTCTGAAAGTTTATCGATCCCTGACGTAAAGTCGGCCAGTGTCTGAAGAACCGTAATCTGTAAGTCCATTTTGTGCGATTGATATTGTAGAGCTGTAGTTGAATATTGCATTGAGTTTAAAATTGCCGCCCAAATTGGTTCGGTGGGCGTAATAGTGCTGAGATTACTTCTTTCCTGCAATGGTGTATTAATCGGTACAGGAGATATATTATTTTGAGCAGGTTTTAGATTATATGAAGCGACGAGCTCCTCCCATTCCTGAGAGGCCAAGAAAGACAAGTCCGGGCTTGATATATGAGAGTCTACATAAGGAGACATCGTATGACGTTCTGCTGGTTTGCTGGCAAAGGGGCTGTTGGAACCCACCGGGTACTCGGATGCACTTGGTGCGCCTGATTTTAATTTATGCTGTTGGAGTGGAGAACTATTTTTTGGAGACAGCAAGAGGGCCATTCCCAATTGGTCTGTAAGCTGGTTCTGGGGCATGCCCCCCTAATGTATCAATTCCAACTGTTGCCCCTAATTCCTCTTCAAAAGCATTTTCAGCTGTCCTAGTGTCAGCGGTACTTTTTGGAGAATTCTGGCCGTCTGTCATAGATGTGTTCCCTTGGTCGGTTTTAACTTGATTTTCGACTTGGTTATTGAATTGGTGAAGTAAGGGTTGAGGTTGAGGTTCAAGTGACTTGGTGGGTGACACAAAAGAAGCTTGGTCGACTGGCTGATTGGTTGACTGATTAGTTGGCTGATGAGTTGGACCAAACTTCTCTGGCTGTAATGGCGATTGCAACCCTTTTACATTCGCGCTTTTTGAATAGATTGCTGTACCCGGATCTTTCAGAAACGCGAACTTCGTGTAGATTTTGGGTTGGATGGTGCAAGGTGTTTTCCTTTGAGAGGCCCCGTCCAGGCTTATGAGGGCACACACCCCTTGTGTTCCTTGTGAATGCGTCGGGTTAGCTGGTTGGTGGAAAGTTGATTCTCCCATTTTTGGCTTTGCGCTAATGTCATCGCCTTTAGTGGGAGAGTTTATGCCGGGGCGGATCCTGGTGATCCCCATGACTGGGGTGCTTACTGTGCTTTTTATGCTTGTTGTGCGTTTTTTAATAGATACTGACCCCAGTCGTGGGCCACTTGGCTCATCTATGCTCGCTTTTGCATTACCTTGTTTTTGTTTGGACTTTACCTTTGATTTTAAAGGAGACCTCCTTACTCGGCCCGATCTCATGACTCTATGGTCCGTGTCTGGTTTAACACGCAATATGTGGTGAATTCAAAAATACTGTACAGATAAAGGTTCCGGATGGAGGCTGAGCCGATGGGCGTGAGAGGGACTGCTGATGTCCCAATTACTAAAGCGATACAAAAGGGGATGATGGACGGAACGTTTGAGCCAATCAAACACTCACCCCCAGTCAACTGATCTGGGTTTAATCCATCATCATTCTTTAGCTCACTCCACCACCCCAGTTCAGACATGGCCATATGCAAATCAGTCTGACCCTGTGCCTCATGGGAACAGTCCAGCCCGAACTGCCAAGCCATGTCTTCCCTGGACCGGAAAACAAGCATCCTAGGACCGGTTTCTGGCATTTCAGCCGTCATCAGCCAGGCTTGCTTGAATCCAGTGGCAAAGTGAGCAAGGGACCCACGTCTGGGCATACCCCCGCCAACTTAGGGCGACCAAAGCGATACAAAGAGGATGATGGACGGAGCGTTTGAGCCAATCAAACACTCACCCCCAGTCAACTGATCTGGGTTTAATCCATCATCATTCTTTAGCTCACTCCACCACCCCAGTTCAGACATGGCCATATGCAAATCAGTCTGACCCTGTGCCTCATGGGAACAGTCCAGCCCGAACTGCCAAGCCATGTCTTCCCTGGACCGGAAACAAGCATCCTAGGACCGGTTTCTGGCATTTCAGCCGTCATCAGCCAGGCTTGCTTGAATCCAGTGGCAAAGTGAGCAAGGGACCCACGTCTGGGCATACCCCCGTCAACTTAGGGCGACCAAGCGATACAAAGGGGATGATGGACGGAGCGTTTGAGCCAATCAAACACTCACCCCCAGTCAACTGATCTGGGTTTAATCCATCATCATTCTTTAGCTCACTCCACCACCCCAGTTCAGACATGGCCATATGCAAATCAGTCTGACCCTGTGCCTCATGAGAACAGTCAGCCCGAACTGCCAAGCCATGTCTTCCCTGGACCGGAAACAAGCATCCTAGGACCGGTTTCTGGCATTTCAGCCGTCATCAGCCAGGCTTGCTTGAATCCCAGTGGCAAAGTGAGCAAGGGACCCACGTCTGGGCATGCCCCCGCCAACTAGAGGCGACAAAGCGATACAAAGGGGATGATGGACGGAACGTTTGAGCCAATCAAACACTCACCCCCAGTCAACTGATCTGGGTTTAATCCATCATCATTCTTTAGCTCACTCCACCACCCCAGTTCAGACATGGCCATATGCAAATCAGTCTGACCCTGTGCCTCATGGGAACAGTCCAGCCCGAGACTGCCAAGCCATGTCTTCCCTGGACCGGAAACAAGCATCCTAGGACCGGTTTCTGGCATTTCAGCCGTCATCAGCCAGGCTTGCTTGAATCCAGTGGCAAAGTGAGCAAGGGACCCACGTCTGGGCATACCCCGCCAACTTAGGGCGACCAAAGCGATACAAAGGGGATGATGGACCGGAGCGTTTGAGCCAATCAAACACTCGCCCCCAGTCAACTGATCTGGGTTTAATCCATCCATCATTCTTTAGCTCACTCCACCACCCCAGTTCAGACATGGCCATATGCAAATCAGTCTGACCCTGTGCCTCATGGGAACAGTCCAGCCCGAACTGCCAAGCCATGTCTTCCCTGGACCGGAAACAAGCATCCTAGGACCGGTTTCTGGCATTTCAGCCGTCATCAGCCAGGCTTGCTTGAATCCAGTGGCAAAGTGAGCAAGGGACCCACGTCTGGGCATACC